>CM077159.1:136793690-137393690 GCA_039583875.1 Platanthera guangdongensis | reverse complement strand
AAAGAAAAGAAAAAGTATAATTGAAAATTTTATTTGAGATGAGATCGTATTTGGAGTAGGCGGTGCACACACCCATATTTTAAAAATTAATTCTGGGGGTGTGGTGTACCCACATGTATTTTGGTTAGTGGATAGACTCTTTTTTATGCTAGCTCATTTGGGTTAGGTGCGTAGTCTTCTTATATATCTTTGTTTACCTCACCAAAACCCAAGCCTCATCTCTTCACCTAAAGTCCTACTGATTCGTGTGTGAACCAAACCAGTGTCGTGGAGAGAGTGTGAACGGGGAAGCATATGGTCACCGACATTGGTGGATTCCTTTGGAGATTATCCCGAGCCCCGATCTTTGGCAATGCTCGCCTAGCAATTAGTCTACTTTCTCCCTACACGTGACCGGAAGATTCACCATGATTTCATTTTTGAGTAGTAATAAAATGTTGATACGCATTGTGAAAAGTGTAAACTATTTTGAATACTTAGAAATTTCCTCTATTTGTATTTTTACGTGTACGAGCATGTGACTTTGTATGGTACTCCATATCACAATTTCTATGTTAGCTAGTTTATTTTCCTTATCTACATAGATTTTGTTTGCTCGGGACGCACAAATAGGTAAGTCTGGGGGTGTGATGAGTCCGATTTATATAGTGTTTTTCGGACTCATCTGGGCATATTATCTTGCATGTGCACTACCTTTTCAATTGGAAAAGTCATATTTTTTCTTAGATCTTCACTTAGCCAATTGTGCACTATTTTGGCCCAAGGGTGTGCAATTGCACATTCTGTTGTTGGGGATATGCACATGGTGCTCCCTGTTGAAGTTGGTAACCGGGCGGTCTGGCGGTCTGTCTTGGCGGGTTGAAGACCGCGCGTTCTAGCGGTTTCCCTTCAGAGGTTTGGTTGCTGAGCTGTTGCTGACTGGAGTCCGAGCGGTCTAGCGGCTTGCCTCTGGAGACTTGGAGACCGGGCGTTCTAGCGGTCTCCCATGGTGATCTCTCTCTCTCTCATTCTGGTGGTAGCCGAGCGGTTAGCCCTTCTGTCTAACCGTGCGGCCTGTGCGAATTATTTTGTATTAGTCCGCTTAGTCCTGTAAATTTTTAGTCTCACATCTCTTATTTGTATTCTCTCATCTCTCCTTCATTATATATAAGGGAGGCCATATCTTTGTAGTAGATACCTTTTTCAGATAATAAACTTTCTGTTAAACCACTTCCGGTTTGTTTCTGTTCGTTTCTAACATGGTATCAGAGGAAATGATCTATTCCTACTGATTCTTTTTCTCCTCCTGTTCGCGCGGTCTCTTGTCTATTTCGCGCGGTCTCTTTTCTTGTTCGCGCGGTCTCTTGCCACTGCCCTTTGTGTGTGCGGCCTCTGTGTGCGATCTCTGTTCGGCTCGTACGCCTTGGTCTCTTTCGCGCGGCCTTCTCCTTCTTATTCTGTTCGCGCGGGTTACCTTCTAGCCGTTCGACTTCTTTCCCTCAGCTTGTTTCTACGGCTTGGTCGTGGCTTCTCTGGCCGCTGGTGTCAATCATCGTGACCACTGTAGATCTCCTTCTCCTACCGCTGCGATTTCTCCCTATTCGCGCGGCTTGTTTCCTCACCACACGTCTTGGTTTCTAGCCGCGCGTCATCCTGTTGTTTTCTTCTATGACTCCTTCTGATGCTTCTACTTCCACCACTCCTACCACCACTCCTGTCGCCACTCCGACTCTGCCTCTTCCTACTACTCCTTCCGGGAACCTTGGGACCGTTTCCAAGCTTGTCGGCTCCAACTACCCGGATTGGAGCGTCTCCTTCACCTTCCTCCTTCGCTCGCAATGCAAACACCACCATCTCGTTGATGACCCTCCTCCAACCACTTCACCTCTCTTTGATGACTGGGATGCGAGTGACGCGCTTGTGCGTACTTGGCTTGCTAATAGCCTATCTGATGAGTGTCTTCCCGTCATCCGTCATGATGAGACGGTCAAGGCCGCTTGGCTTCATCTTGCCGCTCTGTACTCTAAGGGGGCTCAGACGTCCCGCATTTATACGTTGTATGCGGACCTCTTTGCCCGTCCTACCTTGTCCCCTGCTGCTTCCTACCAACAGGTTCAGTCTTTTGGGGCTGAGATTCTTCAAAATCGCCCCTTCTCTACGGATTTGGCTCAACAACACAAGCACTTCCAGGAGCTTTTGGTTGTGTGTTATCTGCTCCGGCTTCCTGATACTTATGATATGATCAGCCGGCAAATTCTGGGTGAGGCGGAATCTCCTACCTTAGATGCCACCGCTGCCCGCATCGCCGCTGTCACCTCTCTCCTTCAGCACCCGATTCTGCCCGCTCCTCCTCCACCGGCCAACTATGCTCACCAAACTCAGCGGAGTGGCTCTGGTAGCCGCAGTCACCAGTCTGGCAGACGTGCTCTTTCCCACTACCTTTGCTCTCACTATGGCCGCACCGTCCATACTCTTGACCGCTGCTGGACGAAGAATCCCCATCTTCGCCCCTCGGGTGACTCTTCCACCTCCTCTTCCAAGCCGTCTGCCTCCGTGGTCACATCATAAGGCAGTGCCCACGTGGTTACTCAAGGTAAATGACTTATCGACTCTGGAGCAACTAATCACATGACGGGAAATCCTCACTGCTTCACTCTCCTCGAACAGCATGATCGGGTGCCCCCGGTTCTTGTTGCAGATGGTTCTCCCTCCCCGATTCATGGGTCGGGAGTGGTCCATGTTACTCCGTCTCTTCGCCTAGCGGACACTCTCTATGTGCCCAAATTTCCATGTAATTTGTTGTCGGTTACCTCTTTATGCAAGCAGCTTCAGTGCTCTGTAACGTTTACTCCGACTTCTTGTTCCTTTCAGGATCTGAGCTCCCAACGGACGATTGCTACTGGGACTGAGAGCGGCGGCCTCTACTTCCTCGACAACATTTCCGCCTTGTCCGCCTTCTCCTCCTCTTGTACGGATCTTCTCCAGTGGCATCTCCTCCTCGGTCATCCTCCTCTATGGCTTCTACATCAACTTCTGCCCCACCTCCGTCCTTCCAGTTCTCCTCTCAACTGCGAGGCTTGTCAGCTTAGCAAGCATCACTGTTCCTCCTTCCCGCCAAAGCAAGGTCGGGGCTTTACCCGTCCGTTTGATCTAATCCACTCCGATGTCTGGGGACCTGCTCCTACCCTCACCATTGGTCTAGGTAGTTCTTATTTTATTACTTTTATTGATGACTTTTCAAGATGTACTTGGGTGTATCTCTTACGAGATCGCTCTGAACTTTTGGATGTATGAGTTTCTTTTTATCATTTAATCAAAACTCAGTTTGGTGTTTGTATTAAAACTTTTCGTTCAGATAATGCTTCAGAATATTTGAGTCATGCTTTTACCTCTTTCTGTGTGCAACATGGCATTATTCATCAGACTAGCTGTGTTTATACCTCACAGCAAAATGGGGTGGTGGAACGCAAAAAACGTCATCTCCTCGATGTCGCTCGCACTGTGATGACCCAGATGCATGTTCCTCGCTCCTATTGGGGCTATGTTGTTCTCCTTTCCTGCTACCTCATCAATCGCATCCCCTCCACGGTTCTCCACGGGAAAACCCCATTCTCCATTCTGTATCAGGACAAGGAGCCTTTTCCTCTCCCTCTCCGCATCTTTGGGTGCACTGCCTTTGTGCATGCCCCCTCGGCCACCCGTGATAAGCACTCCCCTCGCTCCACCAAATGTGTCTTTCTGGGATACTCCACCACTCAGAAAGGATATTGTTGCTTTGATCCCGTTCTTCGTAAGCAATTCATCTCTGTTGACGTCACCTTCTTCGAGAATGCCTCCTACTTCTCGGATGCCTCCTCTTCTCTTCCCCCAGCTTCTGATTCTCCTGCTACTTCCTTCATTCCCTCGTCTCTTACTGCGATCTCCACGCCTACACCATCTCCGTCCACTCCTCTCCCTCCACCTCACTCTCCCTCATCTCCGCCACCGTCTCCCTCATCTCCATCGTCGCCGCTCTCTCCTCCCGGGCCAGCTCTCTCTGCCATGGATGCTCCTGATGCCGAGGGACCTGCTGACCTGGATCTTCCTATAGCTCTTCGCAAAGGGGTGCGGATGTGTACCCTACACTCCCTTACTATTGTTATTTCATATGATCGTCTCACCTCTTCTCGCAGGGCCTTTGCACTTGCTATCTCTGCCACTACCACACCCCGTTCCTACCAGGAGGCCCAGGTTATTCCTCATTGGAAGATGGCCATGGATGAGGAAATGACAACCCTAACTGAGCGGGGTACCTGGACTCTTATTCCTCCTCCTCTTGGTACTGATGTTGTTGGCTGTCACTGGGTCTTTGTGGTCAAATTTGGCCCAGACGGCACTGTGGATCGTTATAAGGCTCGCCTTATTACTAAGGGCTTTACTCAGACCTATGGGGTTCATTACTTTGACACCTTCTCTCCCGTGGCTCGTCTCATCACTATCCGGGTCCTTCTCTCTGTGACAGTCAATTGAGATTGGCCGATTTCCCAGCTGGATGTCAAGAATGTCTTCCTTTATGGTGATCTTCAGGAGGCTGTCTACATGGAGCAACCTCCTGGGTATGTTGCTCTGGGGGAGACACGAGTCTGCCGGCTGAAGAAGGCAATCTATGGTCTCAAGTAGAGCCCTCGAGCTTGGTTCGATAAGTTCAGCTACATCGTGGCAGCCGTTGGTTTTGTGCGAAGCTCTGCCGATCACTCGCTATTTATTCGCAAAACCTCCTCGGGACTGGTAGTTCATGCTATGTACGTCGATGACATCCTTCTCACTGGCGATGATTAGGAAGGGGTAGCCTTGACAAAGCGGCATCTTCATCAACATCTGGTCACCAAAGATATGGGCTCTCTGAAGTACTTTCTAGGGATCGAAATCTCTTGAAAACCCAACTCCTTAGTCCTCTCCCAACGTAGGTATGCCCTTGATCTTTTAAAAGAGGCAGGATTGAGTCGAGCTAAACCTGCCCGATGCCCCATGGCAACTGGAGAAGACAAAACCTGGACAGATGATTCGTCTCCTCTTTCAGATATTACGCGGTGCTGGCGTCTGGTTGGTAAGCTCATATATCTCACCGTGACCATACCCGACATTTCCTATGCTGTGGGCAAAGTGAGTCAATTTATGCAAGCACCTAGGGAGTGCCATTTATAGTCCACCTTGAGGATCTTGGAATATGTCAAAGCAGCGCCTGGGAAAGGATTACTCTTTCAGAAAAATGGTCATCTGAGGGTTGAAGCATACTTAGATGCGAGTTATGCTGACGACAAAGGGGATCGCAAGTCAACCTCAGGTTTTTGCACCTTTGTTGGGGGAAATCTGGTGAGCTGGAAGAGCAAGAAGCAGTCGGTTGTTTCCAGGTCTAGTGCTGAATAAGAGTATCGTAGTATGGCATCGACCACTTGTGAGTTAAAGTGGCTACGGGCTCTCCTGCTGGATTTAGGAGAGGTGTAAAACCATCCTCTACCTATGTTCTGTGATAACAAGGCTGTCATATACATCTTCAAAAATCTGGTCTTCCATGAAAGAACCAAGCACATTGAGGTCGACTGTCATTTCATTCGTGAGGAGATTCTGAAGGAACAAATTTGCACTCCCTTCGTCACTTCTGATAAAGAGCTGGCTGACATCTTCACCAAGCCAGTCTCCGCCTCGTTTCTTCATATTTGTGACAAGTTGGGCATGATCGATATATATGCTCCAGCTTGAGGGGGAGTGTTGAAGTTGGTAATCGGGCGGTCTGGCGGTCTGTCTTGGCGGGTTGAAGACCGCGCGGTCTAGTGGTTTCCCTTCAGAGGTTTGGTTGCTGAGTTGTTGCTGTCTGGAGTCAGAGCGGTCTAGCGGCTTGCCTCTAGATACATGGAGACCGGGCGGTCTAGCGGTCTCCTATGGTGATCTCTCTCTCTCTCATTTTGGTGGTAGTCGAGCGGTTAGCCCTTCTGTCTAACCTCGCGGCCTGTGCGAATTATTTTGTATTAGTCCGCTTAATCCTGTAAATTTTTAGTCCCACATCTCTTATTTGTATTCTCTCATATCTCCTTCATTCTATATAAGGGAGTCCATACCTTTGTAATAGATACCTTTTTCAGATAATAAAGTTTCTGTTAAACCACTTCCGGTTTGTTTCTGTTCGTTTCTAACCCTCCCTAGGGGCTCTTTCCAATTGCTTTTGTTGCATTTCTACTTTGCTGGAGGGTCATGTTTGCTTTTATTTGTTTATATGCAGGTGGTGTGTTTTCCCCAATGCTGGAATGCAGGTTTGAGGAAAACACACGGTTGTGCGTTTTCTTAGCACACAGTTCTTTGTGATCGTGCGTTTTGTTTGTGCAGGAGAAATGTCGAGTGGAGCTCGACGAATTTTGTCAAGCTGAGTTCGACGATCCTCACACATGGTTGACACACAGTTTCTTTGGACTGTGCGTGAAAGAAATGCATGGTTTTCCTGTAGCTTTCTAGTTCCATTCTGTGGTTAATCGTGTGATTTGTTCACGTACGGGAGGAAGCACCCGTGCGTGGGTAAAATGCACGGTTCCACCTGCTTATCTTATTTTCCTGATCTCTATCACTACCCGTGCAATTTCCTTCATGCACGGGCGGAAGTGCCCGTGCACGAAGTAAAAAAGAACGGGTCAACGCTTCATCATCCACAAGCTTGGGCTGGAAGTTAATAATGCATGGTTATCGCACGGTCGTGCGCCAAACCGTGCATTCCTATTTTTCTGACCTGCTTCTATTTAAAGCGCAGATTTTCCTCCATGAAGCGATAGATTTTCTCCCCCGCCGTTTTCTGCCTCCAAGGAAGGGTTCCGCCATTTCCCTTCATCTTCCACCTTAGGGAGGTGCTCCGGGCAAGCTTTCAACGCCATATTCAAGCCGGAGCTTCCTCTCGGCCTCCTCCTTCATCCTTCAGCATCAAGAAGAGTTTGACCTAGCTTCCTCCATCAAGCTAGGACAAGTTGTGCCATCCTCCACCAGATCATGACACAAAGAAGACGGGTCCATTGGGAGTGAGTGACGGCCTCCTCTACCCTAGACGTAGTTGAGTACCGAGCTAGGACGCGGATTGACAACCCGGTGATTCCTTCTGTGAGTTTTCAGCAAGACTTCGGATCTGGTCGATCTCGCACACTCTTTTCCTCTTGTTGTTGATAGTGTAGTTTAATCTCTTGTATTTGATGAAGTGTGTTTAGTTTGTAAAACGTTTGTATACAATCATGTCTATGTGATTTTATATTTTTGTTATTTGCTTGAGGTGCGCCATTTCCTTCCGCCACCACTTCCGGTTCTGCCGCTCTAGCAATTGCTAGAGGCGTGCGTAGCGATGAGGTGCTCTTGACCCTCATTCCGCCGTTCTAACCACCTCATACACAAGCCTACTCGTCCATCCGCTCAGCGATTCGGTGTATAGCGACCCGTGTAGTCTTCCATCCGGTCTGGCAAAGCATCGCATAGCGAAGTTGCATAGGAGTAGTTTTTAGTGTTTTACTTTCTTTTTCTGCAACAGCCAAAACCCCCCTTCATAAACACCGACCTAAGGACTTCAATCTCAAGTCCTTAAAATTAACTCCAACTTACTGTGTTCCCTCGAGATCGATACTTGGGGAAATTCGACCATTTTATATTACTTGTGCGACTGGTACACTTGTCGTTCAATGCATCAGTTTATATATACGCTCCAGCTTGAGGGGGAGTGTTGAAGTTTGGCGGTATGTATTTCTAGTCGGGCGGCTAGTTGTTCGGGAGGTCTAGCGGTTTGTCCAGGCGGTCCGGTTATCTGGTCGCTTGTCTAAGCACATGCGGTCTGATGGTTAGCCGCAATTATAGTTTGGTTGTTAGTCGTGGTAGCAGTATGATAGTTAGCCACAACTGTGGTCTGGAGGCAACCCACAGTTACGGTCTGGCGGTTTATCCCGGGGGTCTGACGGCTACATACAATAGCGGTCTGATGACTTGCCGCAATTGTGGTCTGATGGCTCGCCGCAGTAGCGGTTTGATTAGCAGCAACTGCGATCTGGTGGTAACCCGCAGTTGTGATATGGTGGCATAACCAGCGGTCTGGCAGTTTGGCGGCTTTCCTCTGTTGTTTTCGGGTGATCTCAGTTGTTCTGTATAGTGTGCGGATTTACCTTGTCAAACTGCATAGGACGCGCAGCTTGTATTTAGTCTCACATTGTTTGTTGTATTCTTTCATCTCCTCCATTTTCTATAAATAAGGTGGAATACCCATGTAATAATTATCTTTTCGGAGCAATAAAATTTGCGGTTTATTTACTTCTTGGCCGTTTTCTCGCTCTTTTTCACACCATCCATTAAAGTTCAAGATGTTTGAGTTGTGGGACAGAGTACTTCTGCCACTTCAGCAGTCTAATTAGAGGAAGAAAATAAAGGTTGTGCTCATCAAAGAGGAATGCATAAGAATCAGCTCTTCTGAGAGTAGTAAGGAAGAGACACTTGACCCTCAACTGTCTGAAGAAATAAGAGAAATATATGCTCAGGTTGTACAAGATTTATGCAAACACTAAGAGAAAGCTTATACAGTCTGGTAAGCTGGAAAGCTTAAGTCTAGCCTAGAGAATTGGTGTTAGAGAATCTCCTGCACCAAATAAATAAGAAGAATACTTTTGAAGTTCAGAAGTCCCTATGGACAATGCTGAGGATGACTACCCAGATGGTTGCACCTTCTGAAAGAGGGCAAGTACAATCAGTTCAAGAACAGCTGGATTGCTCCAGTTATTGTTAATACATGTCAGCAAATTCCTATGGGGAATAGCAGGGTAACTAAAGATCTTCAAGTTGATTATCAAGAATCAAAAAGGGGGAGAAGATGGTTAAAGAAAGATGGATCAAGGAAGGATCATTCAAGGTTCAAGTGGTATCTACTCAAGTGGTATGATCACTATTAGAGTGGTATCAAGCTATGATCAAGGAAGATAGAAAAAGCAAGGATGGAACCTGTCAAATCCTAGGAAAAATAATGACTACTTGGAGCAGCAAAAAACAAACCAGTCTTGTAATCTCAACTGCAGAATCAGATCATATATCTGTTGGGAGCTGATGTGCTCAACTGTTGTGGATCGAGCATCAACTCTAGGACCATAAACTCCAGATAAGTAGAACTTCTTTATATTGAGATTCTACTAGTGTAGTCTCAATTGCTAGGAATCATGTCTCATAGCAGGACTATGCATATTGAGATTAAGTATCAGTTAGTTATGGAGCATATGGAAAAGGAAGAACTCAGTATTGAGTTTGTCCTCACAGACAAGCAAGTGACTGACATCTTCACCAAGCCACTACATGAAGCAAAGTTCAACACCTTCAAGGTTGAGTTGGATATGTTGAACTTAGTATAGCTTTAGTGGATCCTAATTGTATTTTTTGTTGCAGGATTTACTTTTCTTTTAGGTAGATAAGTGTCTGATGTGGTACCAAGACTATCAAAGTCTTTTAATTGGTATCAAGACTTAAATGGACTTATGTGTCCATTAGAGAGGATGACAGAAGATGCTCCTGTTAATGGGGAGGAAGTCAAGATGCTCCTATAAGGGGGAGCAAGTCCAGCAACTGTAATAGTGGATCAAAGATCAACACTGCTAATTTGTATGTCCTCAGGACAATGCATAGACTGAGGGGGAGATCAACACAAGTGAATTGCTACAGCTGAGAAGACGATGCTAATGTAGGATAAGAGGAACATCCAGTACCTCCCCGAGTCATAAAAGGGGGAGGAGTGACATTAGCTCAAGTGGTTCAATGACAGTAACTAGCTCAAGTGGACCAATGGACCACTCAAGTGTCAAGTGGTTACAGTGATGTGTTGTATCAGTGGTATCAACACAAGAAGGCAATGATCAAGGGGTAGTAGGTTGTCTGGGTTGCCAATGGAATCAAAAGTACAATGGGGCTTGAACAACATGCAGACAACATTCCTCCTATTCAAGAAGGACTGTATGATAAAATAGTAAGGTGATAAGAGGGCAGATCAATGTTATGATCAAGATGGTGTTTAGTGGACTGAACCCTCCTATGCTGCCAATCAGAAAGCTGGAGCCAGAGGTAAGTCTAATGCTAAAGAAAAGGAAAAGATCTGGCTCAGTAAGAATTGACTTTGCAGGGTTGATGCAATCTCGGCAAGTGTATCGATTGTTGTCAAGTAATAAACTGAGGGAGTTATCCTCCGAGTATCGAATCTCTCGAGGAGTGCAGATTGGGAGTGTGATCTTTCTCGTTGGAAAGTGATTACAAACGCAACAAAGGTTGGGGGTGTTTTAGAACAACTAAACGTAATTACGCGGGTCGCCTTCACCGCTTCGCAAGGGTGGAATACTCTGATGAGTATTAAAGCGTGCGGTCATAACCGTTGAGGGTCAAAAACACTTCTTCTCCAAGCCAGCCCCTAACACGCGTTAGTGCGGCATATCACCAAGGAACAACCCAAATTTAGTTAAGGAAGTAAAGCCAAACTAAGAACTACAACAACAACGTCAATATTAAACCATCAAGAACATCGTTAAGAGTTCCTAGCAACTTTAACAAACATCTAAAGCAAAGAAACAACATCCAAATCAGAGTAAAGAGGAGATTTACAACCCAATGCGTGAAGGCTAGCCACAATTCTCAGCCGGAGTCAAAGGTTGTCGGTCTTCGTTCGGGCTCGATCGGTGGTTGACGTCTGAGGAAGATTGAAGTGCTGTCACCTACTTCAACGGCATTTTCCCCGTCTTCTTCACATTCCGTGAAGGATGGAAGTCGCCAGAAAACTCTTCAATGGTGGCGAGAAAGAGCTCCAAATGCTCCTCTTGAGATGGAGATGTGGAAAACAGCGGAAGATCTTCGCTTGCGGTGAAGTTCGGAGGAAGAATGTTGGTCGGATGAGCTCTTCAAGGAGGAGAGAGAGGAAAAAGCGGCTAGAGGAAGGATTTCCTGCTCAGAGGAGCGGAAATGGCGGACTGTTATCTGCTCCAGTCAACTCCTGAACTTAAATACGAGCAGGTCATAAAAATGGTCACGCACGGTTTGGCGCACGACCATGCGTTAACCGTGCGATATAAACTTCCAGGCCAAGATTGTGAAATAAGATGCGTTGACCCGTGCATTTTACTCGCGCATGGACGCTTCCGCCCGTGCGTGAAGGAAAATGCACGGGTAACCACAGAGCGCTGAAATTCACGGCAAGCAGGTGGAACCGTGCGTTTTACTCGCGCACGGGCACGTCTGCCTGCGCGTGAACAACTCGCATGATTAACCACAAAGAGCTATAAAACTGGAAAGCAACAGGAAAACCGTGTCTCCTTCTCGCACAGTTCAAATGAAACCGTGCGTGAAGAAATTGCACTGGTTGGTCAGCCCATCCCGAGAAACCTGCAGAAAATGCACGATTCAGTAGAAAGCGTGCGCTAAGGAATCACATGACTGTGCGTTTTCCATAAGTCAGAATTCCAGAATGGGGGGAAAACTGACCACCTGCACAACATAACTAAAGCTGGAGCAAAAGCACCCAACACCAATATACACATAAAAATAACTAAATCCGCACGAGGAGTACCCCAGTACTTACCCCCGACATCCCGGTGCAATTCGCAAATCAAGATGGGATGAAATAGTGCACAATGGATAAGTGAAGCCCTAATCAAATATATGATATTTTCTACTGAAATAGTAGTGCACATGCATGATAATAAGCCCAGATGAGTCTGAAAACCCCTATATAAATCGGACTCATCACACCACCAGACTTAAACATTTGCTCGTCGCGAGCAAATCATCCCTAACGCGGACGAGTAAAATAGCATAGCTGGTCTTAAACTGCGCAGCGGAGTACCATGCGAAATCACATCCTTACGCTCATAGGAACACGGTAGAAGGAATTTCTGATTATGCACTAATAACCTATATATTTC
Organism: Platanthera guangdongensis; assembly: GCA_039583875.1. Lineage (NCBI taxonomy): Eukaryota > Viridiplantae > Streptophyta > Magnoliopsida > Asparagales > Orchidaceae > Platanthera > Platanthera guangdongensis. Next base: position 137,381,781 of record CM077159.1, on the reverse strand, counting down.
TAAAGGCGTATCAAAATATTATTACTACTCTACTATATAATTGAGGGGAATCATTCGGTCACGCACAAGGAGAAAGCAGACAATCACTAAGTTGAGCATTGCCAAAGCAAGGGATCATGATAACCTCCAAAGGAATCCACCGATTTCGGTGGCCATATGCTTGCCCGTTCACACTCTCTCGACGACACTAGTTTGACTCAAGCGCGAATCCGTAGGATTTGGAGTATATTATAGGCTGAGGCGAAGGTGGGGTATACAAAGATAAACAAGACAGATACGCACATCCAAAATGAGACCGTCCGAAAATACTCATAGATGTACTCAACGACAAACACATGCGGCGCACCACCAGACTTGGACTTTTAACGGTGTATGCACGCCCATAACGAACACAATACAACAAAATTTCACAACTCTACAACAATTGTTTTCTTTTCATTTCTCTTTTATTCCACATTGGGAATTTTCTTTTATAATTCATTTCATTTAATTTTTTTCTTTTTATTTAACCAAATAACTAAAACAAGTCGAAAACACAGCATCACCACAAGCTTCACAAACACCCACATAAATGCCACACATAACGAATACAAAACGATAATAAAACAAACCAACTGAGCGATCACATTTGGGTGTGCGAGTAGGAAAGACTATATGGCTTTGGTAGCGAGGCGTAGGGACGTCAAAGGAAGGGACATGCTCAACGGGGATAGCAACAGATAAGCGTCGGGAATGACAAGGCTCAAACTATACAAAGTGACGGCCTACATCATATGCGCACTTGACTAGCCATGTACTCATGCTTCGAGAGTAGCTAGGGTCAAGTTCTTAGCCATCGAGAAAGACAATCCTTCCTCCCGACTCGAGCAATATGAGGCTAGTGATGTCTACACACATCCCTACGCTACCGTTTGATTCACATTGGATTCGAAGTAGACAAGTAGAATAAACAAGATTTACGCCAATAAAAATAATATACGCTATGAACATAAAAAGAATCTAATTCTACACGTAATTCTAAATGAGACGTGAGCACTCGATTAGGAGCACTACTGGAGTCAACATTTTACTCCGCCTCGCAATCCTAGGCCAGCGCTGAAATTTTCCAAATCGCACACTAGTGATGATAAAACTCACAACGTCCTCCTGTTCAAGCACACGCTCAAGTGTGGTGCAGTGGTATGCAATGCCAATCATTAAAGACAGCTAATGAAAATATTCTTCTATTATGATAATGATTTGATGCACGTGCGTGAGTATCCCGCATAACTCTCCTCACCAGACTTAGCCTAAACATCCTAACACCAAAATGTGATCGTGAAATTAAAAAGCAAGCGAGGAGAAGAGGTTACCCTATGCTCAGAAATGAGCATACCAGAAGATTGGCGTTAGTTTCTGTTGAAAACATCCACGGCCCAAATGAACTTCACCTGCAAAAGAAAATACCTCCAAGCACCACAATCTTATTATAGAATATGCAAAAAAAACAAAAATAAAATAATGGTTTGTCTCCCAAAAGCTATTTTTCTTTACCGTCTTTAAGGTGGACCAAATACCTGTATTAACAGTTTTATATAAAATTTAAGATCATAAGCGCAGTATGCAACGATAAAATCTAAAATTTCTCACACAAAATTAAACATAATTTATACTACAAAAGGGGGGGGGGTCGGAGATCCTTCACATCTCAGCTAAATGCTGACTTGTGATATATCCCCTCAGACACGCGAGATAAGGGAGAAGTGAAAGCTCTAGGGCCTAAGGAAGACGAATCTCCTCTGCCCCTAGCCTCTTCCTTCTCGCATCGGCAGGCAAAATCTAGTGTCTTGCGCATTCGCAGTTCATTTTTTCGCAATTCCACGGATGGAGATCTCTAGGGCGGTACAACCACTCGATCCAATCCGGAGGTACCTTTAACTTTTACTTCCGGAGGCATCCTTTACTCACCCGCGGCGGGTGATAGATCATCCCATGTAACCTATTTTAAATTTTTACACATATCATTTGATTCATTATTAGTTTTTGATTCTATTTCATGCATGATTTCAGTAGCCATACTCCACTCCTTAGTTTGATTCACTCCAAGCAACTCTGCTTTGGTTTCTCCTTTTTGTAGCACACTTGTCTCAACAACACTAGGTAAACCATTAGATAACACAACATTTAGATCCTGCAGTTTTCCGGGCTCATTCGGAATCATAGGGGGAAGGGATGGCGGCAAAGGCGATTCAACCTTGGATGCCAAGGTGATGCCACTTGCATTAAATTGTAATGTCGCCCCACTAGCTTTCAGGAATGGGACCCATAAGATGGGGTTTGAAGCATTCCCCATTAGTCCCAGCACCTGGAAGTCAGTGAGCACCACAGCCCCGTTCAATATCACTTCCACCTCCTTTATCTCACTGTCGGTCTTCACTACCGACTCATTGACCAGCACGAGTGATTTCCGGACATTCGACTCGATATTTAAATTAAATTTTTCAACATCTTGCAAAGCAAGAATGTTGCAAGAAAATCCAGAATCACATAGGGCCACTGTCTCTACCTCATTTATTTCGCATTTCACGGCGACTTCATTTCAATACACTCATCTGTCTCCCCAACACACTTCCCTTGCTCACGGGGATTTTTTTTGTATAGCTCGGGAGTATGTCGCGAGTACACTCAGAGAACACCCGGGCCAGTTGCCCCAGCCGCGTCTCCAAGTTTCTCATGGAGGTGGTCTGAGTGGCCAGGTTGGATTGGGCCATCTCCATGAATTGTTCCATCATCTCTTCTAACGCACTCTTTCTCGTCACCTGCGCGTTCTAATTATAACTCGATTGCAGCGGTCGCGGCTGGCTATTAAAGGCTTAAGCATCAAACTGATGCTGACCTCCCTGCCACCTTTGACCTGAAGCATATTGGTTCCCGGAGAAATTCGGATGATTTCTCGCATTCGGGTTATAAGAATTGTTATTAGGAGCAGCGCGGTTCTGATTATTTATAAAATTCACATTCTCGTCAGCAGATATACCTGAGGGATCAACAAAAGCTGCTCCAGCTGGGCACTCATATGTATGATGGCCGGGGTTTCCACAACCCTGGCATGAAATAGCCATCACCTGAGCTGGAGAAGGGGCCGATCTGGTCAGCAACATCATTCCATCCATAGTAGGATGGCTCGCCTCAGCTTGCGGCCACACCACATTTACCTCAAACAAATTTCTCGCACCCCTAGGTCCATTTCTTCCAGCAGTCCAATACGTGCTATGAGAAGCGGTGTCACGAAGGAGCCGCAAAGCCTCGTCGGGAGTAAGGTTCATGATAGTGCCTCCAACCGCCGTGTCAATCATTGCCTTGTAATTAGGCTCAACAACAAAATAAAATATTTCAACCAAATTCCACGGCTCACAGTTGTGCTGGGGGCATCGACGCTGCAAATCAGCAAATCTCTCCCAGGCCTCAGATAATGTTTCCTGGTCCAGCTGCCGGAAGGTGGCTATCTCCCTTCGGGCGCTCACTATTTTGTCCACTGGGTGGAACTTGGCTAAGAACTTCGAGGAAAGAGCTTCACATGTAGTCGTAGTCCTGGGTGCAATAGTGTGGAGCCAGGTTTTCGCCTTCTCCCTTAGCGAAAAAGGGAACAGCCTTAGCTTCACCACGTCATCTGTAATACTGGCGTAGCGGAAGGTACCATAGATCTCTAAGAATTCTGCTAGATGGAGTTGCGGATCCTCACTTGGCAAGCCGAAACCATGGTAAACACTTCCCGCGGTAGGGGTCGTGAAGTCGTGCATTGTCCTAATGCGGGGTCGGACCACCTCCTGGTCCTCACCGACCCGTTCACCAAGGCCATTTCCTTCTTGACCCAAATCTTCCATTTTTTTCTCTATCTTCAGCAGTAGCACCATGCTGGCGGGCTCGCCTCGCTCGTGCGGTATAAAGATCAACTCCAAGATCTTCAACTATATTCCTGGGGTTGGGATCTATCATACAACACACAAAAACCGATCTAAATACCAAAAACATTTGCAACAACTTTTCAAATAGAAAAAATACACACAACGGTTGCATTCCCCGACAACGACGTCAAAAACTTGATGCAATCTCGACAAGTGCACCGATTGTTGTCAAGTAATAAACTGGGGGAGTTATCCTCCGAGTATCGAATCTCTCAAGGAGTGCAGATTGGGAGTGTGATCTTTCTTGTTAGAAAGTGATTGCAAATGCAATAAAGGTTGGGGGTGTTTTAGAACAACTAAAAGTAATTACGTGGGTCGCCTTCACCGCTTCGCAAGGGTGGAATACTCCAATGAGTATTAAAGCATGTAGTCATAACCGTTGAGGGTCAAAAACACCTCTTTGCCAAGCCAGCCCCTAACACACGTTAGTGCGACATATCACCAAGCAACAACCCAAATTTAGCCAAGGATGTAAAGCCAAACTAAGAACTACAACAATAACGTCAATATTAAACCATCAAGGACATCGTTAAAAGTTCCTAGCAAGTTTAGCAAACATCCAAAGCAAAAAAAAACATCCAAATCAGAGTAAAGAGGATATTTACAACCCAACGCGTGAAGGCTAGCCACGATTCTCGGCCGGAGTCGAAGGTTGTCGGTCTTCATCCGGGCTCGATCAGTGGTTGACGTCCGAGGAAGCTTCAAGTGTTGTCACCTACTTCAAAGACATTTTCCTCATCTTCTTCACGTTCCGTGAAGGCTGGAAGTCGCCGGAAAACTCTTCAATGGTGGCAAGAAAGAGCTTCAAATGCTCCTCTTGAGATGGAGATGCGGAAAACAGCGTGAGATCTTCGCTTGCGGTGAAGTTCGGAGGAAGAACGGTGGTCAGATGAGCTCTTCAAGGAGAAGAGAGGAAAAACGGCTGGAAGAAGGATTTCCCGCTCAGAGGAGCGGAAATGGCGGAATGTTATCTACTCCAGTCAACTCCTGAACTTAACTGTGCGATATTAACTTTCAGGCCAAGATTGCGGAAGAAGATGTGTTGACACGTGCGTTTTACACGTGCATGGACGCTTCCGCCCGTGCGTGAAGGAAAACCCATGGGTAACCACAGAGCACTGGAATTTACGGCAAGAAGGTGGAACCGTGTGTTTTACTCGCTCATGGGCACTTCTGCCCGTGCGTGAACAACTCACACGATTAAACATAGAAAGCTATAAAACTGGAAAGCAATAGGAAAACCGTGCGTCTCCTTCGTGCATGGTTCAGATGAAACGGTGCGTGAAGAAAATCGCATGGGTTGGTCAGCCCATCCCGAGAAACTTGCAGAAAGCGCACGATTCGGTAGAAAGCGTGCGCTAAGGAATCGCACGACCATGCGTTTTCCACAAGTTAGAATTCCAGAATTGGGGGAAAACTGACCACCTGCACAGTAAAACCAAAGTTGGAGAAAAAGCACCCATCACCAATATATACATAAAAATAACTAAATCTGCACGGGGAGTACCCTAGTACTTACCCCCGCCATCCCGGTGCAATTCACAAACCAAGATGGGCCGAAACAGTGCACAATGGCTAAGTGAAGCCCGAATCAAATATATGACAGTTCCTACTGAAATAGTAGTGTACATACATGATAATAAGCCCAGATTAGTCCGAAAAATACTATATAAATCGAACTCATCAAGGGTGCAAGGGAGCTGTTGTGTACAATCTCTGTGGATACACCATCAACTAGAGGACTACAATCTCAAGGTAAGTCATTCACCCTTAAAAATGTGACTCATCTAGTGCAATTTCTAGTTCTAAGATTCCTATCTCATATAGTTGGACTAAGCTTCTAGAAATTAAATAACATTTTATTAAGAGAACATGTAGAAAGTGAAGATATTGCCTTGAATTTGTCTCCCCCGACAATCAAGTTGTTGATATCTTCACTAAGTCATTGGACGAGGCTAAGTTCAACTCTTTCAAAGTTGAGTTAGGAATGCTTAATGTTGAAGGACTCATGTACATTAAGTGTTTTAGTTGTAGATCTACATGACTACATTTTTTGTTTTTAATTCATAAGATAATCTATCTACTATTTGTTAAAATGTATTTTTAGCAAGGTTAGATAGATAGTTAGTAGTTAATCACCTTAACTTGCTAGGTTTAATTTCGCTGAGATCAGCTAAAACAATGTCGGTTTCACTGAAATAGAGTATTGATACAGTGGTATCTATGTTGGCTGAGGAATCAACTCTTCTTGAGCATGATGGTCAAAAGGACCAAGAGTAAAGTTCTCCCATGATCCCCTCACCTCCCTCATTAGGAAACTTTTTTTTTGAAGAAGCCAGAAGGGGGGAGAGGTAGGAAATACCTTAAATCCTAAAGGGGGAGGTGTAGATGATCTGTTAAGATCCTACAGGGAGAGGTAGGCAATACCCTAAACCCTAAAGGGGAGGAGTAGAGCATACTGAGTAGAATACTGAGTAGAGCAGTACTTGCCAGAAAAAGGGGAGATGGTGGACATTACATGCCCAGGTGGAGATGTAGAATAATGAGAAGCACATATTACATGGAAACATTCAAGTTATATGAAGAGAGCAATGTTGAGCCATTGTATGTTATGTTTCCACCATCAAGTGACTTGAGGAAAGTCCTCCACTTAAATGTTAAGTTGTGAGGAGAGCTGTAAGCTACTTTGAAACTTTCAAGTGGTATGAGAAAACTTACAACTGCTTCTAAATTTATATGTCTTATGTGTAAATACTTCTTAGTATTGTTATGTGTTCTGCCTTCTTCAAATATGGGGAGATTGTTGGAAATATTGCCCTCAATGTTCCCTAGATTTGATTTGAAGAGGCATCAACATCAACACTAAGAGCATAGTTGTATTTGATGTTGGTTAAGCTCATCATGTGCAGGATGTTCCTCAAAACAAGGTAAGATAGGTGTCTAAGTGATTGTGACAGGTGGTCACAAGGTAGAGAGGTGGAGAGACAAAAATCTTTCTAAGTCCACAGGCATTGAGTGAAGTCAGTTCACTCAATGCCAGATGTCAAAGAAGGATGTCGGAAAGGCTGAAAATTGCCTGAGTCCACAGGAGTGGAGTGAAGCCAGTTCACTCAATGCCAGATGCCAAAAAGCACTGAGTATGGTGTGGATAGTCAAAGTCCAGCAGTCTGCAAAGCAATTCTGCGGCTAAGTCCACAGGCATTGAGTGAAGGTAGTTCACTCAACGCCATATATTAAAAGGCGTCAAGTATAGCTGAGTTTGTCAAAGCTTCAGTATTGGCAAGGAAGAAAATGCGGCTAAGTCCAAAGGCGTTGAGAGAAGTCAGTTCACTCAATGTCATATACCAAGAAGCGTTGAGACAAGCTCAAGCAGTCAAAGTAGTTGAAAATATGTCAAAGAAATCTGGCTAAGTCCAGAAGCGTCGAGTGAATACAGCTCCCTCAACACCAAAGAAGAAAGCGTCGTGTGATGTCAAAGCTCAAGGAAAGATGGACAAAAAAATTTGTCTAAGTCTAGATGCATTGAGTGAGGACAGATCACTTAATGCACTCAACGCCTCAGCAAGCTGGCAGACTCCATAGAAGCGGCTAAGTCTAGGGGCGTTGAGTGATGAAGGCTCACTCAACATTTTTAACGCCTTATAGATAAAGAAAGTTGCAGCTAAGTCCGTGGGCATTGAGTGATGAAGATTCACTCAATGCACTCAACCCCTGGCAGTGCAGAAGAAATTGGTCAAGTCTAGAGGCATTGAGTGAAGCTTATTCACTCAACGTACTAAACACCTGATGGTGCAGAGAAATTGGCTAAGACCAAATTCATTGAGTGAAGGCCATTCACTCAACGCACTCAACGCATAGATTGGATCTGAGAATTTGCCTAAGTATACAAATGCTGACGTCAGCAAAAGTCAATAAAGTCAACAAGATTCAAATTAGTTGCGGGAAATCTACAGAATAGGACAAATAGCGTCGCAGGTCTATAGGAAGACTTTTATGTAAAAGCCAAGTTGCAGCCAACAACTTCAGTGGGGCCCACAGGTCATATAGCCGTTGGATGGCGGAAGATAAAAGGAACAAGATTGCGAGAAAAAACTTTAACTTTTTAGGGTTTGCTAATTTCGAAAAGCAGCGGCTGGACTTCATCTTTCTCCTCGCCATTGTTGTCGAGTTTGAAGCAGGAAGTTAAACCAGCTGAACTAAAAGTTCAGCAAAGTTAGCTGTTAACATCTTCACCATCAACGACAAGATTAGAGTAATTTCTGAGAGAGATTGAGATACTAGCAGAGGGCTAACACTAGCTGCAGTAGTGCAAGTCTGATAACTTCAGACAAACCTGTTCAGTGAGCTTTCTCTCACTGAGGTAAGAAGAAGAAAAAGAGCAAGCTTAAGCTTTCGTGACTTCTTAGCCCAACCAAGGCTAATCCTGAAGATCAAATTCTGGAGCTGAGAAGAAGATAGGACTGAGCTTCTGGTTCAGTTCAGGAAGAAACAAAGTTTTGCAAGGTTCTTCCAGCATAAACAGTCGTTCATTGAAGATTTATTCTTGTTGCTGAGAAGAAGTTGGGCTGAGGTTATCTCAGCTCAGGAAGCAACAAGGTCTAACCCCAGCAACAACATCTGGAAGCTGAATAAAGATAGTTAGTGGTATTTACACCTGCACCAACAAGTTTAAAGGAAATCTCTAAGGAAGAAGAATCGGCAAAGGCCCAACCCTAGCTGCAGCACTTCATAGCCCAAGCAGAGTAAATCTTGAAGATCAATTTCTACTACTGTGAAGAAGAAGATATGGCTGAGATTCTCTCAGTTTAGGAAGCAACAGACTCAAGGACTATTTTCTTGGAGTCAAAGTTGGGCTGAGATCACTCAGTCCAGGAAGATAGACTCAGAGATCATATCTCTGTAGTCATATTTTGCCAACTCACTTTCATCCTGTAGGATCCTTTTGGATCTGAGCTGTAGGCCTGAATATATAAAGGCCGAGTGTAAGATCTGGTTGCAGATCTGAGTGTAGGACCTGTGTGCCTGAGGTAGGGCTTTGGCCCGAGAGTAGGATCCAGTTTGGATCTGAGGTCGGGATTTTGAGCTTGAGGTAAGAGAGTCATTCTCTCTGAGTTGTAGGGCACTTGTTCTTGAGTTGTTGGATCCTTTGGATCTGAGGTAGGGCCTTTGTGCCTGAGTTGTAGGAGAGTCATTCTCTCTGAGGTAGGGCTGTTCTCCCAGCCTGAGTTGTAGGGCCTTTGAGCCTGAGGTAGGTGATCTTTAGATCACTGAGTTGTAGGGTTGTGTGCCTAAGCTGTAGGTCTTGGAGGATATCACAGCCCGCATTTTCTCCGAAATTAAGAAGTATCAGAGTAGGAGAAAACACGCGTTGTGATGCCACGTCAGGCAGAGGATAACTGCTGACGCTCAGGCAACCACCAACTACTAAGACTAATAAAAAAACATAAGCTTTAATGATGTGAAAATCGAATGTATTTTAGAGGCCGTATCCCTCGGCTTCGTGGATCAACTAGTCCACACTTCAAAATTATACTTATACGTAGCGGAAAATACTTTATTCGCCTTTTAACGTCCTAAGAGAATGCATAAGCGCCCCCAGGGGACACCTTAGACTATGAAAGACCCTAGATTTAATTTATATGATAAATGTAGAAAATGACCCTTTTACGTGGTTTTGAAAGTAGTGATTAAGCTTTTTAGAGAAGGAAACATGATGATTATGTTTTATATATAATAATTGTTTTTTTATAGGTTTTAAAGTATCTAGCAACCTAACATAATCATCCCAGGAGCAAGTTTAATGAATCTCAAAAACAGAAGAAAACTAACAGTGTAAGCAAGCGCAAAGTATCTAAAAGAGAAACTACCAGTGGGCGTCACCAACTGACACGAACCCACTGGTGAGTAGGTATGTCTATACTACAAGTCTAAAGAAAAGCTACCTCCCAAACAAGAGGAACTGAGAACCACAGTAGCAGCTGAAATGCTAGAAAATCTCTAGGAGCAAACTAGCCGCACAGTCGGCTAAATACCTGTACCTGAGGTATTAAAAAAACGAATACCTCAGCAAAACAACTATCAAAAGAAAAATAAGGTACAATAGATTTATATAGGATAAAAGAAATCAGGTCAGAAGTAAGTGAAAGTGAAGTAAAAATGGTACAGGTAAAAGAAGGTAAGTAAAGCAGGTAAAACTGATTCCCACAAAGGTAAGTGGAAAGAGAGTACATCAAGAGCACGAATGAAGCCGAACTTCAACTATCTCTGCAAGAGGGATTAGCAAAAATATATATAAATCCCATCATAAAGTTAGAGCAGAAAGAGTCACCTAGTATTGGAGATGGACAAAATCAGTAACCAGGGCCTAGGCTGGTGGCAACGGTCCAACCAAGTCTAACAGGCCTAAATATCTCAAGGTGTTGTGGTGGTGGCATCAGTCCAACTCAACCAAACAACCCATATCGTCTTAATAAGACAAGAAGTAAAACAAGGGTGTCGGCATCGGTCCGACCCACCTCAAAATCACATCCTACTCCAGCACTAAGTGACTCGGGAAAGCCATCACTAGTGGTTCCATGAACCACCAAGAAGTCACACTGAACCCTAAACACTTTAGAGCAACCCACCTAAGAGCCTTATATTTATACCAACGGACTAAACATCGAGTTTGTCCGAGCAAGTAGTGTGACACAAATAAATTGAAAGTAGAACGATACTGTAATTATGCAAGTAGTACGACACTCAATTAAACATGTACCATTAGTTGGTCACCATAACAAAAGAAATAGGTTAGACGCCGAAACAGGCATAATTAATTTTATACAAAGACATACATAATTAATTTGATACCTATCCACGCACGATTAATTTGGTACCAACATAATGATTAATTTGTCGCTAACATAAACAATTAACTTCATAATGAAACGAGCTGGTCTTGGTTCACACCCAAGGAAAGGAACCACAAGCTATAAGTTAAATGGAAATGGACAAGATTCTAGCAAGTGAGCACGACCGAAATTATTGAATAAACGAGCAAGTTCTAGCAACCATAACCTCCAACTTTTGGACACGTTCTAACTGTGATTATTGAACAAGTTCTAACAACACGAAAGAATGAACAACAACCTATTGATTCAATTCGGCCGCTAATTTAGCAATCAAAAGATTTTGAACAAAACCAAGATACAACCCCTAACGGAATCCGGGCACGACTCAAAGTCCCCAAAATCCAACATTTAAACTAGTAACTCATTTGGTACAAAATCAGATCTAACACCCCGAACCATGAAACCGCAACCTAAAGCAACGAGGATTAGCCCCCAAAATTTCGGGTGAGCAAGGAAAATATTAGGAGAGTAGATCTGAAATCAAAATCAAGGGAACTATATTGCAATAACTTTGACAAGGGCAAAAGATGCACTTGCCTTGGTTGCCTTTGAAGAACAAAAATCGGCCAAGCTCCCTCTTCCCAACCGCCGGCCACAAGCAACAATATAGGGAAAATCCTGGACAACATTTAGGGGAGGAAATCCTCCATCAAAGTTCGGAAAAAAAATGGACATCTACAACCCGATCGGAAAAAAACGTGGAGGAAATCTCAAGATAGCTACCTTGGAATGGATATCATGACTGGAGGAGCTCGGATCCGGCCTCAAACGAAGATTCCGGGTTGAACTGGGCGGTGAACGGGCGGTCGGAGCAGTGTCGGGTCTTCCGCCTCTTTCCTTCCGCACGATGGAGCGGCTCGGGTTATAGCTGGCAGGTCGGCCAAATGGGGGGGGGGAGGGAAAACCTAAACCTAAAGCAAACTTTTATAGAAGGCCACCTAATAAAAATAAACACCTAAATCTCAATCCTATTAACTAATAAAGTAATAATTAAGTTTATACTTAAACCCATACAAATATATCCACACACCTATAAATATATTTTTACACTATACACATATACGAATGGACGCGCACAAGCAACATTTTTTTAAAACTACGCATGCACGTGCACGTATATATTTATTCAACGGCACGCCCAAATCACCCAACAAGCCAAAATGCGTAAATATACTTTCACGCTTAAATACATGACTACCCGCTAACAAGCCACCGTCGAAACGACGTGAAAATAAACGATCTCGGGTTCTGAACAAATCCGCACCGTAGCTAAACACTCGGGCTACGAAAACATCGGCGAAGTCGGACACAACCTCCGACGACCACACACTCGAGCTAACCTCACCCGAAGCCAAAGCACAAGGATTCCCTAAGAGGCTCAGTCGAGCCTCCAAAATAGACGCCGGCTAGCTGGGGAAACTATACAACATGTTATAACCTCTAAGAACACCTAACGAGGTACTCTAACAACGGCACGAGCCGGAAATGCGCCAACGTAACGCCAAACGAGGATTTAAATAATTGCCGAAAAATTGGGGGGCGTTACAGTCACTCCCCCTAAAAGAAATTTTCGTCCCGAAACTTTACGTACACTACTTCTACTATAGAAGGAAAGTAACAAACAAAAGTTACTAGAAAGAAAACATACCCAACAAATCAGGAGAACAAGCGAGGGTAAGACTCCCTCATAGCTGACTCTAGCTCCCAAGTCGCGCTTTCCAAACTTTGATTCTTCCAAAGAACCTTCACCATCGGGATAGACTTTGTCCGCAGCACCCGATCCTGAGTATCCAAGATGCAGACCGGCACCTCAACATACGAGAGGTTGGGATCCAACTGGGGCACGGTATCCAAGACTTGCCCACTGCTCCGCACACACTTCCGCAGCTGGCTTACATGAAAAATATTATGTACGCTGATGGGCGCAAAATAGAGCTTGAAAACGCAAGTATACGTGCCGTACAAGTAATACAGAGTGAGTGAGATCGTTCTCACGGAGAAGTGATGGGCTTAGTGCTTACAATTACTAGCTACACCGTTTCTATGAATCCAAGTAAAACGATTAATTGATTTTCTGAAACTAGATTAAAACTTTTTAGATAAATATTAAAACTAATTTAACTAGATCTTTAAGTAATTTCTTAGCAATTAGAGAAAATAGTCTTGCATTTCTGATTTCATATGTGTAACATGATGATGATAAAGTAAATATTTCATTTGGTTGAATTTTGGATTATCTTGCGATGATTTTTTAAAGGAGAAGCCTTTATCTCTCGATACAAGGAGTCTTAATATCTACGCAACCCTAGTTATCTCTAACTTAGGAAAAACAAAAATATTATGAAGTGCAAGAATCAAATTCGCAAGCATAAAAAGGAAATCTCTTTCACTTTTCAAAACTCAATAGATCTTGTGATGCACGCACGTTTCTCCTCTCTCGACTCTTGAAACGCCGTAAAAATAAAGAAATGTTGGTTAATGATTCACATTGCTCATCTCTCGATTCTCGCACTGCGATAAACTAGCCCTTAAATTAACGTTACGCCGCTCTTCTCTCGATTCTCGCGGCGCAATATAATAAAAAGACATGATCCAACAATTTCACCAAAAAAATCACAAGATCTATAAAGATAATCACAAAACAAACCCAAAATCAAAGATGTTCATCATCAAAATACACATACTACTCTCATCATGCAAGACTAGAGAGTTTTAGTTCATGACTGCGGGAAAATAACACAAAACTGAAAAGATCTTACTAAACATTTCGAAAGAAATGCGAATCTTCCCTTCTCCAGTGATGTGGAAGCGTTTCCTTCAGCCCGAACGCCAAGACTGGACTGGTTCTCCCTTGACCGAATTCCTCTCCCTGCAGTTTTTCTTCTCCTCTAAGGCCCTCAAGAATAGAAATGAATCCCCCCTTTTATGGCTGAAATTTTCCTCTTTTAAACTTTCCCTCTTTTTCTCCTAGTGGGCCCCACATCCAGTCATTTTAAAATGCTGAATGGATGCTTTGAAATAAGTTGTAACTGTCCAAAACTTGGCATTTTCGGATTTGAATTTCCTGTAACTGCCAAAAATGTTGTGAATATGTTGCAACATTTCTGGTTCTGTTTTTCTGCACAGTTTGACCTGCCAGAATGTTGAGAATATGTTGTAACATTTTTCCCAGATTTTTTTACAATACTTGGTCTTCAATCCTTGACTTAAATTCTCCCCGAATCCTATCATAAAAACATATAAACAATTAGAGTACAAACATTTTGACTCCAAATCATGCGGCAATTGGATTTTATCTACTTTTCATGTATAAATATCACATAACATGGCTAAAAATGGTTAAAATAGAGATGAAGATAACTTCTTTTTGCGAAGTTATCACACCCCCATGCTTAGTTCTTTGCTAGTCCCTAGCAAAGGTAAATCATTGTAAATCATGATATGACAAAGGTTTATGACAGTATAATTTCATTTCCGTCTACTCTTCATTATAAGTTAACCAAAATAGCTTCAAGTAATTCTCATTAACTGATGCTAGACTTGCTAGTCCATAAGAATTCAAACTTTCATAATTCGATCAGATAGATATAAGATAAGGCTCAATTAAGAATTCAAGTGTTATATGTGATGCCCTTAACAAATTGTCTACATCCCTTACAATTCATTTTCGATAAACTTCGTCACCAATAGGATAGATCAAGAGTAGTCTAAGGCTTTGATATGACCTCTACATGAGTTTGGTAGAAACCGATGCCAAATAAAAACGACTTGATGAATTTTGGAGAGGTGGGTAGCCAATGATTCTAATTAACTTAGTAGCTTGCCAACTTATGGGGTTTAACTTTCAACAATTTTTTCTTTCTTTTGATATTTGCACAGTTGGGATCATTCCAAGTAAGCCGGAGCTAACTTAGGCCACATATCACTATGCTATATATATATCCTTTTTTTTTTATCACAGTTGGGATCATTCCAAGTAAGCCGGAGCTAACTTAGGCCACATATCACTATGCTATATATATATCCTTTTTTTTTATCATAGTTGGGATCATTCCAAGTAAGCCGGAGCTAACTTAGGCCACATGTCACTATGATATACACAAATTTTTTGTTTTAACACCCATAAGTGGTCAGTCTACTAGCTAAGGAACATAGGGAAATGAATAATCAAGTCTTTAGGCTCAAAAGTAATATGTGATGGCCACAAAGGTAAGGATTTACGTGGAAGCAAGGTTAACTACGTACACTCAATATATTGGCGACTATCATTGAATTAGAACATACTCGATCTAATCCCATTAGGATCCGAAGTTAATTAAATAAATTAAAAGGGGGTAAACTCTTTTAAGAACTATAGTGCATGAATGTGAGATAGATTTCTTAATCGAGCTTTAACCAATCATCTAATTACAATTTAATAGTCTGACTCATAGGACTGACTCGTCTAAACTTACAATTAATTTGAAAAACTTGAATAAATTTATTAATTAAAAAAAAATGAAGAGCAAGCAGGTCTAAAATATACCCCATAAAAGCTTTGTCAAGCAAGGTATAGAAGGGACATGCCCCCATACTTTAACCTTTACTAGTCCCTAGTAAAGCAGTTGTAGCAAATATAATAGCCTTGTATGCGATTGCGAACTTCATAAATCATAATGGTGGAATAAAAAGACAGTTTCACATGTGAGTCGCCAGCATATAAATATGGGTGAAGTGGAACATAAAAGTATAAGAGATGAACGGAATATCTCACGAAGTAGCAGATTATAATAAAGAGTTTGCATTAAAACAGTGAAGGTATTGAGTAACAGGTATAGCTTCACGGCATGAAAACATATAGCAATAATTCATGAAAATAACATTTCAGGAAACAGAAAAATGCAGCTAGGGAAGTGATCAACCACAGTGCAACAAGTAACAGTTACAAAGATTAGAGCTAGGAATTAAATAACCAAGTAGTACGTCAACGGTACTTAGCATTCAGTTAATAGCATGCATTTCAAGAAGTTCAACAGCAATAGAACAAAGTAGTCATGTAGGAAAACCGATAACGAGCGTCTAAGAAGTCAATCAATGTCCACAATTTTGACAAGAGCAATATGTAAATAAAATAAAGTACTGCACTAACACTGAAATGTTTCACCATAGAGATTTCTCAAAAAAAAACAAAACAATCATATCGCAGTAATAGTGCCAAGTAAATTTCCCAGATTCTGAGTAGTGGAGTGTCAACCATCCTCCTCATCGTCGTCAGCGTCATCGACCTCGTCCGAGTCGTCATCGTCCAAAAATTCCTTCATTTCGTCGTCTTCGCCGGATGCAAAGGATGCATCCTCCTCGACCGCTTCCGTTTCATCATGTGGATTTGGCGAGGATGCCGCCTCCTTTCCCTTAGAAGTAGAGGGTTTGTTGTCATACCAAGCAGGATTCACATCGTGGACTGCTATCTTGTCCTCAGGTACATTCAAATGGCGGAGAATGGCTACTTGATTGTGATGTAAAATGTTTAAATGCGAGGCTATATCACGATGTTGTTGGCGCTGATATTTGGCGGTGCCTTGCAAATATTTAAGGATGATCGGCCAATCCGGGGGATTTGGGGAAAGTGGTGGTGGAATTGGAGGTTGGGTGGTTTTGCTCGAAGATACGGTAGGGCGTTGTTTCGGAGCGGATTTGGGAGGTGGCTCCTCGGAAGATACTTTAATATAGGAGGAAATCACAGAAAACGTGATTGGCCGGCCTACAATGGTGGTAGTGTCCGTGTCGGCGAGAGATACCCCGGCGTAACGGCACAACGATGTGATGAGCGTGGGAAACCACAGCTGAGTACCCCCCTCCGTTTTGACCTTTTTTTGGATTTGATTGGAAATAATATGTCCTACATTAATGGGAATCCCTTTTATAATGCTATGTATAATGCAAGCCCTATCGAAGGAGACATGGTTGGAGTGTTTCGTCGGCATAATACTTGAGTTTACGAAAAGCAGCCAAACTTTAGCTTCACGAGTAAAAAGAGCCGAATGCAGGACATGCGAAGATTCATTAACCCACGTGATGTTTCTAGTGAGGCTCAATGTGGTGGCGATATCGTATGGGTTAGAAGCTCTAACAGACTGAAAGACATCACAATCCAGAGTTGCTAAATCGAAGTAGGAGTTTATACCTTCCGCGGAAAAATCGACTTCCTTCCCCCGTATGTGGATTTTTCCCTCCGTGTGGAACTTGGCGTTGGCGTAAAATTCATACACCCACGGTAGGACAACATCAGTGCGTGGATGGCAGAAGGAGGTCCAACCGAACTTGTCTATTTGCCGCACATACGCTTGACTCCAACCACGAACTTCCAGTTGAAACCCTCTTTCATAGATGACGGGCTTTACCTTAAGCAATTCGTAGCGAGCCATGGCTTCGTCGTTGATGAATCTTGAGTGCTTGTGCGCCGCCACCGCCTTCTCTCTACCTTTCTTGGGGGCCATGATACTTCAACTCCAACGGTAAGTGATAACTTCGTGATAGGACTGCGAGAGGGGGGGGGGGGTATTTCCTGATCGGTGCTGTCGCGGGGTTGCTGCCGCCGGCGGATGAGTCGGAGCAGGGCGAGAAAGAGAAGTTAGGGTTTCCTGGAGCAGAGGATGCGGGGGTAGCAGCGGATTTGGGGAGATCGCGCTTTAATAGCCAGCGGATACACGACGTGATTAAAAAAAAAAAAGGTTAACGTATGCTAATTGAACCGGCAAAGTAGGTTAAAACGAAATTTAATAACCAATTAGACCGCCGGTTCGGATAAATCCCGCAGTCAGCCGGTTAATTAAGCAGTTGAACCGGTCACCGCCTAAATTTCCGCTCTTGTAAGGGAAAAAGGCAGAGAAAAATTTGTTGCAACATTTTTCGAAAATGTTGCAACATTTTTTTCTGAGCCAATTTTGAGCCTTGGCTAGCACCGAATGAAGGGGAAATGCGGCTTTAAGCGTTCGAGACCATAGGATTTCAGTCATGCATCATTTTTTTTTTTTAAGGGAAATAGGAACAAACAAAACAAAAATAACAATAATAAAGAACTTAACATTAAAATTTGGGGTTGCCTCCCCAGAAGCGCCTTAGTTAATGTCCCGGCTGGACATTCAGCGGCTCGAAAATTTTATTTCAAGTGTATGAACGATATTGCTCGTTCATTTTCGTTTCCTAAATAAGCCTTAAGACGTCCGCCATTGACCTTAAACTCCAAATGATCTTTTTCATTGATGATAGTAACGACCCCATAAGGAAGCACTTCCTTGACCCGAAACGGGCCCGACCACCTAGATTTTAATTTACCGGGAAAAATTTTTAATCGTGAATTGAATAATAGAACTAGTTTCCCTGGTTGTAAATTTTTGTCCGTAAGATGGCGGTCATGCCACATTTTTGTACGGTCCTTATAAACCATTGCACTTTCATATGCCTGAGTCCGGATCTCCTCCAATTCATTTAACTGTAGTAGTCTAGATTTACCGGCTTCTTGAAAGTCAAAGTTGATTTTCTTAATGGCCCAATATGCCCGATACTCCAACTCCAACGGTAAGTGACAAGCCTTGCCATAAACTAAACGATACGGGGTAACACCAATTGGGGTCTTGAAAGCGGTTCTATATGCCCATAAGGCATCATTAAGCTTTTGAGACCAGTCCTTGCAATTTACACTTACCGTTTTAGCCAAGATTTTCTTGATCTCTCTATTAGATACTTCTGCTAACCCATTCGTTTGGGGGTGGTATGCCAATGCTACCTTATGCCTAACCCCGTACTTTTTCAACAACGCAGCAAATTGGTGATTACAAAAGTGACTTCCCCCGTCACTTATAATAGCTTTGGGTGTTCCAAATCGACTAAATATGAAGTTTTTCAGGAAGTATAACACCACCTTTGCATCATTTTTGGTCGTGGCTATGGCTTCGACCCATTTCGATACATAGTCTACGGCTAAGAGGATAAATAAATTACCATTCGAATTAACAAAGGGTCCCATGAAGTCTATACCCCATACATCAAATAGCTCAACTTCTAGAATTGGGTTCATAGGCATAGCTTCGTTCTTATTGATATTTTCTTCCTTTTGACATCGATCACACCTTTTCACATGTTCTCTAGAATCATGATATAATGTAGGCCAATAGAACCCGGCCTCTAAGACTTTCATAGCTGTCCTATTTCCCTTGAAGTGTCCTCCGTAGGGAGAACTATGGCAATTTTCTAAAATAGGATGCATTTCTACTTCTGGTATACATCTCCTCACTACTCCATCAGCACCAATTTTAAACAAATAAGGTGGGTCCCAAAGATAAGACCGCACTTGGTGTAAGAATCTCTTTCGTTGTTGGTAGTTTAAATCTGAAGGTAAGATGTTACTGACGAGGTAATTGACGTAATCGGCGTACCATGGCACTAAGCCCCTCTGATATAGCTAAGATTTGCTCATCTGGAAATCTCTCCTCAATCTCTGAATGATAATAAGATTCCTTTGGTTCGATCCTGGAAAGATGGTCTGCTACAGGGTTATCTACGCCCTTTCTATCCTTAATCTCCAAATCGAATTCCTGCAATAATAGTACCCAACGAATCAACCTCAGCTTTGTATCTCTCTTTTCCATCAAATAACGGATAGCCGCATGATCAGTAAAAACGGTGACTTGAGTGCATAAAAGATAAGATCGAAACTTTTCAAAGGCGTAGACTACTGCCAACAACTCCTTCTCAGTCGTGGTGTAATTGATTTGAGCTTCAATCAGAGTTTTGCTCGCGTAGGCTATGGTGTGAAAAAGCTTCTCCCTAACTTGACCTAGAACTACACCCACGGCATAGTCACTCGCATCACACATAAGGACAAATGGTTCACCCCAGTCGGGTGCCACCACAATTGGTGCCGTGGTTAATTGCTTTTTCAGTTTACTAAATGCACTCAAACAGTCTTCGTCAAAATGGAATTTCGTATCCTTTTCCAACAATCCACTAAGAGGTTTTGCAATCTTAGCAAAATCTTTGATAAACCTTCGGTAAAATCCTGCATGGCCTAGGAAACTCTTTAACTCTTTCACATTCCTAGGAGGAGGTAATTTCTCAATGACCTCAATTTTGGCCTTATCTACTTCTAACCCCTTGCTTGACACATGATGGCCCAGCACGATGCCTTCGCGTACCATGAAATGGCACTTTTCCCAATTCAGCACAAGGTTAGTTTCAATACATCGCACAAGCACTCTTTCTAAGCACTCCAAACACTCTCCAAATGATTTTCCGAAGATGGAGAAATCATCCATGAAGATCTCTATACCATGATCCATGATTTCTGAAAATATAGCAATCATACACCGTTGGAACGTGGCTGGTGCGTTGCATAGACCAAATGGCATTCTCCTAAAGGCGAATGTTCCGTAAGGGCACGTGAAGGTTGTTTTCTCTTGATCTTCCGGGTCAACCGTGATTTGGTTATACCCGGAATAACCGTCTAAGAAGCAGAAGAAATCATTACCGGACAACTTATCTAGAACTTGATCTATGAAAGGCAATGGAAAGTGGTCTTTTCTAGTAGCCTTATTAAGCTTGGGATAATCCATACAAATGCGCCATCCGGTAATAGTTCTAGTCGATATTAATTCGTTCTTATTATTTTTTATTACGGTCATCCCTCCTTTCTTCGGAACACATTGAACCGGAGAGACCCAAGAACTATCGGAGATAGGGTATATTATCCCTGCATCTAACCATTTTATTATTTCTTTCTTTACGACCTCTTTCATAGGTGGACTGAGACGGCGTTGAGGCTCAATGGAACCTTTATAAGATTCTTCTAGGAGAATCTTGTGCATGCATACCGAAGGACTAATCCCTCTTATGTCCGTGATCGTCCAACCTATGGCTAATTTAAATTGCTTCAGCAAATCTATGAGTTGTTGATGTTGATTTGGTGATAATTTTGAGTTGACAATGACCGGTAATGTATCATTGTCCCCTAGATATGCGTAGGCCAAATGTTCAGGTAATGGTTTCAACTCAAGTGTGGGAGGACTAATGATGGAAGGTTTATTTGCACATGTATTATCTGTCATATCTAAAATCTCCGGCTTGCGAGTGAATGTCGGTGGACGTGCACTTATTTCAAAGCATTCTTGAGTTTCGTTCTCACAATGAGATTTCTCTTCACCCGCCTCCTCCTCTTCATCTTCTTCTAGATCCTCACTTAAGTTGTAATCATAAAAGGTCACACTCTTAACTTCCTCTATGTCATCTTCTTCTAAACGAGGGAATTTCATGGCTTTTAGTACATTAAAAGTCACTTGTTCATCGTTAACCCTCATGGTTAACTCACCCTTGTGTACATCAATCAAAGTTTTTCCAGTGGCTAAGAAAGGCCTACCCACTATAATGGGGACTTCCTTGTCTTCCTTCATGTCTAAAACTACAAAATCTGCAGGAAAAATAAATTTTTCTACCTTGACTAAGACGTCTTCTACAATCCCTTTTGGAAAGGTTAGAGATTTATCTGTTAATTGTAATGTAATTGATGTTTTGGAAATCTCCCCCAACCCTAACTTCTTATAAATTGAAAGTGGCATAAGATTTATGCTCGCCCCTAGATCGCACAAAGCCTTTCCCTCGAATTGATGTCCAATAGAACACGGAATCGTGAAGCTTCCGGGGTCCTTTAGTTTTGGTGGCAATCTTCTTTGGAGGATTGCACTACATTCATGTGTAAGGGTTACCGTTTCGTTCACGCCAAACTTCCGTTTTTTATTTAATATGTCTTTCATGAACTTTACGTAACTCGGCATCTGTTCTAATGCTTCGGCAAAGGGTATATTAACTTGCAACTTCTTAAAGATTTCTAAGAATTTCTGAAATTGTTGATCTAATTTGCTCTTTTTTAGTCTTTGGGGGAAAGGTGGTGGTGGATAGGTTCGTGGGTTCTCCTTCCTTCTTTCCTCTTTTTCTCCTTCTATTACCTTATCATTTCTTCTTTTTATTACTCCTTCCTCCTCACTCTTATCGTCCTCATTTCTTCCTATTATTACTTGCTCACTAGGACCCTTGAATTCTTCTTGGTCTTGATTTTTATTTTGTTCATGTGGATTAGTGTCTTGACCAACTATTAACTCACGCCCACTTCGTAATGTGATGGCCTTACAATGATGAATATCTCCCTTGGGATTGGGTGTGGTATCCGTAGGGAGTGTGCCTTGCGGTCGCATACTTAAAGCGGTGGCGATTTGTCCTAGTTGTGATTCAATCATTCTCATGGACCCTTCCAAACTAGAGAAACGGGCTTCATTCTTTTGCATTGATTCAATGATGAAGTCATCCGTTACCTTTCTAGATGGTCCCGCTTGGTTGGAATGATTGTTTTGATGTTGAGGATTAGCATTAGAATTAAATAAGTGTGGTGGGGTAGGACCGGAGTTGTTCTTCCAAGAGAGGTTAGGATGGTTTCTCCATTCGGGATTATAATGGTTTGGGTAAGAGTTTGCATTTTGCTTATAATGCCCTCCTAAATAATTAACTTCTTCATTACCCCCTACAAGTTGTTCAATTGTTAAGGTGGGGTTAGGAGAAAGCATGGGAGTAATAATGCTATTGACTTGAGGATTCATTTGATTTTGGTTCAACGTCAAGGCATCTAACCTCTTGTTAATGGTATTAAATTGGGACGTCATTTGGGCTGCAAATGACGTTAATTGGTCAACTTGATATAATCCTGTCGTAGTGGGAGGATGTACTTGACGCTCGATCGTGTGGTAATTATTAGAAGATAGATCTTCTAAAATACCGTATGCATCTTCAGGGTACTTGTTCATCAACGAACCTCTCGCAGCTCCATCTACTTGGATCATTGTCGATGTCTGAAGGCCGTTATAAAACGTCCATACTTGTTGGTGAATGGCTAGCCCATGGTGGGGACATCTGCGTAATAATTCCTTAAATCGTTCCCACGCATCATATAGGGTTTCTCCATTCGCTTGCATGAATGTAGAGATATCCCGCATTAACTTGGCAGTTTTAGATGGGGGGAAATATTTGGATAAGAATTTTTCAACCAATATAGCCCAAGTAGTAATAGACCCATTAGGCAACGAGTTCAACCAATCTTTTGCTTTCCCTTCTAGAGAGAAAGGAAATAATCGCAATTTAATGGCTTCTTCAGATGCGCCATTAATCTTAAATGTGTCACAGATTTCTATGAACGTTCGTAGATGAGAGTTTGGGTCTTCATGGTTATGGCCACTAAACTTATTATTCTGGACAAGTTGCATCGCCGTGGAATCAATTTTAAAGTTGTTAGCCTCTACCGCAGGTCTAGCGATACTGAATTGTACCCCTCCCCTAAAAGACATATTATAGTCACGGCATGTTCTCCTATTTTCCATTGGGTGCCCGTTATGCTCTACTTGGCCTCCTAAGTCCTGTCCCTCTTGATGAACGTCAGCATCATTGTTTTGATTATTCATGTTGAGTTGATTCGAATTTTCCAATCTAGTTGATTTTCTATTACGTCTACAGGTTCGCTCGATTTCAGAATTTAGAGGAATTAATTCAACGGATCGATACCTGGACATAAACTATCGGATGACAAAGATGATAACCCAAATACAATATACTAACAAGTGAAAACAAAACTTGACCTCCACGTACTAAGGTTCACTAATATTGTAAGAAGAAAAACACTAAATCCGTTGCACCTCCCCGACAACGGTGCCAAAAACTTGATGGGCGCAAAATAGAGCTTGAAAACGCAAGTATACGTGCCGTACAAGTAATACAGAGTGAGTGAGATCGTTTCCACGGAGAAGTGATGGGTTTAGTGCTTACAATTACTAGCTACACCGTTTCTATGAATCCAAGTAAAACGATTAATTGATTTTCTGAAACTAGATTAAAACTTTTAGATAAATATTAAAACTAATTTAACTAGATCTTTAAGTAATTTCTTAGCAATTAGAGAAAATAGTCTTGCATTTCTGATTTCATATGTGTAACATGATGATGATAAAATAAATATTTCATTTGGTTGAATTTTGGATTATCTTGCGATGATTTTTTAAAGGAAGAAGCCTTTATCTCTCGATACAAGGAGTCTTAATATCTACGCAACCCTAGTTATCTCTAACTTAGGAAAAACGAAAATATTATGAAGTGCAAGAATCAAATTCGCAAGCATAAAAAGGAAATCTCTTTCACTTTTCAAAACTCAATAGATCTTGTGATGCACGCACGTTTCTCCTCTCTCGACTCTTGAAACGCCGTAAAAATAAAGAAATGTTGGTTAATGATTCACATTGCTCATCTCTCGATTCTCGCACTGCGATAAACTAGCCCTTAAATTAACGTTACGCCGCTCTTCTCTCGATTCTCGCGGCGCAATATAATAAAAAGACATGATCCAACAATTTCACCAAAAAAATCACAAGATCTATAAAGATAATCACAAAACAAACCCAAAATCAAAGATGTTCATCATCAAAATACACATACTACTCTCATCATGCAAGACTAGAGAGTTTTAGTTCATGACTGCGGGAAAATAACACAAAACTGAAAAGATCTTACTAAACATTTCGAAAGAAATGCGAATCTTCCCTTCTCCAGTGATGTGGAAGCGTTTCCTTCAGCCCGAACGCCAAGACTGGACTGGTTCTCCCTTGACCGAATTCCTCTCCCTGCAGTTTTTCTTCTCCTCTAAGGCCCTCAAGAATAGAAATGAATCCCCCCTTTTATGGCTGAAATTTTCCTCTTTTAAACTTTCCCTCTTTTTCTCCTAGTGGGCCCCACATCCAGTCATTTTAAAATGCTGAATGGATGCTTTGAAATAAGTTGTAACTGTCCAAAACTTGGCATTTTCGGATTTGAATTTCCTGTAACTGCCAAAAATGTTGTGAATATGTTGCAACATTTCTGGTTCTGTTTTTCTGCACAGTTTGACCTGCCAGAATGTTGAGAATATGTTGTAAGATTTTTCCCAGATTTTTTTCACAATACTTAGTCTTCAATCCTTGACTTAAATTCTCCCCGAATCCTATCATAAAAACATATAAACAATTAGAGTACAAACATTTTGACTCCAAATCATGCGGCAATTGGATTTTATCTACTTTTCATGTATAAATATCACATAACATGGCTAAAAATGGTTAAAATAGAGATGAAGATAACTTCTTTTTGCGAAGTTATCACACCCCCATGCTTAGTTCTTTGCTAGTTCCTAGCAAAGGTAAATCATTGTAAATCATGATATGACAAAGGTTTATGACAGTATAATTTCATTTCCGTCTACTCTTCATTATAAGTTAACCAAAATAGCTTCAAGTAATTCTCATTAACTGATGTTAGACTTGCTAGTCCATA
This sequence comes from Platanthera guangdongensis, assembly GCA_039583875.1. Lineage (NCBI taxonomy): Eukaryota > Viridiplantae > Streptophyta > Magnoliopsida > Asparagales > Orchidaceae > Platanthera > Platanthera guangdongensis. The sequence goes on along the minus strand of CM077159.1, from coordinate 137,356,577 downwards.
AGAATTCAAACTTTCATAATTCGATCAGATAGATATAAGATAAGGCTCAATTAAGAATTCAAGTGTTATATGTGATGCCCTTAACAAATTGTCTACATCCCTTACAATTCATTTTCGATAAACTTCGTCACCAATAGGATAGATCAAGAGTAGTCTAAGGCTTTGATATGACCTCTACATGAGTTTGGTAGAAACCGATGCCAAATAAAAACGACTTGATGAATTTTGGAGAGGTGGGTAGCCAATGATTCTAATTAACTTAGTAGCTTGCCAACTTATGGGGTTTAACTTTCAACAATTTTTTCTTTCTTTTGATATTTGCACAGTTGGGATCATTCCAAGTAAGCCGGAGCTAACTTAGGCCACATATCACTATGCTATATATATATCCTTTTTTTTTATCACAGTTGGGATCATTCCAAGTAAGCCGGAGCTAACTTAGGCCACATATCACTATGCTATATATATATCCTTTTTTTTATCATAGTTGGGATCATTCCAAGTAAGCCGGAGCTAACTTAGGCCACATGTCACTATGATATACACAAATTTTTTTTGTTTTAACACCCATAAGTGGTCAGTCTACTAGCTAAGGAACATAGGGAAATGAATAATCAAGTCTTTAGGCTCAAAAGTAATATGTGATGGCCACAAAGGTAAGGATTTACGTGGAAGCAAGGTTAACTACGTACACTCAATATATTGGCGACTATCATTGAATTAGAACATACTCGATCTAATCCCATTAGGATCCGAAGTTAATTAAATAAATTAAAAGGGGGTAAACTCTTTTAAGAACTATAGTGCATGAATGTGAGATAGATTTCTTAATCGAGCTTTAACCAATCTATCTAATTATAATTTAATAGTCTGACTCATAGGACTGACTCGTCTAAACTTACAATTAATTTGAAAAACTTGAATAAATTTATTAATTAAAAAAAATGAAGAGCAAGCAGGTCTAAAATATACCCCATAAAAGCTTTGTCAAGCAAGGTATAGAAGGGACATGCCCCCATACTTTAACCTTTACTAGTCCCTAGTAAAGCAGTTGTAGTAAATATAATAGCCTTGTATGCGATTGCGAACTTCATAAATCATAATGGTGGAATAAAAAGACAGTTTCACATGTGAGTCGCCAGCATATAAATATGGGTGAAGTGGAACATAAAAGTATAAGAGATGAACGGAATATCTCACGAAGTAGCAGATTATAATAAAGAGTTTGCATTAAAACAGTGAAGGTATTGAGTAACAGGTATAGCTTCACGGCATGAAAACATATAGCAATAATTCATGAAAACAACATTTCAGGAAACAGAAAAATGCAGCTAGGGAAGTGATCAACCACAGTGCAACAAGTAACAGTTACAAAGATTAGAGCTAGGAATTAAATAACCAAGTAGTACGTCAACGGTACTTAGCATTCAGTTAATAGCATGCATTTCAAGAAGTTCAACAGCAATAGAACAAAGTAGTCATGTAGGAAAACCGATAACGAGCGTCTAAGGAGTCAATCAATCTCCACAATTTTGACAAGAGCAATATGTAAATAAAATAAAGTACTGCACTAACACTGAAATGTTTCACCATAGAGATTTCCCAAAAAAAAACAAAACAATCATATCGCAGTAATAGTGCCAAGTAAATTTCCCAGATTCTGAGTAGTGGAGTGTCAACCATCCTCCTCATCGTCGTCAGCGTCATCGACCTCGTCCGAGTCGTCATCGTCCAAAAATTCTTTCATTTCGTCGTCTTCGCCGGATGCAAAGGCTGCATCCTCCTCGACCGCTTCCGTTTCATCATGTGGATTTGGCGAGGATGCCGCCTCCTTTCCCTTAGAAGTAGAGGGTTTGTTGTCATACCAAGCAGGATTCACATCGTGGACTGCTATCTTGTCCTCAGGTACATTCAAATGGCGGAGAATGGCTACTTGATTGTGATGTAAAATGTTTAAATGCGAGGCTATATCACGATGTTGTTGGCGCTGATATTTGGCGGTGCCTTGCAAATATTTAAGGATGATCGGCCAATCCGGGGGATTTGGGGAAAGTGGTGGTGGAATTGGAGGTTGGGTGGTTTTGCTCGAAGATACGGTAGGGCGTTGTTTCGGAGCGGATTTGGGAGGTGGCTCCTCGGAAGATACTTTAATATAGGAGGAAATCACAGAAAACGTGATTGGCCGGCCTACAATGGTGGTAGTGTCCGTGTCGGCGAGAGATACCCCGGTGTAACGGCACAACGATGTGATGAGCGTGGGAAACCACAGCTGAGTACCCCCCTCCGTTTTGACCTTTTTTTGGATTTGATTGGAAATAATATGTCCTACATTAATGGGAATCCCTTTTATAATGCTATGTATAATGCAAGCCCTATCGAAGGAGACATGGTTGGAGTGTTTCGTCGGCATAATACTTGAGTTTACGAAAAGCAGCCAAACTTTAGCTTCACGAGTAAAAAGAGCCGAATGCAGGACATGCGAAGATTCATTAACCCACGTGATGTTTCTAGTGAGGCTCAATGTGGTGGCGATATCGTATGGGTTAGAAGCTCTAACAGACTGAAAGACATCACAATCCAGAGTTGCTAAATCGAAGTAGGAGTTTATACCTTCCGCGGAAAAATCGACTTCCTTCCCCCGTATGTGGATTTTTCCCTCCGTGTGGAACTTGGCGTTGGCGTAAAATTCATACACCCACGGTAGGACAACATCAGTGCGTGGATGGCAGAAGGAGGTCCAACCGAACTTGTCTATTTGCCGCACATACGCTTGACTCCAACCACGAACTTCCAGTTGAAACCCTCTTTCATAGATGACGGGCTTTACCTTAAGCAATTCGTAGCGAGCCATGGCTTCGTCGTTGATGAATCTTGAGTGCTTGTGCGCCGCCACCGCCTTCTCTCTACCTTTCTTGGGGGCCATGATACTTCAACTCCAACGGTAAGTGATAACTTCGTGATAGGACTGCGAGAGGGGGGGGGGGTATTTCCTGATCGGTGCTGTCGCGGGGTTGCTGCCGCCGGCGGATGAGTCGGAGCAGGGCGAGAAAGAGGAGTTAGGGATTCCTGGAGCAGAGGATGCGGGGGTAGCAGCGGATTTGGGGAGATCGCGCTTTAATAGCCAGCGGATACACGACGTGATTAAAAAAAAAAAAGGTTAACGTATGCTAATTGAACCGGCAAAGTAGGTTAAAACGAAATTTAATAACCAATTAGACCGCCGGTTCAGATAAATCCCGCAGTCAGCCGGTTAATTAAGCAGTTGAACCGGTCACCGCCTAAATTTCCGCTCTTGTAAGGGAAAAAGGCAGAGAAAAATTTGTTGCAACATTTTTCGAAAATGTTGCAACATTTTTTTCTGAGCCAATTTTGAGCCTTGGCTAGCACCGAATGAAGGGGAAATGCGGCTTTAAGCGTTCGAGACCATAGGATTTCAGTCATGCATCATTTTTTTCTTTTTGAAACGAATTTTTTTTTTAAGGGAAATAGGAACAAACAAAACAAAAATAACAATAATAAAGAACTTAACATTAAAATTTGGGGTTGCCTCCCCAGAAGCGCCTTAGTTAATGTCCCGGCTGGACATTCAGCGGCTCGAAAATTTTATTTCAAGTGTATGAACGATATTGCTCGTTCATTTTCGTTTCCTAAATAAGCCTTAAGACGTCCGCCATTGACCTTAAACTCCTGAATGATCTTTTTCATTGATGATAGTAACGACCCCATAAGGAAGCACTTCCTTGACCCGAAACGGGCCCGACCACCTAGATTTTAATTTACCAGGAAAAATTTTTAATCGTGAATTGAATAATAGAACTAGTTTCCCTGGTTGTAAATTTTTGTCCGTAAGATGGCGGTCATGCCACATTTTTGTACGGTCCTTATAAACCCTTGCACTTTCATACGCCTGAGTCCGGATCTCCTCCAATTCATTTAACTGTAGTAGTCTAGATTTACCGGCTTCTTGAAAGTCAAAGTTGATTTTCTTAATGGCCCAATATGCCCGATACTCCAACTCCAACGGTAAGTGACAAGCCTTGCCATAAACTAAACGATACGGGGTAACACCAATTGGGGTCTTGAAAGCGATTCTATATGCCCATAAGGCATCGTTAAGCTTTTGAGACCAGTCCTTGCAATTTACACTTACCGTTTTAGCCAAGATTTTCTTGATCTCTCTATTAGATACTTCTGCTAACCCATTCGTTTGGGGGTGGTATGCCAATGCTACCTTATGCCTAACCCCGTACTTTTTCAACAACGCAGCAAATTGGTGATTACAAAAGTGACTTCTCCTGTCACTTATAATAGCTTTGGGTGTTCCAAATCGACTAAATATGAAGTTTTTCAGGAAGTATAACACCACCTTTGCATCATTTTTGGTCGTGGCTATGGCTTCGACCCATTTCGATACATAGTCTACGGCTAAGAGGATAAATAAATTACCATTCGAATTAACAAAGGGTCCCATGAAGTCTATACCCCATACATCAAATAGCTCAACTTCTAGAATTGGGTTCATAGGCATAGCTTCGTTCTTATTGATATTTTCTTCCTTTTGACATCGATCACACCTTTTCACATGTTCTCTAGAATCATGATATAATGTAGGCCAATAGAACCCGGCCTCTAAGACTTTCATAGCTGTCCTATTTCCCTTGAAGTGTCCTCCGTAGGGAGAACTATGGCAATTTTCTAAAATAGGATGCATTTCTACTTCTGGTATACATCTTCTCACTACTACATCAGCACCAATTTTAAACAAATAAGGTGGGTCCCAAAGATAAGACCGCACTTGGTGTAAGAATCTCTTTCGTTGTTGGTAGTTTAAATCTGAAGGTAAGATGTTACTGACGAGGTAATTGACGTAATCGGCGTACCATGGCACTAGCCCCTCTGATATAGCTAAGATTTGCTCATCTGGAAATCTCTCCTCAATCTCTGAATGATAATAAGATTCCTTTGGTTCGATCCTGGAAAGATGGTCTGCTACAGGGTTATCTACGCCCTTTCTATCCTTAATCTCCAAATCGAATTCCTGCAATAATAGTACCCAACGAATCAACCTCAGCTTTGTATCTCTCTTTTCCATCAAATAACGGATAGCCGCATGATCAGTAAAAACGGTGACTTGAGTGCATAAAAGATAAGATCGAAACTTTTCAAAGGCGTAGACTACTGCCAACAACTCCTCAGTCGTGGTGTAATTGATTTGAGCTTCAATCAGAGTTTTGCTCGCGTAGGCTATGGTGTGAAAAAGCTTCTCCCTGACTTGACCTAGAACTACACCCACGGCATAGTCACTCGCATCACACATAAGGACAAATGGTTCACCCCAGTCGGGTGCCACCACAATTGGTGTCGTGGTTAATTGCTTTTTCAGTTTACTAAATGCACTCAAACAGTCTTCGTCAAAATGGAATTTCGTATCCTTTTCCAACAATCCACTAAGAGGTTTTGCAATCTTAGCAAAATCTTTGATAAACCTTCGGTAAAATCCTGCATGGCCTAGGAAACTCTTTAACTCTTTCACATTCCTAGGCGGAGGTAATTTCTCAATGACCTCAATTTTGGCCTTATCTACTTCTAACCCCTTGCTTGACACATGATGGCCCAGCACGATGCCTTCGCGTACCATGAAATGGCACTTTTCCCAATTCAGCACAAGGTTAGTTTCAATACATCGCACAAGCACTCTTTCTAAGCACTCCAAACACTCTCCAAATGATTTTCCGAAGATGGAGAAATCATCCATGAAGATCTCTATACCATGATCTATGATTTCTGAAAATATAGCAATCATACACCGTTGGAACGTGGCTGGTGCGTTGCATAGACCAAATGACATTCTCCTAAAGGCGAATGTTCCGTAAGGGCACGTGAAGGTTGTTTTCTCTTGATCTTCCGGGTCAACCGTGATTTGGTTATACCCGGAATAACCGTCTAAGAAGCAGAAGAAATCATTACCGGACAACTTATCTAGAACTTGATCTATGAAAGGCAATGGAAAGTGGTCTTTTCTAGTAGCCTTATTAAGCTTGCGATAATCCATACAAATGCGCCATCCGGTAATAGTTCTAGTCGATATTAATTCGTTCTTATTATTTTTTATTACGGTCATCCCTCCTTTCTTCGGAACACATTGAACCGGAGAGACCCAAGAACTATCGGAGATAGGGTATATTATCCCTGCATCTAACCATTTTATTATTTCTTTCTTTACGACCTCTTTCATAGGTGGACTGAGACAGCGTTGAGGCTCAATGGAACCTTTATAAGATTCTTCTAGGAGAATCTTGTGCATGCATACCGAAGGACTAATCCCTCTTATGTCCGCGATCGTCCAACCTATGGCTAATTTAAATTGCTTCAGCAAATCTATGAGTTGTTGATGTTGATTTGGTGATAATTTTGAGTTGACAATGACCGGTAATGTATCATTGTCCCCTAGATATGCGTAGGACAAATGTTCAGGTAATGGTTTCAACTCAAGTGTGGGAGGACTAATGATGGAAGGTTTATTTGCACATGTCTTATCTGTCATATCTAAAATCTCCGGCTTGCGAGTGAATGTCGGTGGACGTGCACTTATTTCAAAGCATTCTTGAGTTTCGTTCTCACAATGAGATTTCTCTTCACCCGTGTCCTCCTCTTCATCTTCTTCTAGATCCTCACTTAAGTTGTAATCATAAAAGGTCACACTCTTAACTTCCTCTATGTCATCTTCTTCTAAACGAGGGAATTTCATGGCTTTTAGTACATTAAAAGTCACTTGTTCATCGTTAACCCTCATGGTTAACTCACCCTTGTGTACATCAATCAAAGTTTTTCTGGTGGCTAAGAAAGGCCTACCCACTATAATGGGGACTTCCTTGTCTTCCTTCATGTCTAATACCACAAAATCTGCCGGAAAAATAAATTTTTCTACCTTGACTAAGACGTCTTCTACAATCCCCTTTGGAAAGGTTAGAGATTTATCTGTTAATTGTAATGTAATTGATGTTTTGGAAATCTCCCCCAACCCTAACTTCTTATAAATTGAAAGTGGCATAAGATTTATGCTCGCCCCTAGATCGCACAAAGCCTTTCCCTCGAATTGATGTCCAATAGAACACGGAATCGTGAAGCTTCCGGGGTCCTTTAGTTTTGGTGGCAATCTTCTTTGGAGGATTGCACTACATTCATGTGTAAGGGTTACCGTTTCGTTCACGCCAAACTTCCGTTTTTTATTTAATATGTCTTTCATGAACTTTACGTAACTCGGCATCTGTTCTAATGCTTCAGCAAAGGGTATATTAACTTGCAACTTCTTAAAGATTTCTAAGAATTTCTGAAATTGTTGATCTAATTTGCTCTTTTTTAGTCTTTGGGGGAAAGGTGGTGGTGGATAGGTTCGTGGGTTCTCCTTCCTTCTTTCCTCTTTTTCTCCTTCTATTACCTTATCATTTCTTCTTTTTATTACTCCTTCCTCCTCACTCTTATCGTCCTCATTTCTTCCTATTATTACTTGCTCACTAGGACCCTTGAATTCTTCTTGGTCTTGATTTTTATTTTGTTCATGTGGATTAGTGTCTTGACCAACTATTAACTCACGCCCACTTCGTAATGTGATGGCCTTACAATGATGAATATCTCCCTTGGGATTGGGTGTGGTAACCGTAGGGAGTGTGCCTTGCGGTCGCATACTTAAAGCGGTGGCGATTTGTCCTAGTTGTGATTCAATCATTCTCATGGACCCTTCCAAACTAGAGAAACGGGCTTCATTCTTTTGCATTGATTCAATGATGAAGTCATCCGTTACCTTTCTAGATGGTCCCGCTTGGTTGGAATGATTGTTTTGATGTTGAGGATTAACATTAGAATTAAATAAGTGTGGTGGGGTAGGACCGGAGTTGTTCTTCCAAGAGAGGTTAGGATGGTTTCTCCATTCGGGATTATAATGGTTTGGGTAAGAGTTTGCATTTTGCTTATAATGTCCTCCTAAATAATTAACTTCTTCATTACCCCCTACAAGTTGTTCAATTGTTAAGGTGGGGTTAGGAGAAAGCATGGGAGTAATAATGCTATTGACTTGAGGATTCATTTGATTTTGGTTCAACGTCAAGGCATCTAACCTCTTGTTAATGGTATTAAATTGGGACGTCATTTGGGCTGCAAATGACGTTAATTGGTCAACTTGATATAATCCTGCCGTAGTGGGAGGATGTACTTGACGCTCGATCGTGTGGTAATTATTAGAAGATAGATCTTCTAAAATACCGTATGCATCTTCAGGGTACTTGTTCATCAACGAACCTCCCGCAGCTCCATCTACTTGGATCATTGTAGATGTCTGAAGGCCGTTATAAAACGTCCATACTTGTTGGTGAATGGCTAGCCCATGGTGGGGACATCTGCGTAATAATTCCTTAAATCGTTCCCACGCATCATATAGGGTTTCTTCATTCGCTTGCATGAATGTAGAGATATCCCGCATTAACTTGGCAGTTTTAGATGGGGGAAATATTTGGATAAGAATTTTTCAACCAATATAGCCCAAGTAGTAATAGACCCATTAGGCAACGAGTTCAACCAATCTTTTGCTTTCCCTTCTATAGAGAAAGGAAATAATCGCAATTTAATGGCTTCTTCAGATGCGCCATTAATCTTAAATGTGTCACAGATTTCTATGAACGTTCGTAGATGAGAGTTTGGGTCTTCATGGTTATGGCCACTAAACTTATTATTCTGGACAAGTTGCATCGCCGTGGAATCAATTTTAAAGTTGTTAGCCTCTACCGCAGGTCTAGCGATACTGAATTGTACCCCTCCCCTAAAAGGCATATTATAGTCACGGCATGTTCTCCTATTTTCCATTGGGTGCCCGTTATGCTCTACTTGGCCTCCTAAGTCCTGTCCCTCTTGATGAACGTCAGCATCATTGTTTTGATTATTCATGTTGAGTTGATTCGAATTTTCCAATCTAGTTGATTTTCTATTACGTCTACAGGTTCGCTCGATTTCAGAATTTAGAGGAATTAATTCAACGGATTGATACCTGGACATAAACTATCGGATGACAAAGATGATAACCCAAATACAATATACTAACAAGTGAAAACAAAACTTGACCTCCACGTACTAAGGTTCACTAATATTGTAAGAAGAAAAACACTAAATCCGTTGCACCTCCCCGGCAACGGCGCCAAAAACTTGATGGGCGCAAAATAGAGCTTGAAAACGCAAGTATACGTGCCGTACAAGTAATACAGAGTGAGTGAGATCGTTCCCACGGAGAAGTGATGGGCTTAGTGCTTACAATTACTAGCTACACCGTTTCTATGAATCCAAGTAAAACGATTAATTGATTTTCTGAAACTAGATTAAAACTTTTTAGATAAATATTAAAACTAATTTAACTAGATCTTTAAGTAATTTCTTAGCAATTAGAGAAAATAGTCTTGCATTTCTGATTTCATATGTGTAACATGATGATGATAAAGTAAATATTTCATTTGGTTGAATTTTGGATTATCTTGCGATGATTTTTTAAAGGAGAAGCCTTTATCTCTCGATACAAGGAGTCTTAATATCTACGCAACCCTAGTTATCTCTAACTTAGGAAAAACGAAAATATTATGAAGTGCAAGAATCAAATTCGCAAGCATAAAAAGGAAATCTCTTTCACTTTTCAAAACTCAATAGATCTTGTGATGCACGCACGTTTCTCCTCTCTCGACTCTTGAAACGCCGTAAAAATAAAGAAATGTTGGTTAATGATTCACATTGCTCATCTCTCGATTCTCACACTGCGATAAACTAGCCCTTAAATTAACGTTACGCCGCTCTTCTCTCGATTCTCGCGGCGCAATATAATAAAAAGACATGATCCAACAATTTCACCAAAAAAATCACAAGATCTATAAAGATAATCACAAAACAAACCCAAAATCAAAGATGTTCATCATCAAAATACATATACTACTCTCATCATGCAAGACTAGAGAGTTTTAGTTCATGACTGCGGGAAAATAACACAAAACTGAAAAGATCTTACTAAACATTTCGAAAGAAATGCGAATCTTCCCTTCTCCAGTGATGTGGAAGCGTTTCCTTCAGCCCGAACGCCAAGACTGGACTGGTTCTCCCTTGACCGAATTTCTCTCCCTGCAGTTTTTCTTCTCCTCTAAGGCCCTCAAGAATAGAAATGAATCCCCCCTTTTATGGCTGAAATTTTCCTCTTTTAAACTTTCCCTCTTTTTCTCCTAGTAGGCCCCACATCCAGTCATTTTAAAATGCTGAATGGATGCTTTGAAATAAGTTGTAACTGTCCAAAACTTGGCATTTACGGATTTGAATTTCCTGTAACTGCCAAAAATGTTGTGAATATGTTGCAACATTTCTGGTTCTGTTTTTCTGCACAGTTTGACCTGCCAGAATGTTGAGAATATGTTGTAACATTTTTCCCATATTTTTTTACAATACTTGGTCTTCAATCCTTGACTTAAATTCTCCCCGAATCCTATCATAAAAACATATAAACAATTAGAGTACAAACATTTTGACTCCAAATCATGCGGCAATTGGATTTTATCTACTTTTTATGTATAAATATCACATAACATGGCTAAAAATGGTTAAAATAGAGATGAAGATAACTTCTTTTTGCGAAGTTATCATACGCCCGGAAAGTTGGCTGGTAGATCCAACCTATATGCTGCCACACCAATACGCTCCAAAATTCTGAATGAGCCCACATACCTCGGATCCAGCTTATGGTTCTTGTCGAACCTCTTCACTCCAACCATCGGAGACACCTTCAAGAAGACCAAATCCTCCACCGAAAATTCCAAATCGGACCTACGCCGGTTGGCGTTCTTATCATATCTCTCCTAAGCTAACCGAAGCTTTTCCCGAATGAGCTTCACAGCAACCTCCATTTCCTCGAGAGCATCAGGACCCAACAAAGGCCTCTCACCGGCCTTAGTCCAAAACAACGGAGTTCTGCAGTGCCTCCCATACAATGCCTCGAAGGGAGCCATTTGCAAGCTCTCTTGGTAACTGTTATTGTAGGCAAACTCCATGAGCCGCAAACGCTCATCCCACGCCCCACCGTGGTCTAGTATGTAGCACCTGATCATATCCTCCACAATCCGGTTCACACGCTCGGTCTGCCCATTTGTCTATGGGTGGTAAGCGGTAGAATATCTCAATTCTGTACTCAAACCCTCCTGCAAACTCTTCCAAAAACGGGAAGTAAATCTGGAGTCTCGGTCTGAAATGATACTCACGGGAACTCCATGCAATCGGATGACTTCGCTCAAATACAACTCTGCTATCTTCTTCATCGGGTAGTCGATCTTATAAGGTATGAAGTGCGCACACTTCGTCAATCGATCCACGATCACCCAAACTGAATCAAATCCCCTTGGAGATCTTGGTAAGCCCGTAATGAAGTCCATGGAGATACTTTCTCACTTCCAAGTCGGGACCTCCAAAGGAGTCAACTTGCCACCAGGCCTCCCATGGTCGGCCTTCACCCGCTTGCAAGTGTAACATTCCGAAACATACCGAGCTATATCCCCCTTCATACCATACCACCAGGCGATCTGCTTCAAATCATGATACATCTTGGTGGATCTTGGGTGGTAGGCAACACTGGATCCATGAGCCTCTTTGCATACCATACTCCTGATGTATCCAACCGCGGGGATGCAAAACCTGCCGCGGTACTTCAAAGTACCCGACTCATCGATAGAGAAATCCGGCAAATCCCCTCTCTCAGCCCTAAGGTACAGGTGTAACAAATCCGGATCATCCCTCTGGTGCAACCTGGTGAGTGAAATCCAAGATGGCTCTGCCACTGCCAAACTGCTTTGCAAATCACAGCATCCCACGGAGATGTCCATCAACAAGAACTCTTCCACTAAACGGTCCGCCGTGAGGTTGAAGATCTTCCCTGTCTTGCGGCTCAGGGCGTCAGCCACCACATTGGCCTTGCCTGGATGGTACTGGATCTCCACGTCATAATCGGCCACAAACTCTAGCCACCGCCGCTGACACAGATTCAGCTCCTTCTGTGTAAACACGTACTTTAGGCTCTTATGATCAGTGAAAATCTTGCACTGAGCCCCATAGAGTAGATGCCTCCACAGCTTCAATGCAAAAATCACCGCCACAAACTCGAGGTCATGCGTAGGGTAATTCCGCTCATGAGTCTTCAACTGCCGCGACCCATACGCAATCACCTTCCCCTCTTGCATCAACACGCCACCTAGCCCAACATGCGAGGCATCCACATATACGTCATAGTCCTTGCCCTCCATAGGCAATGTCAAAACAGGTGCAGTGCACAGTCTCCTCTTTAGCTCCAGAAAGGCCTCCTCGCATTGCTCGCTCTAAATAAACGCCGCATGCTTCTGCGTCAGCTTAGTCAAGGGTGCTGCCAAGGTATAAAAGCCCTCAACAAACCTTCTATAATAGCCTACCAACCCCAAGAAGCTCCTAATCTCCTTGGGTGTGCTCGGCCTATGCCAATCCATCACTGCAGAAATCTTCACCGGGTCCACTGAAATGCCATCCTTGTTCACCACATGACCCAGGAAGGAAACCTGAGGCAACCAGAATTCACATTTACTCAGCTCGACGTACAACTGATGATCTCTCAAGGCAGATAACACCAACCGCAAGTGCTGATCATGCTCCGCAGCATTCCGTGAATAAATCAGAACGTCGTCTATGAATGCGACCACAAACTTGTCCAGAAAATCTTTGAACACCTGGTTCATCATGTCCATGAATGCTGATGGCGCGTTGGTCAAACCAAAAGACATAACTAGGAATTCGAAATGTCCATGCCTCGATCGGAAAGCCGTCCGTGGAATGTCCGACTCCCGGATCCTGAGCTGATGATATCCTGATCGAAGGTTAATCTTGGAGAACACAGAGCTACCACACAACTGATCGAATAAGTCGTCGATTCTGGGCAAGGGATACCTGTTCTTGATGGTGACTTTGTTCAGCTCTCTGTAGTCGATGCAAAGGCGCATCGACCCATCTTTCTTCTTCACAAAGAGAACAGGCGCACCCCAGGGCGAGGAGCTCTGCCTTATGAAACCCTTCTCTAATAACTCATCCAGCTGGGTACGCAGCTCCTCCAGCTCTCGCGGGGCCATCCGGTACGGCGCCTTAGCAATAGGACGCATACCCGGCTCCAAATCGATCATGAACTTGACATCTCTGACAGGGGGAAGACCGGGAAGGTCTCTAGGAAACACATCAGAAAACTCACGAACAACAGGAATCTCATCCAACTGCGGCAAACTGCTAGCAGTCCATAGCACTGAGACTAAGAAAGCAAAACAATCAGAACTGAATAACCTCTGAACACATATCGTAGAAATCGCTGGAGAGACTTGGCGCGGATCGCCATAAATACTCCCAGGCTGACCGCTGTCCTTCTTGAAATCCAAGCGCTTACCCCTGCACTGGATCACCACATCGTATCTAGACAACCAATCCATACCCAAGATGACGTCGAAATCTTCCAAGTCTATCATCTTCAGATCTGCCTTGGCCGGGAAATCCCCCAACATAATAGGACAATCCAGAATGCCCTGTTCTGATATCACAGAATCACCCGAGGGGAATTTGACGCAAAAGGCATCACCGACACGATCAAGAACCAGCTGGCACCTCTCTACAAAGGTCATAGCCACAAATGAGTGGGTAGCACCTGAGTCAAAGAGAACGCGCGCCCAGCGGTTCTTTACCTTAAAACTCCCTATATAAATATAAAAGGGGAAAATTGCACAATCATTTAAGAAAACAAAAGCCAAAATAATCTGCAATGGAAGTAAAAGACTAGCAAGAAGGTTTACCTGCAATGACTTGCGTCGAAGTTTGAGCCTCCGTTGATGATATCACATTCAGCTTCCCTTTGCCTCTATCCATAGACTGAGGCGGTGACAACGCCTGAAGAGGAACTGGTCGGTGCACAGACTGGAGCTGCGGGCATCGGGCCTTGGTATGACCTTTCTGTCCGCACTGATAACAGACCTTGTCTTTCAACCAGCAACGGGCAACATCATGCCCCTCTTTCTTGCACAGAGTACACACCACATTCTGCATGGGAGCACCCTGAATAGCATGCACATGCTCCTTCTGCGTTGCCGTCCTCTTGAAACATCTCTCAGCAGGATGGCCCGACCGGCCACAAAAACTACAGACCTCTTTGCTCCTCTTCCTCGAAGGAACAACGAGTACTTGGGGGCTCTTTGCTTCAACATCCTTCCTCTTCTCATTCCTCGCCTGTTGTCCTCTTTGCTTCGCACTTTCGATGGCCTCTACCTTCAAAGTGGCCTCCACTGCCCCAGCATAACTCACCGCTCCATGAGCCACTGCTAGCTGTTGTACATCGCTCCGTAGGCCACCGAGGAAACGCTTCGCTCTATCCTCCTCTGAGCTCACCAAACTAGGGGAAAAGTGACTGAGTTTGCTAAACTCAATCTCATACTCGCTGACTGAGAGCTGCCTCTGCTTCAGATGCAAGAAGTCGTTTATCAGCCTGTCTCGCTCCATTGACGGTAGAAACTTCCGCATCAAGATCACCTTGAAGGAAGCCCAAGTGCTTCCTCCTGCCATTCCCTCCTCCCTCATCCACCAGCTCTTTGCCAACCCCTTCAGCTGGTAGGCGGCCAACATCACCTTCTGATCCTCCGACACTCCAGAATAATGAAACATTTCCTCTATGGAAATCAACCATTCATCCAATACCATGAAGTCCGCCTTACCATCGTAGGTAGGGGGCCGCAGTCGTTGGAACTGAGTGATGAAAGTCATCTCCGGGGGCACCACCACTGGAGGCACCAAAGGGGCTGGGGGTGCTGGAGGGGCGGGAACAGCTATACCTGCAGCAGGATCCTGCGCCCTCGGGGCTAGTCCTGCCACCACAGATATCAGGGACTGGATCTGAGACTGAACGTCCACCATCTGCCTCGATAGAGCCTCATTGCTCTGCCTCAGACTTTCCATAATTGCACCGCTTTGAGCACCAGAAGACTCACCCTCAGATTGGGGAGTCGACCTCGCCACTCTACGCTTAGGCGGCATACTGAAAGGAACAAACAAGCAATCATCAGACCCTAGTTCAACTACTAGGACAAAACAAACAGGTACAGACAAACCTACATAAGTACTTGCTTTCACTGCCAACTTGCTCTGGGGTTTATATATATATATATTTTGTTTTATACAGAGGGAATAATGTTATGCTTAACCTAAGATGGTTCACCACCATCACATTAACTCTTGTGCCTAAATAGGGAATGCATGAATTTATATTCTTTTTGACTCAAAACCATGTGTGTACATATGTCATCCTGCAAGTCTTTAGCTTGGCACGTTGTGCTTATGCAATGTTATGCTATGCATGATTGTGCTATGCATTCTAAAAAGGCCCTAATGCATGTTATGAGCGGCGTACACATGAAAATGTTATGCATCCCATACTACATAACATTCTCATGCAACGAAAAGGAAAACGTGCTAGTCGCATTCATGTGGTGAGGTTATGCATCTCATACTACATAACCCTCACATGTTGCCTCCTATGGTGGATCCATATACAAACATATATTATGCATCCCATACTACATAATATGCCCCGTATACTTCATGTTATACTATGAGTGTAGTGTTCGTGCTTCAGCCAAGCCGTGCTGATGACATATCGGTGTGTGTATGATATGATGCTAAACTTCTAATACCTACAAGGAAAGGTTGCCCGACAAATTGTCAAGCAACCTCCCTCTGATACCAACTGTCACAACCTGCATTTTCTCTGAAATTAAGAAGTATCAGAGTAGGAGAAAACATGCGTTGTGATGCCACGTCAGGCAGGGGATAACTGCCGACGCTCTGGCAACCACCAACTACTAAGACTAATAAAAAAACATGAGCTTTAATGATGTGAAAATCGAATGTATTTTAGAGGCCGTATCCTTCGGCTTCGTGGATCAACTAGTCTACCCTTCAAAATTATACTTATACGTAGCGGAAAATACTTTATTCACTTTTTAACGTCCTAAGAGAATGCATAAGCGCCCCCAGGGGACACCTTAGACTATGCAAGACCCTAGATTTAATTTATATGATAAATATAGAAAATGACCCTTTTACGTGGTTTTGAAAGTAGTGATTAAGCTTTTTAGAGAAGGAAACATGATGATTATGTTTTAGATATAATAATTGTTTTTTTATAGGTTTTAAAGTAACTAGCAACCTAACATAAATCATCCCAGGAGCAAGCTTAATGAATCTCAAAAAAAGAAGAAAACTAACAGTGTAAGCAAGCGCAAAGTATCTAAAAGAGAAACCACCAGTGGGCGTCACCAACTGACACGAACCCACTAGTGAGTAGGTATGTCTATACTACAAGTCTAAAGAAAAGTTACCTCCCAAACAAGAGGAACTGAGAACCACAGTAGCAGCTGAAATGCTAGAAAATCTCTAGGAGCAAACTAGTCGTATAGTCGGCTAAATACCTGTACCTGAGGTATTCAGAAAAAAAATGAACACCTCAGCAAAACAACTATCAAAAGAAAAACAAGGTACAATAGATTTATACAGGATAAAAGAAATCAGGTCAGAAGTAAGTGAAGGTGAAGTAAAACAGGTACAGGTAAAAGAAGGTAAGTAAAGCAGGTAAAACTGATTCCCACAAAGGTAAGTGGAAAGGGAGTACATCAAGAGCACGAATGAAGCTGAACTTCAACTATCTCTGCAAGAGGGATTAGCAAAAAAAATATATAAATACCAGCATAAAGTTAGAGCAGAAAGAGTCACCTAGTACTGGAGATGGACAAAATCAGTAACAAGGGCCTAGGCTGGTGGCAACGGTCTAACAAAATCTAACAGGCCTAAATATCTCAAGGTGTTGTGGTGGTGGCATCAGTCCAACTCAACCAAACAACTCATATCGTCTTAATAAGACAAGAAGTAAAACAAGGGTGGCGGCATCGGTCCGACCCACCTCAAAATCACATCCTACTCCAGCACGAAGTGACTCGGAAAAGCCCTCACTAGTGGTTCCATGAACCACCAAGAAGTCACACTGAACCCTAAACAATCTAGAGCAACCCACCTAAGAGACTTATATTCATACCAACGGACTAAACATCGAGTTTGTCCAAGCAAGTAGTTTGACACAAATAAATTGAAAGCAGAACGATATTGTAATTATGCAAGTAGTACGACACTCAATTAAACATGTAGCATTAGTTGGTCAGCATAACAAAAGAAATAGGTTAGACACCGAAACAGACATAATTAATTTGAAACAAAGACATACATAATTAATTTGATACCTATCCACGCACGATTAATTTGGTACCAACATAATGATTTATTTGTCGCTAACATAAACAATTAACTTCATAATGAAACGAGTTGGTCTTGGTTCACACCCAAGGAAAGGAACCACAAGCTATAAGTTAAATGAAAATGGACAAGATTCTAGCAAGTGAGCACGACCGAAATTATTGAATAAACGAGCAAGTTCTAGCAACCATAACCTCCAACTTTTGGACACATTCTAACGGCGATTATTGAACAAGTTCTAACAATACGAAAGAATGAACAACAACCTATTGATTCAATTCGGCCGCTAATTTAGCAATCAAAAGATTTTGAACAAAACCAAGATACAACCCCTAATGGAATCCGGGCACGACTCAAAGTCCCCAAAATCCAACATTTAAACTAGTAACTCATTTGATACAAAATCAGATCTAACACCCCGAACCATGAAACCGCAACCTAAAGCAACGAGGATTAGCCCCCAAAATTTTGGGTGAGCAAGGAAAAAATTAGGAGAGTAGATCTGAAATCAAAATCAAGGGAACTATATTGCAATAACTTTGACAAGGGCAAAGGATGCGCTTGCCTTGGTTGCCTTTGAAGAACAAAAATCGGCCAAGCTCCCTCTTCCCAACCGCCATCCACAAACAACAATATAGGGAAAATCCTGGACAACATTTAGGGGAGGAAATCCTCCATCAAAGTTCGGAAAAAAAAACTGGACATCTATAAACCGATCGGAAAAAAAAACGTGGAGGAAATCTCAAGATAGCTACCTTGGAATGGAGATCTTGACTGGAGGAGCTCGGATCCGGCCTCAAACGAAGATTCCGGGTTGAACTGGGCGGTGAACGGGCGGTCGGAGCAGTGCCGGGGCTTCCGCCTCTTTCCTTCCGCACGATGGAGCGGCTCGGGTTATTGCTGGCAGGTCGGCCGAATGGGGGGGGGGAATGGAAAACCTAAACCTAAAGCAAACTCTTATATAAGGCCACCTAATAAAAATAAACATCTAAATCTCAATCCTATTAACTAATAAAGTAATAATTAAGTTTATACTTAAACCTATACAAATATATCCACACACCTATAAATATATTTTTACACTATACACATATACGAATGGACGCGCACAAGCAACATTTTTTTAAAAACTACGCACGCACGTGCACGTATATATTTATTCACCGGCACACCCAAATCACCCAACAAGCCAAAATGCGTAAATATACATACACGCTTAAATACATGACTACCCGCTAACAAGCCACCGTCGAAACGACGTGAAAATAAATGATCTCGGGTTCCGAACAAATCGCACCGTAGCTAAACACTCGGGCTACGAAAACATCGGCGAAGTCGGACACAACCTCTGACGACCACACACTCGGGCTAACCTCACCTGAAGCCAAAGCACAAGGATTCCATAAGAGGCTCAGCCGGGCTTCCAAAACAGACGCCAGCTAGCTGGGGAAACCATACAATAGGATATAACCTCTAAGAACACTTAACAAGGTACTCTAACAACGGCACGAGCCGGAAATGCGCCAACGTAACACCAAACGAGGATTTAAATAATTGCTGAAAAATCGGGGGGGGGGGGGGGGCGTTACAGAGGTGACTGAGTGGTTCTGCGGGATCATGTTATAAGCTCTTAGGAGTCGAGATTGGATAAGTGTCTTGTCTAACAAGCTGTTAGAAAGGTGGGAGGTAAAGTGGACGTACCCATAATCTGGGGAACCACTATAAAATTATTGTGTTGTTTGTGTGATTATCTTGAAAGCAAAAGTAATTAAATCACTACAGACCCTAAACAGATAAAAATAAAAGATAGTCACAAAGACTAAGAAACTTATCACCCCCCTCTTGGTGATTTAACTATACTTGAAATTAAAGACTTTCAGTTACTCATTTAGAGACCAAGGTGGAGCGCCTTTCATCACAGGAGAGACTTGCTGAGCTAAAGGAGGCTGAGGTGGCCAAGTACAATAACTCTATTGACTTTTTATAGGATCGTTGTTCGCTCTCTTAGGAGATCTGTGAAGAAGTCTGACAAGGGAGGTGGATCCTGAGTTGGTCGATGTGCATAAGGTGGTGTTCCGGAATGGGATGGCGAATCAGATGATACCTCACAAGCGCAAGTGTGATGTAGCTGATCTCGACTTTGACGACCTCTCTAAGGATGAGTGTGTTGAGTTTGATGATGAGGAGTAGACTCCTGATTTGTTATACTTTCCATTAATGTACCTTTCTTTCCTTCGCAGTGTATCTGTATTTGTACTTCGTACTATTTATAGTTGGTTTATGTGTTGTGTTCCCTTCATGGTTTGTTGATGGTTATAGCTTTGAGCATTTTCTTGTAACATTTGTGGTGTTGCCACCATTGTTTTGTGAGAACTACTTCAACTTGCTTCTTCAAAATTGGTGGCTGGAGGACAAGACCCAATCAATATCGTGACCTACTACCATTGCGATGGGAAGACACTTCCAATCGGGTAGTGAGAGGTTCGGGTAACCAAGCTGGTAGATGTAGCTGAGTGTGGTGGTGAAGGGCAGACCATCGAACCTAGGTTTCCGCGAGGGGGTGGGTGGTGGGGAGGCCCTGACGGTGTCATGACCTACTATGATGAAGAAGGGAGGACCTTTGATCAATGGTTATAGGAGGTCATAGGGGTGTGTCCTCGAAGGAACGATGAAGGGCAGATCTTCAAACCACTGGCGAGCGTAAGGGTGGAAGTCCCTGACGACGGTGCGACCTACTGCGACGGATAAGAGCAGACCTTTGATTGGCGGTAGTGTTAGGTCGCAGGGGCGTGGCCTCGAAGGAATGGTAAAGGGAAGACCTTCAAACCGTTGACAAGCGTGAGGGGTGAAGGCCCTGGCAACGTCGTGACCTACTACGGCAGATAGGGTGGACCTTAGACCGGTGATAGTGGAAGATCGTTGGGATAAGGTCCGTAGAGAGGCGGTGAAGCTTGGATGCTTCGAACCGTTGGCAAGCATGAGGGTAAACAAGCCATGGCGATGTCGCGACCAACTACGGCGAATAAGGATAGACCTTTGATTGGTGGCAGTGAGAGTTTGCTGGGGTTGGGAGCTCTGAGAAGACGGCAAGGGAAAAACCCTAGCACAAGCTTCAACCCACTATGAGGCAGAAGGGTAGTCCTTCGACCCACGACGGTGGGGAATTTGCTAGGGGCCATCCTTGACAGTGAAGACAAGGGGAAAACCCTGGTGTAGGCTTTGACCCACCTTAGGGGAGAAGGGTAGACCTTTGATCCGTGATGATGGGGAGTTCGCGAGGGTCCGTCCCTAAGAGTGATGGGAAGGGGTAAACCCTTGTACTATTGGAATCTTATATCGGTGTAGTGCGAGGTTTTGGGGCGTCCCCAATTCATTCATGTGATATCAGTGTTAGAAGCAAATATAATGTTTGACACTCAAAGGAAATAACAATGGTTTATGCACACACACACTTACAACTTTATAATGTAAACAATTACTGTTATTATAGATAAACAGAAGTAAAGTAAGGATAAGTTGGGAAAGCCGGAATATAGTTGGGCTTTGCTGCCCGATTCCTATCTTTGCTTCAAGTTTTTTCCTTCTAAGGTCCTCCTGACCTGCCTGTTCGAGCAGCGCTGGTGACATCCCTTTTCCTGGTCGTGTTGACATACCTGGTTGCTCCATATTCGGTCCACATTTACTGCATGTAGCTTGTCTGTGCTTCCTCCTGGTTACCTTGGGAAGCTCCAATTCCTACTGGTATCATGAACTTCGTGGAGAGATAGGGAATTGAAGGAATAACACCAAATGTTGTCTAGAGTGGGTGGCTGAAGATCATATTGTATGACGACTCTGATTCAACTGCTGTGAAGTGGATCTAGTGCGTCGCCTGCCTCGAGAATTCTCCTAAACTGATTGGGAGGGAGATCGTTGCTTCGACCGAGACTGACCCTCCATTAAAATGATAGATCGACCATGCTGTCAGCTGGAGCCTTTCCTTTGAGATTTGCATTCCTTGGAGAGACAGCATGAACAAAACATTGATTGAGTTGTCGTTATCTACCAGTATCTGCTTGACGCGAAAGATCGGGTATCTGATCTCTGTAGTGATGAATAGTGGGTCCTTATGAGGTATAAGTAATCCTCTTAAATCCTCGTCCCCAAATACTATCTTCTCTTTCATTGATGCATTTTGATCCTCGTTGCTATGAGTGATGGAGTTTATGGTAGCGAATGGAGATCCAGTGATGGTCTCAATGGTTCCCACAACTTGTCTGCCATCTACGCTTCTGGACACACAAGTGGCTGCTCCTATCTATGTTGGGCTGGCTAGTTTCTTGTCTGGTCTTAAAGAATTCTTCCGAGAATTCCTTGACGAATGAGTCGCTCAATCTCGTCTTTTAACTTGACACACTCCTCAGTGGAGTGGCATGTTCTTCTATGTAACTCGCAAAATTTCGCCCAATCCCCCAGGACCACTGGGATCTCTCGTGAAGTTCGTAGCATTGGGTTATCTCGGATGTCATAGAGTACATTAGTATGTGAGGTATTGAGCAGTGTGTACTCTAGATATGGATGGGGGTTAGTCCTTTCACCGCTCATGATGGCAGGGATTCACTTTGTGTTCTTCCTAGCGCTTTGGTGATGCTTTATCTCTCTTCCTCTTTAGAGCACCCACGAACTGACGATTGTGTGCTGCAATCATTTTGTCGGCTGCAATCTGGGCCTCGACTCTGTGTACTAGGTCTGGGTAACTAGTGATTGTTTCTCTCATCAGGGCAGAATTGAACCCTCTAGGTCAAAGCCCCCCAAGGAAAACTTTGTGTAGGAGTTCAGGGTCCACCCCGGGGATTTGCATGTCCTTCATTGTGAACTGATGGAATAACTCTTTAAGTGTTTCCCCCTCATTTGGACGGATCTCGGAGAAATAGGACGAGTCCTTAATGATTCTGCGATTGACGATAAATTGGTCAGAGAATTGATGGGTCAGCTAAGTAAAGTTTTGGACCGTTCCTTCTCTAAGGGAATGGAACCATGTTCTCGCCTGACCCTTCAACATGGCGAGGAACACCTTGTAGATTAGCTGGTCAAGTGTATTGTATATTCAAAGGATCATATAAAAGTGGTTTACACACTCGAGGGGATCTTTGGTCCTATCATACGACTCGATGCTTGGAAGCTTGAATTCTACTGGGACTAGGTGCACCAAGACTTTTGGCATCAATGGTGATCCATTTCTGACGGGGTGGTGGATATGCGGGCATGGAGGCCGACCTGGCAGGACTCCTCTGTTAGGTACATTGGAATATATGTACCTGATTTGAAGAAGCCTCACCCTACTCAATGATATACATCAAGATGTATTTGATGTGCTTTGAGTTTCTTTGTGCAGGTTAAGTAACTGCAGGTTTGCAGGAAAAGTTTCTAAGTTTATGTGTCGACACCTAGAAGAAAAGTGTCGACACTTAAGAAGGCTTGTGTCGACACCCAGAGAAGCAGTGTCGACACTTGGAGTAATTGTGTCGACACCAGGAATGCAGAGTCGACACCAGAAGAAAAGTGTCGACACATACAGGCTGTGTCGACACTCAATGAAGAAATGTCTACATAATCAGTGTCAACACTTAGAAGCAGTGTCGACACTCAGAGAAACTTTGTCGATAGCATAAGTGTTGACACTAGGAGGCTGTGTCGACACTCAACAAAACTTCAACAAAGTTCAAGTACAAGTGTCGACACTAGGAGGCTGTGTCGACACTCAGCAAAATTTCAACAAAGTCTAAGTACAAGTGTCGACACAAAGAAGATGTGTCGACAGTCAGCAAAGTCTCAACACAAGAAGAATGTGTCGACACAAAGAAGATGTATCGACACTCAGCAAAGTCTCAACACAAGAATAATGTGTCGACACAAAGAAGATGTGTCGACACTCAACAAAGTCTCAACACATGAAGAATGTGTCGACACAAAGGAGATGTGTCGACACTCAGCAAAAGTTTCAACACAGAAGGCATGTGTCGACACAAAGAAGATGTGTCGACACTTAGCAAGTTTCAACACAAGAAGATGTGTCGACACAAAGGAGTTGTGTCGACACTTAGTAGAAATCAACTAAAGTATCAAAGAAGACGGATTTGTGTCGACACACAGGATCAGTGTCGACACATTCTGAAGAAGCAGTGTCGAGATGCAGTTTCTACAACACAAGGAGCTGTGTCGACACCATGAAGGCTAGTGTCGACACTTAGTCTACTTGTGTCGACACTTAGTCTATTTGTGTCGACACATAAAGACTATCTGTCTCGACACTTTTAGACAGTGACAGAGTTTTCAAGAAGTGACTGAATGACTTGACAGCTGCCATTTCAGCCGGTCAACTGCTACTGTCAGAGCTGTCAGAAGACCGTTAGAAATCGGATCAGTCGGTCACTATGAAGAAGGCTTATAAAAAGGCTTATTCCTTCATTAGAAAAGAGAGACAATCATCATTAGAGGAAGCAATCATTGAAGTAAAAAGAAGAAGACCTTCAAGTGAAGATCTAAGTAGTTGGAGAGAGAAAGCTCCTTCTAAGAAGACAGCTATTGAACCAGGCTGTTAAGAAAGTTTCAGATTGAGATCTGATTCTCAAGTCAGCAGTTGATTGAAGATCATCTGCCTAAGAGATACAACCCTACTGTGTTCTAATTCAAGAAGGTTTGAAGAAAGCCAAAGGAGGTTGATCTCTGCAAAGTTCCTTCAAGAACTCATCAAGAAGCCAGTCAACTCATCTTTCTCAATCAGAGTTGTGGTTATTAATCTTTGTATTCTTTACTTTATGTAGGATCCTTAGAGATCTGAGCTGTAAGCCTGTATTATAAAGGCTGAGTGTAGGAGACAGTGTGATCTGAGTGTAAGTCTTGGTAAAGACTGAGGTAGGGCCAAGGGCCTGAGTTGTAGGAGACCTTGTTCTCTGAGTGTAAGTCTTGGTGAAGACTGAGTGGTAGGGCTATTGAGCCTGAGTTGTAGGAGTGAGATCACTCTGAGTTGTAGGAACCTGTTTGGGGTTCTGAGTTGTAAGATCTGAGGATCTGAGGAGTAGTGGAGAAGTTAGGCCGAATCTAGTACACTACTAGATAGGCGAAGGGGGAAAGTGGATGTACCCAGACCTTGGGGAACCACTATAAAAGCTGTGTGTACTCTGTGTGATTCATTCTGTGTTTGCTGTGTTTTATGTGCTGAATTTCTGTAGAAGAATTGCAAAAACAGGTCTAATAATTAAGTGATTCTGCCCTAAAAGTTAAAAAGATTAAGTGCACCTATTCACCCCCCCCCCCTCTAGGTGTTTAGGCACTAGTTCTATCATCCTCTCCAAACAGTTCCCTGATCTCTTCCCTAGTCATTCCTGTTACCCAGTTTTTGGTGGCACCCACCCATTAACACTAGTGATGTGGTCCGGTTTCGGTGGCCCGAGCCTGGCGGGCAGGGTGTCGTGAACTAGCTTTTTGTGAGGACTTGGAGTCCTCTTCTTGATCAACTCTTGGATTACAAACTTGCGGTGGAGACAAACTGATTTGTGTTGGGGTGTTATGGGGGACCTGAGGTGGTACCAAATTCCTTAACTAGACCAACCTCTTGGTCTGCTACTCTTCCATTTTAGCGGTGTGTCCTATCATAAAGGTTTTGGGCGCGTTTTCTGCCTCTTGTGCATGTAGGGGGGGGGGGGGGTGATGAGAGAATACGATGGTCCTAAGTCGGCGTGGACATTACGGGACAACCCCTGGGTTATATGAGTGCTTCTTATCTCCATTTCTTCCTCCTTTGCTGAGTGGGTGCTTCTCTCTGAGTCTTTGAATCTCTAGGGAACTATGTTCTCATAGACGACAACAAACTGTTGTGGTCTGCTCAAGGCTCTTGATAGACCAGCCTTATTAGACCTTCTTAGCCCATCGAGTGGTCGAGCGTGCAATCAGTTGAAAAATCACAGCACAGTGAGAGAGCATTTTTAACTTGGAAAACCCTTAAACCAAGAGAAAAACCACGCGGTTGATTTGGCATCGAGCAAACTTCCACTAGATTGCATTTAAATACAAGGCCTTTTAAGAGAATCGAGGGCGACATGCCACTCCTCATTATAATTGGTGGTGAGAGATATGTTTGGAGGGTGACTCACAATTGCTCTTGAAACCAAGGATGAGACTTTTTGCGGGTGCTCTGTGGACTTGGAGAGCTTATGCTTATGCTTGGATCTAGGGGCGGAGAAGAATTGCAGTCGATTAGCGAATAACAAGACTAGAAACACGCTGAGTCGTTAGAGGGAAAGAGAGAGAGAAAGTCATTGGATAAAAGAAAGAGAGAGAAAGATGGTTGTATGAGGAAATTCCTCGAAAAAATGAAATTAACAAGATTTAGAGTATATTTATAGCTTTTTGAAAGGGAGATCGGGTAATTTTACCTAATAACTACCAGACGAATAAATAAGAAAGCCAGATTTAAGCACGCAGATCGTCATTTTTAAGGAAATAATGACCCTAATCCTAGGCCGAGAAAAAGCCCACCTGGGAAAACGAGCAGACTGATGGGTCTGGTGGCTGGGCGAGGCCGATGATCAGTCGAGGCTGGCAGCAAAGGCCACACCCCCTCCCCCAATCGCCCATACATCGGGTAGCCGAGGGGGCGGCGAGCCCTTGGTGGTCGGCCAAGCCCCCGACCACCCAAGCGTCGGGAGGCCGAGGGGCGGCTTGCCTTTGGAGGATGGTCAAGCTCTCGACCACTGGAGCACCGGGAGTCCGAGGGGGCGGCTGACCCTTGTAGGCTGGCCAATCCCCCGACTGCCAGAACATCAGGTGTATTGAGGGTGGGGGTTTGGAGTTCAATCGAGCCTCTGATTTCTCAATTGGTGATGAGAGTTGAAAGAACTCCATAGTTAAGCGTGCTCGGGCTGGAGAAGTCCTGAGATGGGTGACCTCTTGGGAAGTCCATGTGATGTCCGCTTAACGGGAGAATTTCACTCATTAAAGGGAGGCTGTGGCCACCAACAACCCGCCTCTGGAGGGAGAGGGGTCGGGGTGCTTGGGCTGCAGCCCGGTAACGGTCTAACAGAGGCCTAGTGGGCTGAGACCCGTGGACGGCCCATGGGACGTGACACCACAAGTCATTATTTTGTATAATCCGCCGATCTACCTGCCAGCCTATCTGATAGTCTATCTGATGACCTATTCGGCAAGCTACTCACCTAGACATGCCGCAATACCTTTATAGTCTCCAGTTTCTGGACAAGGGGATAGTTTCTACAAACCCAGTCCTCAAACCACCGCTTACTCCACCAATCACCCAAGAAAATTTCCTAAATTTTCCACAAAGAGGAAAAGAGGCCAGAAGCTTTATTCCGTAACAAACCAAGTGATGAGGGACCTTCTCAGCATGTAGACCAGAAGGTCAAAGACTCTGACCAATACTGCAAATATCATAAAGGAAAGGGTCATTCGACAGAAGATTGCAGAACTCATCAACAACTAGTGGAGAAAATGCTGAAGTAGGGTAAATTTCAACATTTACTCCATGAGAATGCCCACTCTGACCCGCTGACTTCAAAAAGCAAAGAAGTAGTGAGCAATCCTCTCTGGGCTCAAAAAGAACCAACCAAATCAGTAACATCGACTTCTATGTTGGTGAAACCCTCGACGCTAATGATGTTGGAGCTTTGGGAAGTCTATTCTAAAGTGGAGGACATCACATCCCCAAAAGCTCCTCACAATCATGGCTAGTTATTTTCTCTTCAAACATTTTTTCTATAAAGTACTTCTAAGTATTCTCTTTCATTCATTTCAATAACTTTTACGTCAGAGACCCCGTAATGACACTTTTCCCTTTTTTGGAGTGCCTCCTCTTCTATTTTCTCTTTGCCAAAGGGATCGCTGAACCACCGAGATATCGTCGAGTCTTGTTTGGGTCCCCTCGAGGTTGGACTCTGGCATAACACCATGATGACCACATATAGTGGGGAGTGTTCCCGTATGTGCAATAGGAGCCGTCCAACTCTCATGCGGAGGACTTCAGGGCTTCAGATACTAGCCGGTATCTAACACACATTGTGTATCAAGGGAGGTCCCAGTGTGTTAGCTCTGTTGTGCTCCTCTATGGATACATTACAGTTACGATGATCTTTGCTTGACAAGCAATGGCGATCAAGTGTAGCATTATCTCTTCGATCATCTCACAACTATAATAGTCAAATACTCTATGGTACTCTCAATCAGTGCTTTTGCGAGGCCCAGAACTTTGCTGATCTTTCTAAAGACAAGCAATGTTATAGACCACTTGGCGTACCTAGTCTAACTGATCAGCGATGTTTGTAACTCGAGGCATGAGAGCAGTGTATCTTCCATTCCTTCTCAGGATTTTGTGCATTTTTCTCTTTTGTGCCCTTCTAAGGGAGTACGACTAGTCCGCTCTAGGTAGGACTACACTCTCGATGACCTTTCTCAGGCAGACGATGCTTTAGCTACCGGGGAACACCTGGGGCGCATCTGGACTTTCTTGATCATCTTCGGGTGTAGACCTTCATTGTCGTTTGCCTTCTTACAGGTTAACAGGTTAAATCCAACCTATCCAAAGGATTTCTAACATCTTTTTTGCTTATGCTCATCTTATATACCCTGCTTGCATAAAAGCTCTACCAGACGATGATTAGCAATGTCTACCCTTAATGAATGTTTCTGGCACTAATTGATAGTCAGAGAATCTGGTTCTCTTTATTGACAGACTATTCGTCTGAAGTCTAGTCAGTGCTTTCATCTTACCGATTAGGATTTCATATTGGGATATCATATCTGACCACACAAGAAGATTGTTGTCGTGGCTTGATCTCTACTTGATTTTGCTCATTCAGTCGATAGTAGGGTTTGATGGATATTCCTTTTGCAGTTTAATCATATCTATCTTATCGCAATAAATTTTAGCAGAAGATTTATCCATAAACTCCTCAGGCACTCGACTTAGTTTTCTTTCATATCTACTGCTCATTCTTTCTTTTGCAGAGATTAGCAGATATTTGCAAGTTCTCTTCAGGTACTTGCAACTTAGTTTTCTTTTATATCTGCTGCTCACTCTTCCTTTTGCAGAAATTAACAGATATTTGCAAGTTCCCTTCAGGTACTTGCAACTTACTTTTCTTTCATATTTGTTTCTTACTCCTTTTTTGCAGAGATTAACAAATATTTGCAAGTTCTCTTCAGGTACTTGCAACTTATTTTCTTTCATATCTGCTGCTCACTCTTCCTTTTGCAGAAATTAGCAGATATTTGCAAGTTCCCTTTAGGTACTTGCAACTTACTTTTCTTTCATATCTATTGCTTACTCTTTTCTTGCAAAGATTAGCAGATATTTTCAAGTTCTCTTTAGGTACTTGCAACTTAGTTTTCTTTCATATCTGCTGCTCACTCTTTCTTTTGCAGATATTAACAGATATTTGCAAGTTTCTTTCAGGTACTTGCAACTTATTTTTCATTCATATTTGTTGCTTACTCTTTTCTTGCAGAGATTAGCAGATATTTGCAATTTCCCTTCAGATACTTGCAACTTAGTTTTCTTTCATATCTACTGCTTACTCTTATAGAGATTAACAGATATTTACAATTTCCCTTCAGGTACTTACAACTTAGTTTTATTTCACATTTGCTGCTTACTCTTCCTTTTATAGAGGTTAACAGGTGCTTGCAAGTTTCCTTCAGGTACTTGCAAATTATTTTCCTTATATACTTCCTCTCACCACTGTTTTGCAGAGACTCAATAGAAGACATTCAAGTCTTCTTCATTTTGCAAACGCAATTCAGGTACACACAAGATGTGCCTCTTTTCGCCTGCATTAACTTTTCCTTTGCAGGAAAAAGAAGGCATTGGCAAACCTTTTGAGGAGAGACATCAGGTTATATCTCTCCCTGCCTCTTATTTTCCGAGGGGAGGATCACGATTTTCGTGAGCCTCCTACTTTTTTGAAGTTCCCTTCGGGACTTAAAAAAGTGTGGGGGTTATATTAACCCAGAAATCGCTGATCCCTTCCAAGGTAGTCAACTTGCAAGTCGTGACTTGCTCCAGGTTCCCCCTGGAGGTCGCGGCCTATCTCAGCCCTCTTTGGGTCTGGTAAATAGACTCCTCTATCCATGCAGGCCGCACGGCTAGGGTGGTCTCCCCGGTCTAACCGCCCAGGTCAAGCAACAGTCGTTCGTTCTACAAGGGCTACAGACTGCTTCTACAGTCCGCCCCTGCAGGTCGTGCGGTTAGGTCGGCTAACTGCGCAATAGTTCGCTCTACTCCAACAGGTGCGGACTACCCAACTAGGTGGCGGACTCGCATTTCTATCTGCCCAGACCGTTCTGTAACTGTATACTTAGAAGGACGTGTGGTTTACTCTTCAGCCCGCTCCTGCAGGTCCCTAACAAGCAAGGCTATGATATTGCCAGGCGACCACCCTTTATACAGGTGCGGACAACTCTCCGCTACGCCCCAGTCTGCCAAAAAGTAGGCGACCTGCCTCCAGGTCGCCCAACAAAGGGCGACAACTCCTTAGGTCGCCAAAGCGACAAGCGTCAGGCTGCCTAGCAGGGGTGACAGGCTTGTCCATCTAATATGAGATGGACTTCAGCAGCAGAGGCGACCTGCTCCTGTACTCCGCACGATCTCCCAGTGGGAGACCAACCCTTCAGTTCGCCAGCAGGTGGAATATTTGGTCTCAGTCCACCTGGGAAAGGACTTGGAAGCAGGACCGATAACTCTTCACCAGACCGCACAACACAACGCGGATTCAACTACAACCCGCAAGGAGGAGGTGGACTCACTTCATCCAACAACATGCGCGACCTACTCTATTTAGTCCGCCAGGTCGCCAAGATCTTGTCGCCCAGCAGGGGGACAAGCATCCAACAGAAGGAGGCGACCTACTCGACCTGTCCGCCACAAGCTAGGCGGACTCATTATGCAGTCTACCAGGAGCACTCCATCTTCCAAGCACCCGCTTCTTCCCAGCAGCAGGCAAACTACTCCTCAACTCGCATAGCTTGGTGTGGGCTCGCTATGCAGTAGAGGCGGACTAGTCCTAGTCCGCCAATAGCAGATCAGTTCTAGACAAGTTCCAATCCGCACAATGTGGCGCGGACTCGGCAGATTCCTTGTCTACTCCCACAAACTCACTTACATACCAGGGGTAACGTTACCAAGACCGTCACCTCCTCGGGCATATAAATAGGCCCCTATACCTCTCATTGTGGGGACACTAGGGTTGAGAACCAACCAACGCAGCAAACCCTACAGCCTCAGTCTTTTCTGTCCGCCAGTGCTACTCGCGGATAGATCACCTGTCCGCGCGGTTAAGCACTTTCGGCCTGGTTCTCGGCCTTAGCTTCAGCGACCTTAACGGTCTTCTCCTCCTGATCGCATAGTCCGCTCGGCCTAGAGTAGGGGGCTGCGGGATCAGCTGTCTGCGTGGTCTGCCGACCTCTTTGGTCAAACTGCACGGCCTCTGACACTTCTTTCCTCTAGCCGCCAGCTTCCCCTTATACGCTTTATGTTCTCATATAAAGGACTCAACTCAAGATGTAATATTGATTCATAATCAAGGAAAAGCCCTTCGCAAGAGTGGCATTTAAGCCTCGATGGGCGAAGTCTGTTGTTACCGCTGTTAGCAGCCCCCTCTCCTCTCCTCTCTCGGCATCAATCTCCAATCCTAACCGTTAAAGTACAAGTTGCTTGACAGTTCCTCATCAACCTCTCCTCTATCCCCGCAATCTCTCCACCTCACTCGTGAGACCGAACACTCGTTATCTGCTAGTGCTCCATTTCCCGCATCAACATTGAGTGTGTAAGATACCATAGTGGATCTGGGGTAGGATCCGGAGGGATCTGAGGTAGGAGATTGGATTAATCTATAAGCTAGGGCTGCTGAGCCTGAGGTAGGACTGTCTTTTGTCTGAGCTATTGGAGTGAGTCTCACTTTAAGGTGTAAGATGCTGAGGGATCTAAGGTGTAAGCTCAAAGAGCTGAGAAAATAGGAGAAGTTAGTCGAATCCAGCATATTGCTAGATATGTGGAGGGTGAAAGTGGATATATCATAGATAGGGGAAATAATATAATTCTTGTGTGTTGTTGTGTATTCTTGAAAGCTAATAACTGACATTAACACACACTAAGCTCATAACTTTAAAGTTTGAAAAGAGTCAAAGCAATCATATTCACCCCCCTCACTTTAGGAGCTTAGCTGTCATTGGAAAATACTTTCAAGTGGTATCAGAAGGAGGTCATTCAAAAAGGATTTAACAGTCTGAACAGATCTCCAAGGGTACTAGAAGATTATCTCCAAGACTTCAGGTGAGAACCATAAGGAGTTGGGTTTTATGAAACTTCCTATATGTAGGAAGGATAACTTTGGGATCTGGAAGGAGAGGATAAAGTTATTTATGGAATCCTCAAACCCTAGGATATTCATAACTATTCAAGAGGGACCTTTTATTCCCATGAAGGTCTCAGCTATAGATGTAATATCCAGACACCCAAGAAATATACTGAGATGACCAAGGATGAATTCATTCTGGCAACATTGGACAAAAGGGCTCAAAATATTATTGTAAGTGTCATATATGACTCCACATTACAGAACCTGGTCCACTGCAGAACTGCTAAAAAATATGTGAGATTCTCTGATTGTGTATATGCAAGGGACGGAGGAGGTGAGTGATGACAGGAAATCCCTCATGAATCAGTAATATGAGGCCTTTAAGCAAGGCAAGAAAGATTCCATGGTTGATTTCTATGAAAATTTCTTCATGATAGTGAACAGTCTGATCACTTATGGAAGACAGTTCATAAATTATGAGTTAAATGACAAGTTCTTTAGATCTCTCAACAAGGAATGTGATATCAAGAGTTGTGCCATTAGGGAGGTTGGCAACCAGGCCAATACTCTGCCTCAAAACTTGTTTGGGAAGCTGCTGTCTCATGAGATGCTGCTGAACTCTAGAAGTGCAGAAGAAGATGCTGCCAAAACCCTCAACAGAGAGAAATTTATGGCCTTCGGAGTTGAAGCCACAAGAAAGAGCAGGGAAAAGACTCCTTCTCCACCAAGGAGAGCTGTAGAGTCAGAGTGCTCAGGACCCAGCTCCTCAAGGAATGAATTGTCTGATTGAGAACTTACTTTATTCTCCAAACAGTTCAAGAAAATATTGAGCATGAGAAGACAGTAGAAGAACAAGTGCTCTTCTAGGTCTAGCTCAAGAAAGCCATATAATAGCATAGAGAAGTCCAAAAAGATCCCTCTGGGGAAATGTATGATTCTAAGCAGAACAAACATATTAAGACTAATGTTTATTGCTATTATTACAACAGATTTGGACATGTCATTGTTGACTGTCCAATCAAGAGGAGTGAGAATAATAAATCTGATGACAAGAAGCATTGTAAGGACAAGAAGGCTGAAAAGAGCTTCTTGGCCAAGAAGAAAATCAGCTTATCAGATAGTGATTCTGATTCTTCAGAATCAGAAGAAGAGGACTACATTGGTTTCATTTTTATTGAAGTGGGGGCTGATCATCTTGCTACCTCAATTGGTATAAGAGCACCACAGTCCTATGCGATAATGATTTTCAAGATGATGAAGAGTTCAGCCTCATGGTCTTAACTGAAGGCAATCAAAACAACTCTATTCCTGATGAGGTACACTCTCTCCACAACTCTCCTTCTGTCTATAAGACCTACTCAGACTCTGAGGCATCCACTTCATCTAGTGTGGATGATGGATCGAAATCTAATGAGGATGTCAATCAAATGATTGACAAGTATGGTACTATCCTGGAATCTCTAAATACGAGCAAGAAGCTTGCCAAGAGACAAGATGAGGAGATTACCTCTCTTCAGCAAGCTACTTCCTTGCAGTTCGCGTCAGCTACTTTGATAGATCAGATGATGAGGTAAGTCAGTCAGCTGAAGATAATCTCAATCATCCAAATAGACACAATTAGCCAGAATAATAAGATCATCAAGGATCATGAAGAAAAGCTCCTCAAAGAGAGGATGCTAATGGCTGCGTTTTCTAAGCTCAAGACTGTGCTGCACCTAATTGAACCCTTCACCTCTCAAAATAATAAGAGGGGTTTAGGGTTCAAGTTGAACACTAGAGCTGTCCATTCCAAAAATAAAGGCAATGCTCCAATTGTGCCTAAGACCACCTTTCAGAAGGTAATTAATTCTCCCTTCTAACAGGTATGACCATGAGAATATGTACGGTACTAGAAGAATGAAAGTTATTCCTCCAAGTGTTTGAATGCTGCTTCCAATGAAAGAAGAAAGGGTATGAGATTGAGTGCACTGAAGGCTCCGCATGAGTAAATCCAAATGGCCAATCATGGACCATTTGTGTTTGGTGCTCCAACACCCACTCTTAAAGTCAAGGCAGTGGCCAACCCCCAAGTTCCTCCTAAAAAGAGTAAGACTGTGAGGAAGACAATTAGTAAACCATACTTGGCTATTTCTAATGCTATCAACATCATGTCAGCTGCAAAGAAGACATCTGTTGGTGTAAATCAGAATATTCCAAGTGTACCTACTGACAAACTCATTTTTAGTCAAATTCTTGCTGAAAGAAACAAGAAGAAGGTTGTTGCTCTCTCATCCAAACAGATAAATACTGATGGCCTACATACCTCAAAGGCTGTTCAGAAGAGGAGATATAATATTCATGAGTGTTGGTGTTGTGGTAAGGTGAGTCACTTTGCCATAGACAGTTGGCACAACCCAAGTGTGCCAAGGGCAAGGGTGAGTATTCCTATCAAGGCTGCTGCTGGTAGACATAGTTATTTGCAAGCTAACATGAAACAAGGATCCAAACCTTTTTGTGTTCCTAAGATAAATTAATCTCTGATTGCAGGACAGTCCAAGTACCCATCAAATTCCAATATGGTACTTAGACAGTAGGTGTTCCAGACATATGACTGGAACATGGAGCCATCTAAAGGATTATACTCCAGTGACGAATATACCAAAAATCATCTTTGGTGGTTCAGACAGAGGAGTTACCAAATGTTATGGTATGATGACCAATAACTTAGTATCAATTACAAAAGTAGCATATGTAAAAGGATTGCAACACAATATGATTAGCATAAGCCAACTATGTGATATTGACTATGTCATTGTCTTCCACAAGGATAAGTGTATGATTAAAAGGTTAAGTGACCAAGAGGTCATTTTGACAAGTACTAGGAGTGAAAATATTTACTATTTAAATTTCCTATGTATAAGTACAGACTCTCATATGTCTTGTTGTAAATGAGAAAGTCTTTTATTGTGTGCAATGACACGAGAGGCTTGCTTACTTAAATTACATGGCAATCAGCAATCTCTTCAGTGAAGAGCTAGCCAGAAATGGACCCAATCTGAAATACACCAAAGAGGGTGTTTGCTCTGCATGCCAAAAGGCAAACATACTAAGGCCTCCTTTAAGAGCATTGAGACCAAATATTCTGAGAGGTATTTATACCTCCTGCATATGGACCTATTTGGTTTTATGCCAGTTCACAGTATATGTAGGAAAGTCTACACTCTTGTGATAGTTGATGACTATTCCATATTTGCTTAGGTATTATTTCTTAAGAAAAAGTCAGAAACCATTGACATCTTTGTGTTCTTTATTGCGCAAATTTAGTATGAAAAAGTCTGTTCTATTGTGAAAATCAGAAGTGACCATGACACAGAATTTCAATCTGAAAGTATGACTATGTTCTATGAAGAGCAATGTATGTTTTAGGAGTTTTATTCTCCATGAACACCCGAACAAAATAAGATATCTGAAAGGAAAAATAAGACTCTCGTAGAGGCTGAAAGAACATTG
This sequence comes from Platanthera guangdongensis, assembly GCA_039583875.1. NCBI lineage: Eukaryota > Viridiplantae > Streptophyta > Magnoliopsida > Asparagales > Orchidaceae > Platanthera > Platanthera guangdongensis. Next base: position 137,321,385 of record CM077159.1, on the reverse strand, counting down.
CTCAGTGACACTTCTCTCCCAGAATACTTCTGGGCTGAGACAGTGAACACTGCTTGTCATGTCCTGAATAGAGCCACTATTAACAAGTACCATATGAAAACTCTATATCAGATTATGAAAGGCAGAAAACCAAATTTTGTATACTTCAGGATCTTTAGAAGCAAATACTTTGTGCTTAACAATGAGAAGTCGTACTTGATAAAGTTTGTTGTCAAATCCTATGAGGGAATTTTGTTGGGTGTAACAACCACAACAAAAAATATAGAATCTACAACTTTAAGAATCAAGTTATAAAAGAGTCTATCAATGTAGTATTTGATGAGTACTCTATGATTTACAGTGAGCTGCCAAGCTCTTCTAGATCTGCAGGTGAAGTACTGAGAATGGACAAGCTAAGTATCAATGATACACCTCCTACTGAACAAGAAGAGGATGAGGGTGTGATCATTCCAGAAGATGGTCCAGGTGAATTGGACATAGATGCAGATAATCAAGCATTAGAAATTAAAGTTCAAGATGTTGCAGAAGGAATGTCAGTTGTAGTCAAGCATCTAAGAGATAATCACAGAAACTTGATCATTGGGGATGCATGCCAAAGTGTCGCAATAAGGAGCAGAAACCTAAATATTATAATATATTTAAGCTTTCTGTATCAAGTTGAACCAAAGAAGTTTGAAAATTCCAATATTGATTCATTTTAGATTGTGGATATGTAAGAAGAACCGAACTAGTTCAAGAGATGCAATGTCTAGAAGCTAGTTCTCAGATCTCATGGACATAACATCATTAGAACCAAATAGATTTATAAAAATAAGCTTGATGAAAATGACATTATAATCAATAATAAACCTTGACTGGTTGCTAAGGGATACATGCAAGAGGAAGGTGTTGACTTTGATCAAATCTTTGCACCAGTTGCTAGACTATAGGCTATAAGACTATTTCTTGCATATGTTGTATATCAAGAATTTAAGGTCTACCAAATGGATATTAAGTTAATTTTTCAAAATGATGACTTGAAAGAGGAGATTTATGTTGAGCAACCCTCATGTTTTGTCAATTTTAACTTTCCTGATTATGTTTTTCAGTTAAGAAAAACTTTATATAGGTTGAAACAAACCCCTAGGACATGATATAAAACTTTGTCTAGCTTTCTCATTGAGAATAAATTTTTAAGGGGGAAGGTAGACAAGACATTATCCCTAAGAGAAGTTAAGGGTAAGATAATCATAGTCTAAATTTATGTAGTTGACATAATTTTTTGGTCTACTAATGATGATATTTGCATGATGTTTACCAAACTTATACAAGGGCAGTTTGAGATGAGCAGCATGAGTAAACTCAAGTATTTCTTGGGCCTCCAAGTTAGACAGTCAGAGGATGGATTATTCATCTCTCAGTCTAAGTTCACCAAGAAGTTAATCAAAAATTTTGGAATGGAGAGTGCCTCCATAATGAAAACTCCTATGAGGTCAAGTGTGTTAATAGACAAGGATGAGACCGGAAAATCTGTTAATGAAACCTTGTATAGAGGCATAATTGGCTCCCTCCTTTACTTGGTTGCTAGTAGGCCAGACATTATGTATGTTACATGTGTTAATACTAGATATCAGACATGTCTTAAAGAGTCTCATTATTTTGTTGCTAAAAGAATTCTGAGATATCTCAAGGCCACACATGATCTTAGTCTACGGTATCCTAATAATAGTGATTTTGAACTATTTGGGTATTCAGATGCAGATTTTGCAGATTGTAGAGAAGATAGTAAAAGCACCTCTAGCACCTATTAGTTTCTACGGAGAAGACTAATATCTTAGAGTAGCAAGAAACATACCAGTGTAGTCATATCCACTGTAGAATCAGAATACATTTCAGCTGAGAGTTGTTATGCACAATTACTATGGATTTAGCATTAACTCCAGGATTATAATCTTTAGCAAAGTAAAACTCTAATGCATTCTGATTCATCTAGTGTTATCTCAATTGCTAAGAATCTTGTCTTTATATAAGAACCAAGCACATTGAGATTAGATATCATTTTATTAAAAAATATATTGAGATGAAAGACATCAGTCTTGAGTTTGTCCCCATAGAAAAATAAGTGATTAATATCTTCACTAAGCTACTAGTTGAATCCAAGTTCAACACCTTTAAATTTAAGTGGTGTATATTGAACTTGGGGTAACATCATTATATTTACATGCATATGTGCATTTAGGGGATTGACCTTTTGCAGGTAGTCAAGAAAGAAATGGACTAATTGTCCAGGCGTCGAGAGCGTTGAGACAACTCTAGGCATGAAAAGCATCAAGGGCATCGAGTGCACTCAATGCATTCATTCCGGCGGTTCAGATTACGGCTAATACTATGGATTAATCTCAGCCGATAATCAAAATGTGTAAATCATGACATGTACGCGCCTCTACACATTCTTGAATATGGGTAACTATAAATAAAAATGTGTGTCTAGAATAATGCACATAGTTTCTTGACATATTCGACTTTTTTCGTCCCTATCGAAGTGTTCACGATCAAGCTCTTCAACTCTACAACATTTCAAAGGTTCAATGGAACCTAAAGGAGTGGATTCCCTATTTGAGGGATATGGACTTATTATAAATGGTTTCAAGGATGCTCCTGAAGAAATACAGCTAGTTCTTCATCTTCTTACCGCCGCCGACCCAGAATTCATTCTGTCAGAACCAAGATCAATCTGAAAACGAGAAGTGTTAGAACTATACTCAAATGCTAAAGTGGACTCTTCCTTCATTAAGATTAAAACTTCAATCAATGGAAATAAGATTAAGATCTCCTCAAGGAGGTTGAACAAGGCTCTACACCTGACTAAATTTGGGCTGACAGATGAGGAATTTGAACTTTTTATTGAGGATGTAAAGTTAGCTCTTAAATGGTGTGGCTTGTTAAAGCACGCCATTAGTTCTATACTGAGGAAAGATATGAATCTGAAGGGGAAGTTCTTGGCCAATGTAATAGGCAAGGCCTTAATCTACAAAACAAGGTCTCATGACAAGATTTTCAGAAAAATGTTTGAGATAATGACAAGAGTGATTCTATCTCAGAGGACTGACTGGGGAAGGATTCTTTTTGAGAGAATAGTGGAGTGCATTTCAGAACCCAACTTGGGTAGAATTCTATCCTTATACTTGTTGTGCTCTGCTCCAGGGATCCTCAATATGAGACTAGGAGCTAAGATTCATCATATGAGAAAGATGGACTCTAGGATGTTTGAAAGGTAGGACAAAGTATTGCTCCCACATCAATATCCTGTTGACAGAAAAAAAAGAAAATAGTCACCATCACTGAGGAGAGTTCATAAAGCAGCTCTTCTGAGAGCAGAGGTGTAGAACCTCATGACACATAGTTGTCTGAATCTGCTGCTGAGACTAGGAGAGATGTGAGTGCTTAGGTTTCTATATCATCAAAACCTGCAACAAAGACTTTACCAGGTTTTGTTTCTCAGTTTGAAGACACTTTAGCATAAACTATTGAGAAACTAGTTGGTGATGTTGTAAGCAGAATTTGTGAGGGGATTGAGGAAGAGAATCTCAGAATGGACTCTCTTGTTGAGGGGGAGCAAGGTCAATCTTTTGTGAGTCTACAAGAACAAATTGACTCATTCCTGGATAAACTACAGGAAAGAATAAATCAAAATCTAGATGGATCTCAACTGCTACCCTCCAGTGCGAATATTAAGGGGGAGCAAGTTCCAGAGTTAGTGCAAGAAAATGTGTCCAATTCAGCTGTTGAAGATCATCAAATCTATGTAGACCGTGTTGATGTTGAGGGGGAGATTCTTACAAAGCTCCCTAATCAAGAGATTGAAAATATTATTGAGATTTCTGAGGCTGATGTGCCGAATGCTGAAATTCCTGATCACTCATCTGAGTTTATAGTGGCTGACTCAGAAGCCATGAGAGAAATAAAGAGGGAGGATGAAGATGTCTGCTTCCAAGGGGTATCTTAACAAGCTGATGTTATGTCTTCCACCTTTCTGGCTCAACTAAAAAGACTTCTAGATGACCAGATAAGAAAGCTTGAGCACTATGTAGATGACTCTATCAAGGAACTGAGACAAGATCTATCTATTGAGATCAAGTCTATTAGATTTGAAGTAAATCTGCTAAAAGCCAACACTGTTGCATTCTTCAATAGAGCTGTTCCTACTGTGACCTATACTGAAAGCAAACTTGAGGAGATCAGGAAAAAATAAAATGACATTATAAAAAATCAAAACATCACCTCAAGTAATATGAAAATGGTACACAATGTTTAAAAGCAAATCATGGAAGCCAACAAAATCACTCTAGAAAGAAGGATGGATGCTTGCATATAGTTCCTAGATGATCACATGCTGTAAGTCAAGAATCATGTTACCAAATGAGTAATTATTTGGCTGACAAGATTTCCTATACCAAGGACTCCCTGACCACAGTCATCACTGAATAAGTCATAAAAGGGGAGAAAGTAATGATCAAAGTAGATACAGATAATGTTGTATGGACCAAAAATATTATCAAGGGATCATTGGGTCTATAACAGTATGCATATGATGATGTTCCTGCTCTTGGAGGACAAACTGATGGTGATGGGGAAAAAACTAGTGTTGCTGCTAGTCCTACCTTCTGTCCTACCACTGAACAAATATCAAAGAGCAAAGACAAGTCTGTTGTTGACGAAGAAGCTGAGATCAGACAGAGTAAGAAGAGATACAGAGTAGAAATGGAGTTCAGGCCTGACTTTGAGATATGGAGTCCTCAATCAAAGACTATCATTCTCTCAGCCTGGGGTCAGATAAAATAAAACAAGACTAAAATAGGAGAACTATACAGCTCCATGGAATAGGCCAAACTGGAAAGAAATGAAGAGATCAGAAGGAAATTACGAAGAGATAAGAGAGAAGGTACAATTCCATCATATGTTCTTGATCCTAGCAAGTATTTTCTAAAACCATACAACAATTTTGAAAGGTTAAGGTAAAATAAGATTGAAGCTGATGAGAAGACAACTAAGAGGCCTAACAGAGACATAGTCATTAAGGAACCAGAAACCTAAACTGTTTTATGTAATAGGTTCCTTAAGGAATTAGGAATATGGAACACTATCATTTGACACACATTTTGTTTATAATTATCACATCTTGTGTTCATCATATCTTAATTGTGTGTTATTATTTGCTCTTAAATTTTGTGAAGTTTACCTTGTCTGTGGGTTAGTGTATATCATTGAATAGGGTTCTGACTTCTTCAAATAAGGAGAGATTGTTGGATCCATTGATTACAATGTCCCAGGTTTGAAGAAGGCCCACAAGTCAATAGTATACACATATTTGTGTTTGAAATATGTTCAAGTTCAATATAAGCTGGTTGTCTGTTGTTCTATGATTAGACAAATTGATTCAGTCAGAACTTTGGTTGGATTTAAGAAAGGACACAATAGAGAGACAAAAATTTGCTAAGTTCACAAGCGTTCAGTGAGTACACTTCACTCAATGTTAGAGTTCTAGAAGTGTTGATAAAAGCTCTGACATTCATAGCCTCAGTGGTGCTAGACTCAAATATGGCTAAGTCCAGAAGCATTGAGTGAAGACCTTTTCACTCAATGACTACTCAAATGAAATTAGTCTATGTACAGAAGCGTTGAGTGAAGAAGGCTCACTCAACGCCTTATACAAAAAATCAGCAAAGTCCAGAAGCGTTGAGTGTAAAAAATTCACTCAATGCATTTGTCTAGAAATTCTGCACAAGCGCAGAAGCATTGAGTGTAGAAGGTTCACTCAACGCCTTCAGTCAGGAAAACTATAAAGTCTAGGGGCGTTGAGTGAATGAGGTTCACTCAACACAAAATTTTGTTAAGTCCAGATGCGTTGAGTCTCAAGACAGCACTCAACGCCTCTATGTGTTGAGTCTCAAGATTTCATTCAACGCTAGTGTAAATTGTTTGTGAAAGTTGTTAATTCCACCAGCACTGAGTCATGATGACATCATCCAAATTCAAATGAAGCGATATTTGCGCACTAGAAGCCAAATGATGTCGTATACTTTCTACAGAGTAGTTAAAGCTAAAAGTAACTTTACAACTACCTATTCAACATGCTTATACGGGACAGATAACCGTTGAACTACGGGATATAAAATGTACTTGCAGAGAAATTAAAAAGGAGTTCTGCAGACAGATAATCTATTCTTGCCGGAAAAGTTTTTTAAATCGAAAAACTTTAAAGAGTCTTCAATAAAAATTGAAACCCTAATTTTCTGAAAGGGTTAGCTAGCAGAGCACTCACGAAGGTTTTTGTTCGTCTTCAAGGTTGCTGCTTTTCAACTCAGAACATATTCAAGCTTGAAAGAACAGAGTTTTGCCACAAATCTTCTCAGCACAAGTAGAACAAACTTGAAGATCCACATTCTTGAAGCTGTGAAGAGTTATGGCTAGTTATACACAGTCCAAGAAGCTGAATCAGGGACATTCCTCTCTGTACTCAATCTCAAAAAAAATATTCAACTGTAGTATCATTGAGTGATCTGAGCTGTAAGTCTGTGCTATAAAGGCTGAGTTATAGGATCCAGGAGTGGATCTGAGTGTGTAGGATCCAGAGTGGATCTGGGGTAGGATCCTAAAGGATCTGAGGTAGGAGATTTGGTTAATCTCTGAAGTAGGGCTGCTGAGTCTGAGGTAAGACTATCTTTAGTCTGAGCTGTAGGAGTGAGTCTCACTCTGAGGTGTAAGATCCTAAGAGATGTGAGGTGTAAGCTTAAAGAGTTGAGGAAATAAGAGAAGTTAGCCGAATCTAGCACACTGCTAGATAGGTGGATGGGGAACTTGATGTACCATAGATAGGAGAACCATTATAATTCTTGTGTTGTTGTGTATTCTTGAAAGCTAACAACTAACATTAACACACACTAAGCTCATAACTTCAAAGTTTGAAAAAAGTCAAAACAATCATATTCACCCCCTCTAGGAGTTTAGCTACTCTTGGAAAAGACTTTCAATGACTATGTTTTCAGACTTTTATTTCTGGGATGCTCTTTTATGTTTAAATGTTTATTTTTTTGTTTATGCAAAACTTTTATTATGTGCAATTGTGCTTTCTTTTTGGATAATGTTTAAAGTCTGAAACTTAATACTTTCTACTTTTCTGCACTATGAAACGTAAACGTTATATATCATAAATATATGAGGAGATTGTTAATGTATATTTCGATATATAATGAGTTTGGATGATTAACAAGTCTGGTTCGAATACCGGAATATTCCATAGCCGTATTAAATCTAGGGTTTTACTTATAAAACCCAAGCAGGGGGCGACGATGAGATAGTTTTACTTTGACCACCACTCAGGATGCTTCGAGCGACCTAACAGGGGCAATGTCGTGATCGGGATAATGTCACGCGAGGCATGAGAGTCTTCATCACTATCACGATTGAAGTACTATCACGGTTGAGATACTTTCGCAGTTGAGAGGATTATATAAGAAATAGATATACGTATCTCATAAAAAAATAAAACTTATTTCATAAAATATTATTATTTAATATAAGGAAAATTATTTTAGGGCGTTTATATTGGCAGCCCAGCTTTCGATATTGGCAGCCCAGAAAATAAGGAAAAACATACATAATATGACCGCTAATAGCAGCACAAAGTGCAGAACACACGACTTTTAAAAATAAGTCTACTATATTACATTTTTAGAAAACGTGTTCAACATGAAAGTTGTAGATCTCGTCGATATCTACAACTTTTATGTTGAACACTTTTTCTTAAAAAGTCATATAGTCGGCCTATTTTCAAAAGGCGCGGAACCCGGGCGGAAATATGCTATTTCCGCCCGGGTTCCGCGTCTTTTGAAAATAAGCCGATTATATGACATTTTTAGAAAAAATGTTCAACATAAAAGTTGTAGATCTCGACGAGATCTACAACTTTCATGTTGAACACGTTTTCTAAAAATGTCTATTTAAAAATTTATTGTTTGGGCTGCCAGTATCCATCGGGCTGCCAATAGCCATATTTTAGCCTGCCATTATAATTGGGCTGCCAATATCGATATGTTGGCTGCCAATATAAACGCCCTTATTTTATTCTCCCCTATTTTATTAAGCACGAGGGCAATTTCCCAATCTCGAGATCTCGGCCACCAATTCCCAAATTTCCCAACCCGATGAAATCGCCGGCGATCGCCGGCGATGCCGTCTCCCCACTTCTTCCGGGGCTCCATCCCCCGGTCGAACCGGTTGCCGCCGGCGCTTCCTTTTCTAGCGCCGTATTCAACCTCTCGACGAGCATCGTCGGTGCCGGAATCATGTCGATCCCTGCGACCATGCGCGTCCTCGGCGTATTCCCTGCCTTCGTCCTGATTGCCGCCGTTGCTTTCCTCTCGGACGCCTCCGTGGAGTTCCTCATCCGCTACAGCGCCGCCGGAGCCTCTCCGGATTCCGCCTCCTACTCAGGAGTGATGGCCGATTCCTTCGGCCGTGGGGGTTCAGCCGCGCTTCAGATCTGCGTCGCGCTCACAAACCTGGGCGCCCTCATCATGTATCTCATCATCATTGGTAATGTCTCGCCCACACTTTTAATTCGTGTGATCTGACGGTTGTGGTTTAGGGTTTTCTGATTTGGGAGGCGGTGGTTACGGTGGCAGGGGACGTGCTGTCAGGGAACAGATCGGAGGGTGGAGCGCATCTGGGAGTTTTGCAGGAGTGGTTTGGGGAGGAGTGGTGGACGGCAAGATCAGTGGCGATTGCGATTGCCGTCGTCATAGTGATGCTCCCGCTGGGACTTCTCCGGCGAGTAGGTAAGTTTCCTCAATTATTTCAACTCTGCTCATCACCTCTAATTGGAATAGACCTGCTTAATTTTAGAGCAGGTCCATATGAATTCTTGATTCCTTATCTTGTTATTTATTTGAGTACGAGTGATAGACATGGTTACGTCTCCATGGTCAATCCCGATAGTATCTCAACTGTGATAGTGCATGTGAGACAAAATAATGACTCTGCTCAAGATATTCTACTAAGACTCATCAATGTGAAATGACCTTATATAGTATCTTCAACGTAGAGCCGTTACACTTTAATGACACGAAACCTTTAGGGTCGTTCCGAGTCGGTCTTGACACGCGCAGACACATAAAACAAATATCCTAACAATCTCCTCTTTGTCCACGGTAAGACCGACGTCGGAAAAGCGGGTGGTGTGTGTAATGTTCAACCAGAATTCGACTCAATACACAATCGTGTCTACAATACCTGTCAAAATAAATTGAACTTAAAGAAACAGAAGTTAGTATTCACGCATAAGAATGACACATAATCTCAGCAGCAATACATCATAGTCAAAAGTACAATCAGAGAATCAGGTACTAGCACATCTAATGTCTTATGATCAACTGAAGAACAAAAAAAATAGTCCAAACAACAGATGAAAAGGAAAGAGAGCTGAGCAGTGCTCTAAGCCAAGGACAAAAAATCAAACAAACACTCTAGAAGTCAGCGTCCAACAGATCATGCTCCTCTGGATCCCAACCTGCAAGTGCTCCTCCATCAGCAGCAGCTCATGTAATTTCCAATAGAAAAGTTCATTCAGAATGAATTCAACTTTAAAAAATGTACAAGTATCTAGTTTTTCTTATATAAACGCAGTACAGTAAGAGAAAGTATGTGTAGAGTATTTTGGTTATACCTCAGAATTTATTATCTGTTTCCAAACGAAATGATTACCAGATTTCTGGACACCGCAGTTATATTTGTGTTCTTATATGGAATGTCATGGTTAATGTTATTTTAAAATTAATTGAAACTCATCAAATGTGAAATGAAAACAATAAACAAAAGAATAGCCAAACATAGTCAGAGTGTGTTATCAAATGTGGAATAACACTCTCCTCCTAGACAAGTAAGACGGAATAATATGAAGTTATTAACATCAAATGTGAAATGAAACAATACACCAGATTCGTACTCAGCAACCCCGAACATCAGCGGAGCACAACACGCTTGCTTTGACAAAGAAAAGTGGAAAAATCAAAACATTTGTACTAAGGCTGAACTAAATCGCTTAACCTTGAACTGATGCTGAACTTAAATCGCCTTGAGTCCCATTTTCCGCACTGTTTTGATTGATCGGTCTTTAAACATTCCTTTCGTCAGTGGATCTGCCAAATTATCCTTCGATCGCACATCGATCAAAGTGATAATGCTTTGTTCTTTCAGATAATTCAATAGAACGTGTCTCAGTCTTACATGTCGCCTATTAGTATTAAAAAGGACATTTTTCACGATTTGGACTACTACTTGATTATTATAGTACAAGCTCAAAGAATTGACTTGAAGTGTAGACAAAAGAATGTCTAGAATCAAATTTGTGATCTAATATGCCTCTTCACCAGTTAAAGGTAAGACAAACAACTCGGCTTCGATAGACGCCAAAGCTATACAAGTCTGTCTTTTGGATTTCCAAGTGACTGCAGCGCCACCAGGAGGCACAAAGAATATCTCGAATTGGCTTGACGTGTAGACAAAAGAATGTCTAGAATTAAATTTCTGATCTAATCTGTCTCTGTCTTTCAACATATGCAGGTAACCAGTGTAGCACAAAGTGTGATCTTTGGTACCTTTTAGGTACCTCATCAGCCGATCTAAGGCATCCCAATACTCTTTTCCTGGACTATTAGTAAAACGACTCAGCATGCTTACCGAAAAGGCAATGTCTGGTCTAGTGCAACTTATGACATACATGAGATTTCAAATGATCTTTCAGTACTTTACTTGATCAACGTTGGTCCTTTCATTCAGACTCAACTTGATATTTGGATCAATTGGTGTTGCAACAGATCTACAGTCTTTATAACCTCAGGTAGTGAGAATCTGCACAATGTAATGAGCTTGACTTAGAGTGACACGTCCATTGTCTACTCTAACTTTCATACCTAATAGGGTATCTACATGAACAAGGTACTTCATGTCAAAAACTTTCGCTAGAGCGAATTTAGTATCCCTCACTACGACGAGGTCTGACCCCAGAATCAACATGTCATCCACATATAGACATATGATGACTGTTTGATTTTACATCGAGCGATAGTAGGGGCACTTGTCTAAGAGACTGTACTGAAATCCAACGTTCTTTACCACTTGATCAAATTTAATGTGTCACATCTTAGGTGCTTGTTTAAGCCCATAGATCGATTTATCGAGCTTGCATACTTTATCTCTCAGATCCTTATGTACATAACCTTCAGGTTGTGACAAATAAATCTATTTATCAAGCTCTCCATTTAAGAAGTCAGTCTTTACATCCATCTGATGAACTATAAAGTTCTCGATAGAAGTTATGACAAGAATAATACTAATAGTCGATATGTGACATACATGTGAATAAACGTCAAAATAGTCAACCCCCCATGTTGTTTATAACTTGTAGCTACTAGACGTGCTTTATATTTGGTTATAGACTCATCACTGTGCAATTTCTTCTTCAGTACTCACTTGCATCCTAACACTTCAGCACCTTTCGGCAGGTCAATTAGATGTCAAGTGTTGTTTTATAGCAGCAAGTTCATCTCATCATCGATGGTTTCTGCCCACATTAACACATCTCTAGATCTTATTGCTTCCTGATAGGAGAATGGATCATTCTCTAAGTGGTAGGTGATGAAATTCTCACTAAAATTGTTAGGAATTTTGGCTATAGACCCATCACTGTGCAATTTTTTCTTCAGTACCCACTTGCTTTATATCTCGCTATAGACACATCAATGTGCAATTTTTTCTTCAGTACCCACTTGCATTCTAAGACTTTAGCTCCCTTCAACAGGTCAACTAGATGTCAAGTGTTATTTTGTAGCAACAAATTCATCTCATCATCGATGACTTCTGCCCACATTAACGCATCTCTAGATCTCATTGCTTCCTGATAGGAGAATGTATCATTCTGTTAGTAGTAGGTGACGAAATTCTTACCAAAATTCTTAGGAATTTTATCTCTTGTAGATACTCTAAGAGGAACAGGTTCCACGTCTAGAGGTTGGGGAGCAGTGTCAGAGGGGCCAACTTTAGGTTCTATAGTAGATTTTGAAATCATGTCAGTAGACTAGGAGACTGTCAAACATTGATCTTTGATAAATTTATGTTTAAAGAAAATAACATCTCTAGACTCTATCACTGTATTAGTGGATAAATCTAAAAACCTGTCAGCTGCACTATCTTCTGCACTATATAAATAAACGCAGTTCGTTGTTCTAGGTCCCACCTTAGGTCTCTTAAGGTCTTGTATTCTTACATAAGCAATACAACCCCAAGTCTTTAGAGTGACATATCTACAAGAATGACCATAACACAACTCATACGGAGTAGAGTTGAGCTTTGAGTGAGACACTCTATTTAGAATGTGATTTGCAGTTAGGACTGCTTCCCCCCAAAAGGAATTAGGCATATCAGATATGAGGAACATAAAATTCAACATTTCTGTTAAAGTTCTATTCTTACGCTCAGCAATACGATTCGATTGGGGTGAGTAAGGAGCTGTGGTTTTTAAGATTATACACTCAGAGACACAAAAGTCCTTAAACTCAGTTGCAGTGTACTTTTCTCCTCAATCACTTATAAGTCTTTTAATCTTTAGATATAATTGAATTTCTGCACGAGATTTGAAGATCTTAAAGGTCTCAAATGTCTAATCTTTCGATTTCAATAGGTAAACATGAAAATATCTGGAAAAATCGTCGATGGAAGTAATTAGATATTTCTTTCCCCCTCTACTGGCGTGACTATGAAAATCACAGAGGTCGGAATGTATCAACTCCAAAAGTTGTGTTCTCCTAGAAACTTTCTTGTAAGGGTTTCTAGTGATCTTAGTCTGGGCACAAACCTCACACCTATCAAATTGAATAGAAAGTTCTAATGAGATGTTTTGACTTCTAGCTAGATCTCGTATTTTCTTATAGTGAATATGTCCAAGTCTATTGTGTAATAGCTTCAGATCAATCAGAGTTAAACTCACTCGGTTTATGCACTCGTTATCTATGTTAAGTATATACATATCATTGATCAGATAAGCGCAAGCAAAGTAGTGAGAATTAACAGTTAACATCGTTCTACCGTTCATGGTTGTGAAAGACATTTCAGGTTTATCAAACAAACTCATAGAAATCAAATTTTTAGTTAAGTTAGGAACTACTTTAACATGTTGTAAAATTAAAGTTTTACCTGAATAGAGCACTAGCTCTGCAGTCCCAGCATGAGTAACATTTGTCTCTCTTCTATTGCAGTTTTCAACTCTATCCTTGACCGTTGTGACCTTTGAAAGAAGACCCCTGTCATTTGTCACGTGACAGGTAGCACCACTATCCAGCCACCACTCAGGCGACACACTACGGTGTCTACTCCCAATCATAGCCATGAAGGACTTGAGATCAGAGTTGTCGACCACCATGTTCGCCACATTTTGTGGGGCTTCCTCCTTTTGTTTCTTCGGACCTCTGCATTCAGCGGCCTAGTGACCCCATTTGCCACAGTTGTGCCACTTGCCCTTTTTCCTTTTGAGAGAAGACTTTTTGACCGTCAATGGTGCGGGGGTGTTGAAGTTGGTGACCGGGCGGTCTGGCGGTCTGTCTTGGCGGGTTGAAGACCGCGCGGTCTGGCGGTTTCCCTTCAGTGGTTTGGTTTCTGTGCTGTTGCTGTCTGGAGTCCGAGCGGTCTAGCGGCTTGCCTCTGGAGACTTGGAGACCGGGCGGTCTAGCGGTCTCCCATGGTGATCTCTCTCTCTCTCTGGTGGTAGCCACACAGTTAGCCCTTCTGTCTAACCGCGCGGCTTGTGCGAATTGTTATGTATAAGTCCGCTTAGTCATGTAAATTTTTAGTCTCACATCTCTTATTTGTATTCTCTCATCTTTCCTCCATTCTATATAAAAGAGGACATACTTTTGTAATAGAGACCTTTTTCAGATAATAAAGTTTCTGTTAAAACACTTCCGGTTTGTTTTTGTTCGTTTCTAACATGGTATCAGAGGAAACGATCTTTTCCTCCTGATTCATTTTCTCTTCTTGTTTGTGCGGTCTCTTGCCACTGCCCTTTGTGTGCGCAGCCTCTGTGTGCGATCTCTGTTCGGCTCGTACGCATTGATCTCTTTCGCGCGGCCTTCTCCTTCTCCTTCTTCTTCTGTTCGCGCGGGCTACCTTCTAGCCGCTCGACTTCTTTCCCTCAGCTTGGTTCTACGGCTTGGTCGTGGCTTTTCTGCCCTCTGGTGTCAATCATCGTGACCGCTGCAGATCTCCTTCTCCTACCGCTGCGATATCTCCCTGTTCGCGCGGCTTGTTTCCTAACCACACGTCTTGTTTTCTAACCGCGCGGCTTCCTGTTTTTTCCCTCTATGAATCTTTCTGATGCTTTTACTGCCACCACTCCTACCACCACTCCTGTCGCCAATCCGGCTCTGCCTCTTCCTACTACTCCTTCCGGGAACCTTGAGACCGTTTCCAAGTCTGTCGGCTCCAACTACCCGGATTGGAGCATCTCCTTCACCTTCCTACTTCGCTCGCAACGCAAACGCCACCATCTCGTTGATGACCCTCCTCCAACCACTTCACCTCTCTTTGATGACTGGGATGCGAGTGACGCGCTTGTGCGTACTTGGCTTGCTAATAGCCTATCTGATGAGTGTCTTCCCGTCATCCGTCATGATGAGACGGTCAAGGCCGCTTGAATTCATCTTGCCGCTCTGTACTCCAAGGGGGCTCAGACGTCCCGCATCTATACGTTGTATGCGGATCTCTTTGCTCGTCCTACCTTGTTCCCTGCTGCTGCCTACCAACAGGTTCAGGCTCTTGGGGCTGAGATTCTTTAGAATCGTCCCTTTTCTGCGGATTTGGCTCAATAACACAAGCACTTCCAGGAGCTTTTGGTTGTGTGTTATCTGCTCCGGCTTCCAGATACTTATGATATGATTCGCCAGCAAATTCTGGGTGAGGCGGAATCTCCTACCTTAGATGCCACCGCTGCCCGCAGCGTCGCTGTCACCTCTCTGCTTCAGCACCCGATTCTGCCCGCTCCTCCTCCACCAGCCAACTATGCTCACCAAACTCAGCGGAGTGGCTCTAGTAGCCGCAGTCACCAGTCTGGCGGACGTGCTCTTTCCCAGTACCTCTGCTCTCATTGTGGACGCACCGGCCATACTTTTGACCGCTGCTGGACGAAGCATCCCCATCTTCGCCCCTCGTGTGACTCTTTCGCCTCCTCTTCCAAGCCGTCTGCCTCCGTGGTCACATCATCAGGTAGTGCCCACGTGGTAACTCAAGTTAAATGACTTATCGACTCTGGAGCAACTAATCACATGACAGGCAATCCTCACTGCTTCACTCTCCTCGAGCAACTAATCCCCATCTTCGCCCCTCGTGTGACTCTTTCGCCTCCTCTTCCAAGTCGTCTGCCTCCGTGGTCACATCATCAGGTAGTGCCCACGTGGTAACTCAAGTTAAATGACTTATCGACTCTGGAGCAACTAATCACATGACAGGCAATCCTCACTGCTTCACTCTCCTCGAACAGCATGATTGGGTGCCCCCGGTTCTTGTTGCAGACGGTTCTCCCTCCCCGGTTCATGGGTCGGGAGTGGTCCATGTTACTCCGTCTTTTCGCCTAGCGGGCACTCTCTATGTGCCCAAATTTCCGTGCAATTTGTTGTCGGTTAACTCTTTATGCAAACACCTTTAGTGCTCTGTAACGTTTACTCCGACTTCTTGTTCTTATCAGGATCCGAGCTCCCAACGGACGATTGCTATTGGGACTGAGAGCGGCGGCCTCTACTTCCTCGACAACGTTTCCGCCTTGTTCGCCTTCTCCTCCTCTTGTACGGATCTTCTCCAGTGGCATCTCTGCCTCGGTCATCCTCCTCCACGGCTTCTACATCAACTTTTGCCCCACCTCCCTCCTTCCAGTCCTCCTCTCAACTGCGATGTTTATCAGCTTAGCAAGCATCACCGTTCCTCCTTCCCGCCAAAGCAAGGTCGGGGCTCTACCCGTCCGTTTGATCTAATCCACTCCGATGTCTGGGGACCTGCTCCTACCCTCACCATTGGTCGGGGTAGTTCTTATTTTGTTACTTTTATTGATGACTTTTCTAGATGTACTTGGGTGTATCTCTTAAAAGATCGCTCTGAACTTTTGGATGTATGAGTTTCTTTTTATCAATCAATCAAAACTCAGTTTTTTGTTTGTATTAAAACCTTTCGCTCAGACAATGCTACAGAATATTTGAGTCATGCTTTTACCTCTTTTTGTATGCAACATGTCATTATTCATCAAACTAGCTGTGTTTATACCTCCCAGCAAAATGGGGTGGCGGAACGCAAAAACCGTCATCTGCTCGATGTCGCTCGCACCTTGATGACCCAGATACATGTTCCTCGCTCTTATTGGGGATATGTTGTTCTTCTTGCCTGTTACCTCATCAATCGCATCCCCTCCACGGTTCTCCACGGGAAAACCCCATTTTCCATTCTGTATCCGGACAAGGAGCCTTTTCCTCTCCCTCTCCGCATCTTTGGGTGCACTGCCTTTGTGCATTCCCTCTCCGCCACCCATGATAAGCTCTCCCCTCGCTCCACCAAATGTGTCTTTCTGGGGTACTTCACCACTCAGAAAGGATATTGTTGCTTTGATCCCATTTTTCGTAAGCAATTCGTCTCTGCTGACGTCACCTTCTTCGAGAATGCCTCCTACTTCTTGGATGCCTCCTCTCCTCTTCCCCCAGCTTCTGATTCTCCTGCTATTCCCTTCGTTCCCTCGTCTCCTACTGCGATCTCCACCCCTCCACCATCTCCGTCCACTCCTCTCCCTCCACCTCTCTCCCTCTTCTCCGCCACCGTCTCCCTCATCTCCGCCGTCGCCGCTCTCTCCTCCCGGGCCAGCTCTCTCTGACGCGGATGCTCCGGATGCCGAGGGAGCTGCTGACCTGGATCTTCCTGTAGCTCTTCGCAAAGTGGCGCGGATGTGTACCCTACACCCCCTTGCTGCTATTATTTCATATGATCGTCTCACCTCTTCTCGTAGGGTCTTTGCACTGGCTATCTCTGCCACTACCACACCCCGTTCCTACCAGGAGGCCCTTGTTATTCTTCATTGGAAGATGACCATGGATGAGGAAATGGCGACCCTAACTGAGCGGGGTACCTGGACTCTTGTTCCTCCTCCCCTCGGTACTGATGTCGTTGGCTGTCGCTGGGTCTTTGTGGTAAAATTTGGCCCAGACGGCACTGTGGATCGTTATAAGGCTCGTCTTGTTGCTAAGAGATTTACTCAGACCTATGAGGTTGATTACTTTGACACCTTCTCTCCCGTGGCTCGTCTCAGCACTATCCGGGTCCTTCTCTCTGTGGCGGTCAATAAAGATTGGCTGATTTCCCAGCTGGATGTGAAGAATGCCTTCCTTTATGGCGATCTTCAGGAGGCTGTGTACATGGAGCAACCTCCTGGGTATGTTGCTTGGGGGGAGACACAAGTATGCCGACTGAAAAGTGACCTCAAGCAGAGCCCTCGAGCTTGGTTTGACAAGTTCAGCGGCATCGTGGCAGCCGTTGGTTTTGTGCGAAGCTCTGTCGATCACTCGCTATTTATTTGCAAAACCTCCTCGGGACTAGTGGTTCTTGCGGTGTACGTCGATGACATCCTTCTCACTGACGATGACCAAGAAGGGGTAGCCTTGACAAAGCGGCATCTTCGTCAACAACTGGTCACGAAAGATATGGGCTCTCCGAAGTACTTTCTGGGGATCGAAATCTCTCGGAAGCCCAACTCCTTAGTCCTCTCCCAACGTAAGTATGCCCTTGATCTTTTAAAAGAGGCAGGATTGAGTGAAGCTAAACCTGTCTGATGCCCCATGACAACTGGAGAAGACAAAACCTGGACAGATGATTCGCCTCCTCTTTCAGATATTACGCGGTACCGGCGTCTGGTTGGTAAGCTCATATATCTCACCGTGACCAGGCCCGACATTTCCTATGCTGTGGGCAAAGCGAGTCAATTCATGCAAGCACCTAGGGAGTGTCATCTACAGTCCGCCTTGAGGATCTTGGAATATGTCAAAGCAGCGTCTGATAAAGGATTACTCTTTAAGAAGAATGATCATCTGAGGGTTGAAGCATACTCAGATGCGAGTTACGCTGATGACAAAGGGGATCGCAAGTCAACCTCGAGTTTTTGCACCTTTGTTGGGGGAAATCTGGTGAGCTGGAAGAGCAAGAAGCAGTCGGTTGTTTCCAGTTCTAGTGCTGAATCAGAGTATCGTAGTATGACATCGACCACTTGTGAGTTAAAGTGGCTACGAGCTCCACTGCTGTATTTAGGAGAGGTGTACAACCATCCTCTACCTATGTTCTGTGATAACAAGTCTGCCATATAAATCTCCAAAAATCCGGTCTTCCATGAAAGAACCAATCACATTGAGGTCGACTGTCATTTCATTCGTGAGGAGATTCTGAAGGAACAAATTTGCACTCCCTTCGTCACTTCTGATAAAGAGCTGACTGACATCTTCACCAAACCAGTCTCCGCCTCGTTTCTTCATATGTGTGACAAGCTGGGCATGATCGATATATATGCTCCAGCTTGAGGGGGAGTGTTGAAGTTGGTGACCGGGCGGTCTGACGGTCTGTCTTGGCGGGTTGAAGACCGCAGGGTCTGACGGTTTCCCTTCAGTGGTTTGGTTGCTGTGCTATTGCTGTCTGGAGTCCGAGCGGTCTAGCGGCTTGCCTTTGGAGACTTGGAGAACGTGCGGTCTAGCGGTCTCCCATGATGATCTCTCTCTGGTGGTAGCCGCGCGGTTAGCCCTTCTGTCTAACCGCGCGGCTTGTGCGAATTGCTATGTATAAGTCCGCTTAGTCCTGTAAATTTTTAGTCTCACATCTCTTATTTGTATTCTCTCATATCTCCTCCATTCTATATAAAGGAGGACATACCTTTGTAATAGAGACTTTTTTCAGATAATAAAGTTTCTGTTAAACCACTTTCGGTTTGTTTTTGTTCGTTTCTAACATGGGGTATCACCCTTAAGTGCTGGGGGCTTCCGAGAAGGCTTAATAGGACGTGAAACGAAGTTGACAGTCTGTGAGTACTGCACAACCTGCTCCAAGCTTTTCTTAGTGATGTTTTGGTCCTCAATATGGATGAACCTTTTGAGTTCATCCAAACTGATCTTCTCTTTCAGTCTGTGCATCTCGGTCTTGAAAAAGAGCCACTCAGAAGACAACTTACTCAGAATCATGTACACAAAGAGACTGTCGTCCATATTCAAATGATTATCGTCCAGCTTCTGACGTAGGTTGACCAGCTCTAAGAGTTGAGAAGTGAAGACACGTTCACTTTGAATCTGAAGTTGAAAAACTTCTCTCCGATGAGCGACTTTGACAGTCCTTTCTCTTTCTGGAAATGCTCGTTCAGTCGATCACATATCTCTTTTGCAGTCTTGTAAGCGTGGTAGGTCAACTCGAGACGGAGATTCAGGAAATTCAACAGGTAATTCCTGCAGAAATCATCATCCGTGTTCCACTGGTACTCGTCAACGTTCTCGACGATAGAAGCGAAATCGCTCTGAGCAGTATAGAAGATCTCGCGTTCCTTCATTCCTAGTTGGACTTGTATTTTCCAACTAAGGAAATCAGAGGCGTCGAACGATTGCAGCTTTACAGTGTCGAACACGCTTTTTTTCGGCATATTTATAGATTTAAACAGAAATAAAAATGATAGAACGGGGTCACCTGAGCCGTGCGGAGATAAGTCCAAAAACTTCGGATCCAACCTAGAAAATATTTACTTCTCTCCAGCTGAACCCAGTCGCCAAATACTATATCTGACTATCTGAGCGACAATAACTCCACTGATGTAGAGAGAAGATGATTGCTCCTCCAAATGGCACAACTCACACTTTTGTGTTAATCACAGTTGGCCAAATCACGTCAGAGAAGAGCTTGATTGGAACAAGGAGAGACACTGCTCCTCAAGTGCAACTTGAAGAGAACTCAATCCAGATCCAAATAGGTAATCAACTATAGAGATATTCAACAGGGATCAGCAGCAAAGAGACCCTCCTCCTTCACGATATGAAAATCAGCGACAGGAGACTCACGACAGCCCAAGGTCAGCAACCGCCTAGTCCAAAACCACAAGATCCGGACGAGTTTTGTCTTTCCCGGAGCATGCGATGTAGATTGAGGCTGGAAACGACAGATCTGAAAAAAAGAAACCACTCTTGCGAGCGACTGCACTAGATCGGCGACGGGAAGACAACCTTAGATCGATTTGTGATCGGATCCGCAGATCTGCCGCGAGCCTTTTTCCTTGAAGGTAAAAAGGCTCGCGGCAGATCTGCGGATCCGATCACAAATCGATCCTTTTTCCGGAGGGAACATGAATATCAGGAGGCGATTTGCTGATTTCCGGCAGGAGAACTCCTCGATTCGCGATCTGTGATAGAGGCCGTCAGGCTTGGCAGCGACGGGACGGACAAAACTGCGAGGACGAGCCTAAAAATTCTTTTGTTCCTTTCCGACGACGAGAGAGATCAGGAAGAACGAACAAGAGCAGCGCAGAGAGCCAAATCGTGAAAAATGAGGAGCGGATGAGAACGAGAGCGAAACCCTAAGAAACGTATCTTGATAATGTAATGCCTCTGCTCAAGATAGTCCACTAAGGCTCATAAATGTGGAATGACCTTATATAGTATCTCCAACGTAGAGCCGTTACACTCTAGTGACACGAAATCCTTAGGGTCGTTCCGAGTCGGTGCTGACACGCGCGGACATAGAAAACAAATATCCTAACAGGATTGTCATAGCATTGCCGCGGCGCAATGACGCTCCCGGCGCTCGCAAACCCTTGAGAGTTCCACCTGTCGCTCATTTTTGCCGTGTGAAAGAGAAGTTGCGAGCATGGAGATAGCATATTTTTTATTATAGCTAGCAGATTATGCCTATATGAGAGTGCACCTTTTTTAAAATAAAATAAAAAAATTCAAAATTCAAAATTTTTTTTGGGAAGTGAATGTTTTTATTAAAAAGTATTTTTTAAATATATTATAGATATGCGTAGTGCTTACATTATTTAATAATTTTTTAAGCTTTTTTTTTTCATAATACAATTATAACACATCCGATTATAATAAATAAATTGACGACAAATAGAATACAGAAAACAGGTGCATGTGTCTATGCTCTTTCCTAACATATTTTTACTATATGACAAAAAATCCAAAATTAATCTATTAATAGTTAATGTATTCCAATTTTGGTGTAATATTTTTGGCTCTTTTTAATCCTTATTATTATCTCGGTAAAAACAAAGTTATTTCTTTGTTCTGGCAGACCCGTCAAAAATCAAATTTTCTTAATTTGAGAGCGATCGAACGTGCAAACAGTTAAAGTAAAGTGAAATGACTGTCAAGAGAATTTTTTAAAAGTGAAAAACTCTGAAAATGGGTAATAAATCACGTGGTCGGGATTGTGTCTACCAAATTTCCACTGTCTTGTTGTTGTTACAAAAGTTGTAGACAGGTCATCTCTCGTTGCAATTGTTGAGAGAGAGAGAGAGAGAGCCTCCGAGGGTGACTGTGCACCGCTCGTGAAGCTAAGTATTTTTGCTTGTACAGTGGAAAGCGATGTGTTCAATGTGCTCTGAAGTCTTCTATTGATGCTTAGAAGTTGGTGCAATGTGTTTTGCACGATCTGGAAACTGCGGCTTCTCTCTTGTTGCGTGCGGAAAAATCTGGAGCGACATGCTCGTTGCAGAGAGCAGGGCATAGTGTGCGCGGAGTGCAATACGCATTGGGTGAAATGTGCAAGGTGGAATCCCTGAGGAGCCTTCAGAGGCTTCTAAGAGATCTTTGAAGGACTTCGAAGATATTTGAGAATTTCTTCGAGCACGCTTGGAGATCTTTAAAGGCTTGTTCGGGAACTCTCTCGTGTGTAAGAGGCGAGATGCAAGGGGCAAGGTCGAATGAAAGGATGGTTTGGAGCCCCTTTTATAGTTTTGGCTTGTAGCATTTCCGTAAATAAGAGATTATGGTGATTATGGGGCGGCTATCTGCGCACCATAACCTTTTTATGTGCATGTTATAGGTATTTTGTGGCACACACCGCAACCAGCTTATGTGATATACACACATTTGTTTTGAGTATTGCTACATGCACACTGTAATCTTATTATTTATCATACGCAGATCGTCATGTGCATTTTTGTCATGCGCATGCCGATATTTCATATTTTATTTACGAACTTTGTTACAAGCACACCCATTATGGGATTGGGTTATACGCACCCCCATAATGAGTGATTATGCTGATGGTGGTTATGTGACCACAACGGTTGAACGACGGTGGCTAGGTGGCGGCCGAGGGACCGACCAGTGGAGACTGGCTGATGGCGGTTGGCGATGGGACCCTGCCGATGCGGGCCGACCGGTGGAGGGGTCGGTCGTGTGTCCAAAGGGGGCAAGTGGTCCAGTCTTCCCGGAGGAGCTGGCGGGGCGCACAGCCGAGCGAACAGCTTGCCGCGGCTATGCGATCGGCGAGGGCGCGTCTATGCGGCAAGCGAGGGCATGACTATGCGATCAGTGTGGGCACGACTACGTGCGGCGGCGGGGCGGGCTGCCGGCCACGCGCGCGAAGCATGCTGTCGTGCAACTGAACGAACGAGGGGTCGCGCGGCAGCGGCCGACCGCTTGGCCTTGCGGCCGCGCAGCGGCGGGTGGCCGACCGCCCAGTGGTGCGGCGGCCGATGGTGCTGTGGTTTGGTTGCGCATGGCGGTTTGTTCATGATGTTATTGGGGTTGACTTTTGTCAACCCCACTTGACCTCCATATTCCCCACTAAGTTAGTGGTAAATATGCGAATTTCGACTATGCTCAATTCAAAATTTCTATAAATTGAGGGACCCGTATCAATCCTAAAACTAAAATATACATTAATCCATACAAATTGTATTAGCCAAAATAAATAAAATAATATAACCTAAAACCAATCATATGATATTTTTAAGTCAACATATAATTTACCCATCTGATTTGTGACTAAATTAATTCCTTAGCATGCCTTAAAAGTTAAAACCGTCCTCAAATTTCCGTTTCTCAGGTTGAAAAAACGAGAATGTATCAAATTTCTAATTGATTATGACTGCATTCATAGATTTTGTTTGGCACGACTTATTTATTCTGTTGAGTTTGATCAATAATATAATTATTATATAAAATATATGTTTGACAAAGTTATGATTGCTATAAAAAAAATAAATTAATTTTAAGCATAAAATGTATTAATTTTTTTGAGCATAAAATTAATTTTCAACGTTTCATAACCCTAAAGCAATAAAGAAACGGGTGAGGATTAAACAGATTTTTTTTGTTCTTAGATTTATTGGTTATAACTAGCTGGTTAACCTCTTAATTAACGGCTCTGATTTGCTCGAGAAAATGGATGGATTGCGATTGTGGGGCCCGATTATGCAGTGGGCCAAACCGTTAGCTCACTCTTGGATCATCCACTATTTGTCCTTTTTGACCAGTCAGGGTGTATCAGATTAAGGCTTTATTTGTTTGGGCGTTTCACTGCTCCGTTTTGGGCAAACGCCGCCGGAAGGCGGGTAAACAAATGAACCTTCGGCGGCGTTTGCTCCGTTTCCACCCGCCCGCCTTGAGAAACGCCCCAAAAAGCTCCGTTTGGAGCAGCCACCTCCCCCCTCCATTTCGAACACTCCGTTTTCACCCGCCGGATCGATCCGCCACCGCCGAAACAAATGAAGCCTAATGCTCCGTTTGGAGGGACTTATTTTCACCGGTCAAGCGGTCACGACCGCATGAACCGGATCTTAAATTAAGGCCCGGTTCATGCGATCGTGACCGCTTGACCGGTGAAAATAATCCCCCCAAACGGAGCCTAATTTTATAAAAAGTCCCACTGCCCAACATGTAATCTTGATTTGATGGGAGGACTGATATTGTCCAATAGCATTATCTATAACAATTTTATTTTGGTATTTTTTTTACCCATTTGTCTTGGCACTTGGATCCTCCCTATTTGGATTCTCTGGAGTTCGTACCGACAATTCTAGGGTGAAGTTTGTGTTAGGGGAGGCTTCGCTCAAAGTATTCTACATAGTCTTATCAAGTTTGGAATAAGTATATATAATATATGTAGCGTAGAGTCTAGCCCTAGAGGGACATGAACTCAATAACACGTTCCGAGTCGTACTCGACACGCACAAATATAAACACAATATATGTAACAATCTTCTCCTATGTCAGCCGTAGACCCTGACTTCGGATAAAGGGTGGTTTGTACAATGTTCAATACAAACGTGAATGATTCACAATCGTGTTCAGCACCTGTTCACACATATTAGACTTAAACACAAACAATATGCACATATAAGTAAAACAAAACTCAGCTGCAATATAGAAAAGCCTCAGGTACAATAAAGGTGCAGACCCTATACGCCCAACGTCTTAAATCAGACAAAGATCATAAAATCCAAACAAACAAGTGCAAAAGAACTAAACAACACTCTAAACAGAAATAACAAAAACAAAGAAATCTACTAAAGCTTTAACAGTCGTCATCTATAAGGTCATCATGATCCAGATCCCAGACTATCAGTGCTTCTCCTGAACCATCAGCCCCTGCAATTTTAAAATGAATTCAATTACGGACTTCTGGACACCGCAACTATATCTGTAATCCTATATGGAATTTCGTGGTTACTGCTTTTGTAAAGTTAATTGGAACTCATCAAGTTTGGAATTAGACCAATTTCCAAAAGAAAGGACAAACCAAGTCAGATCGTGTTATCAAGTTTGGAATAACGCTCTCCTTCAAGACAAAAGTCGAATCCAAGTGAAGTTGTTAGCATCAAGTTTAAAATGAAACAACTTACCAGATTCGTACTCAGCAACCAAAAGCATCAACAGAGCGCAACAACTTGCTTTGACAAAAGAAATCAGAATAATCAAAATGTTTTAACAAAGGCTACGATAATCGCCTGATACTGAACTAAGACCGAACTAAATCGCCTTAAGTCACATTTCTCTCACTGTTTTGATTAAACAGTCGTTGGACATTCCTTTTGTCAATGAATCAGCTAGATTATCGTTTGAACGTACATCGATCAAAGTGATCGTTCCTTGTTCTTTTAGATAATTCAATAAGTCATGTCTTAGTCGTACA
Source organism: Platanthera guangdongensis (assembly GCA_039583875.1). Classification (NCBI taxonomy): domain Eukaryota; kingdom Viridiplantae; phylum Streptophyta; class Magnoliopsida; order Asparagales; family Orchidaceae; genus Platanthera; species Platanthera guangdongensis. The sequence goes on along the minus strand of CM077159.1, from coordinate 137,296,161 downwards.
TGTCTCATCTTAGTATTATAGAGAACATTTTTAACGACTTGAACTGATGTTTGATTATCATAATACAAGCTCAACGAGTTGACTTGTAACTTAGACAAAAGAATGTCTAAAATCAAGTTTATAATCCAATCTGCCTCTTCACCAACCGAAACTAAGAAAAACAACTTGACTTTCATATACGACAATGTTATACATGTCTGTCTTTTGGATTTTCAAGTGTTAGTTGCTCCACCCAAAGTGAATATATATCCACTGGTAGACTTGTTGTTCCCGGCTTCTGAACACCAGGAGGCATCAGAATATCCTTCCACAGTACGTGAGTAACCAGTGTAACACATAACATGATCTTTAGTACCTCTCAGGTATCTCAACAGTCTGTTAAGGGCTTCCCAATGCTCTTTGCCTAGATTACTGATAAAACGACTCAACACGCTAACCGAAAAAGCAATATCTAGTCTTGTACAACTTGTGACATACATGAGGCTACCAATTATTTTGGAATACTTAACTTGATCAATGATGGTCTCTTCATTATGACTCAACTTGACATTATGATCAAACGATGGTTGTGCTGACCTACAATTATCATATCTCCAAGTAGAAAAAAGTTACTCAACTTAATGAGTCTGACTAAGAGTAACCTGATCCTTGTCAACTCTAACCTTCATACCTAACAGAGTATTCACAGGACCAAAGTCATTTATGTCAAAAACTTTTGCCAGAGTGGATTTAATATTCCTAACTGCAGCAAGATTAGACCTCAAAATCAGCATGACATCCACATATAAACATATGATGACTGTATGATTCGACAATGAACAGTGATAAAGACATTTTCTGAGAGACTGGACTGAAACACGAGGCTCTTTACCACCTGTTCAAACTTCATGTGCCACATCTTAGCCACTTGTTTAATCTTGTAGATTGATTTATCTAATTTGCATACTTTATCTTTAGATCTTTTCATCAAACTCTACACATAACCTTCAGGTTGTGCCATGTAGATTTTTTCATCAAACTCTCCATTTAAGAATGTTGTTTTCACATGCATCTGATGAACTATAAAGTTCTCGATAAATGCTAAGGCCAGAAGAATCCTGATAGTCGATAGGTGACACACATGTGAATAAACATCAAAATAGTCTATTCCTCTGTTGCTTATAACATTTAGCTATGTGATGCGCTTTATACCTGACTATAGACTCATCGCTATGTAGTTTCTTCTTTAACACCCACTTGCATCTTAAGACTTTAGCGTCTTTTAACAAGTCAACTAAATGTCAAGTATTGTTATGTAACAGTGAGTCAATCTAATCATCAATGGCTTCTGTACACATCAACGAATCTCTAGATCTCATTGCTTTCTGATAGGAGAATGAATTATCCTCTAAGTGGTAGGTGACAAAATTCTCACCAAAGTTTTTAAGGATTCTCTCTCTTGTAGATGCTCTAAGTGGAATAAGTTCCACCTCTAGAGGTTGGGGAGCAGTGCTAGAAGGGCCAGCTTCAGGTTCTACGATAGATTCTGAAATCATATCATTAGACCCGGAGACAGACAAACAATGATTCTTGACAAATTTTTTTCAAGGAATATGACATCTCTAGACTCCATCATGGTATTCGTGGATAGATCAAGAAATCTGTTGACTGCACTATCTTCTGCACTACCTAGATAGACGCACGTCGTTGTTCTAGGTCTCACCTTAGGCCTCTTAAGGTCTTGTATTCTCACATAAGCAACACATCCCCAAGTCTTTAGAGTATCATTTCTACAAGTATGACCATGACACAACTCATATATGGTAGAAGTGAGCTGAGAATGAGGCACTCTATTCAGAATGTGATTTGCAGCACGAACTGCTTCTCCCCAAAAGAAATTAGGCATGCCAACTGTTAGCAGCATAAAGTTCAACATCTCTGTCAAAGTTCTATTCTTATGCTCGACAACACCATTTGACTGGGGTGAATAAAGAGCTGTGGTTTCAATAATTATTCCCTCGGAGGCACAAAATTCCTTGAACCCAGTAACAATGTATTCTCCTCCTCGATCACTTCTAAATCTTTTAATTTTAAGGTTTAACTAATTTTCCACACGAGACTTGAAGGTCTTAAATATCTCAAAAGTTTAGTCTTTCGATTTTAATTGATACAAATAATAATATCTAGAAAAATCATCTATGAATGTAATTAGATACTTGCTTCCCCCTCTAGTGACGTGACTATGGAAATCACAGAGGTCTGAATGTATCAATGCAAGAAGTTTCGTGATTCTAGAAACTGATTTGAAAAACTTTCTAGTTATTTTGGTTTGAGCACACACCTCACATTTGTCAAATTGAATAGACAGATCTGAGGAAATGTTATGACTTTTCGCTAGATCTAGCATTTTCCTATAGTTCACATATCCAAGTCTATTATGTAATAACTTAGGATCAATATGATTCAAACTTATTTGGTTAATGTTATCATTGTTTAAGGTAAGACTCTGTTTGGGGGGACTTATTTTTACCGGTCAAGCGGTTACGACCGCATGAACCGGGCCTTAATTAAGGCCCGGTTCATGCGACCGTAACCGATTAAGGCCCGACCCGGTTCATGCGGTCGTAACCGCTTGACCGGTGAAAATAAGTCCCCACCCCCCAAACAGAGCCTAAGTCTATACATTTTGTGTACGCACACCCAAAGTAATGTGAATTAACCGTCATGGTCATTCTACCATTTTGAGTTGTGAAGGACATCCCAACCTTATCTAATAGACTCATTGAAATCAGATTTTTAGTTAATGTCAGAACTACTTTAACATTGTTTAAAAATAAAATTTTACCTGATGAGAGGACCAGCTCGGCTGTCCCAATATGGGTCACCTCGATCTCTCCTCCATTGCAGTTCTCCACCTTCTCCTGGACCTCCTTGACCTCAACTAGTAAATCTCTGTCATTCGTCACATGACAGGTAGCGTCGCTATCTAGTCACCACTCGGAGGACGAACTGCGGTGACTGCTCCCGATCATAGCTAAGAAGGACTTTGGATTTGAGGCATCTACCAACATATTCGCTACATTTTGTGCGGATTCCTCCTTCTTCTTAGGAGCCTTGCAATCAGCCGCTTAGTGTCCCCACTTGCCGCAATTATGGCACTTGCCCCTCTTCTTTTTGAAAGATGGCTTTTTAGGCACCAACTGTGCAGAGACTTCACCTTTGGGTGATGGTGGCTTCTGTTGAGACTTGCTGGGTCGAGAAACAAAGTTGATAGCCTGTGAGGACTGACCACTTTGTTACAAGCTCTTGCCAACGATATTTTGATCGTCAATATAAATGAACCTTTTGAGTTCATCCAGTGCGATCTTTTCCTTCAGCATGTCCATTTCAGTCTTGAAGGTCGATCATTCAGGAGGTAGCTTGCTAAGAATGAGACACAAAAAGAGATTATCCGAAATATCAGACTTATCGTCCGCCAACTTGAGACGCAGACTTTCCAGTTCGATTATTTGTGAGGTGATTAACGAGTTTAAATTGAATCTTAAATTGAAGAGTCTCTCCCCAAGGAGAGTCCTCGACAACCCCTCCTTTTGGAAGTTAGCATTCAAGCGATCTCAAATCTCCTTTGCGGTCTTATAACCGTTATAGGTCCGGGAGAGACTAGGATTCAGTGAATTTAGGAGGTAGTCCCTGCAGAAATCTTCATCCTTTCTCCATTGAAATTCCTCCACATCCTCTTCGGTAGTGGCGAAGTCACTCAGAACGGTGTAAAATATTTCAAGCATGTAAATTGGAGAGGTCGAACGATTGAAGCTTGACGATGTCGTACGAACTAAGCTTCGACATCTCTCTTAAGCTAGAACAGTAAACATGAAAGAAGTCACATGAGTCGCATGGAGACGAGACACGGGTCTTTGGATCCAATCCCAAAAACTTGTTTGCAGGGGGTTCTGAAAAACTGCAACTTGCACTCAACAGAAAAGGAAAACCAGCATTGCAGTGATCTGCAGTGATCTGATCTCCAGAAGACACATGAGCTCTTCTCCAAAATTAGTTCAGCAGGAAATTCTTGATCCAAGATCAGAGATGAACTGCAACCAAAGATGCAACCAAAATGACCTGAACCAGCACAGAGGCAGAGCGAGAGATACAACCAGAGATCTGCAAAACAGAGTTTCTTTCTCTTGATCTGTGAAAAAGGCGGCCTCTCAATCCGAAATGCTGGATCAGAACACAAAATCAGAAGAAAAGAAAAACGTGAACTCCTCAAACGACGATCTCCTCCGTGCAGTCCTCGATTTGCGATCTGCAGTGGCTCTACCTCCGATCGACAGATACAGGAAACAAGAAAGATAAAACAGCGGTCGGATTTGATGAGCAGCGGCCGGATCTGCATCAGAGGTGGCGACACAGGAGATCTCTGATGGCGGAAACACTGCGCCCTAGTTTGGAGACCGAAGGAAGACACGATTGTGCAACGAATTCGCGACAGAAAATTTCCGTCCTCCGCGATCCAGGTGATCGACGACGATATCCACGAAGATCTGAGCGCCAGGCTTAGATCCGGGCGGCATTGCGACAGGAGTGTCACAAAAATACATTGACAGACTGGAGATGCAAGGGAGAAGAATCGCGAACTCGCGAAATCGGGATGCGGGAGAGCTGGTGCGGCGGAATCGAAACGAAGAGCGAAACCCTAGAAAATATTTTGAGAATGTTGGGTGAGGCTCTGCTCAAAGTATTCTACATAGCCCTATCAAGTTTGGAATCGGTATATATAGTACCTCCAGCGTAGAGCCTAGCCCTAGAGCGACACGAACCCAATAACCTGTTCCGAGTCAGACTCGACACGTGCGGACATAAACACAATATATCAAACAGTTTGGGGGTTCTCGCGCGTTGGATTGAAATCCGACGCGCGAGAACCCCCATGTTTTTTAGATTTAGGATTATTTTTATTTTGCGTTTTCTGTCTTTTAGTGGCTAAATTCTTTTAGCCACAGGATTGGTGGAGTTTGTGGTGTTGAAGCCGGGAAAATTCTCAACCTCAGAAATTGAATCAAGGAAGCCTAAGGTTACTGATTATACAATCCGACGTCACAATTTAAATGACTAGCGAGAGAGAGAGAAAAAACTATCTATAAGCACACCCCAAGTGCTACAGCAGGGAGGTCCCACCACGTTCACGGAAGTTTGGGAGAGACTTCCCCTCCGCAACAAAAAAGCTGAGCGATGCACTAGGCAAACATTGACATGGCGAGTATCCACTTGGGGGACCTCCACCTCTTCCAAAGATCCATTTCTAGTACCCCTAGGGGGCTATTTATAGAGAAATCCTGGGGGGGGGGGGGGGTAGGCGAGTGTCCAACTACTGACAACGAGTTCCAAGGGTCTACTCGCCCAAACTCGCGAGATACTCGCCCATACACTCCCAAACTCGCCCATACTCGCCCAAGCTCGCTGCTGCTCGCCCAAGCTCGCCGCTGCTCGCCCAAGCTCGCCGCTGCTCGCCCAAGCTCGCCGCTGCTCGCCCAAGCTCGCCGCTGCTCGCCCAAGCTCGCCGCTGCTCGCCCAAGCTCGCCGCTGCTCGCCCAAGCTCGCCGCTGCTCGCCCAAGCTCGCCGCTGCTCGCCCAAGCTCGCCTCTGCTCGCCCAAGCTCGCCTCTGCTCGCCCAATCTCGCCTCTGCTCGCCCAAGCTCGCCTCTGCTCGTCTCTGCTTGCCTCTGGTCTGCGAATAACTGTCTGCTTGGGTACTTCTGGTCTCGACAAATTACAGGTGATACACAATCCCCGCTTTTTTTGAGTTCGACACGAGCTTGAGAAAAATAATGTTGAACCCGTAGTTCGGAGAGATGGCGCTAGACGATGCGCCGCACGAGGTCCTTCCTAAGAGTGGAGCTCAACTGGAAGTGGAGAAAAGGTTGATACTTCACAGGAACCGAGTTCAACTGAAATGGAGAAGAGGTCGACACCTCACGGGAGGAAGCTCAATCAGAGGTACAGAATATGGTCGACACCAAGCAGGAGCCGAGCTCAGCTGGAGGTGGAAAAGAGGTCGACACCTCGCATGAGCCGTGCTCAACTAGAGGTGGAGAATAGTCGACACCTAATAGGCGCCGAGCTCAACTAGAGGTGTAGAAGAGGTCGACACCTCTCAGGAGCCGAGCTCAACTAGAGGTGGAGAAGAAGTCGACACCTCCCAGGAGCCGAGCTCAACTGGAGGTGGAGAAAAGTCGACACCTAATAGTAACCGAGCTCAACTATAGGTGGAGAAGAGGTCGACACCTCCCAGCAGCCGAGCTCAACTAGAGGTGGAGAAGAGGTCGACAACTCGCGGGAGCTGAGCTCAACTGGAGGTGGAGAGAAGAGGTCGACACCTCGCGGGAGGAAGCTCAACCGGAGGTACGGAATGTGATCGAAATCAAGCAGGAGCCGAGCTCAACTGGAGGTGGAAAAGAGGTATATATCTCGCAGGAGCCGTGCTCAACTGGAGAAGGAGAAGAGTCGACACCTAACAGAGCCGAGCTCAACTAGAGATGGAGAAGAGGCCAACACCTCGCTGAAGGAAGCTCAACCAGAGGTACAGAATATGGTCGACACCAAGCAGGAGCCGAGTTCAACTGGAGGTGGAAAAAAGGTCGACACCTCGCAGGAGCCGGGCTCAACTGGAGGTGGAGAAGTGTCGACACCTAACAGGAGCCGAGCTCAACTAGAGGTGGAGAAGAGGTTGACACCTCCCAGGAGCCGAGCTCAACTAGAGGTGGAGAAGATGTCGACACCTCGCGGCAGCCGAGCTCAAATGGAGGTGGAGAGAAGAGGTCGACTCCTCGCGGGAGGAAGCTCAACCGGAGGTACAAAATATGGTCAACACCAAGTAGGAGCCGAGCTCAACTGGAGGTGGAAAAGAGGTCGACACCTCGCAGGAGACGGGCTCAACTGGAGGTGGAGAAGAGTCGACACCTAACAGGAGCCGAGCTCAACTAGAGGTGGAGAAGAGGTCGACACCTCGCGAGAGGAAGCTCAACCGGAAGTACAGAATATGGTCTACACCAAGTAGGAGCCGAGCTCAACTGGAGGTGGAAAAGAGGTCGACACCTCGCAGGAGCCGAGCTCAACTAGAGGTGGAGAAGAGTCGACACCTAACAAGAGCCGAGCTGAACTAGAGGTGGAGAAGAGGTCGACGCCTCTCAGGAGCCGAGCTCAATTAGAGGTGGAGAAGAGGTTCACACCTCCCAGGAGCCGAGATCAACTGAATGTGGAGAGAAGATGTCGATACCTCGCGGGAGGAAGCTCAACCGGAGGTACAAAATATGGTCGACACCAAGCATGAGCCGAGCTCAACTGGAGGTGGAAAAGAGATCGACACCTCGCAGGAGACAGGCTCAACTGGAGGTGGCGAAGAGTCGACACCTAACAAGAGCTGAGCTCAACTATAGGTGGAGAAGAGGTCGACACCTCGCAGGAGGAAGCTCAACCGGAGGTACAGAATATGGTTGACACCAAGCAGGAGCCGAGCTCAACTGGAGGTGGAAAAGAGGTCGACACCTCGCAGGAGCCTGGCTCAACTAGAGGTGTGGAAGAGTCGACACCAAAAAGGAGTCGAGCTCAACTAGAGGTGGAGAGGAGGTCGACACCTCCCAGGTGCCGAGCTCAACTGGAGGTGCAGAGAAGAGGTCGACACCTCGCGGGAGGAATCTCAACTTGAGGTGCGAAATATGGTCAACACCAAGCAGGAGCCGAGCTCAACTGGAGGTGGAAAAGAGGTTGACACCTCGCAGGAGCCAGGCTCAACTGGAGATGGAGAAGAGCTGACATCTAACAGGAGCCGAGCTCAACTAGAGGTGGAGAAGTGGTCGACACCTCCCAGGAGCCGAGCTCAACTAGAGGTGGAGAGGAGGTCGACACCTCGCAGGAGCCGAGCTCAATTGGAGGTGGAGAGAAGAGGTCGACACTTCGCGTGAGGAAGCTCAACCAGAAGTACGAAATATGGTCGACACCAAGCAGGAGCCGAGCTCAACTGGAGTTGGAAAAGAGGTCGATACCTCGCAGGAGCCGGCTCATCTAGAGGTGGAGAAGAGTCGACACCTAACAGGAGCCAAACTCAATTAGAGGTGGAGAAGTGGTCGACACCTCGCGGGAGGAAGCTCAACTGGAGGTACAGAATATGGTCGACATCAAGTAGGAGCCGAGCTCAACTGTAGGTGGAGAAGAGGTCGACACTTCTCAGAAGCCGAGCTCAACTGGAGGTGGAGAGAAGAGGTCGACACCTCACAGGGCCAAGCTCAACTAGAGGTGGAGAAGGAGTCGAGCTCAACTAGAGGTGGAGAATAGTCGACACCCAGCAGGAGCCAAGCTCAACTAGTTGTGGGAAGTAGTCGACACCCAGCGGAGCCAAGCTCAATTGGTGGTGGGAAAGAGGTCGACACCTCGCAGGAACCGGGCTCAACTGGAGGTGGAGAAGTGTTGACACGTAACAGGAGCCAAGCTCAACTGGTGGTGGGAAGTAGTCGACACCCAGCAGGAGCCGAGCTCAACTGGTGGTGGAAGTAGTCGACACCCAGCAGGAGCCGAGCTCAACTGGTGGTAGGAAGTAGTCGTCACCCAGCTGGAGTCGAGCTCAACTTGTGGTGGAAAGTAGTTAACACCCAGCAGGAGCCGAGCTCAACTTGTGGTGGGAAGTAGTCGACACCCAGCAGGAGCCGAGCTCAACTAGTGGTGGGAAGTAGGCAACACCCAGCAGGAGACAGGCTCAAGTGGTGGTGAGAAGTAGTTGACACCTAGCAAGAGCCGAGCTCAACTGGTGGTGGGAAGTAGTCGACACCCAGCAGGAGCCGGGCTCAACTGGTGGTGGGTAGTAGTCGACACCCAGCAGTAGCCGAGCTCAACTGGTGGTGGGAAGTAGTCGACACCCAGCAGAAGCCGAGCTCAACTGGTGGTGAGAAGTAGTCGACACCCAGCAGGAGCCGAGCTCAACTGGTGGTGGGAAGTAATCGACACCCAGTAGGTGCCGAGCTCAACTGGTGGTAGGAAGTAGTCGACACCCAGCAGGAGCCGAGCTCAACTGGTGGTGACAAGTAGTCGACACCCAGTAGGAGCCGAGCTCAACTGGTGGTGGGAAGTAGTTGACACCCAGCAGGAGGCGGGCTCAATTGTTGGTGGGAAGTAGTCGACACCCAGCAAGAGCCAAGCTCAACTAGTGGTGGGAAGTAGTCGACTCGGGTGGTTAGTAGTCGGTCTGCAGGGGAGAAACCCGTACAAAGATCACGGACAACTACATCACTCCAATGAGGAACTTTCTTCACCCGAGGGGTTTGGTGGCCGATATGCAGGAGGGGAGCTCATGCAGGGACTCAGACTTACGATAAATCCATGACTCGAGGACTTCAATCAGTGCTGAGGTAGTTCGTCATGTTTCTTAAGAGATTGCCAATGAGTCAAATGTATCAATGTCTTTGAGGACGAAGGAATTCTAAAGAGAACGACGATCTTTCCTCTGTCGAGTTGGGAGGTTGGCATGCAGACCTGTTCATGATAGTTCCTCCAGTCGGAGGAGAGATGAAATCAGGGGTAGCTAGGCCGACATACAAGGGAGGAGCTTATCTGGGTCGTCAATGTTGGGGTTCGGTCTTACAAGGACGCTTAAATCCCGAAGCATCGTCTCATCGCCCGCCCTGGGCTAATTAGGCGAAACAGATAGAAGACTTGTTTGCCAATACAACCGTGGAGATCGTTTTCAGATCTGCCACTTGGTTACGAAAACCAGAGTACAAGCGAAGGGAAATGGTCCTCGGGGGGTCCTACTGGACACTCTCGAGTCCACCATCCTTCCGCGAACTTGCACTTTTTTGAGCTTGGCAGGTTATCCCGCTTTGGTAAAAAACTGAGACTCGTCCTGCTTCACAGGACCTACAGTTGCGAAGAGCTGGCCTTTTAGTCTTCTCAAAGACCGATGACACCTTTGCACACGATATCACTTTGCGAGTCTGATCCTTCATCGAGCTTAGGAGGTTAGCGTCTAGACCTGTTCCTGATAGTTCCTCCAGTCGGATGAGAGATGCAATCGGGGGTAGCTAGGCCGACATGTAAGGGGGGAGTTGATCTCGGTTGTCAATGCAGGGGCTCAGACTTACAAGGATGCTTAAATCCCGAAGCATCGTCTCATCGTCCGCCCTAGACTAATTAGGAGAAACTGGTAGAGCGAAGGTTTTCTAAATCGATAGTGGAGTCAGACTTCATTGCTCATAACTATCTTGAGACGAATCAACACAAATAAGACAACTCGCAACCAACCGTGGCTCCGGGGGAGAGGTAATGTATAAATAAATTAGAAACAATGTTATAGGTAAGCAATACATGTTACCGCTAGGGGTAGAACCTTTTCAGGTCATCCCCGCTCCAGCTATTTGAGAAGATGAAATGAATAACATTGCGTCCTGGTTGCTAAAGCAATAGCCTCACGCGTTTAAACTTACAGAATTGAACCGAACACCATAGTTGCTGAAGTAGTGATCTCGCGAGTATGGAACTCGCGAAATTAAAGGAGAGCACCATAGCCGTTGAAGAGATCAGCTCGTGAGTATGAAACTCGCGGAATTGAAGAGAACACCTAGCTATTGAAGAGATCCTCTCCCGAGTATGAAACTCGCGGAATTGAAGAGAACACCTAGCTGTTGAAGAGATCCTCTCCCGAGTATGGAACTCGCGGAATTGAAGAGAGCACCTAGCTGTTAAAGGGATCCTCTCCCGAGTATGGAACTCGCGGAATTGAAGAGAGCACCTAGCTGTTGAAGAGATCCTCTCCCGAGTATGGAACTTGCGAAATTGAAGAGAGCACCTAGCTGTTGAAGAGATCCTCTACCGAGTATGGAACACGCAGAATTGAAGAGAGCACCTAGCTGTTAAAGCGATCCTCTCCCGAGTATGGAACTCGCGGAATTGAAGAGAGCACCTAGCTGTTGAAGAGATCCTCTCCCGAGTATGAAACTCGCGGAATTGAAGAGAACACTTGGTTGTTGAAGAGATCCTCTCCCGAGTATGGAATTCGCGAAATTGAAGAGAGCACTTGGTTGTTGAATAGATCCTCTCCCGAGTATGGAACTCGCGGAATTTATGAGAGCACCTAGCTGTTGAAGAGATCCTCTCCCGAGTATGAAACTCGCAGAATTGAAGAGAACACCTAGCTGTTGAAGAGATCCTCTCCCGAGTATGGAACTCGCGGAATTGAAGAGAGCACTTGGTTGTTGAAGAGATCCTCTCCCGAGTATGGAACGCGCGGAATTGAAGAGAGCACTTGGTAATCATGAAGTGTATAATGAATAGGAGCTCGTAGAATACTAGCTTGAAGATGTCATGAGTAAGCCGTCTCATGGAATGTAGGTTTTCAGAGGAGATCATCGCATGTAGGAGCTTGCAGAGCACCTCACATGTTTTCCCTGTTGGTGAACATGTCGTGATTCGCCATGTTTGTCAGTCATAGAAAAAGTACTCACGGGCTTTACCAAAACACCCGTAAGTATGAACATGTATGAAAATCACCACTATTGAAAAAGAAGATGAATCAGGCGGAGGGTAAGTGTCACTCTTGACATTAGAACCCCTACGCAGAGTTTTCGGGGGTTCCGCTGCCCGGTCAGCGGACGGTGGTCAAGGGGGCAGCGCCCTCTGCAGGACCGAGGGAAGCGAGTAAGTCGCCTGCGGAACTCGTCTATGGGCGAGTAACAAAGATACTCGCCCCTCCAACTCGCCATCGTGAAGTCGCTATGAGCGATTAACCAGGAAACTCTCCCACTATTTCTAGAACTCGCCCACCTTCCTGAGAACTCGCCCCCTTGCTGAATGCTCGCGAGTTCCTGCCTTTGCTCTCCAGCTCGCCATTTTAAGTTATGTAGTCTTCTCGCAAAAATTTCTTCCTCGGCTACTATCCACGCTCACCGCACCAAGTGTTGAAGCAGGAAAAATTCCAAACCTTAGAGATAAGATAAAGGCAACCTAAGGTTACTGATTATACGATCCGACGTCATAATTTAAATGGCTAGCGAGAGAGAGGGAGAGGAAACTATCTATAAGCACAACCAAGTGCTCCAGCAGGGAGGTCCCACCACGTACCTGAAAGTTTGGGAGAAACTTCCCCTCTGCAACTAAAAGGCTGGGCAAGTTACTAGGCAGACATGAACTTAGCGAGTATCCACTTGGGGGGACCTCCACCTCTTCCAAAGATCCATTTCTAGTACCCCCTGGGGGGCTATTTATAGAGAAATCCAGGGGGGGTATAGGCGAGTATCCAGCTACGGGCAGTGATTTCCATGGGTCTACTCGCCCAAACTCGCGAGATACTCGCCCAAGCCCGCCTCTGCTCGCCCAAGCCCGCCTCTGCTCGCCCAAGCTCGTCTCTGCTCGCCCAAGCTCGCCCAAGCTCGCCTCTGCTCGCCCAAGCTCGCCTCTGGTCACCTCTGCTCGCCTTTGGTCGCCTCTGGTCTGCGAATAGCCGTCTGCTTCGGTACTTCTGGTCTCGACGAATTACGGGTTATACACGTGAGTTCTTGCCCATTGGATCCATGGAGTTTCCCCTGAACTCCAGAGGCGTGCTCATTTGAGCCCAAATGTTGTTTTGGTCGTATAAAGTTGTTGTAAGTTAGGCCCTGTTTGAGAGGGTTTTTTTAGAAAGGAAAATGAGCGGTGACAAAATAAAAGTAAGAAAATTAGTTTTGAAAAATGTATATTGGAAAAATAGATCTGTTTGAGTAAATTATTTTTGCAGAGATTTTCAGAAATGTGAATCACTTTATAAACTGTTTGACAAATCTCTGTTGTGTTGAAATTTTTTTATTAGAAATGCACGTCCGAGGAAAATGAGCGCCTCAGCGGAAAATGCGCGTTCGTGCGGAAAATGCACGCCCGACCGAAAATGCACGCTTGGGGGAAGGCGCAATTTTTTCTGCCTCAGTGCATTTTTTCGCCAGGGCGCGATTTTTTTGCTGGGGCGCGAATTTTTCACCCGGCCGTGAATTTTTCGCCCAGACGCTATATTTTCGCCCGGACGCGATATTTCCGCCCGAGCGCGATATTTCCGCCCCGACGCGATATTTCCGCCCGGGCGAGATATTTCCGCCCGTGCGCGATATTTCCGCCCGGGCGCGATATTTCCGCCCGGGCGCGATATTTCCGCCCTGTCGCGATATTTCCGCCCGGGCGCTATATTTTCGCCCGGGCGCGATATTTCCGCCCGGTCGCGATATTTCCGCCCGGGCACGATATTTCCGCCCGGGTGCCAAATTTCCGCCCGGGCGCCAAATTTCCGCCCCGGCGCCAAATTTCCGCCCGAGCGTCAAATTTTTCAGACGGGCGCGAATTTTTCGGTCGGGAGCGAATTTTCCGCTCAGGCACGAATATTTCACCCGGGCACGAATTTTTTGTACAGACACGAATTTTTCGCCGGACGCGATATTTTTACTCGGACGCGATAATTTCTCACGAACGTGGTTTTTTACCCGAAAGCAAAAAAGGCGTTCCAGCGAAAAAAATAAATATCCGACCAAAAAATCAAGACCAGGCGAAAAAATCTCGCCCCGGGCAAAAAAACATGCTCTGGCGAAAAAAGACGCGCTCTGACGAAAAAATCGCTGATGGGCGAAAAATTCGCCCTTGAGTGTAAATTTCTTGACTGGGAGAATAAACAGCACCCGATCGAAAAAATAGCGCGTGTGAAAAAATTCGCGTACGGGCGAAAAAATCACGCTTATTCAAAAATATCGCGCCGGGGCAAAAAAATTGCGCCTTGGCGAAAAAATTGGTCGGGGCGAAAAAAATGAAGCAAGGCGAAAAGTGTCAGGGTGAAAAAAATTTGCGCACGAGCGAAAAAATCGATCCTGGGCAAAAAAATCGCGGCCCGACCAGAAAATCGATCCGGGGCCAAAAAATCACTCCAATGCACAAAAATCGCGCACGGTTAAAAAATCAGCCCGGGCGAAAAAACCGTGTTCGTGCGAAAAATTCTCACCCGGGCGAAAAATTCGCGCACGGACAAAAATTCACGTTCGAGGGAAAAATTGTGACTAAGTGAAAAATTCGCCCCCGAATGAAAAATCCGCGCACTCGGTAAAAAAATGCGCCCGATTGAAAAAATGCTGTTGGGAAAAAACCATGCTTGGACAAAAAATATCAAGTTGGATTTTTTTAAGAGAAAAACGTGTATGAGATTTCATAAATTGGACCCGAATAGCTTATGAAAAACTAGCTCATAATCAATTTTAAAATACGTGATTTTCTAATAGCAACACAAATAAGCAGCTGTAAAACTTTGTTTATGTTTTTGGACGAGAAAGCACTTTTCAAAAATGTTGAAAATTAGATGACAAGGAACTTTTCATAAATAGGAGAAAGTGGAGTTTTTCGTGATAGTTTTTCTCACTGATAGACAATTCAAACTGTTTATTAGGTACAGTAATAGTTTTTCAAAAACGAAAAGAAACTAAAAATCCCTTCCAAACAGGCCCTTAGTCAGTACAAAGAAGTTTTTTTAAGTTGATATGATAATTTACTTTTTTATAACTTTTAAAAATAAATTTTCGGAGATTTATTTATGCTCTCTCGTGGAGTATTTATGATCTCATGAATTTTTAAATAAACACATTTACACAATAACATTGATGGAGTTTTTCAAAATAGGCCCGTCGGACCGAATTAGCACAACAATTCCGCCCCGGTGGATCAGCGATGATTGCACTGGGCTTGCCGGGATCGGACTCGGAAGGACACGTCCCAAAGTCACGCCGCAAGATCACGCCCGCGACTTAGGGGCGTGACTTGAGATTTTTTATGGTTCCGAGCTCAGGAACTCTGCAACATCGTGATTGAATTACACGGCCCAGGTCATGCCATTGTCCTGGGTGCGTGACTAGCGAAACATTTGCCAAAAGGTCAAAAAAAAACTATAAAACATAAGATAAAAACAAGTTGAAACAAAATTTATAAAAAGAAATTATTTAAAATCTCAAAATTAATTATATATATATATATAAATATATATATATGATAGCCTTATAGGGATCAACCCTATTTTATAGAAAATAAGGGATGCACATAACCACACCCCCATGATCTCTTGTCTCCACCCAAAAGGAGTGAGGATCATGGGTTTGTTCGCGCGCGCGATCCCCACACCCGATCTACGCGCACCAATCCCACTCCGCATGGTGGGATAACCGCCGCACTTCGCCGGCGACAGGCGGCCCGCCTCCTCCCCAGACGCCGACCGCCCGCCCCCATTCGCACGGCCGGAAAGGGAGACCGATTGGGCCGCCCCCTCCTCGGCCGCCCATGCGACCAAGGGGGCGGCCAACCGAGCCGGCCCCTCCTTGTCCGACCCAAGCGGCCAAGGGGGCACCCGACCGGGCCGCCCCTCTCCTTGGCCGCCGGCGACCAACGGGGCGGTCGCCCGTGCGGCTCGGGGTAGGGGGGGGGGGGCAACCGGGCCGCCCCCCCCCCCCCCTCTCCTTGGCCGCCGAAGACCAAAGGGGCGACCTCCCTTTGCCCGGCCTCCCGTGAGTCTAAGGAGGGCGGCCGCCCCGACTGCCCCTTTGCCCGGTCTCCCGTGCGGATAAGGGGGCGGCCAACCGGTCCGCCCTCCTCTCCTTCGTCGTCGGCGGCCGACGGGGCAGCCGCCCCGGTCACCCCTCGCCTTGGCCGCCAGTGGCCAAGGGGGCGACCGCCCCGACCACCCCCTCCCTCGGCTGCCGGCGCGCGACCGCGAAGAATGGCCGGTCGGTCCTCCCCAGCCGCTGTCAGCGACCCTCTCTCGCTGACGAACTTGGCGGTAAGTTTGTCGACCGCCCGTGGAGGCCCGGTCCCGCCGTCCGATCAGGGGGAGGGGGAACATTCTCGGCCGTTCGATCCGCACGTAACCACCCACTAACCACCAGGTTAGTGGGGAGGAATTTAATTAATATTTTATTATTAATCAAATGGTCTCCCGATATCTGGATGCACGCATTTAAACCTATACTAAAATCATTTATGCGGTTGGTTACGGTGTGTGGATAACCGCGTAACCACCTCCAGAAGCCTATAAAAGGGCCTCAGAACTCCTCATTTTCTAACTTTTTTCTCCGAGTTTTCTTCTTCCTCAGGTGGAAGCTCTGACGAATTCCTCCTACGAGCAGCACTCGAGCCGCACCTGAGTCGCACCCAAGCTTCTAGTGGGCCGAGCCAAAGCCAACCGGACTTAGCAAACCGTTCAAGTCTCAAGCAACCGCAAATCCAAGTGCTCCCTTCCGCATCCTGATTCCGCAAACTGCTAACGTCAGACCACCAGTGCAAAACGCAAGTTATAACTATTCCCGACGCAACGACCTGTCGTCTGCCGCGCACAAAGTACTCTCTCACCCCCCCAAAGTTGTAACGAGAGGTGGTCTGTCACCCTCGATTTCACCAACAAATTGTAACAACTCAGTAGTAGTGGACTTTGACCCGCACAGATCCGGTCATGTGATTTTTTACCCAATTGAGGTGTTTTTCCACGTTAAATCTGCTCGTGTACAATCAACTTACTCATTTGGTTGTGTGCGCGCTCGATCGTTCCGAGAGCTAAGGCGGTCCAGCTTTTACCTACCCGACCGGGATGTCGAGTTAGTCCGCAACAGTTTGTCGCCGTTTGTGGGAAGCGAGTTCCCAACATCATCGGAAGATCGTGCCCTCGACACAACGGTACAATGAGATGAAACCTCACATTTGATAGCTTCAAAGGAGCAGCTTTAATGGCAAACTGAAGCGCTTGGATAAACGAGGCGTCCGCCCCAGGAGGGCGCACCACGCCAGCCCCCTCCCACATCGACGAGAATGATCAAATAGCCACCGCGGGCAAGCTAGATGGCATGTTCGCCAAACACGCCTCACAAATCAACGAGCTCCAAGACATAATGCTCTTCATATGTCGAGAAGTGAAACCGTCCTCCGCGCCACCGTTCAGGCAAGTTGGGTCACCACCACCAGAATAGCTCTTTGCCGCGACTAAGACACCCCCTACAAAGAGTACGCTATAGAAAAGGAGTTCTCAAGTACCAGTAGTTCCCCCACTCCTGCAACACTAACCCAAAGCATGCGAGATCGCTACCTCGGAGACCAGCATTACAATGGGGCGTCAAAAACTTAACAGGTGACGAACCTCAGAAGAGGAAGCAAGAAATCGAATCGCATCGGGAGCATCAAAGGAACTGCAAACAACGCACAGACACCAACCTACCGAAGAAGCCCCTCTAACGTCGAGAACCTGCGCCACTAAATGCCCCCTCAGAACAAGATTTTCCAAGCAATTCGTAATCATCCATCACTACACAAGCCCAAGTCGCTCACCTGAGCCCGAGGAGATTCATATAAATATTGTCAATATCACCTGGGGCCCGGACACAACACAGATGAATGCAATCATCTGAAAGAAGAGATCAGCGACTCGTCAGCCTAAGAGCAGTCGACCAATTTCTAAAATTATGTCATCTATATAAATTTGGACTATAATGATCTTACCCTTGATTTCCATAGGGAATAATGTCTTGTTTACCATTCCCCTTGAGAATTTGCTCTTAATGAGAGTGCTAGACATGGTTTCATAACATGCCCTAGGGGCTTGCTTCAACCCATATAAAGCCTTTCTAAGCTTAAATACATAATCATGAAAGTTATAATTAACAAAACCTGAGGGTTGCTCAACATAGACCTACTTTTTTAGGTCATCATTTAGGAATGCTGACTTAACATCCATTTGGTAGACCAAAATCCTTTATGTGCAACATATGCAAGGAACAGTCTAATTACCTTCAGTCTAGCAACTGGTGCAAAGGTTTGATTAAAGTCAATACCTTCCTCTTGTCTATATCCCTTGGCAACCAATCTTGTTTTATTCTTGATTATAACACCATTTTCATCAAGTTTATTCCTATAGATCCACTTGGTTGCAAAGATGTTTTGTATATGTGGTCTGAGAACCAGCGTTCAGACCTTCATCTCTTGAACTGTTTCAGTTTTTCTTGCATAGCCGGTAACGACAATCTGAGCCCGAGCCTCTATCTGCAAAAGAAAAAAGAGAAGTCAGAACAACATAACGATAAAAAAAGCCAAAAATGATCAAGCTCACTTACTAGTTACCACTTCATTCATCGCCTTCAGAGAAGAAGATAGCATCAGAGCCGCTGTCTCCACAGGAAAAGTCTGGGGGCAGATGAACCAAGCACCTGCACTTCAGGAGGCGAACCGCCACAGCCACCGAAAGGAGAATCATCACTCGGAGAAGACGAACATGGCACCGCTCTCCCGCCACCTCGGGAAACTACAACGACCTTCCGTTTCCGACTACCACCCAAAGACGTCTCAACAGTCCGCCCAGAGACGGAATAAATGTCACACTGCAATAGACGCTTCTCCTCCGCGAACGACGAAATGCAGAATAGATGGTGAGTTATTAATGAAAAATTTTAAAAAAAAACATTTGATTGCAGGCGGGTGAATAGTGGCGTGAGCACTGTTCACCCACCTGCTTTATTATATTTATTAAATTGTTTTTAAATGATTATGTTAAGGTTCCTTTATTATATTTATTATGTTCACATGCAGTATTTATTATGTTAAAATAGCATCATCTTGTTTTAGTCTCATACTGCCAGCTATATTGCTTTTTTCGGATTTATATTGCATGTACCGCCAAGAACATTTGAAATCACCTGGGCTGGCAGTCTTGCGGGCTGGCCTTCATGCTGGCTGTGGCAGGCTTTACCGCCATCATTGTTTGAAATCAGCGGGCTGGCGGGTTTGTTGGAGTATGCCCAGCGAACTGATTGAGCGGGCAAGCTGGTGGGCTTGTTAAGTTTTTTTTTTTGAAGTTATTTACATAACTTTATGACCTCTTTAGTAGGTTTAGGAGACATAGTAAAAAGTGAAGAGAGAGAGTGCGTTTGATCAGACGGTTCCTAAATATTGTATCCAGATCCGACGGACGAAATTATTTCTGTGAATTTCGAACTCATGAGATTGATACTTCTATTATAGTGGTTTATATATATATATATATATATATATATATATATATATATATATATATATATATATATATATATACTACATATAAAGAAATATGGATGACTTTTAAAAGCCATGCTTTTAAATTCCATCAAACAATCCCAGCCCGTTGATCTGGTTAGATCATAAAATCTCAACCGTTCGATCAAATCAATGAATCACAACCATCCATTTACATTTTCATAGGACTCCTAAACCTAGGATAATAGAGTGTCTTAAACATAAGAATTTAGTAGACCTACCCTAGGAGGTGAAGTTACTATTTTATCCTCCTAACTTTGAAAAAATTGCTCGGCTCATATCTAGCCCAGCCCATTTTATTTTAGTTTTCAAATAGGAAAGCCTCTCCACTAATAATATTTAAACACATATTGAAATATTAAAACGGACACAGGGCTCAATAGCCCCTCCAGCCCGCCAAGATCGCAAGCCCCAAAGCCTGCCAGCCCAATTGATTTCAAACACAGACTAGAAAAACAATTATATAAACTCGAAATTATCATCTGTACTAGCAGTGTGAGACTATAAACAAAGGAGATACTATTTTTTAATAATTAATAATACATATTAGTAATAATTAATAATACATATTATTAGTAAATAATAATATATATAATAAATATTCATTAAATAGCAGGCGGGTGAACAGTACTCACGCCACTGTTCACCTGCCTGCATATTATTAATAAATAATACATATTATATATTATTAATAATTAATAATATATATAATATTTAATCATTAATAATATATAATATTTGTTTTTTTTATTTTTAAATTGTTTTATTCATTAAAGATAAAATATATTATGTTAAAATAGATTATATTTATAAAAACAGAGCCTTAACCGTTACGCAGGGGGCAGGCGAATACTGTGGCGTGTGGCCATCGGGCCGGAGGCATATATATATATATATATATATATATATATATATATGAGCATCTTCGCACGGGCTACGCCCGTGCTCGATGCTCTCGGGCGTCCTTTGGCCGCATCCAGGCGGGCTTCGCCCGCCTCCGAACAGGCTTCTCCCGTGCTCGATGCATCATTGCGGGCTGTGCCCGCATCATAGCGGGATGTGCCCGCATCAAAGCGAGATGCACCCACTTCAAGACGGGCAGTGCCCGCAATATATACATCTGTGTACTCAAAATGACCGTAAAAAAATATAAATCAATATTACAATTTTTATTTTATAAAAAAATTAAGTTTTGTCATAAAAAATTTAATTTTACACAATCTTTCTCTCCCTCTTCTTTCTCTCCCTTCACCATCTCTCTCCCTTTCTCTCTCTCCGCCCCCTTTCTCCTCTCCATCAGGGGTGCAAATTAGCCCTGTCGGGCCCAGGCCGGGCCCAGACCCCGCAGGGCCCGGGCTTTTTTTCTTCCAGGCCCAGGTCGGGCCCTGCTTATAACGGGCCCAGGCCAGGCCCAGACCTATGCGAAATAAGGGGGCCTGCCTGAGCCCACAAATCGGGCCCAAACAGGCCCCAAACAATAACCTGCTGGCAGCAGCCAGCAGGGTTGCTGGGCTGCAACCCCACATTTAATGCTGGGCGCTGCTGGGCGGCAGCGCCCAACATTTAAATGATGGGCGGCAACGCCCAACATTTAAATGCTGGGCGGCAACGCCCAACATTTAAATGTTGGGCGGCAGCGCCCATCATTTAAATGCTGGGCGACAGCAGCCCAGCATTTAATGCTGGGCGCTGCCCAGCATTAAATGATGGGCGGCAACCCATGATTATTATAATGCTAGGCTCCCAGCAGGCTTCAGGCTGGGCTTTGGCCAAATAAGGGGGCCTGGTGAGTCCACTTAGGCCGGACCTGGGCCTGGACCGAGCCTAACCAGACCCAGGCCTACTCGGGCTCGGGCCCGGGCAGACCCGGGCCGGGCAACTGGGCCCGGGCTAAATTTGCACCCATAGTCTCCCTTAAGCCATTTCTCTCCCTTTCTCTCTCCCTTTCTCTCCTCCCCTCTCTCTCTCCTCCCCTCTCTCTCTCTCTTTCTCTCTCTCCAACTCCCCCCCCCATCTCATGCTCTCTCTCATGATCCAATGGCTCTTGTTTGATCTATGGTGTGCCTCCAAATACCTATACTGCTTTATATAATAAGATATATATAATAACATATATGAGCTCAAGCTTTTTAAGTCTCAAAAAGTTTGAGTTGCTTCTCCCACAGTACATGTTGGAAGTAGACAAATAATATATGCATTTTGTAGCCAAGAACGAGATCTAAAACTTTTATGCTGAACATTCTTCCAAAATTTGCACAGTTTGACCAGAATCTCGCCCGAAAAGTTGTTGGCTCGAAATGAATATAATAATAATAAATTTCAAAATCTGAGTCAGCAATCTTCCGGGCCGGATTACGGCTAAACCGTGCAAATTTTGGAAAAATATTCAACATGAAAGTTGTACATCTCGTTCTTGCCTACAAAATGCATATATTATTTGCCTAATTTCAACTTGTATTATGAGAGAATCAGCTCAAACTTTTTTACGCTTAAAAAAGTTTGAGTTTATATATTCCAAACTCATATATGTTTATATATCTATATATATATATATATATATATATATATATATATATATATATATATATATATATATATATATATATATATATATATATATATATATGTTTATATATAATCTGAGTCAGCAATCTTCCGGGCCGGATTACGGCTAAACCGTGCAAATTTTGGGAAAATGTTCAACATGAAAGTTGTACATCTCGTTCTTGCCTACAAAATGCATATATTATTTGCCTAATTTCAACTTGTATTATGAGAGAATCAGCTCAAACTTTTTTACGCTTAAAAAAGTTTGAGTTTATATATTCCAAACTCATATATGTTTATATATCTATATATATATATATATATATATATATATATATATATGTTATATATATATATATATATATATATATATATATATGTTTATATATATATATATATATATATATATATATATATATATATATATGTTTATATATATATATATATATATATACAGAATAACATATATAAACTCAAACTTTTTAAGTCTAAAAAAACTTGAGCAGGTTCTCTCACAATACATGTTGGAATTAGACAAATAATATATGCATTTTGTAGCCAAGAACGAGATCTACAACTTTCATGTTCAACATTCTTTCAAAATTTGCACGGTTTGTCCGGAATCTCCCCCGAAAGGTTGCTGGATCGAAATAAATATAATATATTATTTGTCATGTATATAATTCCAACATGTATATAACTCTAACATGGATCAAAATGATTATAATATATGCATTTTGTCCGGAATCTTGGATACAAAATACATATATTATTTGTCTAATTCCAATAAGTATTGTGGGAGAACCAGCTCAAGCTTTTTTTAGGCTTAAAAAACTTGAGCTTTTATATGTTTTCTGTATATATATATATATATATATATATATATATATATATATATATATATATATATATATATATATATATATATATACACACTAGCATCTTCGCTCATTCTCGATGCGTCGCTGCGGGCTGCGCCCGCATCCAGGCGGGCTGCGCCCGCATCCAGGCGGGCTGCGCCCGCATCCAGGCGGGCTGCGCCCGCATCCAGGCGGGCAAAAAATTACGCAAACAAGCAGATAAAAAATTTCATGGTATAGTTTAAATTAATTTTTATTGCCTCTCTTTTCATTAAATGGCGCGGGCCCCACCTTTTTTTTCTTCTGTTTATCCCCTCCTCTCTACTCTTAAAGTGATTTGACCACACAACACCTCCAACTTTCTCCCCTCTCTCTCTCTTTCCCCCTCTCTTTCATAACTTTAAGACACCTATTTATATTCCCTTTCTTTGTCTCTCTCTCTCTCTCTCTCTCTCTCTCTCTCTCCTCAAACGTTTTTCTCTTTCTTCATCCAAGGGTGAGAAAAAAGATCTTTGATCTAATGATTTTGGTTGGTTGGTTGGTTGGCGTGCTCTCAAATATGTATTTTGATATAATGTAATAAAAATATATACGATGGGGCTCCCTGTGCCCGATCCGGTCGAGCCGCAATCCGAGAGAGCGCAACCCTGGTCGTCAACAAAACTCTGCCTGACCGCACGCAACGCGCCGCGTAGTTCGCTCCCGCACGCACGCGCGGGGGAAGCGCCCATGCAAGGGGAAGCTGGCGCGCGCCCTCGGGCTCGCACGCGCGCACCTGGGAGCGCGCACCGAGGTACGCACGCTCACAGGTGCGCACCCTCGTAGGCACGTGTTCAGGGCTGTCGTGTTCTTCCGTCCGGGCGGCTTTCAAGCCGCTCGACCTTCTTGCTTCCCCGACCGCCCAGTTAGGGCGGCCAGTCTTCCTTCCAGGGAGGGCGGCCCTGCCGGCCACCCTCCCCCTATTTTCCTGCACCAGGAAGGTGCCACCGCCCCTATTTAGGGCGTTGTTCCTGACGGGCGGCCATTTGGCCGCTCGTCCGCCGCTGGCCGCCCCTAATAGGGGCGGCCTTTTCCTCGCCGGGGCGGGCGGCCTCTTCGCCGACCGTCCTCCGCCGGCACCACCAAGGGGCAGTTTCCTCTTCCCCTCGGTCGGCCGGCCTCACCCCGGTGACCGACCAAGTCCCTTCAGTCAAACACGACCTTCGCTGACAAGCAATCTTCCCCGTCTTCGCCGCCCCCGCCTGTCGTTTATCATGTGTATTCTCCACCGTCTGATCACGCTCCCGCGATCGCCGCTGTCGGTTACGTGGGTAGCCACCGACGTAACCGCCCGCATGACCTCCCGTAATAGGGAAAATGCGTTGTCAAATATAGATCAGTCTACGGTTAATATAATTATTAAATATTATACGTATAAATATATCATGAAATCAGCCTATTAATAACGATCATGGTGGTTACGGCCTGCGGATAACCGCATAACCTCCATAACCACCCATGAAGCCTATAAATAGGGCCCCTGACCCCCCTTTAATATTCATTGTCTCCTTCATTGGAAAATCCTCCTACGAATTTTCTCTCTCCTTCCTCCTTCATCTCCTTCTCCTTTGAAGATCTTCAAACACTCCTTGAAGATCTCCTTTGTCTTCGACGGCTCCTTCGAAGATCTTCATCATCTTCGTCCGGGAAATCCTGCTACGGATTTTCTCTCTCCTTCCCCCTTTCTCTCCTTCTCCTTCTTCGAAGATCTTCAAGCGCTCCTTGAAGATCTCCTTCGTCTTCGACGCCTTCTCCGAAGATTTTCATCTTTTTCGCCCGGGAAATCCTCCTACGAATTTTATCTCTCCTCCATTTCGCTTCAGTGCACGCCCTCACGCGCATCTCTTCCTCGCGCGCTCCCGCACGCCCCCCCTCCTGGCGCGCTCTTGCGCGCATCTCTTCCCTGCGCTCCCACGCGCGCCGCCTCCTTGCGCGCTCTAGCGCGCATCTCTTCCTTGCGCGCTCCCACGCGCATCTTCTATCTTGCGTGCTCCCGCGCGCGTCACCTGCTAGTGCGCCCTCGCGCACATCACCTCCTTACGCACCCCCGGGCGCCTTCCTCGCACGCGTCGCCTCCTTGCGTGATCTCGCGCACATCTCTTCCTTGCACGCTCACGTGCACGCCGCCTCCTTGCACGCTCTAGCACACATCTATTCCTTGCGCGCTCTCTACCAGCAAGCTCTTCGCGCGCTCTCCGTCAACAAGCGCCCAACACGCTCTCCACCAACAAGCGCTCTGCGCTCTCTCCTCCAGCAAGCGCCCCACACGCTCTCCATAAACCAGCTCTCCGCGCGTTCTGCCATCAAGTCCACCCCAAACACACCTCTTTGTGTTCCGCTCTCAATATTGCTGCAAGAATTCAATGCCGACAACTCAGCAACGAGCCCACCAAGCATCAGCAAGTCAACAGTTCTCATCTCCTCCAAGTAGAATAAGAGTCAATCCATAGAGGATAGTACGCGCCCGACGCGTCACACGAGCTTCCAAGCCCCAAACATCAGAATGAGTACAGCAAGATGCTCCCGCCTCCAGGAAGTTTGGTCGGCACAGACCCGACCACGTGGTTTTTCACCTCTTTCCATGATTTTCCACGTCAAAAAAGTACCTTGTCAGCTTTCTATTTTTATTGACTGTGTGTGCGCTCGACCGCTCCGTGGGCTAAGACGGTCCAAGTTAATCCAATCCAACCGGGGTGTCTAGTTTGGCCGCAACAGTTTGGCGCCGTCTATGGGAAGCGAGTTCCTATCATCCATAGAAGACAATACCCTCAACACAGTGGTACTCGTGACTAGAGACTATGGCGGGAGAAGTTACCCGCACTGCAGAAGGGATGACTCTTGGGGGGCAAGTCGGTCCAGTTCCCCCTCACCCGCGTAGATATTCAAGGCCGCGAAGCTCGTTCTGCCTGAGAACCTGAAGCTCAAAATCACTGCAATTGCCCTGAAGTAGCGGGGCTCGATGAAAGGCTCTCATGCAAAGAAGTTCTCAACTTAATCACAGAAGAGCGTGAGCGAGCCAAGCAGCATGCCACTTTGGCAAGTCTCCCTCTCCATCATTGCTCGCCGTCTGCACCTGAGGTTCGGGCACACCCAATCCCTCACGGTTTCAAGCTCCCAAAGATCGAGACATATGGCGGAACAGGAGACCCATCAGAGCACATCAAGCACTTTGCAATCATGATGTAACTTTGTAATGTCCCAGATCAACTATTGTGTCAAGAATTCTCGACAACTTTGAAAGGACAAGCTCACACATGGTTCATGTCCCTGAAGGAGAGAGAAATCAAAGATTTCGTAGAGCTAACACAACAATTTACGGATCAGTTCATCGTCAGCCACCAGATATTCAACGATCCTTCCCACTTGTCCGGTATCCGTCAAAGTGAAGGTGAAACCCTTAAAGATTTCTTTCATCGTTTCACCATTGAGGCACGACGAATCCCTGAGATAAAAACGGAACTCCTACAGAGGTTTCTTCTTGGAGGGCTCCGCCCTGGTGGCTTCCACTCCACACTAGTACGAGATACTATACCTAGTTATCCCAATCTTGTTCGACGGATCAAAGCCCAGATTACCGCTGACAATGCAATTGAAGCACACCGCCAACAATTCAAAAGCAACTCAAAGAGATAGTGAGAGCGGGGATTGACACCACTACCGGTTCCCAAAAAGAGCAACTTACGTTGTGTCAACTATCAGAGGGCTGGGGGGCTTCACCAACATCGACCCTTCACTCCCCTCAACGCTTCACGAGCGGAAGTGTTGCTCGCCATACACAATCATCATTCTCTCCAAAGGCCAAGAGCTCTTACTCCAAACTCAGGATATCAGTCTAAATATTGCGACTTCCACCAAGGTCTTGGACATAAGACAGAAGATTGTTCGCGACTAAAGGCAGAAATCGAACGATTTGTTCGCCTTGGGTACCTTGAGAGTTCTCTCCAAAACAAAGGCTCTAAATAAACATGTTAAGATTGATCCGGCACGAGGATGATCCACAGGATGAACCTCCTAAAGAAGAGTTCGCTTTCTGCCAAATGGGCATCCAGGCTCCATCACCACTGCTTGTATTTTGTATTTTCAGCATTCGTGGAACAAACAACAAGTGTTATCTCCAATTTTATTGATGAATTCATTACAGAGTGTTCGGTGCTCCCCACAAGGGACTCCGGTCTCTCCCCTTACAGAGTGTTTGGTGCTCCCAACCAGGGACTCCGACCTCTCCCCTTACAGAGTGTTCGGTGCTCCCTACAAGGGACTCTGACCTCTCTCCTTACAGAGTGTTCGGTGCTCCCAACAAGGGACTCTGACCTCTCCCCTTACAGTGTGTTTGGTGTTCCCCATAAGGGACTCTAGCCTCTCCTCTTAGAGAGTGTTCGGTGCTCCTAATAAGAGACTCCGACCTCTCCCCTTACAGAGTGTTCAGTGCTCCCCACAAGGGACTCCGACCTCTCCCCTTACAGAGTGTTCGGTGCTCCGAACTAGGGACTCCGACCTCTCCCCTTACAGAGTATTCGGTGCTCCCCACAAGGGACTCCGACCTCTCCCTTTATAGAGTGTTCGGTGCTCCCAACAAGGGACTCCGACCTCTCCCCTTACAGAGTGTTCGGTGCTCCCAACAAGGGACTCCAGCCTCACCCCTTACATATTTTTCAAATCTCCACAAAGAGATTTTGGCCTCTTCGGCTTATAGCCCGACTGGGCTGCATCAAATACTTACATTCTTTGTCATCACTACAAACCAACACCCCGCCATCGCCAAGGCCTGCCACCCTTGCCAAAATAAATGAAGCCTCGTGCCAACCTCGTGCAAACTAAACCGCAATTACAACCATGCAAAACGATGTCGCAAGTCAAACTTACGAAAAATGACATTTGTACAAAAGAAAGGGGCAGAAGATCACAATGTCGTCACATCTGGGTCAGTGGGGGCAGCAACATCAAGAACCTTGCCAGCTAGGGAACTCTTCTGCCTTAATGGAGATGGCGGTGCCACATCCACATCCATACATCTCGCAACAACAAGTTACCTCTTCCAACCATGTGCACCAGGTACCCCGGTGGCAAACTCGGGTGCACCAAAAACTCCACATCTCGACAACCTCTTCTCCTACACAAATGAGGTCTCAATGCGCCATACATATTACACCTTGTGCACATCGTGCATGCTGCGTGCACCGCGCACGTTGCCCGCACCGCGCACGTCACACCTCGTGTACATATCACACACCTTGTTCCTTGCGCACACATAAGACACGATTGTGCATATCGCGCCATGCGCGCATGAAGTCCAAATGTGCACCTCACGCACACTGCGACCACCACACATATCAATGCACAACGCTCACCGTTCACATTCCCCTCACTACACCCTCAGCATGCTCATTACCATGCAATACGCCCGCATTTTCTAGCACCTTGACTGAACAACAAGTACATAACTGTGCATGCTTACAATTGCTCGCCCTATTAGGGGAGCATCCAAAGAGTTGCTTCAGGAAAATTTTCAGGCTCATTCTCTAGCAAGATGAACTCTGAAAATTTAGGGGCATGTAATGGAGCTCCCTGTGCCCGATCCGGTCGAGCCGCAATCCGAGCAAGCGCAACCCCGGCCGTCAGCAAAACCCCGCCTGACCGCACAGCGCGCCGCGCAGTCCGCTCCCACACACGCGCACAGGGGGAGCACGCACGCTAGGGAAGCGCCCGCGCAGGGGGGAAGCGTGCGCGCGCCAGGGCGCACGCACGCGCGCACCTGGGCGCGCGCCGAGGTGTGTACGCACTCCTAGGCGCGCACAATCTAGGTGCGCGAGCCTCTACGCCCGCGCCACTGCGTGCGCGCATGGCTATCGCGTTCTTCCGGCCGGGCGACTTTCAGGCCGCCCGACCTTCTTGCTTCCCCGGCCGCCCAGTTAGGGCAGCCGGTCTTCCTTCTAGGGAGGGCGGCCCTCCCCCTCTTCTCCTGTGCCAGGAAGGCGCCATCGCCCCTATTTGGGGCAGTGTTCCTGACAGGCGGCCATTTGGCCGCCAGTCCGCAGCCGGCTGCCCCTAAAAAGGGGCGGCCCTTCCTTACCACAGACGGGCTGCTGTGAGGCAGCCAGTCCTTGTCCTTTCGCCGCCGGCCACCCCTAATAGGGGCGACCTCTTCCTCGCCGGGGCGGGCGGCCGTTTCGCTACCCGTCCTCCGCCGGAGTCACCAAGGGGAGGTTTCCTCTTCCCCTCGGTCGGCCGACCTCGTCCCGTTGGTCGGCCAAGTCCCTTCGATCAAACACGACCTTCGCTGACGAGCAATCTTCCCCGTCGCCGCTGCCACCGCCCGTCGTCCATCATGTGTATTCTCCTCCGTCTGATCACCCTCTTGCAATCGCCGTCGTCGGTTACATGGGTAACCACCCACGTAATCGCCCACATGACCTCCCGTAATGGGGAAAATGCGTTGCCAAAAATAGATCAGTGTACGGTTAATATAATTATTAAATATTATACGTATAAATAATGCCATGAAATTGGCCTATTAATGGTGATCATGATGGTTACGGGCTGCGGATAACCGCATATCCTCCATAACCACCAATGAAGCCTATAATTAGGGCTCATGATCCCCCTTTAATATTCATTCTCTCATTCATCGGAAAAATCAAATTTTCTATCTCCTTCCTCCTTCATCTCCTCCTTCTTCGAAGATCTTCAAGCACTCCTTGAAGATCTCCTACGTCTTCGATGCCTCCTTCGAAGATCTTCATCTTCTTCACCCGAGAAATCCTGCTACAGATTTTCTCTCTCCTTCCTCATTCATCTCCTTCTTCTTCGCAGATCTTCAAACGCTCCTTGAAGATCTCCTTTGTCTTCGACGTCTCCTTCAAAGATCTTTATCTTCTTCGCCCGGAAAATTCTCCTACGGATTTTATCTCTCCACCATTTCTCTTCCTTGCACGCCCTCACGTGCATCTCTTCCTCGCTCGCTCTCGCACGTGCCGCCTCCTAGCGCGCTCTCACACGGATCTCTTCCGTGCGCGCTCCCGCGCGCAATGCCACCTTGCCCGCTCACGCGCGCACCGCCTCCCTGCGCGCTCCCGCGCGCACCACCTCCCTGCGCGCTCCCGCGTGCACCGCCTCCCTGCGCGCTCCCGCTCGCATCTCTTCCTTGTGCACTCCCGCCCGCGTCACCTCGCGCGCCCTCGCGCACATCGCTTCCTTGCGTTCCCCCGCACGCCTTCCTCGCACGCTCCCGCACGCTCCCGCACGCTCCCGCACGCACCGCCTCCTTGAGCGCTCTCACACGCATCTCTTCCTTGCGCGTTCTCATGCACGCTGTCTCCTTGCACGCTCTAACGCGCATCTCTTCCTTGCACGCCCTCTACCACCAAGTGCTCTGCGCGCTCTCCGTCAACAAGCTCCTCACACGCTCTCC
Organism: Platanthera guangdongensis; assembly: GCA_039583875.1. Classification (NCBI taxonomy): domain Eukaryota; kingdom Viridiplantae; phylum Streptophyta; class Magnoliopsida; order Asparagales; family Orchidaceae; genus Platanthera; species Platanthera guangdongensis. The sequence continues at coordinate 137,266,245 of CM077159.1, read as the reverse complement.
ACCAACAAGCGCTCTGCGCTCTCTCCTCCAGCAAACACCCCACTCGCTCTCCATCAGCCAGCTCTCCGCGCATTCTGCCATCCAGTACACCCCAAACACACCTCTGCATGTTCCGCTCTCAATACTGCTGCAAGTATTCAACGCTGACAGCTCAACAACGAGCCCATCAAGCTTCAACATGTCAGCAATTCTCGTCTCCTCCAAGTACAGCAAGAGACAATCCATAGAGGATAGGATTACCGGACCCCCCCCCCCCATGAAAATCTATAAATAAACACATTCTACTTCATTTGGATATTTTTCCGGTTTCCTAAACTCCTTCAATGTTGTCTCTCTCTACACACTCTCTCATTTCCCTCTGTAAATGACTTCTTCCAAAGATCGCTTCCAAGGAACTCTGACAAAGATTGTCTAGTCAAACGAAGTCTGTCTGGAGACAAGACAGACACTGGGAAGCACACAGACTCACGTTTGTCATGCACGCCCTCTTGTCGTTCACAAGGTTCAAATGTCAACGACAAGTTCGCACATTGCCATCTCACTAGACCCGCCAAGATAACCCAGTTTGCCCACTCCCCTCCAAGGAAAGGGAGCAAGATCGGCAGAAGAGCACGGAAGCCTGCCATGCCCAAAACTTTCCTTCTCTCATCTCATCAAGTGTAACGAGGAACAACCTGTCACTCTCGCCTTCACCCGAAAAGCCCTGTAATACACTCTGGAATAGTGAAAGTTATATCGACACCGAACCGATCGCGTGATTTTTCACCCAGATTGTGAGTTTTCCGTGTAATCAAGTCTCTCTCTCTCTCTCACGAGTCACGACCTAGTAAAAATTTGAGTGTTTGCACGCTCGACCGCTCAACGGGTTAAGACGATTTAGAAGGTCCGATCTACCAAAAGTCTCGAGCGATTCACAATAGTTATATATTTATCTTTACAATATTAAAAAGAAAAAGTTATCTTCGGTGAAACATTCAAAATTGCCAAATATGTTCATATTTTTATAATCTAATAACTTACATATATTATAATTTATTACAAAGACTTAAAGTAGAATATACATTCAACTAATTTCTCTATTTCAAAATTAAAAGTAACGATAGAAATTCATAAAATTCACAAAAAATTTAGTTGAGCTCCTACACCTACTATTAGAGGTGTGCAAAAATAATCTAAGAATCGAAACTGGAACCGAACCAAATGATTTGGGTCGGTTCCAAATAGCTTCGGTTCAGGTCCGGTTCCCATAATATCAGAACCGACAATTCGGTTCGGTTCTTGGTTCCAAGGGTCGAGTACCCAAAACCGACCCGAGAATCGAATAACAATGCTAAAGAAAATATTTTGAGACACCGATTATAATCGTATGACCAAATACGCGAAAATAATTGAGAATATAGTTTTATAGTTAAAAAAATATTTTTTGTACTTGTGTAGTTGTATGATTTTAATATGATATAAAGTCATGATTCAACTAAATTGAGATATTGAAATTTATATTGCAATAAATCATGAGTTGAAAACATCATTTTTTAATTTTGTTAGACATAGGTAGAATCGAGAATCGAACCATAATCGAACCGAAGCAAATGGTTCGGATCCGGTTCTATACAATAGGACCGTGGGTCGGTTCCGGTTCCAAAAGTTTAGAACCAAACCTATATGAGTCGGTTCTTAGTTTTGGGTGGAACTAAAACAAACCGATCCGAGTTGCACCCCTATATATCTACTATGATAGACTGTCATTAGACATGTCAATAGTCTCTTTGAGGAAAGTTCTCATTAGGCATATCAACAATATTTTCGAGAAGCTGTCGTTAAATCAATCAACTTTATTAAAATTAATTAATTAATTTTTTATTTTTTTAACTGTATTAAATAATTGACTCACGATTGGCTGTCATTGACTCACTCGCACTTATATATCTAATAAAATAATGTAATTTATTTTATAATAATTATTATTTAATATAAGGTAAATTATATTCACAACTTGCTATATTTTTTTTATTTAGCCCGCATTTCTTCGACTGATAGGAGTGACAGTCCACTCTTTTAAGCACGAGGACAATTTCCCACTCGCGATATCGGCCACCAATTCCCAAATTTCCCCATCCGATGAAGTCGCCGGCGACCTCCAGCGATGTCGTCTCTCCCCTTCTTCCGGTTCTCCATCCCCCGGTCGAACCGGTTGCCGCCGGCGCATCCTTTTCTAGCGCCGTATTCAACCTCTCGACGAGCATCGTTGGCGCCGGAATCATGTCGATCCCCGCGACCATGCGCGTCCTCGGCGTATTCCCCGCTTTCGTCCTGATTGCCGCGGTGGCTTTCCTCGCGGACGCCTCCGTGGAGTTCCTCCTCCGCTACAGCGCCGCCGGAGCCTCTTCGGATTCCGCCTCCTACTCAGGAGTCATGGCCGAGTCCTTCGGCCGTGGGGGTTCAGCTGCGCTTCAGGTCTGCGTCGGGCTCACTAACCTGGACGTCCTCATTATGTATCTCATCATCATTGGTAATGTCTTGGGTATACCTTTAATTCGTGTGATCTGAGGTGTGTAGTTGTGGTCCTCTGATTTGAGAGGCGGTGGTTCCGGTGGCAGGGGACGTGCTGTCTGGGAACAGATCGGAGGGTGCAGCGCATCTGGGAGTTTTGCAGGAGTGGTTTGGCGAGGGGTGGTGGACGGCAAGATCATTGGCGATTGCGATTGTCGTCCTCGTAGTGATGCTCCCGCTGGGACTTCTCCGGCGAGTAGGTAAGACTCATTATTTCAACTCTGCTCATCCACTCTAATTGGAATGGTCTTCTTGGTTCCAGACGACCTGCCTAACTCAAGTCAGCCGGTCAATATGAATCCTTCAATTTTTTGTTGTTGCAAATATCCTATCATAAATAAAGGCCATTGTTAACCATAACCCGCTTTTGGTTAGTCGCACCCCAAAATCTGCTAATTTTTTGCGTCTTTTCGAAATACAACTTGTACATACAGTTTTCGGAAAATTGTTCAACCCGAAAGTTGTAGATCTCGTCGAGTTCTACAACTTTCGTGGCGAACACTTTTCCCTAAATTGCATGTACAAGATGTATTTCTGAAAGGCGCAAAACCTGGACATATTTCCAAAGTACGTCTTGTGCATGCATTTTTAGGAAAAGTGCTCAACACAAAAGTTGTAGATCTACAACTTTTGTGTTGAGCACTTTTCCTAAAAATGCATGCACAAGGCGTATTTCGAAAAGACGCGAAAAGTTATGAGATTTTGAGGTGCGACTCACCAATAACGGGTTGCGGTTAACAATCGACTAAATAAATTGGTGACAAACAGAGTATAGAAAACTGGTGTTTGTGTCTATGCTCCTTCCTAACATTTGTTTACTATAACAACAACAACAACAACACTCAAGCCTTTATCCCACTTGTTGAAGCCGGGAAAATCTTTACTTCAAAAATTCGGATCAACACAGTCTAAGGTTACCAACTCAACGGTTGGACTCGACGGCTAGCTGGCTAAGACACAGAAATCGCCGAACAACAAACAGGACCCCAGGTGCTGCGGCAGGAAGGTCCCACCACGTACCCGGAAGCTTAGAAAAAGCAACCCCTCCGCAACCAAAAATGGCCGAACATGGTACGAGGAATATTAGCCTGTAACTAAGTCGCGATGACTAAAGGGAATAGTCACTAAGTCGCGGCCTGGTTTTTCTGAAAAAGGAATTCAAACGCTCAGCTGACGTCCAAGAAGAAGAGTTCGTGAATTCTTGATGAGATTTCAAAATGTCTCTCCTCGTACCCCTGAGGTCCTATTTATAGAAAAATCCAAAGATGGGGGGGGGGGGGGGGGGGGTCTTATTTATAGTCCCTCCCCTCGGCGAGTAGGCGACTTCCTGGAGGAGCTCGCATAGCTGGGGGAGTAGCTGGTCTGTCGCATGCCTGGCGAGTATGCGAGGGAGCTCGCCATACTCGCCCAGACCTTCAGCTGTCTGGCGCGCTGACTTTGATCTCTATCTTGACTTATTGACTTTGACTTCTGATGACCTGGTTCTGGAGGGGTCCACCCTTGACGATTACGGGTTGTACACAATCATCGCTCTTTTCGAGCGACGTAGGAACTCGGAAAAAATCAACCAACACTTATTCGGCGAGCTACTTGGTCGAGTGTCGGGGTTACTCGCCCTTCATGGATTCCTGCTGAACTCTATAAATTTTGGGGGTGACTGGTCTTTGAGGCACGCATTTTGAACTCGCACGCGATTTCGAAATCTGCCGAGGAAGCCTACCAAGCGAGCCTTGCCGCAATGTCGGGATTCTTCGAGCCTTTAAGGCCTAAAAAACTGCGAGAAGCGAAGTCGTTGCTGATCTGCGTCCTGCCAAGAAGAAGAAATCAAAGAAGCTGAATAAGACGCTCGCCTCCAAAGCCGACAATCCGCCTCCACCGGCCAAGAATGTCTCCTCCCCGACCGACCAGCCCGAAACTTCCACTAGCACCCGACAGCTCCTGCATGATCTCGGGCTGAGTGATATTCCCGAGTTATCTGCTTCCGACTTCTCTCGCTCTCCCCGCGGACCACTCCTGCCCCGGAGCTTGCTGGATCCCAAGCACAGCTGCAGACAGATCTCGCTGCCTTGCAAGGTCGCCATCTTGCCGAACTCTATAAAAATTTGCTAACTGATCTGTTCCCATATTGATTCATCCTTGTATCCGCAGATCCCCCGACGACCACTTCAGGCGGGGCTCTAGACGACGCCCCACTGCGAGGAGTTCCACTGGTCGCTTTCAAAGCTCGACATCTGCTTCGAACCGCGCACACTGTCTGAATCAACGTCGACTCCAAGAAGGGGTCTGAAAAACAAGACTCCCCGGCGTGGAAGGAGGATCCTCCGACGACTAAGACTTCACTGCCCGGGACGGGCAAAGTCCCTCCTCCTTCAGCGACTAAGACTTCACCGCCCGGGACGGGCAAAGTCCCTCCTCTTTCGGCGACCAAAACCACGCTGCTGGCGGCGAGCACTCCTTTGCCGTCGCCGCCACCTCGTCTGACCGACTTGCAAAAACCGAGGAGCACACCTATATCGCCACCACCTCCACCGGCGTGCTCGAAATGACCGACAACGAGCACGACATTGACTCCGCCGCCTCCTTTGCCGTCGAGCGGCGAAGCTCCCCCCGAACTCTTCCCGGACTTCTCGGTCCCTCGGATCCCGCCGGAGAGCTCGACGCGAGATCCGGAAAGAAGGCACCCCAGCTACTTCCCGTCAAGAAACGGAACTCGCGACCTGGAGGTTGCGGTCAGGGGCATCCCGCCGAGCGCCATGCCGACTCTTCATCAGGCCCGCGAGAACCAGCTCGCCGCAACCCTTCTCCTCGGCGATCTCGGTCCCCTCGACATGGTAACTCGCACTGATGCTGATCTAATCTGCCAACTGTTGATTTCTTACTGACTTGGCGACTTTTCTCTGCTCTGACAGGTACCCTGATACTCTTGGAGCGACTTTTATCGATGCTCTTGGGCTCTTCGGGAATGAATACCGCCATGCCGCCACTCGCGCCTACATCGAGTTTGGAGTCCAAGTTCGACCAACTCGTCATTTACGAGCCTCATCGCCGAATCTCGACACTGGAGGTGAAGATGACGAGGTTGGAAGAGCTTCGAGAAAGCTTGGCGGCCTACGAGACCCGCTTTCATATGATCCAAGAGATGGACAGGCGACTAGCGATGACCGACCATCGCGTCCAACTCTTCGGCGAGGAACCGGTCGACATGCACTCGAGCATGGGGTCAGCCAGACGACTGGCGAGGATGGAAGAACAGCTGCGGCGAGGTGACGACACGATGGTGGTGGCTAGCGAGTGTTGAGTTTCGCATTGGGGTGACACAACACTTGTGCGCGCAGCAAAAATAAGAAAAACAAGGAAAACACAAAAGTAATTTGTGGATCTTGCGATGACCATTAATCAATAAGTAGTATTGCATTAAATAAATTTATACCTTCGCGAGATTGAGTCAATACTCAACCTAGGTGCTCTGATTGATTCCAACGAACTACAATTGTCGGAGTTTCGAGCGTAGAATAGTATTCACGTCTCTACGGGTATCCACACGAGCACGGAGAACCCTAGTATCTTGTCGTAGAAGATCTAGGTAGGAAAGAGGCTTGCCCTGAACGTCTCCACGGATTGCTAGATCTGTTCAAGGCGATGCGGTAACGACAAAGATGACGCCTAAGAAACCCTTTCTTGCGGCGGCTAGGGACGACCGACAGGCGGCGGCGAAAGGCGGCGGTCGGCGGGATCGACGACGGTCGCGGAATCGGAACACTTCCGTCGCGAGGAAATCGCCGTCGCGGGATTAGGTCGGGAATGAACAGTCCTCTTTTCGGTTCAATAGTAAAACCTATTTATACCTTGAACCGAACCGGCCAATACCAGTAAAGAACAGCCAACCCGGACTTAGAAGAAATAAACCGTCGAGACAGAATTCAGTGAGTATCAGGTCGATACACGACGAATCGGTGAATGGTCATGACGAAACACGACGAATCAAAGAGTAGTCACAACGATACATGACGGATCGTCGAGTATTACTTCAATACTCGACGAATCGTTGAATGGTCACGACGATACTCGACGAATCCAGCCCATTCGTCGAAACCCCTTACCCATACTCGACAAATTTTCCTTAACTTCTATCGACTACATACCGGTCGACCCATATTCACAATACAGGTCCCGGAATGAAATTCCACCATGTACAGAACGTCATAGTCATGGTCCTTCACTCATATCACATATGAGCAAGACCAACACAAACCTATTCAACTTCTCCAAAACTCTTATGTACGACCCCATAGGCTCATTCTGCGTTGACAGTGAGGCTACATGGTTGATCTCTTACAGATCATCGTGGTAGCACCAAAAGTCTCTCACTTGATCTTGAAAGTATCAAACAAAGTTTCACAAACAATGAACGACATCTAGCAATGCATCATTACTCCCGAAGTAATAAGAGTTTAAAACTCGAAAGCCATTGCAACCAATGTATCATTGTTGTCATGTCCCTTCGTTTCTTACATCCGGATAGAACTAGAGGTACAGACCGTGTCACCCTCATAATTGTTCAATACTAGTTTTCTTGATTTAGAATTGACTTCCAGAAATTGTTGAGTCCAATATCATATATTGACTCAACCAAGCATGCTCATGCATTTCTCAGTCCCATTCCATTAAGGGGCCCATGGATGCAACTCCTGTCATATATGAGGACAAATCTCATCTCTGCTCCCACGTAAACACCCAAATGATTCGTAACGTACCCAATAACCATCTTTATCATTCAACTTTCTCAAGACTGGACTTTTGATAGCATCAAAACACGCTCTTCCTCACTCAGTGAGTGCTGTGATTTCAGGTCAAAAGACCACAAATATCATTGCCACTTGAGGCATACTTGTGACACATTCATATAACAATTCACAAAGTATTCTCACGATGAGTCTATCCAGTACAACTTGTTCATAACAAGTACCCATGTGATGACTTGATATCACAATATCATGACCTATGAGGACGTGTCATCAGTCAACGCATATGCTAGTCTTAAAAGTATCATCACCGCCCCTTAACTTCTAAGATGATACAATGACCAGGGATCTTTAAGAATGAAGCTTCTGTGATTATAGGTTCTCACATCAAGTCACTACTTGACCTATGCAAACAAACACTGTAAGGGCATTTATACAATTAACTACTCTATCACAATAGAAATAATAACACAATAAAAGAACTTGTCAAAATATAAAAATGAAATGCATATAGTACATTATTTATCAAATGAAATAATTACAGCCAACAAACATGCAATTCACAAGACTCAAACTAGAGTCGATCATTTAGGTATCGCATACCCATAGATCTAACATGATCATCATGCTTTCTCTGTGCAAGAGGCTTTGTCAGTGGATACACAATGTTTTCCTCAGTCGGCACCTTGCTAATGCTCACATCTCCTCGATCGTCAATCTCTCGAATTAGATGGTACCGTCGAACTATGTGCTTGGAGCGCTGGTGAGATCTAAGGTTTTTAAGCAAGTGCAATTGCACCGTTGTTGTCACAGTAGAGATCTACGAGACGAACAATGCTAGGAAATACATCTAACTCGCCGATGAATTTCCTAATCCATACAGCCTACTTCGCTGCATTTGCAGCGGCGATATACTCGGCCTCAGTTGTAGAATCGGAAACTGTATCCTGCTTGGAATTCTTCCAGCTAACCACACCTCCATTCAGGCAAAACACAAACCCAGACTGAGACTTTGAATCGTCCCTATCAGTTTGGAAGCTAACATCCGTGTAACTCTTTACAACGAGCTCTTGCTCTCCAGCAAATACCAAGAACGTATTTTTAGTACTTCGTAAGTACTTCAGGATATTCTTGACGACAATCCAGTGACTTTCACCGGGATTAGACTGATACCTGCTAGTCATGCTCAAGGTATAAGAGACATCGGGTCTAGTACATATCATTGCATACATGATCGACACAATTGCCGAAGCATATGAAATCAACTTCATGCAGTCCTTATTTTCACAAGACTTAGGACACTGGTCCTTAGAGAGACTCACAGCATGAGACATGAGTAAGAATCTTTTCTTGTACTCAAGCATGTTGAACCGCTTCAACACCTTGTTAATATATGTACTTTGGGTCAAACCCAGCAACTTCTTCGATCTATCTCTATAGATTTTAATATCAAGTATATAAGTCGTTTCGTCCAAGTCTTTCATTGAAAAACAGTTCCCTAGGTTGTTCTTAACAACTTGTAGGGTCCGTTTGTCATTCCCGATAAGCAGTATGTCATCTACATATAATATCAGAAAGACAAGTATGCTCCCACTAATTCGTTTGTAAACACACGGTCCATCCTCGTTTTTGATAAAACCAAACTTTTTGAAATTTTCGTTAAAATGAAGATTCCAACTTCGAGAAGTCTGTTTTAATCCATAAATGGATCTCTGCAGCTTGCATATTTTAGTGTCTTCACCTAGAGATACAAAACCCTCAGGTTGTGTCATATACACTTCCACAAGGAGATTTTCATTTCGAAAAGCCGTTTTGACATCCATCTGTCAGATCTCGTAGTCATAATACGGAGTAATAACAAACAGAATTCTGATGGACTTAATCATGACAACAGGAGAAAAAATCTCATCATAGTCAATACCATGAATTTGCTTGAAACCTTTAGCCACAAGTCGCCCTTTGAATGTTTGTACATTCCCATTTATGTCGGTCTTCTTCTTGAATACCCACTTGCACCCTATGGGTTGTACCCCTTTAGGTGGTTCCACCAAGGTTCAAACTTGATTTTCATACATGAAGTCCATTTCAGATTTCATGGTCTCAAGCCACTTCTCGGAGTCTGATCCACTCATATACTCTTGGTAGGTTGCTGACTCATCATCATGATTCATAAGCAACACATTACTTATTTGAGACATGAGAAATCCATATCTCTCAGGCTCAAACCTCGGTCTACCAAATCTACGTGAAACTTGTGTTTCCTGAGCAGGTTCTCCAACTACAACAATTTGTAATCCTAGCTCAGGTTCCAATTCCGGTTCATTCACTGTTTGTGATTCTAGAACTTCTTCAAGTTCTACCTTACTAGTCTTTCTACTTAAGAACTCTTTTTAAAAAAATCACCAGTTCTCGCGACAAACACTTTGCCCTCAGACGGTAGGTAGAAATAGTACCCTTTAGTTTCCTTATGATACCCCACAAGATAACACTTACCTGATTTTGGTTCCAGCTGGTCAGACATTTGACATCGCACGTATGCCTCGCAGCACCAAACCTTAATGAACGACATACCGGGACGCTTCGCAGTCCATTTCTCATATGATGACTTTAGAACCTCTTTCGGTGGAGCACGATTTAGTGTTAAAGCTGCAGTTTCTAGAGCAAAATCACAAAAAGAAACTGGCAGATCTGCATGACTCATCATCGATCGCACCATGTCTAAAAAAGTACGATTTCTCTGTTCAAACACACCATTATGCTGTGGTGTTGTAGGTGGAGTGAGCTGTGATACAATATCACACTCTTTCAGATGATCACAAAACTCATGACTTAGGTATTCGCCACCTCGATCAGATCGGAGCGCTTTAACCTTCTTACCCAGTTGGTTCTCTACTTCATTCTTAAACTCTTTGAACTTTTCAAAAGTTTCGGATTTGCACTTCATAAGATGCACATATCTGTATCTACTGAAACCATCAGTAAATGTAACAAAGTAGAAATATCAACCTCTAGCCATAGAACGCATGGGTTCACATACATCACTATGTGCTATACCCAAGAGATCATCAACCCTCTCATTGAAGCCAGTGAAAGGGATCTTGGTCATCTTGCCTAACAAACAAGATTCACATCTCTCAAATGATTTATAATTAAATGAGTCCTGCAGCCTATCTTTATGGAGCTTGGATATACGTTTCTCATTTATATGACCCAAACGACAATGTCAAAGGTACGTAGGGTTTGAGTCATTTGTTTTTAGTGTTTTAGTATTTTCTATGTTATAGATTTGATGATATAAGTTCAATATATATAAACCATTAAACATTTGAGCTACAACATAACAAACATCATTCTTAAATATAGAACAACAATGATTCTTAATTACAAAAGAAAATCCAATCATGTATAAACGTGAAATAGAAATAATGTTTCTAGTTATTGCAGGAACATAATAACAATTATCAAGTTCCAAAACATGTCCACTGAGCAAAGAAAGACGATAAACCCCCACGGCGACATCAACAACTCTTGTTCCATTGCCAACGCGCAGGTCCACCTCTCCTTTACTCAGCATTCTTCTCCTTCCTAGTTCCTGCACATTTATACAAATGTGAGAATCACATCCGGTATCTAATACCCAGGATGAAGGAGCAGAAAGATTTATCTCTATAGCATAAATACCTGAAGCGGAAGTCATATCTCCCCTTATCTTTTGCAGACCCTCAATGTACGAAGGACAATTCCTCCTCCAATGACCAGACTTGACATAGTGGTGACACTTTCCCTCTTTCCCAGAACCTTTCTTTTTCAGTGCAGAAGATTTGGGCTCCAGAGCAGACTTAGGTCCTACCTTCGTCTTCTTAAAGCCCTTGGCCTTAGTCTTGCCTTTATGCACCATCAGTATGAGGCTAGCGGACTTAGCCTTCTTCATGTTTATCTCGGCAGTTTGCAACATACCTAGGAGCTCAGGCAGTGTTTTATCTATTTCATTTATGTTATAGTTTAAGACAAACTGCTCATAACTGTCCGGCAACGATTGCAGGATCAGGTCTGTGGCCAACTCTTGGCCAAGAGGGAACCCTAGTCTTTCAAGGTTCTCGATATACCCAATCATCTTGAGTACGTGAGTCCCTACTAGATCCCGATCTCCCATCTTGCATTGGAATAATGTCTTAGTGATGTCAAATCTCTCTTGACGAGCTTGCTCTTGAAATATTTTCTTGAGATGCTCGTCAATTTCCTTGCAACCCATACTCTCGTGTTGCTTCTAAAACTCAGAGTTTATGGCCGCAAGCATGAGACATTCGATGTCTAATGAGTCGTCGAGATAATTCTTATAAGCATCTTTATCAGCCCGAGATGCATTCCGGCAGGCTCGTCAGAGGATACCTCTTCCAAAACATAGAGTTTGCGCTCTTGCCTGAGAACAATTCTCAGGTTCCTATACCAGTTCAAATAATTTGTTCCCCCCCCCAGCTTTACCTTCTCAAGGATCATTCAGAGGGATAAGGTGGAATGTGAACCACTTGCCACACAAATTCTACAAGAATACAAGCAAAAAAAATTAGTAGTACATTTCAAAATATAATTTTCTCTTTCGATTAGGACTTTAATCAAAATAACTCCCACTATTTTATCAAACTGATAACCCTCGATATCAATTCGAATAGTTCATGCGAGTAACTCTCTTAGTGGACAAGATTCTTATTTCACTAACACTATGAGTCAGCTTTGACTTTTCTCTCACAATGCAGCTATTTAGGTAGACAACACTTGTCAATTGCATAATTATGCAACTCCTGTATGGCTGGTGAATAACTCTTTATTCGCATTCATCATATGGTGCATGTCAACCCTATGCCTCTGGGCACTCAACCTTTGAGGTCACACAGTTAAGCTTGACCCGATGTGGACAGTGGGATATCACAAATATCCGCTCGCACCCTTACCAAGATAGATTAATGCACTTTCCTTTGACAAACCCACACTTCATCGATCGTGACAGGAAGAGTGTAATCCATCAGAAGACATCTGAATACTTAATATTGCTTAAGGGATTTTTGACATTTGATTAACTCTTTAATCATGGTTAACACTTAACCAGTGTGCACATCAATAAAAAATTCAACAGCAAATATAATCCAAATGTATCCCAGATGTGCACGAGAAGATCATCAACACTTGATGAGCTGGGTTAAATCTGAACATCTAGAACATTTCTAAATCTTCAGATCCACATGCACTGGACATGAGCAACACCAACTTCATTTACACAGTAGACAAGCTCGTCACTTTATGTGTGAGATACAAAATCTACCGCATTCTTGACTTTGCAAAACAACAAAAGTGACGGTTACTGTTTAAGAGTAACAACAAAGAAATCACATGCGTTCTTGATGGGTTTTCAAGAATAGATTTGGCCTTTTAGAACACTTCTAAAACTCTAAATCTACACGTCATGGATTTTGCAACTTTTGAAACAATGATCATCGCGGAACCTTCTTCTGATACCATTGTTGGGTTTCACATTGAGGTGGTACAACACTTGTGCACGCAGCGGAAATAAGAAAAACAAGGAAAACCCAAAAGTAATTTGTGGATCTTGCGATCACCATTAATCAAGAAGTAGTATTGCATTAAATAAATTTATACCTTCGCGGGATTGGGTCAATACTCAACCTAGGTGCTCCGATTGATTCCAACGAACGGCAACGGCCGGAGTTTCGAGCGTAGAATAGTATCCACGCCTCTACGGGTATCCACACGAGCACGTAGAATCTTATACTCTTGTCGCACAAGATCTAGGTCGGAAAGAGGCTTGCCCTCAACATCTCCATGGATTGCTAGATCCGTTCAAGGAGTAACGACAACGACGAAGATGAAACCTAGGAAACCCTTTCCTGCAGCGGCTAGTGACAGAGGACAGTCGGTAGCGACAAGCGGCGGTCGGCAGTCGGCGGGATCGACTACCGTCGCAGAATCCAAACACTTCCGTCGCGAGAAAATCGCCGTCGCGAGGAAATCACCGTCGCGGGATTATGTCGGGAATGAACAATCGTCTTTTCTGTTCAATAGTAAAACCTATTTATACCTTGAACCGAACCGGCCAATACCAGCAAAGAACGACCGACCCAGACTTAGAAGAAATAAACCGTCGAGACAGAATTCGGTGAGTATCAGGTCGATACACGACGAATCGGCAAATTGTCACGACGAAACACGACGAATCGAAGAGTAGTCACGACGATACACGACGAATCATCGAGTATTACTTCAATACTCGACGAATCGTTGAATGGTAACAACGATACTCGCCGAATACAGCCCATTCGTCGAAACTCCTTACCCATACTCGATGAATTTTCCTTAGCTTCTACCGACTACATACCGGTCGACCCATATTCACAATACAGATCCCGGAATGAAATTTCACCATGTCCAGAACGTCATAGGCTTAGTCCTTCACTCATATCACATATGAGCAAGACCAACACAAAGCTATCCAACTTTTTCAAAGCTCTTATGTGCGACCCCATAGGCTCATACTGCGTTGGCAGTGAGGCTACATGCTTGATCACTTCTAGATCACCATGGTAGCACCAAAAACGAGCACTTCCGCCGAGCACGCGAGATGGGCTGGGCTGGGCGACATCCACATATTCCTGATCGAGGGCCTCCTAGGACTTAGATTTTTCTTTCATCATTTTTTTTATTTGTACTCACCCCTTGGCGACTTTGTAAAGAACCATTTTTAATTTGTAATAAGCTTGTTTGAATATCGCGTTATTTTTGTCGAGTTTATTTGATGTACGCTTTCTTCTCCGCCTACTTGTCTTCTTTCTGCGAAGTCTCGATTTCTGTGCAGACTCCGGCGTGTGGGCGAGATTCTTGATTGTTTTATGCGAGATAGTGTTGGTAGCTAGGATCGATCATTTGGTTAGAACGCGACTTAGGTGGATACTCGCGCGAGCATGATAAACATCCTCCCTTTGCCTTAGCCTATAAATATAAGGGGTAGGTGAGTATTTAGTACGCTTTTGCGATTTTTGACTTACTGCTCGCGAGTAACTGCCCTTGCTCGCGCCTTTATTTTCTTTCTCGCTCTCCTCGTTCTTGCTTCTCGCACTTACTACTCGCACAAGATGGTCGCCGACGATGACGGCGCTCGCCGACAGGCTCATGCGATTAACTTCACAGATGCTGTCTTCAAGAAGTCTCCCACAACCGAGCGAGATCTGGACGATTTCCGCCAAAGGCACCTCCCAGAGGAATACTCGGCCAGGCTCCCCTCCCGGAACGAACGACTAAACACCATTCTCGAAGGTGAGCTAGTCCCTCCCCTCCGTCACTTCGAAGTCGGCCTGCGACTTCCGTTATGGCCCGAATATCGCCAGATCCTGCGATATTTCAGCATCGTCCCCGCCCAGATCAACCCTAAGTGCGTGGCGATGATTATGGACTTCCTCTGCTTCCTTCGGGAAAAGAGGATCACGTTCGACCTCTCCGTCTTCCGGAACATCTTCGCCTTCGTCGCCACTGCCGAGAGAGTCATCTTCTTCAGCAGCCACATCTGCACACTGGTCGTCACGACGAATAAAGCCCACCGATGGAGCGAGTATCTGGTCGTCGTCGCCGGTGACTTTGAAGGCGTGCTGCGGAGGCCGTACCAACTCGCCGAAGTTGCCTTCCTGCCGCCGATCTTGGAAGGCACGCACGAGAAGCTCTTCGAAGCATTCCGCAGGCGGCGATTTGATGTCGTCTTCTGGCACATCAACGTCAATGTGCTCGATGAAGTCCTTCCCTGCGAAGGTATGAATGCACGAGATTCTGCCATACTCGCTACATTACCATTGCTGCTGAAAATCGTGCTAACTGCTCTTCGGTATTTGCAGAGGCTCGCGAGCTCCCGCGAGAACCACTTCCTCCGGCGATGGAAGTCGCATCCTCGCGCCGAGAACCCTCGAACCCGTCTGCCGAGGTCGAGGAGATCCCACCTCTGGCAAGCAACAAGGGCCAGTCGCGTGCCGGAGGCATGGGCGGTTTGCAGCAGAAGAATATCGCCAAGGGGAAGGAGAAAGCCCAGTCCCCGGACCATGCGAGCAAGCGAGCAAAGCTTTCTCGCAAGCTCTTCGACGAGAGGGAATCTCTAGCCGACGTCGGGGCGCCCTGCTTCCTCCCTAACTACAACCTCGGGCGGGAAGGTAGGGATGCCTTTGGTCGCCCGCTGGTCTCCTCTTCCGAGGGCGAGCACAAGGTGACATTGAACACTAACCTACCCGCCTGGTCGAAAGACTGGGAGGACAAGGGGGAGGCATTCGATGTCACCTTCGCTCTATACGGGCGAGCATACGCTAAGTCATTGCTGGAACTCAGCCCAGAGGTGCTCGCCCACCAGACCTCTCGCTCGATTCTGCGAATTGCCGAACTCGGGCACTTCACAGCGAGTAAGCTCCTCAAGACGGAGAAGGCGCTGAAGATCGTCTCGCAGAAGGCGATAGAGCTGGGGATGCAGTCTGCTCGCTAGAAGGAGTATGAGGTAGGTCGTCTCCTCGACGCGACTTCGACGCTTCTGCACTTGAACTTTTCTGACTTTACTGGTTGATCCTCACAGCCGTTGAGATCGAGACGGCGAAGAAGTTCTCCGAGCTTGAGCAAGAGCTTGCCAACACCAAGGCCGAGCTGGATGCTTCTCAGGTTCCGGTTGCCGAGTTGGAAACTCGACAGGTCGCCGTCGAAGATCGCCCAAGTCCTTCTGGTACTCGACCGGCTGAGCCGCAGGAGGCGGCGTCCACGCATGGGATGGGCAAGAAGATCCGCATACACGGGAACAAAATGCCTGCTATCTGCCGCGGGATAGCGCGAGCATCGGGGGAAACCGTTCTCACCAAATTGAGAATGGAGGGTTTCCTCGGCGTAGAGGCCGAGCACCTGACAGTTTTGGACCTAATCCCCGTCCTACTCGCCGAGGAAACAGGTCGAAGGCTCGGTCTTACAAGGACGCTTAAATCCCGTAGCATCGTCCCATCGTCCGCCCTGGGCTATTTAGGAGAAACAGGTCGAAGGCTCGTTTCCCAATCTGACCGCGGAGACCGCTTCCAACTCTGACTCCTGGCTACCAAGACCAGCGTACGAGCGAAGAGAAATGACACTCGGGAGAGGTCCTATAGGACACACTCGAGTCCACCATCCTTCCACGAACTTGCATCTTTTAGAGCTCGGCAGTTTATCCCACCTTGACAACAATAGAGACGCGTCCTGCTTTGCAGGAATAACAGTCGCTAAGAGTGGGTCTTCCTTCATCGAGTTTAGGAGGTTAGCGTCCAGACCTGTTCCTGATAGTTCTTCCAATCAGAGGAGAGATGCAATCGGGCTAGCTAGGCCCACATGCAAGGGGAGAGCTGATCTCAGCCGTCAATGCAGGGGCTCGGTCTTATAAGGATGCTTAAATCCCGATGCATCGTCCCATCATCTGTCCTGAGTTATTTAGGAGAAACAGGTCGAACGCTAGTTTCCTGAATCGATCGTGGAGTTGAACTTCATCGCTTCTAGCTATTTTGAGATGAATCGACATAAGGAAGACAACTCGCAACCTACCGTGGTTCCGGGGGCGAGGAAATGCATATATTGAAATGAGATTACAAGTGAGTAATTACAGGTTACCGCTGGGGGTAGAACCTTTTCAGGTCATCCCCGCTCCCGTGGCTCCGGGGCCAAAGAGGGGTCCGTCCGCGGCTTGGACCCTGGACGCTTCTACCTGAAGTCTGAAGAAGGTCCTCTTGAAAATGACATTCACCGAACTCCCGTTGTCAACGAGGATTCGGTCGACGGTGAAGTCTTCGATGGTGACCTGGATGACTAGGGCATCATAAAAGGGATTCTCATTTCCCAACATGTCCTCTTCAGAAAAGGCGATCTCATCCAATGACGGCGGAACCTGAGAGGTCGAGGCGATGCTCTGATAGGTAGAGCCGACGCTCTTCTGATAGATCTGATGGAGGCTCCCCATGCGGGAACTCCGAGTCCAGCCCCGTCGTTGATCACTCCAACATGCCCACCTCCTGGGCCGTTGATCACCTCTCCGCGACCTCCCAGGTCGACCCGGTCTTCGTTCCTCCTCCTCACCGGAGCTTGGAACGCTACCGGTCCCGCTGGCGCTTCCTGTCTAGGATGCTCCCTTTCCGCTGCTCCAGCTTCCAGCCTCCTCCTCGCCTCCCAAAACTTTGGGCAGGTGGCCTCCCTTGGGGCCTATTCGCCAGTGGATGAGCCGTAGATGTTGATGCTAGATCGACAGGCCGCGAAATAACACTGGTAGAGGATAGCTGCTGGAGGGATCCAGAGTTCGGAGTACGATGAGTGTAGACATGAAGAAGTGGTTTGGGTGGGATTGGTGCCGGGTGTGGGGTGGGAAGGAGGGGCGGTAGAGAAGACGTGACATGAACGATAGGACGAGGTAGGGGAGGAGGAAGAGGAGGAGCGGAAGGAGAAGGGTGAAACGGTTGGTGCTCAAGAAAGGTGACATCTGCCGAGAAAACCACTTTACCCGCAATGGGAGAATAACATACATAGTCTTTTTGAGTCTGAGAGTTTCCCACGAACATACATTTACTGGCACGGGGAGCAAACTGATCCGTGGGTGTGCCAAGATTATAGACGTAACAAGTGCATCCAAAATTACGAGGCGTGAGGGTAAACATGGATTTGGAAGGAAACATGAGACTAAACGGAGTGACAAAGTTGATCATGGAGGAGGACATGCGATTGATGAGATGACATGCTGCAGACACAACAAAGTTCCAGTATAGTGTGGGGACCTGCATTTGAATCATGAGAGACCGAGTAACATCAAGAAGATGACAATTCTTCCGCTCGGCCACTCCATTCTGTTGAGGCGTATACACACATGATGTTTCATGGATAATGCCAAACTCAGTGCATAGATTAGAGAGTGCATGACTAGTGTATTCACGAGCATTATCAATGTAAATGTTTTTTAAGAGAGAGGAGAACTGAGTATGAATTTTTGTAATAAATGCACAAAATGTTGAGGTGAGTTCAGCACGATCGCAAAATAAGTATAACCAGGTGAGGCGAGAGTAATCATCAATAAAGGTGACAAAGTAACGATAACCAAATATATTAGGGGTTTTATATGGTCCCTAAACATCAGAACATACTAGAGATAGAGGAGTATCACTCCGAGTACAAGCAAGATTAAAGAAAGTACGATGTTGTTTGCCGAAGATACAAGATTCACAAGTAAACTCATGCAGGGAGACATCCAGAGGAGTTTTATTGAGAATCTGTAGGGAAGCATGCCCAAGACGATGATGTCAATCGACAGAGGAGACGATAAAGAAAGCAGAAAGAGGAACATCCAGGAGGTAGAGCTCATTAGGAAGCCGCCCCTTACCAATAGTATTCTGCATTTGCCGATCCTGCACAACAAAGGTAGATGATGAGAATGTAACATAACAATTAAGGTCTTGAGCAAGACGGCTAACAACAAAAAGTTAAATGGTGATCCCGGAACATGAAAGGCCGAAGACAGAGAGAGTGTGGGTGTGAGGGGTATATCAGCAACACCGGGGTGGTATCATCATTGACTACAGTGATGAACTTGGGATGGGCAGTCAGCAAGTATTGAGGGGGTCTCTGCAAAGTAATATGGTGTGTGACACCTGAATCTACAATCCAGTGAGAACTCTGGGAGAGACAGGATATACTTTCATTGAAAATCGACGCAACGGGTCCTGATGAGAGAGTAATCACCCCTTGGGGATGTTGGAGTTGGATGCATAGATTATTGATGTCATCACGGGTGGAGGAGGCAGAGTCCGTTGCGGGAGAAGTGGGAGGAGGCTCAACTGTAGCAGAGGCAACAAGAGGTTGAGGAAGACCATGTTTGAAATAACAGGCGGCCTCAAGGTGATCATCCCAACCGCAATAAGTGCATTTAAAGGAAGATCTCCCGGCTCGTCCTTGTCCCCGAGACGTGTTGTGACACCCATGGGCCGAGGAACCTCGAGCTGAAGGAACTTGTGTAGGTTGCTGTAGAAGAGCCGAAGAGAGATTCACAGGAGCATCCGGGGGCGGGGTAACCTTCAGAATCATAGAACAAACATCGGACAAAGAGGGAGTTGTAGAGGAAGAGAGAATCTGAGCCCAAACGCTGTGCAGATGAGAAGGAACACGAGCCATTATCATGGCAACCCCGACCGCTTCTTTCGGAGCCCGTTGGGTAACCAAATCTGTGGTAAGGGGCTGATGCTGTATCCAGGCCTCAACAAGGGTCTTGGCCTTAGCAATATTGGGGGTCATATCACTGGGTGCCACAAGATCAAGAGTTTGAAGATCAGAGATGATGTCAAACAAGTGCTGAAGATTGTTCTGCCCAGAATAGAGAGAGTGGAGCTCCTCCCACATGACCTTACTCGTTTCATGATACATAGCCATCCTGTAGGGCTCAGTGTCCATCAAGTTGAGAAGCCATGACTGGACCCGACCGTCATCACGGAGCCACTCTTTGGTGGGTGCAGTAGGAGTAACACATGTCAGATGATGAAGAAAGCCTTTCGTCTGCAACACACGGCGAATAGAGTGCACCCATTTCACAAAGTTCTGCTTCCCGCTGAGGGAGATGGTGGTAATCTGGAGTTCATCACGGAGTTTAAGCACGGGAGCAACAACACGAGCTGGTAGAGTGAAAGCTGCATCCGGATCCATGGAGGAGCGGACTGTGCGGTTAAGACAGGTGGATAAAAGCCGCAGGCAGAGGAGCTAGACTGTGCGGTTAAGACAGACGGACTGAAGAGAAGAGCTGCGACTAGAGGTGTTCGTAGAGGGCTAGAAGAGATAACAACGGACAGATGAGATCGCAGCGGGAAGGGTTTTGACGAGATCACAGTGGATAGAAGAGACCGCCACAAGATCACAGCGAGAAGAGCAGACCTCTAGTGGTGCGGTTAGAGCACACAGGGCAGCAGGAGAGCAGTGTTAGAAACGAACAGAAACAAACCGAAAGTGGTTTAACAGAAACTTTATTATCCCAAAAAGGTATCAATTACAATGCTATAACCTCCCTTTTATAGAATGGAGGAGATGAGAGAGATTACAAATAAACAATGTGAGACTAAAAATTTACAAGTATTTGCGGCTTTACAAAAAGACAAACCGGACAAGCCGTGCGGTTGGACAAACCGGCTAACCGCCCGACCACAACCAAGATGAGAGAACAAGCACCCCAGAGAGTAAGTCGTCACAGGAGACCGCTAGACCGCCCGGTCTCCAAGTTATCTGAGACAAGCCGCCTGACCGTTGAGACACCAAACTGCAACAACCCAGCACACAGACCGGCTAGGAGAAACCGCCAGACCGCCCGGTCTCCGAACAGCAACAGACCGCCCGGTCTTCATCCTACAACACTCCCCCTCAAGCTGGAGCATAAATATCAATCATGCCCAACTTGTCACAGATGTGGAAAAAAGAAGCGGACACCGACTTGGTGAAGATGTCTGCCAACTCGTTGTCGGAAGTGACAAACGGAGTGCAAATCTGCTTCTTCAATATCTCTTCCCGACTAAAATGACAGTCGACTTCTATGTGTTTTGTTCTCTCATGAAAGACCGGATTTTTGGAAATGTATATCGCGGTCTTGTTGTCACAGAACATAGGAAGAGGATAGTTGTAAACCTCTCCTAAGTCAAGCATGAGAGTCCGCAACCATTTCAACTCACGTGTAGTCGACGCCATACTGCGATATTCCGCCTCTGCACTAGACCTGCAGACCACAGACTGTTTCTTGCTCTTCAAACTCACAAGATTGTCTCCAACAAACGTGCAGAAACCTGATGTCGATTTGCGATCCCCTTTGTCATCAGCATAACTTGAATCAGAGTACGCTTCAACCCTTAGGTGACCATTCTTCTGAAAGAGTAGTCCTTTCCCTGGTGCTGCTTTAATATACTCAAATATCTTCAGGGCAGATTGTAGATGACACTTCATAGGAGCTTGCATGAACTGCCTCACCTTGCCAACAGCATAAGCGATGTCGGGCCTGGTTACCGTGAGATAAATGAGCTTGCCCACCAGACGCCGGTACCTCGTAAGATCGGATAGAAGAGGCGAGTCATCTGTCCAAGTTTTGTCTTCTCCAGCAACCATAGGACAACGAGCAGGTTTAACACCAGTCAATCCTGTCTCCTTTAAAAGATCAAGAGCATACTTTCGTTGGGAAAGGAACATGGAGTTGGGCTTCCTAGAGATTTCAATCCCCAGAAAGTATTTTGGGGACCCCATATCCTTTGTGATCAGGTGTTGACGAAGGTGTTTCTTTGTCAGCAATACCGCATCCTGATCATCGCCAGTAAGAAGAATGTCATCAACATAAACCGCAAGAACAACCAGACCAGAGGCGGTTTTCCGAACAAACAAGGAGTGATCTGCTGAGCTTCTCGTAAAACCAATGGCCGCAACAATGCCACTGAACTTGTCAAACCAGACACGAGGACTCTGCTTGAGGCCATAGATAGCCTTCTTTAGCCGGCATACTCGTGTCTCCCCCTGAGCAACATACCCAGGAGGTTGCTCTATGTAAACAGCTTCCTGCAGATCACCGTAGAGGAAAGCATTCTTAACATCCAGCTGCGAAATAAGCCAATCCCTGTTGACAGCGACAGAGAGAAGGACCCGAATGGTGTTGAGACGAGCCACAGGAGAGAAAGTATCAAAGTAATCAACACCATATGTCTTAGTGAAACCTTTGGCCACCAGGCGGGCCTTGTAGCGATCCACGTTACCATCGAGACAGAATTTCACAACAAAGACCCAACGGCAGCCAACAACATCCGTGCCCAAAGGTGGGGGAACCAGGGTATAGGTCCCCCGTTCAGTGAGGGTAGTCATTTCCTCATCCATAATAGTCTTCTAATGAGGAATAGTGAGAGCCTCCTGGTAGGTGCGGGGAGTGGCGGTCGCAGAGATAGCCAATGCAAATGTCCTGCGAGAAGGAGTCAGACGATCATATGAAACAACAGCAGCCAACGGGTGCTGGGTACACGTCTGCACCCCTTTGCGAAGAGCTATGGGGAGGTTCAGGTCGGCATGTTCTTCAGCAACCGGAGCATCCGGGGCGGAGAGAGCTGGCCCGGGAGGAGAGAGAGACAACTGTGAAGAGGAGGGAGATGGGGGAGAAGAGGCGGGAGAGGGTGGAGATGGTGGAGATAGTGGAGATGGTGGAGGTGGCGGAACAGTAGTAGGAGCAGAGGGAATTGTGGGGTTGTGGTGAGAGGTAGGATCAGCAGGAGTAGAGGAGGAAGAGGAAGAGAAGTAAGATGTATTTTCAAAGAAGGTGACATCCGCAGAGACAAATTGCTTGCGGGTAACGGGGTCAAAGCAACAATAACCTTTCTAAGTGGGAGAGTACCCCAGAAAGACACATTTAGTAGACCGCGGGGAGAGTTTGTCGCGGGTGGCAGAGGGAGCATGCACAAAGGCTGTGCAACCAAAGATACGTAGAGGAAGAGGAAAGGGTTCTTTGCCCGGATAGAGAATGAAGAAAGAAGTTTGACCACGGAGAACGGTGGAGGGAATGCGATTGATGAGATAGCAAGCGATGAGAACATCATAGCCCCAGTACGAGCGAGGGACATGCATTTGCGTGAGCAGAGTGCGAGCGACATAAAGGAGGTGACGGTTTTTGCGTTTCGCTACTCCATTTTGTTGGGAGGTGTAAACGCAACTAGTTTGATGAATAATCTCATGTTGCGTGCAGAAAGAGGAAAAAGCGTGACTGAGATATTCTTTTGCATTATCCGAGCGTAAGATTTTAATGGAGACATCAAACTGAGTTTGAATGGAATGGTAAAAGGATGTCCATACATCAAAAAGTTCAGAGCGGTCGCGTAAGAGATATACCCAAGTAGAGCGAGAAAAATCATCAATGAAAGTAACAAAATAGGAACTACCCCGACCAACGGTAAGGGTAGGAGCAGGACCTCAGATGTTGGAGTAAACAAGATCAAACGGATGGGTAGAACCACGATCTTGCTTTGGAGGAAAGGAGGAGCGGTGATGCTTGCCAAGTTGACATGCGTCACAATTAAGAGGAGGATAATGCGGAGGGAGGTGGGGAAGAAGCTGGCGAAGAAGCCGGGGAGGAGCATGACCAAGGCGAAGATGTCATTGGAGAAGATTTGTAGAGGAGGAGGAGAAGGCGGATAGAGCAGAGACGTTGTCGAAGAAGTAGAGGCCGCCGCTCTTAGTCCCAGTAGCAATCATCCGTTGGGAGGCCGGATCCTGAAAAGAACAAGAAGTAGGAGTGAATGTGACGGAGCACTGTAGTTGCTTGCATAAAGAAGTAACCGATAATAAATTGCAAGGAAACCGGGGCACATAGAGGGTATCTGCCAGACACAGAGAGGGAGTTACTTGAACCATGCCTGCCCCATTGACCGGGGAGGGAGAGCCATCAGCAACTATGACCGGGGGCAACCGATCATGTGTTTCTAGATGAGAGAAAAACTGAGGATTACCTGTCATATGATTTGTAGCACCAGAGTCGATCAACCATCGTTCATGAGTAACAGCGTGGGCACTACCAGAAGTGGTGACCACCAAGGCGGACAGCTTGGAGGTGGAATCCATTGAAGAGAGACGATGAGAGAACAGGAAGCAGCGGTGACAACAACAAGTCGCAAGCCGAGCGAACAGAAGCAGGCCGCGCGGCTAGGAAGGTCGCAGGCAGGAGAAAACAGGTCGGACGGCAAAAGAGAGGCCGCAACGACTAGTAAGCAGGAGCGGCTAGAAGGAAACAGGTCGAGGCGAGGAGCGAAGGCGGTTAGGAGAGGAGCAACAAGGTCGCGGCGACTAAGAGGAGGAGAGTGGAGAGAGCAGGTCGCTGCGACTTAAGGACAGGTCGCGACAACAAAGAAGAGCAGCTAGAGAAGAGAAGCAAGGAAAAACAAGCCGCGCGAACAGGGCAGCAGTCAGAAGAGAAGGCAAGCCGCGAAGACAGGTCGCGGAAAGCAGAAACAAGCCGCGCGAACAGGACAACGGTCAGAGGAGGAATCAATCCGCGAAGACAGGTCGCGAAAAGAAAAATCAAGCCGCGAGAATCAGAGAGCGCACACAATCAAAAGGAAAAGACCGTTTCCTCTGATACCATGTTATAAACGAACAGAAACAAACTGGAAGTGGTTTAACAGAAACTTTATTATCCCAAAAAGGTATCAATTACAATGGTATAGCCTCCCTTTTATAGAATGGAGGAGATGAGAGAGATTACAAATAAGAAATGTGGGACTAAAAATTTACAAGTATATGTGCTTTACAAAAAGACAAACCGGACAAGCCGTGCGGTTAGACAAACCGGCTAACCGCACGACCACAACCAGGATGAGAGAACAAGCACCCCAGAGAGTAAGTCGTCACAGGAGACCGCTAGACCGCCCGGTCTCCAAGTTGTCTGAGACAAACCGCCTGACCGCTGGGACACCAAACTGCAACAGCCCAGCACACAGACCGGCTAGGAGAAACCGCCAGACCGCCCGGTCTCCGAACAGCAACAGACCGCCCGGTCTCCATCCTGCAACAAGCAGACTAGCGGTAGACCGAGCAAACTGATCAGGAACCATCGACATACCGCTGCAGAGTGGATAACGGCAGACCGCTGAGGCCGCAGCGACAAGCGAGCAGACCGCTGAGGTCGCGACGAAAAGCGAGCTGACCGATGAGGCCGCTGCGACAAACTGATCACTAACTTGCGGCATACCGCTGAGGCTGCGACGACATGCTGATCAGGAACTAGAGGCAGACCGCTGAGACCGCTGCGACAAGCGAGCAGACCGAGTAGAATTCGGCGACTAATCAGCGGCAGACAACGATCAGATCACTGAGAGAGCACTACAATGGCTAGCAGACCGGATCACAAGCAAGGAAAGCCAACAAAAGAGCGATCAGCAGCGAAAGGGGCCCACTTGGCAGGAGGGCAGAGAGTATAAAGGGTAGGGCAGAGATGGAGGGGGGGGGGGTAAAAGAGGTGGAAGCCACGTGATTGAGGAGGAAGAGGTGGTTAGAAACAAAACAGGTCGCTGCCCTGTGCGGGTTGAGAAGGGGAGGTCAAGCAGGCGGTTAAGAACAACCTAACCACATGTAGAGATCTTCACCTCTGATACCATGTAGAAGAACACGGAATCAGGATGAAAATAATAATTGTATTCTCCAATTGCGTATAAACTACAAGTATGAGTACATATATATAGGAAAAGAGAGAGAGAGAGATTACCACTCTAAAGATGTGGGACTAAACAAGAAAGCTAAGTGAGCTTATAAATGTGCCGCACTTACTTGGGCTTTTACATAATTCCCTCTAATATTTTCTAACATATTGGAAAGCATTCATCTGATATGATGTTCTCAAGCCAAGTGCGAGCTAAGACATCACACACCTTAATCTAAGTATAGAGGAGAACTAGTTCCCAATGAAGGATCAATGAGATGATTTCTTATTGCTCTGCGATCACACATGAACGAGAAAAAAACACTTCAATGATGTAGTTTGGATCAGTCAACTTTGAAATGGTCCTAATGTTTTTAGATGTCTCGAAGGTAGTGAATGTCAACACAATGATAAAGGTGGGTTTGAGTGTTTCCATTCAAACACAATCGAAATTATACACCCAAATTCTATCAAAGAAGAGAACAATTGCCACATGTCATGAAATAATCACAAAGAACATTGAACATTGGAGGAGTGCTTTGGAGCATGAATCTGGACGATGTTGATGCGCGAAAATGGAGGCAGCACACCAGCAGATAACGGGTGTTCGATCTCACTAGGATGATGAAGGAGAAGAGGGTTACGGGGATAGAGGAGAGGTTGATGAGGATGCGGGGATAATGGGAGGTTGATGTGGAACTGTCGAGCAGACGGTTACTTTGACGGTTAGGATTAGAGGTAGAGGTTGATGCCGAGAGAGGAGAGGAGAAGAGAAGAAGAGGGTCCGCTTGCAGCGGCAAAAACAGACTTCGCCCGCCGCGCCTTAAATGTCACTCTTGCGACGTGCTTTCCTTTGATTATTGTAGAGAAGGAAAAGCCAAACTTGTATATATGTTCACTTGGTACAAATACAAAGAATGAGTACAAATATATAGATGAGAGAAAGAGAGAGGAAAGTCCGATACACAAAGTGAGACTAAAGAGAGGAGAGAAACAATAAATGCTATAAAATGGGCCTAGTTTAAATGGGATTTTCTAACACTCCCCCGCAAGCTGGAGCGTATAGGTCATATGCACCCAGCTTGGACAAACACTGGTATAACAGGGTACTTGATAAGGCCTTTGTGAGGATGTCGGCAACTTGATCAGTTCCTGGAACATGCTTCAATTCAAGTTTCTTCAATTGTACCTTCTCACAAACAAAGTGACAGTCAACTTCGATATGTTTTGTGCGCTCATGAAACACCAGATTTTTTGCTATGTGTATGGCGGCTTGACTATCACAAAATAGAACAGCAGAGGAGGGGAGTTTTACTCCCAGGTCAGTAAGGAGACTTTCAAGCCATGTGAGTTCTGAGACAACCGAGGCCATCGATCGGTATTCAGCTTCTGCAGAGGAACGGGCTACAACAGCTTGTTTCTTACTTTTCCATGTAATAAGATGACCACCAAAATAAGTACAGAACCCACTTGTTGACCTCCGATCGTCCAGGGAACCCGCATAATCGGCATCAGAATAGGCAACCAACGCGGGAGCAGAGTCGGAGGTTTTGTAAACCAGCCCTTGACCCGGAGCTCCCTTAAGGTATCGGAGAATCCGTTCAACCTCCTGGAGATGAGAAACCCGGGGGGCATGCATGAACCGGCTGACAACCCCAACTGCAAACGATATATCCGGCCTCGTGACCGTTAGATAGATCAACTTTCCCACAAGGCGTCGATAGTATTCCGGATTCGGAAGCAGCAAATCGTCATCCGAAGCATGAGCGCACAGTTTATGATTTGCCTCCATCGGGGTACAAGCTGGCTTGCAACCAGACTGACCAACATCTTTGAGAAGATCGAGACAGTACTTTCATTGGGAGAGCACCAACCCGTCCGGCGCCGTGCGATCTCGAGACCAAGGAAGTAGCGAAGTTGCCCCAGGTCTTTAGTCTGAAATACAGTGCTCAGATGTTGTTTGACCTCTTGAATCCCCTTTGAGTCATCCCCAGTGAGAAGGATGTCATCAACATAAACCAACAGAAGGACGGTGCCAGTGGCCTGGTGTCGGGTAAAAAGGAAGAAATCTGCAGAACTCCGAGTGAACCCCATGTCCGAACCACCTTGCTGAACTTTGTCAAACCACGCCCGAGGGGACTGTTTGAGACCATAAATGGATTTTTTGAGAAGACATACCCGAGACTCCCCCGTGGTCTCAAACCCGGGCGGTTGGCGCATGTAGACCGTTTCCTGAAGGTCGTCATTCAAAAATGCGTTCTTGATATCGAGCTGATGAAGGGGCCAGTGGCGGTGCACCGCGACGGAGAGAAGAACACGGACAGTGGTGAGCTTGGCCATCGGAGAGAAGGTTTCCTCGTAGTCGAGGTCCTCCTGTTGGGTGAAGCCACGGGCCACAAGACGGGCCTTCAGGCGGGCAATAGTGCCATCCGGAGCATGCTTGACGACGAACACCCATTTACACCCAACAGGGTGCTGACCAGGAGGTAAGGGAACCAAGACCCTGGTCTGGTTGGCCCAGAGGGCCGTCATTTCTTCGTCCATGGCAGCCCGCCAGCCAGGATGGTGAAGCGCCTCCTACAAAGAGTTAGGGACCGAAACAGAGGATAATGAGGTGGCAAAGTGAAGAAGAGAGGGAGAGAGGCGATGGAGAGAGACGTAATTCGCCATTGGATGTGCGGTAGAGGCGGGAGCCAGATCAGCAGGTAGCGGAGCACCAGAGGTCGAAGCCGACTGCAGAGGGGCAACGGGATGAGGAGAGCGACGAGAATAGACCCGGATAACCGGTGGTGGTGAACAGACAGGACGTTGGGAAGGAGGACAAGATGAGGAGGGAGGAGCAGGAATGACAGGACGAACGACGGGATCGGGACTCGGAGCGACATCCAGATCAGGGAAGAATGGAATATCTTCACGGAAAGTCACGTCAGCCGAGACAGTAACCTTGCGGGTAGCAGACAAATAACATACATAACCCTTTTGAGTGCGCGAGTAGCCCACAAAGATATGCTTGGCTGCACGAGGATCCAACTTGTCCGTGGAGGGACCAAGGTGGTGAACGTAGCAGGTACACCCAAACACCCGTGGAGGAACGGGAAAAGGCAGAGTAGTAGGAAAGAGGAGGCTGAAGGGAGTAGCATACTGGAGGACGGAAGAAGGGAGACGGTTGATGAGAAAGCAAGCCGTGGAGAGCGCGTAGTTCCAGTATGGTTTGGGAACCCGCATTTGAAGCATAAGTGAGCGAGCGACATCAAGAAGGTGACGATTCTTGCGCTCGGCGACACCATTCTGTTGGGGAGTGTACGGACACGAGGTTTGATGAAGAATGCCGAACTCAGAGCAGAGAGTGGCGAAGGTATGACTGGTGTACTCCCGCGCATTGTCAGTACGAATAGTACGAATGAGCGCAGAGAACTGAGTGCGAGTCTCAAGTATGAAAGCCCGAAAGACGCGGGGAAGGTCAGAGCGATCCCGGAGGAGATATAACTACGTCATTCAAGAGTAATCATCAATAAAAGTAAGAAAATACCGATAGCCAGAAATACTAATAAATTTGTACGGACCCCATATATCGGAGTGTACCAAAATAAAAGGAGCGGAGCTCCGAGTACAATGAGAAGGGAACGATGAACGGGGCTGTTTGCCCAAAATACATGTGTCACAGCGAAAAGCAGGACGAGAAACATCTGGAAGAGGAGAATGACCCAGACGGCGATGCCAATCCGAAGAGGAGATAGAGGTGAGGATAGTGGGAGAGTCGTCAAGAAGATAGAGCCCATTATGCAGCCGTCCTCTACCAATGATAGTCCGCGTCTGCTGATCCTGTATGAGAAAAGAAGAAGAAGTAAATGTCATTGAGTAATTAGAATCAGTAGTAAGGCGACCAACAGACAGTAAATTGAAAGAAGAGCCCGGA
The DNA here is from genome assembly GCA_039583875.1 of Platanthera guangdongensis. Taxonomy (NCBI): domain Eukaryota; kingdom Viridiplantae; phylum Streptophyta; class Magnoliopsida; order Asparagales; family Orchidaceae; genus Platanthera; species Platanthera guangdongensis. The sequence continues at coordinate 137,236,823 of CM077159.1, read as the reverse complement.
ACATGTAGAGCCGAGCGCAGAAGGAGAGAAGAAGTGAGGGAAATATCAGCACATCCAGAGACGAGAACTGATGCCCCATTAGCGACAGTAATGTACTTCGGGTGAGCGGAAGACAAGTACTGAGGCGGCCTAACAGAGGTGATATGATGAGTGACACCAGAATCAAGGATACAGCGCGGGCCAGAGGACAGGCAGGCGATACCTTCATTGGAGATGGAGGCAGCAGAGGCAACCGAGGCAGGCGGGCGGCTAAGCAGGCCATGAAGATGCTGGAGCTGAAGACGAACCTCGTGAAGATCCGGACGAGGGGAAGTGGAGTCGGTAGTAGCAACAGAGGCCTGTGGACGAGGAGGTCGCCCATGTTTGCGATAGCACGTGGCTTCAAGATGCCCATCTTTACCGCAGAACGAGCACTTAGGCCAAGACCGGCCACCCCGACCCCGGCCGCGAGAATCAGAGCGGCCTCCAGGGGCAGAAGATGGAAGAGGCAATAAGGGAGCGGGTGCCTGTTGAACAAGGGCCGGAGAAGGAAATCCGGGCACATCCAGAGGCGGGGAGACTCTGAGAAGCATCGAGCACACATCGGAGAAAGAGGGGGTAACGGTAGAGGAGAGGATGTGAGCCCGGACACTGTGAAGATGAGGCGGTACCCGGGCCATCATCATAGCGATACCCACAGCTTCCTTTTTGGCACGTTGAGCAGCAAGATCCAAAGTAGGAGGCTGATGGTGGATCCAAGCCTCAACCAGAGACCGAGCCTGAGCAACAAAAGATATCAGGTCGGTCGCGTCACTGCTATCAAGGGCCTGGAGAGCAGTGATGATGTCATACAGATGATGGAGACTATCCTTGCCAGAGTAGAGAGTGTGGAGCTCGTCCCACATGCCTTTGGCCGTCTCATGGTACATGGCCAGGCGATAAGATTCGCCATCAAGAGAGTTAAGAAGCCAAGTCTGCACGCGACCATCATTGCGTAACCATTCCTCAGTAGGGGTACCGATAACGGCCTGAGTCAAGTGATGAAGGAACCCCTTTGACTGCAGGACACGGCGAACCGAGTGTGCCCATTCCACGAAGTTTTTCTTGCCAGTGAGAGAAATTGTAGTAATCCGAAGCTCGTCGCGGACTTCCTGGAGAGAGGCCGGGCGGTCAGGAGGAGGAGCTGCTGTGCCAACAGAGTCCGCAGAGGAAGTCATGGAGGCGAGAAACGGCTAGGAGAACAGACGGGGCACCAAAGAAGACCGCACGACCAGACCAGAGAGCGGCCGGTCAAGAAGAGAGCAGTCGCTGGGAGAGAGAAACAGGTCGCAGCGGACAGAGACAAGCCGCGAAGAAAAGAGAGAGGTGGAGACCGCGACCAAAATGCGGGAAGGCAAGAGTTCGCACGGTCGGGCTGAGCACAGCAGCGGTCCAAGAGACAGGAGGCCGGCAGCGGGTAGAAAGAAGAGACCACGAGTAGGGAAGACTCGAGCGGGGAAAGAAAGAAGAGACCGCAGAGACTAAGGATCAACCCGCTGGAGAGGCAGGCCGCTGCGAGCTGGAGCAGGCCGCTGCGAGCTGGAGCAGGCCGCAGGAGAGGCAGGCCGCTGCGAGCTGGAGCAGGCCGCAGGAAAGGCAGGCCGCTGCGAGCTGGAGCAGGCCGCAGGAGAGGAAGACCGCTGCGAGCTGGAGCAGGCCACAAGAGAGGCAGGCCGCCGCGAGAGAGAGAACAGACCGCACGAGACAGCGGTCTGGAGGAGAGAGAAGAGAGGTGGACCCGACGAGAGAGAAAGAGAAGGGGACGACTATAAATGCCGGAGGGGAGGGGTGGAACCACGGAGAGGAAGAGGAAGCGGGAGAAGAAGAGGGAAGCGACCAGGACAGCAGGCCGCAGGAAGCCGGGCGGGTAGCGGACAAAGATCAAACCGCGCGGGCAAGAAGGAGAAGCCGCGCTAGGAAGACCGTTGGCTCTGATACCATGTAGAGAGAAAAGACAAACTTGTATATATGTTCACTTGGTACAAATACAAAGAATGAGTACAAATATATAGATGAGAGAAAGAGAGAGGAAAGTCCTATACACAAAGTGAGACTAAAGAGAGGAGAGAAAAACAATAAATGCTATAAAATGGGCCTAGTTTAAATGGGCTTTTCTAACAATTATGAATCAGTGTTACAACTTGAGTCGAGTCCTTTACATGAGAGAATAAAGGGTACAAGGAGAGCTGACGGCTAGAGGAAAGAAGATGCCAGAGGCCGAGCGGCTTGACCAGAGAGGTCGGCAGACCACGCGGACAGCTGATCCCGCAGTTCACTAATCAAGGCCGAGCGGACTGTGCGATCAGGCCGAGTAGACCACGAAGGTCGCTGAAGCCGAGGCCGTGAACAGTCCCGGACTGTCTTAACCGCGCGGGCAGGAAAGTTGTGTCCGCAGGGTCTGCTGCGCTGGTTGTTCCTTGACTGTCGTGTCGACTGTGTCCTTCGAATGAGAGGTATGAGGGTCTATTTATAGGCCCGAGGAGGTGACGGTCTTGGTAACATTACCCCCGGTATATCGGTGAATTGTGCGAGTAGACATGGAATCCGCCGAGTCTGCGCCATATTGTGCGGATAGGGACTTGTCTTGAACTGATCTGCTCTTGGAGGACTAGGGCGAGTCCGCCTCTGTTGCACTAAGCGAGCCCGCGTCTAGTTATGCGAGCTGAGCAGTAGTCCGCTTGCTGCTGGGAAGAGGCCGGTGCTGGAAAGCTGGGGTACGCCTGGCGGACTGCATAACGAGTCCGCCTAGCTCGCGGAGGACAGGTTGAGTCGGTCTCCTCCTTCTGCTGGAGGCTTGTCTTTGCTAGGAGAGACGAGCTTGGCGACCTGGCGGACTGAATAGAGCAGGTCGCGCATGTTGTTGGATGAAGCGAGTGCTGGGAAGCCGGAGTGCTCCTGGCGGACTGCATAATGAGTCCGCCTAGCTCGCGGCTGACAGGTTGAGTCCGCCTCAGCTGTTGGATGGAGGCAGTTCGTTACCTTCTAGCGGGTAGGAGCAGATCTTCCTTGCTCGAGGAGAGCTCGCCACCTTCTGGCGTGCTGGAGTTGAGTCCGCGTAGTGTTGCGCGGTCTGGTGAAGAGTTGTCGGTCCTGCTGCCAAGTCTTTCCTCAGGCGGGCTGAGACCGAGTCCGCCCATTGTTGGCGGATAGGTGGACTAGGTCGCTGGATGCTGTGCGGGTTGACGGTACTACTGCCGTCCACCCTCCTTGGGTGGACTTAGACCGAGTCCGCGAATTGCTGGCAGACAGGAGGGTTGGTCGCCGACTGGGCGACCTGGCGGACTGAAGGAGCAGGTCGCGCAGGTCGCCCCCGCTGCTGAAGTCCGTCTCCTGTTGGATGAACAGGCTTGTCGCTTGGGCGACCTGATGAGTTGTCGCCTTTTGTTGGGCGACCTGGAGGCAGGTCGCTTACTTCTTGGCGGATTGGGATGTAGCAGAGAGTTGTCCGCACCTGTAGAAGAAAGGAGCGGTCGCCTGGTGATGACATAGTTAGCCTTGCTAGCCGGGCAACCTGCAGGAGCGGGCTGAAGAGCAGACCGCGCCTCCTGCTGAGCATGCGGTTACCGAGCAGTCTGGGCGGATAGCAATGCGAGTCCGCCACTTTGTTGGGTAGTCCGCACCTATTGCGGTATAGCAAACTATTGCGCTGTTAGCCGATGTAACCGTGCGGGCTGCAGGGGTGTACTGTGGAAGCAGTTCGCAGCCCCTGCAGAATAGGGCTGTTGCGCGACCTAGGCGGTCAGACCGGGGAGACCGCCCTAGCCGCGCGGCCTGAGCGGATAGAGAAGTTTGTCCGCCCATCCTAGAGGACAAACAGGTCGCGACCTCTAGGAGAAACTCGTAGCAGACCACGACTTGTGAGCTAGTTACCTTGGGTGGGATCGCTGATTTCTGGGTTAACAGACGAGTTAATGTATACTAGTGGACGTGGGGAAGAGCTAGAGGTGGAAGCTTTATGGGAAGCTCTGTGGGAAGTGTGCGGGAAGCGAGCTAGGTGAGAGATGGTTAGAGGTCTCGACGAGAGGTCTCAGTGAGTGGTGGTTAGAGGTCTCTACGAAAGGAGAAGCAGGATGTGAGATTGCTCGTGTGAGGTGAGGTAGGATGCATGGCCAGATGAATGAGTCGGGATTTAACCTTGCTCTGATATCATGTTCAAACTTCTCAAAAGTATTATATATATTTTTAATACATCGACAATCCCCTCTATATATAGAGTAGAGGAGTTAATAACTACCTCCAATAGGAGAGGCGAGACTTTAGAAGAATAATGAAAGCAATGGGCCTCATAATCTGTGTATTACACTTTAGAAGAATAATGAAAGCAATGTGCCTCATAATCTGTGTATTACATTGAGCTTCAATAACTAGCTTTCATCAACTTCAAAGAAATTGGTAACATGTTTGCCACGAGAACTTCATCCGTTTGATTTATCTTCTCTGGTTCAAGAACGATGCTGGACTTGGAATACCAAGAATGGTTGAATGCTTGCTGATGTTGATCTTGAGCTCTTCAAGAACAATGTCAATTTTGTTCTTGACCTCCCTGGTGTTTGGATGGAAACAACAAACTGCTCATGTCATTGGAGTTGCTTTATTGATCAAAATCTACTCTGATTCAATTTTCTTCATTATTGGTGCCAATATTTATGGTGGACTGCCTGCAAAGAATCAACAGAGCTTTCTGACTGATTTCTTTAAAGACTTTTGTGACTGGTTTAGACTGTTAGAAGGTGACATCAATTATTTCTTTCGGTGTCATAAAGAATCTTGGAACTTGATCAAGAAGGCTGGATGGCATTGATCAGATCATTTTCTCATGTCAACAAAGCTATTGCCGAGTCGCTGAAATTGACCTTCCATGCTGTGCTCTAGTTCTTAAATCATGACCGTCAATGCTAAGATGTCTACCATTCATTGGCCTTGTGCACCAAATATTATGATCACGAAGAGTGGAATCCTATGGAAGGATGAAAACTAGGAGAAGGACTCTAGAGGGGAAACAACAGGAACGAGAGATGAAGGGAATCTTGAGGGATAAAAGCTAGAGGGATAGAATGTGAAAAGGGGGCAGGAAGAAGACAAATAGAAAACTAGAAAGCTAATTCGTTCATTTCATGATCCAATTACAATCGTTCATGGTCTATATTTTATAAAAATACAGTCCACATCCGAGGCTTAGTAATTACTCACATTACCCTTATAATATGCTACTACTGCTACACATGTGGAGCCCACTTAGCTTTTTTATGGCAAACCAAATGTTATGTTTATCTCGGCAAAATCGTCAGTCTTTTGACATTTGCTGCTTGCAATTCTCAGATTCTTTGAGGTTTACCTCAGCAATTTCAATTCTCCTTGCGGTGGTGTTTGTGTTCATCAGCTCGGGGATGGCTATCTATGCTCTGTTCAGCGGCACCATAAAAACACCAAGGTTGTTTCCAGACTTCACGCACCAATCCTTTTTAGAGCTCTTCACTGCCATCCCTGTTCTTGTTGTGGCATTCACCTTCCATTTCAATGGTAACTAAACCCATTCTCTACTTTGAACTTTTATTACATGGATTAACTTCTTTTTTTTGGCTTCCAAACTCTTGAATGCTTGCAGTACATCCAATACGTGCGGAGATGAGCCGCGTCTCAGACATGACTCCGGCGGTGCGTGTCTCCCTCATACTCTGCTCGGCCATCTATGCCACAGTCGGGCTCGCTGGCTACCTCCTCTTCGGGGATGAGACAATGTCCGACGTGCTCTCCAACTTCGACCAGAGCTTGGCGAGCCCATTCTTTGATGATGTGGTCAGGCTGAGCTACGCTGTCCACCTAGTACTGGTGTTTCCTTTGATCTTCTACTCTCTTCGACTGAACATAGATGGGCTATTGTTACACAAGTCATCCCGACCGCTCATGGCGGATGCTGGTCGATTCTTGGTCCTCACTGTGCTGTTGTTAGCTTTTGTTTACTTGGCGGCAATGGCTATTCCCAACATATGGGTGCTGTTTCAGTTTGCTGGGTCTACCACAGCTGTCTGCCTAGCATTGATCTTCCCGGGCGCCATCGTTTTAAGGTAATGGACTTTTTTTGTCATCAAAGTTATGTAATTACTAGAATTTTTCTTCCCCTTTTGAAATTATCAGAATCTCCCCTTAGGATTTTATCATTTGTGCTATACACCTCATCCTAACTATCATACATTACGACTTATGATAGTACCATTCGTGGGATCTATAAGTTACAATTTATTGTACTAATAGTAATGGCAAAAAGGGGGATGAAAAGTCAATATAATCAACCCTAATAAAGTAAGCTATAATCCATGCGATGTATTATTGGTTAGACTCAACATGTTGCTTTCTATGAAAAATTGATATATTTAACAATCAGGTGGTGACATTAAAGTTGGTTTAGGATGTAGGGTTTAAAATTTAGATTGTCATACTCAATAATATGTTTTCGAGTTAATAATCATAACGAATCAGCTTTGTCTTCACAGTTATAATTGGACCAAAACCTAGGACAAGAGTCCTACAAGAATTCTTGTTTGAGAAGTGTTCAAAATCAATTGGATATACAGTTGAATTTGGAGGAATAGATTAATTGCATGCCTATTATTCATCATAGAGGATATATATACTGTTACAATAAACACAAACACTTAAACACACGATGTGGCACTACAACCCACTTACGCACAATATTAATAACACACAAAAAAAACGACTTGTAAAATAACTCTCAACTCTCCCCCTCAAGTCGGATGGAAGATATCGGTCATTCCAAGTCTTTTGATGTTATCCATGAACGAGTCACTTCCCAAGCTTTTAGTGAACACATCTGCTAGTTGATCTTTAGAGTGGACGAATGGTGTGACCACAGTTTTTTTATCCAAGTGATCTTTGATGAAATGCTGATCCACCTCAACGCGCTTTGTTCTGTCATGTTGAACTGGATTGTGTGCTGTGCTGATCACTGCCTTATTGTCTCAAAAGAAGGAGAAGAGAGACGTTACGGGAGTCATCGTGGCTGCCACTATGAACATAACTTCTTCCTCTAACAAATGACTGGAGAACCTGCAATAACAAATGACTCAACCTTGCTCTTGGGAGTATCCCTGGGCTAGGTAGGGGTAAGAATAATCTTCTGTCCTTTATCAAAGAAAACACATGTGTTGGATTTTCCAAAACATGTGGCGCCGCAATCATATAACCAAGGTCATCCAAGTAAAATGTGTGTGGCGTCCATAGGTATAACGCCACACCAGACCTTGTTCTTAGTGGATGTTAAGTAAATCGGCACCAGACATTGCTATGTAACTTGGCCCACCTGGGTGGTGGATTTGTCCACCCATAGGACCCGATAAGGATGCAGACGTGGCTTGGCAGTAAACTGCATTCTCTCTAACCCTTTTTTGGTGATTATGTTCACGCAACTACCACTATCAATAACAAGCTTGCAGAGATCTCTTGCGCTAAGGAAATCCATGATGAAAATCACAGTGCGACGCCAATCCTCAACATGTGTGGTGTGCCGAAGGCAATGCAGGAATCCTAACCCTAGCGACTTCTTAGCGTCGCTCTCCCATCCCTCCTCTACAACGGCCATAATCTCCTCGACTTTGGCGTCCTCAGCCTCAATGTTGGGCTCGCCCGATTCATCAATCAGTAAATTCCCCGTCGGGCATTGCTCTGTGAAGTGCCCTTTGCTAGAACACCGATAACATTGGACGCCCCCTCCTAGGTTTGGGGCCTCCAGAGACAATAACTTTCTTTATCGCATCTGCAGGAGCGCAAGGGGTGACATTGGCCGTAGCGGGAGTGATTCTCTTAGTCGTTGTGGCATCAGGTCGAGAGATGACCTGTCTCGGGCCAACAGTTCACAGATATTGCTCGTACTCCGGCGCGAGATGAAAAACTTGCTCAACATCTCAATCCAATGGGGAATCAGTTCCTTCTGATGTCAGCTTTAAGTCTAATTCAGAAATGAGATGCAGTGGCAATGGGCTCCTTTAGATTTTCACTATGGACCACGAACTCGTCAAAACGCGACATTTACTTTGCACAGAAAGAGTCCCTTATCAGTGTGCATATAGCTGGTCCGAGAGCTGGTTACAATATGAAGTGGGGAGGTATTATTCTTTCATTCGCTGCTTCATCCCGTCCCTTCGGGTGATAGGGTAATAACTGCCCCGCTCATGCGACCTCTCTGTGATCGACCAATAATTTTTGCTTAACCGATTAACTTCATTTTGGCGAACCGCACACGCCTCTCGTCACTCAACTCAAAACAGTCAAAATAGTGATCCATATCCATAAGACAATCGTTAAATGCCTTCGAGTCCAGGTGATCGCCAAAGGAGGGTGCGTCAAAGAGGACATGCCTGGTGTTATCATCCTCTTCTGAAGTCATCATGTGATGCCACTTATTGTAGTCACCGTACTGATCATCATAGTCTGTGTTGTAGATATCGACCGACATATCTGACATGTCGACCGACATAAAGGTTTAAGAGCTGAAACGATGCGTAATCATTTTATTTTTTGTTTGTAATGTTTTGGAAAAAACGGACCGATATATCGGTTATAACCAACATATCAGTCCAAAAAAATGCTAAGATATCGGGTTTTTGTTTTATTTTATTTATTTATTCTGCGCGATCTTTTAACTCTCCCACACCCCACGGTTTATTTCAGTACTCTGCTCCTGCCCTAGCTCTCCCTTACACTCTCTGTCGGGCTCTACCTCGCGCTCTCCGCTGGTGCTCTCCCTCGACTCTCTCGCACTCGCTGGTTGTTCTCTTTCTCTCGCGCTCTCGACACTCTAGCTCGCTGGTTCTCTCTGGTTATTTATTTTCCTCGCTGGTTGTTCTCTCTGGTGCTCGCTGGTTCTCCCCGGTGCTCTCGATTCTCTCGACTAGTGCTCTAACTTCGTTGTTCTCTCTTCTCTCTGGTGCTCTCAATCTCGCGGGCTCTCGACTCTATTTGTTGGTGCTCTCACTCTCTCGGCTGGTGCATTCTTCTCCCTACCACCCCCTCTCATTCTCTCGCTCTGCATTTTTCGTTTTCTCATGCTTTGCTGGTTTCCATGATAGTTGTGGTTGTCTTACTAGTTGTTGTTTCTCTACTGCCCTGTTACCATACTGTCATGTTGTCTTGTTGCCTTGCTCCTTGTTGCCTTATTGGTCGCTACCTTGCTGGCTGTGGTTGTTGCAATGTGATGGCTATTAGAATAGGTTGTCTTGCTGCCAGCTTGCCCTGTTTCCCTGCTTCCTTTCTCCATGCTGCCTTATTGGTCGGTTGCCTTGCTGGTTTTCGGTTCTGTAACATGGTGGTTGTGTGCTACTTGCTGCCTTGTTTTCTTACTGTAGTTGTAGCCAAGTTGTCGTGTATTGGTATTTGCATTACTTGTTTGGTGGTTGTTTGTTATTTTTATTTGACTCGTTTTTGATTTTGTTAGTCAACAAATGATTTGAAATACCCCTATTACTAGTTATTTACCCAACTTCAATTTGCAATCGATGATGCATGCATATCCAACTTCATTTTCTAGTTGTCTTGCTGCTTTGTGTTTTTTGGTAAATAAAATATTGGCTGATTTGTTCTGATACTAGTACTGATACTTTGAATGATAATTGAGTAATAGTCTACGCGGATGCTTTTTTGGGTACTTTGAATGTTTATTAGATGCTTTGTTCCTTTTTATACTTGGGTTCTCTACTTTAAATGATAGTTATAACTTTGAATACTAATATATTACTGATGATGCAAAATGTTGTTGGATAAATAAAATGTTGCGTGAATAATTTGAAAGATGACTGAAGATCTAACGATCTAATGATGTTATGTGATTTTTCTGATATTGATTTTTTTTCAACTACTTAATTAATTTGTATTTTTTTCTCGTGATGTAATTATGAAAAATATTTATTTATTTCATATAATTAATATTTCTTTCATTTCATATTCCATAAAATGACTTCTTCAGCTGGATCTAGTGAGGTGCCTGCATCATTGGTACCAACCAGTAGAGATCCGTTCTGGGCATTGGTGAGAAGTTGTTTGCAAACGACGTCAATCGAATCAAATGCAACTACTGCAAGAAGACCGTGAATAGTGGAATTACACGTTTCAAACATCACTTGGTTGAGTGGAAGAGTAATGTTAAGTCATGCTCTCAGGTTCCTACCGACGTTAAGGTGAAGGCAGAGTCAGCCCTAATCTCAAACTTGGAGAGTAAGACAACTAAGAGTGCAAAGTTACAAACAATCTTGAATGAGGTGGTAGTTGGAGCACATGATGATGAATTAGAGGAGACTGCCATACGTAGGAGTGCCGGCTCCGAGGGTCCAATGGACTAATTTGTTCATTTTTGTAAAGAGAGCATGAAAAGAGAGACCTCCAACCTTGTATATACTTCTTGAATTAATAATACAAGTATGAATACATTTATATAGGAAGAGAGAGGAGAAGAGAAGATCCCAATCCAAGATATGAGACAAATACAAGGAAAAAAATGGGTCTCTTAAATGGGCATTTACAAGGGCTTTTCTAACACTCCCCCGCAAGCTGGAGCGTACAAGTCGTAGGCGCCAAGCTTGGATAAAATTGGTAGTATAGTGGTCGGGAGAGAGCTTTGGTCAGGATATCAACAACTTGATTTGTAGCAGAGACATGCTCCAGATCTACCTTCTTTGACTGTACTTTTTCCCGAATAAAGTGGCAGTCAACTTCAATATGCTTTGTGCGTTCGTGAAAGACCAGGTTCTTGGCTATATGTATTGCTACTTGACTATCACAAAATAGGGTCGCCGGTGATGAGAGACAAACACCCAAGTCTCCCAGAAGGCTCTCAAGCCATGTTAACTCGGAAACTACAGCAGCCATGGCCCGTTACTCAGCTTCAGCAGAAGAGCGAGCAAACACATTATGTTTCTTGCTACGTCAGGTTATGAGATGACCACCGAAGTAGGTACAGAAACCAGATGTAGAACGTCTATCATCAATGGATCCAGCATAGTCAGCCTCCGAGTATGCAACAAGAGATAGAGATGTGGATGGCTTGTACACAAGCCCTTGTCCTGGAGCATTATTGAGATACCGAAGAATGCGCTCGACAGCTTGAAGATGAGATGTCCGAGGAGCATGCATAAATCCACTCACGACTCTTACGACAAAGGAGATGTCTGGTCGAGTAACTGTAAGGTAGATCAGTTTCCCAACCAAGCGTTTGTAGTATTCCAGATTCGTAAGCAGCTTATCAGAGTCAGAGTTATGGGCCGAGAGCCTGTGATTAGCGTCCATTGGAGTATCCGTAGGTTTGCATCCTGAATAGCCAGCATCATGAAGGAGGTCCATACAATACTTCCTTTGGGATAATACAAGACCATCAGGCCGTCGTGCAACCTCAAGCTCGAGAAAATACCGTAGGTTACCAAGATCTTTGGTCTGAAAGACGGAGTTCAACTGTTGCTAGGTATGTTGTATCCATGTAGTATCGTCGCCAATAATGAGGATATCGTCAACATAGACAAGTAGAATCACAGTTCTGGTTGGCCGGTGTCGAGTGAAGAGAGAGAAGTCAGCCGAGCTCCGAGTGAAGCCAATATCGCGGACTACCTTGCTGAATTTGTCAAACCAAGCGCGCGGGGACTGTTTGAGACCATAAATAGATTTTCGAAGATGACAAACCCGAGACTCCCCCGTGGTCTCAACCCGGAGGTTGATGCATATAAACAGTCTCCTACAGATCAACATTGAGGAAGACGTTCTTAACATCCAGCTGATAAAGAGGCCAATGACGGTGAATAGCCAAGGAGAGAAGAACTCGGACTGTGTTCAATTTGGCCACTGGAGAGAGTTTCCTCATAATCAAGGCCTTGTTGCTGAGTAAAACCGCGGGCCACGAGGCGGGCCTTCAGACGCTCAACGGTACCATTCGCGGCATGTTTAACAACAAAGACCCACTTGAAGCTGACACAGTGTTCGCCTGCAGGAAGGGGAACCAGATCCCAAGTCCGGTTAGCCCAAAGAGCCCTCATTTCATCCTCCATGACCGCCCGCCACCTCGGGTGTTGAAGCGCCTCCTGCACAGTGTTAGGAATAGAAATAGAGGAAAGTGAAGTGGCAAAGGCGTAGGGAGGTGGAGTGAGCCGATGGAGAGAAATGTAGTTGGCTAGGGGATGGGCTGTGGAGAGAGGCACCAGATCAGCAGTCCGTGAAAGTACGTCGGTAGAGGGCGGTCGTGGCAGTCATGAAGCTCGGAGGGCGACGAGAGTACACCTGGATGATAGGCGGCGTAGGGCGGATTGGCGGGGGGTTAGGTGTTGGAAGTAGAGGGGGAGAAGGAGAGGTAACGGGCACCACAGGCCGAATTATAGGAGGAGGAAGAAACGGATCTATAGAGATGGTATGGAAGGGTTGATATTCCCAAAAAGTGACATCAGGAGAGATGATTAGTTACCGTTGGCAGGAGAATAGCAAATATATCCTTTTTGGTGCGAGAGTAGCCAACAAACATCATCTTGGTTGCTCGGGGAGCGAGCTTGTCAGTGGGTGGAGCCATGTTATGAACATAGCATGTGCACCCAAAGACTCTGGGCGTGAGAGAGAACAGAGCCTGTGAAGGAAAGAGAAGAGTGATAGGAGCCACAAAGTGGAAGGTGGAGGAAGACATGTGGTTGATGAGATGACATGCAGTAGAGACGGCAAAGTTCCAATAGAGAGGCGGAACCTGCATCTGAAACATGATAGAGCGGGCGACCTCGAGAAGGTGTCGATTCTTCCGCTCGGCGACGCCGTTCTGTTGAGGAGTATAGACACACGAGGTCTGATGAACAATACCAAACTCTGTGCAGATATTGGAGAAGGTGCGGCCCGTATACTCGCGCGCATTATCGGTACGAAGAATTTTGACGCAGGTAGAAATCTAAGTACGAATCTCGACCAGAAAGGCACAGAAAGTCGAGGGAAGTTCAGTACGATCCCAAGTAAATATAACCAGGTAACACTGGAGTAGTCATCGATAAATGTGACAAAATATCGATAGCCAAAACACTCGGGAGCTTATAGGGCCCCAAATATCAAAATGGACTAAGGAGAAGGGGGCATCGCACCGAGTACTAGGTGAGGAAAATGAGACACGATGTTGTTTGCCATAAATGCAAGACTCACACCGAAACTCAGAAAGGGAAACATCAGGAAGAGCTTTCTGGAGAATGGGAAGAGCAGCATGCCAAAGACGATGTCAGTCAACAGAAGAGAGGGTGGATGAGAGCAGTGAGAGAAGAGGAAACGAAAATGTAGAGCCCATTGGACAGCCGCCCAGTACAGAGGATGTTTCGCGTCCTGCGATCCTGCACAACACAAGAGGTGGAAGAGAAGGTTATGTCGCAGTTAAGGTCGTGAATGAGACGACTAATAGAGAGAGAGGATTAAAAGGAGAGACAGAAACATGAAGAACAGATCGAAGGGTAATAGAGGGAGTAAGAGGGATGTCAGCGGATCCAGAGACAGGAGTGGTATCCCCATTTGCCACGGTGATGAACTTAGGATGCACAGAGGTCAGGTATTGCGGAGGTTGTATGGGGGTAATGTGGTGTGTCGCACCGGAGTCCAAAATCCAGGATGAACTGTGTACAAGAGAGGAGCTCCTGCTATCAGAGATAGACACCATAAAGCCCAGTGGTGGGGCGATCAGCGCGGAAGAGGCACACATCCTGATAGGGGTCGCCAAAGACCAGGCCGCAGCAGGAGCACCAAGCAGAGAAGAGACCAGACCGCAGAGGCCGCAGCAGGAGCACCAAGCAGAGGAAAGGACAGGCCGCAGAGGCCGCAACAGGAGCACGAAGCAGAGGTGGCAACAAGGACCAGGCCGCAACAAGAATCAGGCCGCTGCGAGAACCCGGCCGCAGCAACCGGAGTAGTCGCAATGAGTAGAGAGGGGAGGCCGCAAGTGCAGGAAGGGAGCTCGCCGATTGAAGAAGGGAAGCAGACGGAGCAGTCAGCGAGCAAAGAGACCGCATCGGATAGGAGCAGTAGCAGGCCGAGGCGGATTAAAGTAGAAGGCGGAGATTGCAGCGGACTGGAGCAGCGAGAACCAGGCCGCAGCAAGAACCGGAGTAGTCGGCAGCGAGTAAAGAGGGGAGGCCGCAAGTGCAGGAAGGGAGCTCGCCGATTGAAGAAAGACAGCAGACGGAGCAGTCAGCGAGCAAAGAGACCGCAGCGGATAGGAGCAGTGAGCAAGCCGCTGCGGATTGAAGTAGAAAGCGGAGATCACAGCGGACTGGAGGACAGCCCACGCAGCGGGCGGAGCAGGTCGCAGCGGACTATAACAGAGAACAGTCCGCAACGAACCCGTGGCGGACTGAGGCAGGATCACGCAGCAGATAGGAGACCGGTCCGCAAGCGAGAGGAGCCTGCAGCAGTTAGGACAGGAGCAGTCCGCAAGGAGACTGGCGCGAGTAGAACTCAAGCACCAGGAGGAAGCTGGAAGGAGAAGTTCGAGAGTAAAGAAGCTCGGGCGGACAAAAGAAGAGACCGCGAGGATGAAGAACCCAAGCAACAAGGGAGAAGGGAAGCACGCAGCGGACAGGAAGAGAAGACACAGCGGATAAGAGAGGCGGGCCCCACGGGACAGGGCAGAAGATGGCTATAAGAAGCCTGAGGGGGGGGGGGGGGGGTGGAACCACGGAGAGAGGAGAAGCGGACGCAGAGAGGCAGTCCGCAGAAGCTGCAGAAAGACAGGCAGGCCGCAGGAGAGCGGAAGGGATAGCGGACAGGAGAAACAGGCCGCAGGAGAGCAGAGCGGATAGACAGGCAGTCCGCAGGAGAGGAGAAGGGATGCCGGGCTTGGCGGTTAGACAAACTGAAACCGCAGGTACAGGACCGCTGGATCTGATACCATGTAAAGAGAGCATGAAAAGAGAGACCTCCAACCTTGTAACTGCAAATTGAATGGTTGCACTATCATGATCGATGCATGGACAGATCAGAACGGTAGAAGCGTTATAGACATCATGATACATTGTAGTTCCGAAGTGGCATTCTGACTTTCGAAGGATGTCTCCTCCTCCACACATGATGAAAAGTTCATCTTTGACTTCTTGGATGAGACGATTGATAGCCTTGGAGCGCAGGAGAGGACAGTATCTTGCAGATTGTGACGGATAATATGTCCAATAATATGGCTGCATCAAAATTTATGGCTTTAAAAAGGCTTAAGCTTTTTTGGACTAAACTTATGGCTTTAAAAAGGCCTAAGATTCTTTGTACTAAACTTATGGCTTTGAAAATACCTAAACTTATGGCTTTTAAAAGACTTGGGATAAAGATCCCAACATTTTATAAGTTGATAGAGAAAATTTTATGAACGGAGGTGGAGAGGATGAAGGAGATGTCACATTCACACAGACCTGCAAATTGAATGGTTGCACTATCATGATCGATGCGTGGACAGATCGGAAGGGTAGAAGCGTGATGGACATCATGATACATTGTAGTCCGAAGTGACATTCTGACTTTTAAAGAATGTCTCCACACATGATGAAAAAAATCATCTTTGAATTCTTGGATGAGGCGATTGATAGTCTTGAGAGCCCAGGGGAGGACAATATCTTACAGATTGTGACAGATAACACGTCCAATATGGCTGCATCAAAACTTATGGCTTTTAAAAGGTCTAAGCTTTTTTGGACTAGTTGTGCAGCTCACACAATTAATCTTGTTGGATCCCTATTTGATTTGGGCTAGGTTCACTGACTTAGGATGTGACCCATCATGTATAGCCAGGGTCAAGTTTGTGTCCTAGAGTCTAGGCCAAGTCCTTAGGTTCTATTTCAGATGGACCAGCTATCATCAAGATCATCAGAGACTCAAGATTTAGAAGTTTTCAAGACTAAGTCAAATGAGTTCGACGTTCGTCGAACTCAGCTAGACGAAAGGTGTTCTGCGCTCGACGATCGTGAGACAATTCTTGGTGCTGAGCTCGACGAACCTTGTTCTCTGTTCGACGAAAACTGAGATTCTTCATCAAGCTAAAGTCAGGATAACTTCAGAATTTTTCTAAGTCCAGCTTCAGGCTTTGGTCGACGAACAAGCTTCTGAGCTCGACGAACTTGGAGCTCAAGTTCTCAACTTCTCAGGTCGACGAAGTCAGCTTCTCAGGTCGACGAATTCTGTATTCTACTCGACGATTTCTGAATTCAGAGGATCTGTGTCGACACTTAGGGTTTGTGTCGACACCAGACAATTAGTGTCGACACCAGACAATTAGTGTCGACACCAGACAATTTATGTCGACACCAGAAGATTTGAGTCGACATCAAGATCAATCAGTCGACACCAACTTATGTCGACACTGAATATCAGTAGATGCAGAATATCTTGACAAAGTCCAGAACTGTTCTTCGCTCGACGAATGTGGATCTCTGGTCGACGAATGAAGATTGTCAGCTCGACGAAGATTGAAGCAGAATTGACAAGTTTCCCTAGAAGACTAAGTGTCATTGTCTGGTCGACGAACTCATCAAGCTCAGCTCGACGAACTCAAGCTCAGCTCGACGAACACAAACTCTGCTCGACGAACTCAAGCTCAGCTCGACGAACTCAAACTCAGCTCGACGAATTGTGATTCTTCGTTCGACGATTCCAGACTAGGTCTTCTCCAGTTTCCCGTCCCGTTTCTTGGCGATGATTCCGGAGTAATCAATACTCTATCTTCTCGGAATGTTACCGTTAGAATGCGCATTAATCCTGGATTATTTCATGCCGTTTTTCCTTGGGACAGTTAGAGAAATCATTGATTGCCGCTTCCTTCCCAGGCCGACTGCATTTACTGCTTCAGATTTCAAATTTCCAGTGTGTTCTTCAGTCAGTCTAAGTTAAAAAAGAAAAACGATCAAGCATTACTACAGAGACATAGTGATACACACAGACAATCAGACAGACACACTCAGATTGCACAGAAGAACAATCATACTCAAATAAAAAGTTCTACTGCAATAAGCCCAAGCCAGAGAACATCTTCAAAAAGAAAAAGAACATTCAAATACTATCAAGAGTCTTCTTTCTTCAACTCTACAGGACAACTTCAAAGGACAACAAATATCTATCTGTCAAAGAAGTTCCTGAAACAATTTCTGGTCCAGGCACTCTAGGTCTTTGAAGACCTATCACCATGAAGCAGTGCTCCAGCTTTCCTGATCTCAGGGGGAGCAACTCTGCTAACATCAATCCACAGTCTTCTCAGTTGTTTTTGAGAAAGAGAAGACACCATCACCTCTTTTCCAACTCCTGTACAGGGTTTTAATTCCCTTCAAAATTATTCTGCTTGCAAGTCTCCTTCCAAAAGACTTGAGGTTTTGGTTTTTGAGCACCTGAACAAAAGCTCATTGGTGTCAGACACCTGATCAAAAACCTGAGTGGATTACTACCAGGGTGGTAGAAGAGTGGATGTACCCAGGTTGGGGAACCACTATAAAATTTCTTGTGTCGTCTGGTTGCCCTTTATTTTTGCTTTGGCTGTGATCTGTGATTGTTTAGGTTGCTGTGCTTAGTTTATTTTATTTGCTGACTTGTTCACCTAGGCTTACAACAAAAGTTGCAAAAAGTTTGAAGAAAGCACAATACTCTATTCACCCCCCTTTAGAGTATTTCAGATCTAATCTGCACTTTCAATTGGTATCAAAGCGCGGTTGGTTAAAATACCACACCTTAATTGGTTGTACAGGCTCACACCTGAACCACAAAGATCCCTCTTGTTAGATCTGTTTGTTTGTTTTTGTTATTAGATTTATTTCTTTACAGAAATGACCCAAAACAAAGATTATGCAAGCATCAGACCTCCAGTTTCCAGTCTTAACAAGTTTGCCATCTGGAAGGCAAGAATCAGATTATACATGAATTCTATTGATGAGGATATCTTTTCTGTTATCTTAACAGGTGTACCTCCAGCACCTGCAGCTTCTACCAGCACCTCTACCAACATGACTGCAGTACTTTCTCCTGAAAACAATGAAGCATACAAAAAAGCCAAAATGACAGATGCTAAGGCAATGAATATCTTGGCTCAGACAATGTCAGATGACATATTTCAAAAGGCGGCTGAGTGCACCTCAGCCAAGGCCATTTGGGATTCCCTCAACCAAATGGTAGCTGGCTCAGCAGATGAGAGAAAAGACAGGAGATCCAATCTCATCTCCCTGTATGAGAACTTCAAAAAGGATGAGATAGAATCAGTGGCTGAGATGTACAACAGGTTGAGTTCAATCATCAATGAGCTCAAAACCTTGGATAAAGACATCACCTTGACAGAAGTGAATGATAAGATATTGATGTGCTTCCCTAGCTCTTGGGATTCCAGAATCTGGCCAATCAAGGAAGCCAGAAGCCTAAATGAGATATCAACTGAATCTCTGCTAGGTAAATTAAAATCCTATGAGCAGCTGATCAAATCAAGAGAAGCAGCAAAACAGAAGGCTACAACTCCAGTGAGAAAGGATCACAGCATAGCCTTCAAAACATCTGAGCACAGTGAGACATCAACTTCCAATGAGGAACTCATGAGGCTCTTTGCTAAAAGATTCTACAAGATGGCTAGGAAGGATTTTAGAAGGAAATCATCCAAGCAGGATGATAAGCCCAGATTTGACAAGACACCAACCAAGGAGGTTGTGTGCTTTGGGTGCAGAAAGCCTGGACACTACATCTCAGAATGTCCAGAAAACCAGAAGAAGGACAAGAGCAGAGAAAATGACTCCAGGAGAAGACACAGCAGCAGACCCTCTTCCAGCAAATACAAAAAGAAAGACAAGGGCTTTGTTGCTGAGACATGGAGTGATACAGAAGAAGAAAAATCCTCTTCCAGTTCAAGTGAAGAAGAGGAAGAAGCTAGATGCAAGGAGGTTTGCCTAATGGCAATTGATGCCTCCAGGAGCAATTCTGGATCAGATGGAGAATCTGAAGATGAAGCAGCCTCAGACTCAGAGGCAGATCAGGTTCTTTCTGACTTTGACTTTAATTCTGATCTATTTAAAATTGAATTTAAAGACATGTGTTTAGATTTAATTAGCTCAGAAAAGGAAATAAAAACTCTTAGAGAAAGATTAGGAAGTATTGAATCTGTTAATTCAGAAAACATTAAACTAACAGATCAACTAACCCTAGCTAATGAACAAATAATTAAATTAAAATCTGAATTATGTGAGGCCAAACAACTTGAGCAATCTCTCAATGGGAGAAGTCTCAAGCTAATGGACATTACAAGCACAGTTAGTGCCAGACTAAATGGCAAGCTGGGCTTGGGTGCATCATCAAGTTTGCCCCCCATAATTAAGAAAAATATTCTTACAACCCCTATTAAATTTATTTTTGCCAAGGGAAAGAAAAAGATAATAGATAAACCAATGTCAGAAAACAACCCAAAACCCCTAGACAAGAGAAACAGAAAACAGAAAACAGTTAATAAAAACAAAGTTCAGCAGCATTCGTCGAACTCAGATCGACGAAATGTGGTCAGTTCGTCGAACCCAGATCGACGAACGTTGAACGCAAACTTTAGTTATAACAACTCGTCTAACTGCGATCGACGAACTTTGTATGGTTCGTCGAGCATAGGTCGACGAACTTGGGGCGCAAAAGATGACTACTGTCATACTCTGAGCAGAGATCGACGATCTCATCCCTATTCGTCGAACTCTGGTCGACGAACTTACAAGAATTCGTCGAACCCAGAAGGACCAAACTTAAATCATTTCTTCTACAGAAATTTTAAACCAACAAATAAGACATTTAATCCAGTAGCTGATTGGGTAATTCCACCTAGGAGATATCAACCCTTAGGTTATAAATCTCAACCTGCATTATCAGTGATCTCCAGCTTTACTTTTCAACAAAATAAAGGACCCAAGGTAACCTGGGTCAAGAACAATTGAGTTTGTTTTTCATCACAGGTACAGGTGAAGAACTGTCCAAGGGTAAGTCAGACCTGGTACTTGGACAGTGGTTGCTCCAAGCATATGACAGGCAGCAAGGGCAATCTATCCAATTACAAGCCCAAGTTAGGATCAAATGTGATTTTTGGAGATTCAAACAGTGACCAATCAAAAGGATATGGGACAGTCAAGATTGGGACAGTTACTTTCAAGAAAGTAACATATGTAAGAGGATTCAAACATAACCTAATATATATAAGTCAATTATGTGATGAAGGTTATCAGGTACACTTTAACTCTATCTCTTGTTCTATTATTAATAATGAAAACCAAACTGTTTTAATTGGACTTAGACAAGGCAATATATATCTAGTAGATTTTATTTCTGCCACAACTGATATCTGCTTACTGAATTTTACTAGTAATCAAAATGAGTTATGACATAAAAGATTATGACATGTAAACCTTAAAAACATATCTAGGTTATCCAAAGACAACCTTGTTAGAGGTTTACCTTCTGGCCCCTACAAGAAGGAAAGCATATGCAGAGCTTGTCAATTAGGCAAGCAAACCAAAACTAGTTTCAAATCCATTAATAAAAGTGATTCACCTAGGATTTTGTATTTGCTCCATGTGGATCTATTTGGACCCATTGCTGTACAAAGCCTAGGAGGGAAGTCTTACACTTTAGTGATTGTTGATGACTTCTCTAGATTCAGTTGGGTAGCCTTTCTGAGAGCTAAGTCAGATACATTCAAGGTTCTTACAGATTTTCTCAGGATCATACAGATTGAGTTCTCTACTCATGTTGCATTGATCAGAAGTGATCATGACACAGAGTTTGAGTCTCTTCTTATGCATGAGTTCTGTGAGAAGGAAGGTATCAGGCAGTGTTTCTCAGCTCCTAGAACTCCCCAACAAAATGGGGTAGCTGAAAGGAAAAATAGGACACTCATTGAATCTGCAGGTACATTATTGGCAGATGCTTACATGCCTCTATCCTTTTGGGCAGAAGCTGTAAACACTGCTAACTATGTGCTGAATAGAAGCCTAATACATAAGCTGAAAAATAAGACCCCCTATGAATTACTTAAAGGGAAAAAACCTAAAATCACATACTTTAAAGTTTTTGGCTGCATTTGTTACATTCACACTAATAACAAGAGATACATTAGAAAGTTTGAGGCTAAGACTGAAGAAGAGATTTTTCTAGGATACTCCCAAGTAAGCAAGGCCTATAGGGTTTTCAATAAATCATCTATTAAAATTGAAGAATCTGTTCATGTATCTTTTGATGAAGCTAACATCTCATACAAGGAGAAAGAGATTTCTACCAATAACTCTTTGCAGGTTCCACCACTGTGTGAGTCTATGGATGGACTAAACCTTACCCATGAGGTATCGACTCATCCTTCTCCACAGGTTGCTGAAGACAGTGAAGAAGAAATTCAAGTGGAAGTGGCTGAACTTCTCTCAACAGCTAGTATCATTCCTCAAGAGGAATTAATTACAGAAGTTGTTGCTGAACAAACTCCACCAACTGATCTTGTCACACTTAGAGATCACCCCAGATCTCAAGTGATTGGAGACATTTCAGTAGGTGTACAGACAAGGCATCAACTCAACCAAGACTTGATGCATGTCTGTTTTCTCTCTCAAATTGAACCTCTCACCATCCATGAAGCAGAGCAAGATCCTCACTGGATTATTGCAATGCAAGAGGAACTAAATCAGTTTGAGAGATGTAGAGTTTGAGATTTGGTTCCAAGACCTCATAACTACCCAGTTATTGGAACCAAATGGGTCTACAAGAACAAGTTGGATGCTCAAGGGAACATAGTGAGAAACAAGTCTAGGCTTGTTGATCAAGGCTACAGGCAAGAAGAAGGAATTGACTATGACCAAAACTTTGCCCCTGTTGCAAGATTAGAGGCCATAAGAATATTCCTTGCATATGCAGCTCACAGGAGATTCAAAGTCTAGCAAATGGATGTCAAAAGTGCATTCTTGAATGGAGTGCTTCAAGAAGAGGTTTATGTAGAACAACCTTCAGGTTTTATCTCTCTAACTTATCCCTCTTTTGTATTTAAATTGCATAAAGCTCTCTATGATTTAAAGCAAGCTCCAAAAGCTTGGTATGAGACCTTAGCAAGCTTTCTTTTAGAGCATAAATTTACAAGAGGAACCATAGATAAAACTCTCTTCACTAGACATCATAAGGACCAAATATTGTTAGTACAAATATATGTGGATGACATCATTTTTGGGTCTACTGATCCCAAATTATGCAAGAGGTTTGCTGACCTCATGCATTCTAAATTTGAGATGAGTAGCATGGGTGAGCTTTCCTAATTCCTTGGTCTCCAAGTGAAGCAGCTCCATGATGGTATCTTCCTCTCCCAAGCTAAGTATGCTAAAGAGCTTATTAAAAAGTTTGGGATGGGTGATGCTTTACGAATGAAAACACCTATGGCTACAAATGCTGTTGTGGATTCTGATGCAGCAGGGAAACCTGTAGATCAGAAACATTATAGGGTAATTGTTGGATCTCTATTATACCTAACAGCTAGCAGACCTGATATAATGTTTGTCACATGCCTTTGTGCTAGGTTACAAGTGAACCCTAAAGAATCTCACCTTATTTTTTTAAAAAGAATTTTGAGATATATAAAGAGTTGTCTTAATCTAGGACTCTGGTATCGTGCAGAGTCAGAATTTGAGTTAACTGGATACTCAGATGCTGACTATGCTGGATGTAGAGTGGACAGGAAGAGTACCTCTGGAACTTGCCAGTTCCTGGGTATGAGACTTGTCTCCTGGTTTTGTAAAAAGCAAACATCTGTGTCTACATCAACTGCAGAAGCAAAATACATGGCTGCTGGCAGCTGCTGTTCACAAATATTATGGATACAAAATCAACTCCTAGACTATGGTGTCAACTTAAATAATTCAACATTATTTTGTGATAATACTAGTGCTATTGCTATAGCACAAAATCCAGTTCACCATTCTAGGACTAAGCATATTGAAATAAGACATCATTTCATTAGAGATAATGTAGACAAAAAGAAAATTAACTTAATCCATATTCCTACTGATTTACAGAGAGCAAACATTTTCACCAAACCCTTGGATGAGAGAACTCATCTGTTTTTTATAAATCAACTGAGAATGATTAATGGAGAAGAGTTAAATTAGTTTCTGTCTGCATTCGACGAATTTTCCAGAGTTCGTCGAACGGAGTTCGACGAATTAGGGAAAGTTTGAGAGATTCTCGTCGGACGGAGATCGACGAATTCTCTGTGTGTGGAAACAATTTTCGTCGACCGGAGATCGACGAACTTTGCCTCAGAAGACGTTTCGTCGAACGGAGTTCGACGAACTGTGTTCGATTCTTCTGGATGAGATCGACGAATTATTTGTGTATAATTTATTTCGTCGACCTCAGTTCGAAGAATTGTTTCTTTTCGTGAAACGGAGTTTGTCGATTCATATTCTGGAAAACTTATATCTAGGTTTTCTTCGACCTCCGTCCCGCGCTTTCAGTTCTCTTGCTCTTGATCGCCGTTTTTCTCTGTCTTTCTTGCAGGTCATCAGTGGCGATTCCAGCATGAGCTTTGGCCGCAATGAAATTCGATACTGGTTTTGATATGGATTTCGATTCTTTCCAACACTCTGACCCCATATTTCTCTATATCTTGGAACTGCTAGAAGAACTTCATCTTAAGGATTTCATGACCAGAAGGATTAAACTGCATGGAACGGAAATCAGAGAATGGGTATATACATCTACAGTTTCTGAGGATAATGTTCTGACAGGAACTATCGGGAGTACTGCTGTTCCGTTATCTCCCGCAATTCTTTCTGAAATATTTGGATTAGTAAACGGAGAAGATAACATGGAAATGGATTCTGAAGAATTTGGTGATATGTTGAAATTGATGGGGTTTTCTGGAAGCAACCCTAACAAGTTGTTGAAGAAGCAACTGTCCGCCGCCTACCAGTTTCTGGCGGACATCGTGGGCAAAATACTGATGGGCAAGCACTCTGCACATGACTACATCACTCGTCACCAGTTCCTAGTTATGTGTGCAGTGGTAAACAAGAGACATGTCCACTGGGGCACGATTTTCTTTGAGTTGATTAAGAAAAAGAACAGCAAGAAGGAAGTTTGTTTCAGAAGAATCATGGGGATCTTCCTCCAGGAAAAGGCTGGTGAATTAATGGTCTCCCCGACCATTTTCATCAATGCTAGCAAGCGCCTCACCTGCGCCTTGTTTGGCAGATGGGAGAGGACTATCTCCAAGCCCTCCAAGGCTTCCTCCTCTTCCATCCCAGCTTCTGAGAGCACCAGGGCTGTGAAGGTCACTCCCCACCCTGCTGAAGAGGTCACTCCATCTCCACCATCTCTTCCAGCACCCCTTCCACCAAAACAGCATACCTCTATGCCTCCTCCACCTCCATCTCCACCTCTGGACATCACCAACATTCCAACACCCCCAGCTTCACCTCAAGACTCACATTTTCCTACACCTCCTAAGTCTCCACTTCCCCTCATTTGTCAACCATTCCGTCTTACACTTTACCCACAGACTCTATCATGTCAGATGCCCCCATTCCATCTTCATCACCCTCCACTCATCACATATTTGTTATTCCATCCTCCATTCCATCCTCTTCCCCTTCCCCATTTGATCCATCTACCATCATATCCTTGCTCACTCCCCTCATCAAATCTCTCATCCAAGAGGCCATTACACTTCTTGTGACCCCTACCCAGATTTCTGCCCTGTCTGCTGCCCCCTCTTCATTCAGGGGCCTGGCTCCAGGTTTTCCTGAACCCAGGCAGGGGGAGATGCTCTATGATGAAGCAGCAGCCAATGCAGATGCAGAAGCAGCAGCAGCAGATACAGTAGCAGCAGATACAGTAGCAGCAGATACAGTAGCAGCTCCCTCTACAGCAGCAACAGATACAGTTTCAGTTTCAGATGCAGATATTTTGCCAGATTTTGATTCTGATTTAATTGAATTATTTAATTTTATGGATACTGACATTAACCTAGATGAGTCAGTTGTGCAAATAAAAACTGTTGGTGATTTCCATTTATATCCCACAGTAAATTTGTCTGTTTTATTAAGAAGTTTTGATACAACTTTTATGCAGTTTCTTCCAGCAGATTCTACTAAGCCACATTTGGCTATTATCCCCTACACCTCCCCAATAAGTCCAGCAGTTGCTAAGCAACTCTGTGACTGTTTTGCTCCTCCAGTTGTTGCTCCATCATCTACAGTCATTTCAGAAGATATTTCAGCCCCAAGTTTTGTTATGGATGACTCTCCTATGCCTGACTTGGATGAGCTAATCTTAGCTGATATTGAGGAGGAAAATAAGGCAGCAGCTGAAAGCTCTGTCCCCTTTATTTCTGATTCCTGTGCAGTCTCCTCCTCTCTTGTTGCTGAGACTCCAGTTCCTGAACCTTCTGCCCCTCCTCCAGCAAAAGCTATTATTGATGATAAAGCTTTGAAAGATTTGGATGCTCTTTATGATAACCCTCAGGGTTCTGACAATGAAGAAGAAGATGATGATGATGATTCAGATGAAGATGCTGCCAGTAAGAAAAAGAAGATGCTAGCAAAAAAAGAAAGGCTCCTCCTCCTCCAACTCCTAAGCCTAATTCAAATGCTGACACCCCTTATTACATTTTGCATAATGTAACTCCATACAAGGGAATGCCTGTATGGATGTGGCTATCCAAGAACCAGCAGAAGGATAGAAAGAGAAGTAGGAGATATTCCCCTCCTCCAGTGCACAGATACAGGAAGGATCCTCCTCCTCCTCCTCATCCAGCAGCTGGTGCCTCTGGCTCCTCTAGCTCCCAGAGATCTGCCCCCATGCAAACATATCAGAGACAGTCAGGGAGATCATCTGGAAGCAGCCAGCAGAGGCAACCATCCTCAGGTAATCAGCAGCAGCAACAAACCTCTGAAGTACAGAAAGCTGACAGTCCAAAAAGGTCATACTCTCCTCCAATTCCATTTGAAGATCCTGAAACTGCTAATACTGCAAAAATGGCCAGATTCCAGGAGTTAATTGGCTTATCTCTGATTAATAAAGCAAAGGCTGAAGGCAAAGATACATCAGGGTTAACAACAATGTCAAAGTACAGAAAAGAAGAGCTGAAAAGGTTTGACAAAGACAACAAACTGTTCAATGTTGATGATTATATGAAGCTACATCCAGAAGCAGTTGTCCCCAGAGCTACATCATTGAATATTATTGGGGCAGCTGATATGACTATGACAAAGGCTCAGGCTTCAGATCCAATGAGAGAAATCATCTTCAAAAAGCCAGGAGAAAAGAAAACAGAAGACAAGCCTATGCAAAAGAAGAAGTAATCCTTATTTTGTTTCATTTTCTTTCTGCATTTGTTTTCAAACTATGCTTTTTTGTTTAAACAAAGCCATGTATATATATATCTGCTGCATGTGTTGGTAATTCTCTGCCAGATATATTTCTTTTCCTGCTTTGTTTTTCTGTTTGTTTCTGTTTTGTCTCTGTTAGTGACCTCACTCAAATAGGGGGAGATTGTTGGATCCCTAGTTGATTTGGGCTAGGTTCACTGACTTAGGATATGACCCATCATGTATAGCCAGGGTCAAGTTTGTGTCCTAGAGTCTAGGCTAAGTCCTTAGGTTATATTTCAGATGGACCAGCTATCATCAAAATCATCAGAGACTCAAGATTTAGAAGTTTTCAAGACTAAGTCAAATGAGTTCGACGAACGTCGAACTCAGCTAGACGAAAGGTGTTCTGCGCTCGACGATCGTGAGACAATTCTTGGTGCTGAGCTCGACGAACCTTGTTCTCTGTTCGACGAAAACTGAGATTCTTCATCAAGCTAAAGTCAGGATAACTTCAGAATTTTTCTAAATACAGCTTCAGGCTTTGGTCGACGAACAAGTTTCTGAGCTCGACGAACTTGGACCTCAAGTTCTCAACTTCTCAGGTCGACGAAGTCATCTTCTCAGGTCGACGAATTCAGTATTCTACTCGACGATTTCTGAATTCAGAGGATCTGTGTCGACACTTAGGGTTTCTGTCGACACCAGACAATTAGTGTCGACACCAGACAATTTATGTCGACACCAGAAGATTTGAGTCGACATCAAGATCAATCAGTCGACACCAACTTATGTCGACACTGAATATCAGTAGATGCAGAATATCTTGACAAAGTCCAGAACTGTTCTTCGCTCGACGAATGTGGATCTCTGGTCGACGAATGAAGATTGTCAGCTCGACGAAGATTGAAGCAGAATTGACAAGTTTCCCTAGAAGACTAAGTGTCATTGTCTGGTCGACGAACTCATCAAGCTCAGCTCGACGAACTCAAACTCAGCTCGACGAACTGAAACTCAGCTCGACGAACTCAAGCTCAGCTCGACGAACTCAAACTCAGCTCGACGAATTGTGATTCTTCGTTCGACGATTCCAGACTAGGTCTTTTCCAGTTTCCCGTCCCATTTCTTGGCGATGATTCCGGAGTAATCAAAGCTCTATCTTCTCGGAATGTTACCGTTAGAACGCGCATTAATCCTGGATTATTTCATGCCGTTTTTCCTTGTGACAGTTAGAGAAATCATTGATTGCCGCTTCCTTCCCAGGCCGACTGCATTTACTACTTCAGATTTCAAATTTCCAGTGTGTTCTTCAGTCAGTCTAAGTTAGAAAAGAAAAACGATCAAGCATTACTACAGAGACACAGTGATACACACAGACAATCAGACAGACACACTCAGATTGCACAGAAGAACAATCATACTCAAATCAAAAGTTCTACTGCAATAAGCCCAGGCCAGAGAACATCTTCAAGAAGAAGAAGAAGAATATTCAAATACTATCAAGAGTCTTCTTCCTTCAACTCTACAGGACAACTTCAAAGGACAACAAATATCTATCTGTCAAAGAAGTTCCTGAAACAATTTCTGGTCCAGGCACTCTAGGTCTTTGAAGACCTATCACCCTGAAGCAGTGCTCCAGATTTCCTGATCTCAGGGGGAGCAACTCTGCTAACATCAATCCACAGTTTTTTCAGTTGTTTTTGAGAAAGAGAAGACACCATCACCTCTTTTCCAACTCCTGTACAGGATTTTAATTCCCTTCAAAATTATTCTGGTTACAAGTCTCCTTCCAAAAGACTTGAGGTTTTGGTTTTTGAGCACCTGAACAAAAGCCCATTGGTGTCAGACACTTGATCAAAAACCTAAGTGGATTCCTACCAGGGTGGTAG
Organism: Platanthera guangdongensis; assembly: GCA_039583875.1. Lineage (NCBI taxonomy): Eukaryota > Viridiplantae > Streptophyta > Magnoliopsida > Asparagales > Orchidaceae > Platanthera > Platanthera guangdongensis. Next base: position 137,208,592 of record CM077159.1, on the reverse strand, counting down.
AAGAGTGGATGTACCCAGGTAGGGGAACCACTATAAAATTTCTTGTGTCGTCTGGTTGCCCTTTATTTTTGCTTTGGCTGTGATCTGTGATTGTTTAGGTTGTTGTGCTTAGTTTATTTTATTTGCTGACTTGTTCACCTAGGCTTACAACAAAAGTTGCAAAAAGTTTGAAGAAAGCACAATACTCTATTCACCACCCCCCCCCCTCTAGAGTATTTCAGATCTAACCTACACTTTCAAATCTACTGTTACAAGATATAGAAAAATTGAATTCAATAAAGAGTGTTATCTCCTTGGGCCAACAACTCTCTATCTTTATCTATGATCACATCATCTCTCTCGACATGTTTAGAGAGTCAACAAAGGACTTGGACTCTCATGAGCTTATTCGACCAGGTGTGATTAAATTCATACAACGTTTCTATGTTAGAGAGTATCTTAGAGAAGAAGAATCAGTTGAGGGGCCTATTCACATCTGCAAAGTGGGATGCAACAAAGTTGATTAGTAGTGCCGGTGAAAAACATGTAAAACTGTTGCATCTTTATTCATTTAATTTAAAATATATGTTTGTAACTGACTCTTTATAGTATGTTCTTATTTTCTTACTAATTTATTTTACATATGGTACATTGTAATGATAGTGACGAGCACTAGTTTTTGGGCGGATGTCAAGCTGGTTGTTGGTATATTCACCATTTGTGAAAGTTTTGAGAAGAGTCGTCGGGGATACACCTTCTATGGATGGTTATATGTGGATATAAAAAACTAGGAAAGAGGTTGCTGCTATTCTCGAAAGAGAACAAATGTCTCCCTATATGCAAGTTGATTGATAACAGATGAGAAGAAGATAAGCAATCCTCCGCATCTTGCAGGTTATTACTTAAACCCATATTTTTATTGTTCTTGTCGAGTGAAGATTGAGCCTGACAAAAGGTTTATGAGTAGTTTTGTTGAGTTCTCTCAAGATATATGATACAATCCCGAGAAATTCCGGAGAGGAATCCGACAAGGGAGAGGGCCGACGGTAGGGAGAGAGGAAGGAGAAGAGAACAAGAGGAAAGGTTAAGGAGCAACCATAATTCTTATACATCCAAAATAATCCAAAATAGTATAGTTTCACCCCTTATAAGTGTGGGGTGTGACATAATAAGAAATACAACATAAATGAAAATAAATAAATGCGTTCAAACAAATAAGAAATAAAAAAAATATGAAATGAATAAAAACGTCAGGTTGGCGCCGCGTCTTCGGTCTCTCCTCCCGCAGACGGACCCGTCGTCGCCTTCCTCCGCATGTGGACCCGCCACGGTGTCTCCTCGACATGTGCGTGTCTCGTCGACATGCACAATCGTAACAATATGTAAGAAAGATCCTTCTACACATGATCACATCAATGCTGAGCTTGATCTTTACCAATTCTAACAATGGGTTATTTGGTAAAGACATGACAAAAATACAGCTACAAAATCCCAACTTAAATCCAGGTATATTTTAATATATCTTTTTATTAACTTTAATTTTTAATGATGTATTATGTATAATTGAATTGTGTTATCTTTTAATCTTCACAGTACATTGGTGGAGGATTAACAGTGCTGCTACGCCACACCTTAAACTTTGGCTATGAAGATTTTGAGTCTGACTAATTCATCCTCTGGCTGTGAATGAAACTGAAGCACCTTCGAGATGATATGCATTTAGTTATTTAGTTAAACATAAATATCTTATTGTATGTTTGTATGCATTATTTAACATTTTTTAAAAATTTGTACATTGTAAGAGGAGAAATAAACTTGACAACAAAAGATAGAACGGTCTAGTATTTGTAAAGTTCAATACTTTGCTGAAGTCGAAATATTCAGACACATCTCGAGATCCATTGACAGCTAAGAATTTAGAATCTGGAAAGATACTGTTGAAACTTGTGAAGTGAAAGTGAGTGAATGGAAGGCTTGGGCAACCTATCCGCGCGGACTACGCAGACAGGGTTGGCGGACTGCTAAGTCGGCAGGGATGTTGCAGGCGGTTTGCTCTGTGGCGGCCTGGGCGGTCTGTTCGCGCGGACTACGCGGACAGCAGCGGCGGTCTGTCAGGCCGGGGATTACTCAGCAGGCAGTTGGTTCCCAGGAAGTAACCGGGCGGATAGAAATCCTATCCGCGGAGTCCGGCATGAAGCGGACTGATGCACTGGAGCTCGGCAGACCGGTTTGGCAGTTGCCTTGGTCTTGCTCTAGTGAAGCGGCAAGTGGAAGCCGCGGAGATCGCCAGTCAGTGCGGACAGGTTCTGGAGGTCGCCCGGTATGGCGGGCTAGATCCAGTGTCCGCCAGTAAGTGCGGACTGGCCCTTGTGGCCAGTGGACTGGACTTGGTGAGTTTTGGACCAAGTCCAGGTTGGCTCAGTCCGGGGAGATCGCGCAGTGGAGCGCGGGCTGCTTTCTCAGTCCGCCAAGCCTAGTAGAAGTGTTGTTGCCTTGATTGCTAGCTTGGGGGTATGCAGACTGGAGGATTGCCTGTGCAAGAGCGTGCGGACTGGAGCTGGAGTCCGCTGAGTTCGGTTTAGCCTTGTGATGAGGTTGGACTCAGGGATGCGGACTGGAGTCTGTTGTTAGCAGACTGGATCGGCGTGTCCGCTGAGTCCGGCGGTGCCTTGGAGATTGAGGCAATGGACTCGGGAAGTGCGGACGGAAGCCGGGTGTCCGCTGAGTCCGGCAGGTGCCTTGATGACGATGCTGCGGGCTCGGGTTTTGCGGGCTGATGCCTTGTCCGCAGAATGGCGGACACGGCTGTTGTGGAGTCCGGCTGTGGTGGTCCTGGCTTGGCCTCTGGCGGCAAGGCGGGCTGGATATCGGAGTCCGGCCTTGGAGAAGCTGGGGCGGACTGGCTATCTGCACAGGAGCGGCGAACTGGAATGTGTGTCCGCGGGCTGGCGGACACACTTGTTCTTGCTGCGGGATGTGGCGGTGATCCTATCGGCTAGGGCGGTGACCATACTCATCATCGTGCCTATAAATAGGACCCATGTCACATCAGGAGTATGGAACCTGAACCGAAGTAAGTGAACAGTATTTGAGCTCGCGTAAGTTGCTGCGGTCTGGACTTTGGTGTCCGCGCGGATTGGAAGAGTTGACCGGGTTATGCTGTGCAGGTTGTGCGGATAGCGCTGGAAAGCCAGGACTTGGCTTTGATTGCGGTCAGGGACAGTGCAGACTCTGCGGTTAAGCAACAGGCGGTAAACAGCAGGTCGCGGATAGCGACCAGGCGGTCTCCTCTTTGGCAACTTGGTTCGGGGCTCAGGAAGGCGCCTGCTTCAGACAGACTGTTCCATTCGGTGACGCAGCTTGTGCGGTCTGGCAGCTAGGCGACCTCGCGGTCAGGCGGCCTGCAGATCGGCGGTGACGAGCTGGCATTGGAAAGGGTGAGTCCGCGCGGCTTGGGTTGCGATCTGGCGACCTGGCAGACTAAGCGGACTCCACAGCAGTAGACCGGCGGCTTGGTGGTTGAGTCCGCGCGGCTTGTTTTGCTTTCTTGTCTTTGTAACTGTCTCTGCTCTCCTGGTTTGGGTTTTGGTGAAGCATGTCTCGCCATGTATGTCTCGCCTTGTAAAGAAGTTTGTTTTTGATCAATAAAGAAGCTTGTGCTGCATGCGTTGCTGGTTGTTACTGCTTTGTTGAGATAACCCCTGCTAACTCCACGATCCGGGAAAACTTTCAACATTATAAGTGGGCGTATCCTCCTCCGGTTTGTTGAGTTTTCAACAGGGTATCCAAGGGGGCGTCTGCGGTTTGTTGAATTTTAACATGGTATCAGAGCCAGGTTGTTGGAGTGGCAAGCAATGCTCAATGGAAGTAGTTGCTCTTCTGTAGAGAAAACCAGTGGTAGAACCATGGCAGTGGAGGATGCAAGTTGTCTTGGTATTGATCTTCTTACAGAGACGAACTTTGAAAGGTGGAAGTCCTGTATGAAGAGCTTTCTTCTTGGCGAGGACCTTTGAGAGGTTGTATGCGGAGCAGGAAGACAAGAGGATACTGCTGGCAATGCTGAAGAGATGAGAGCTTGGAAGGAGACAAATGCGAAAGCGGAGTCTATTCTCAAGCAGGTGATCTCATCGGAGCTCTTGGACCACATCAGTGGATGTCGGTCAGCTGCAGAGGTTTGGACTTCCCTTGATGGGTTGTTCAGGAAGAAGGTGAAGGTTGCTGCTGACGATGGTCCCTCTACTTCATATCAGGAAGAAAGGAGTGGTTCTCCTAGGCGTGATAGGAAGAGGAAGGAAGGACCACGGTGCTATAAATGCAAGCAGCATGGTCATCTTCGGAAGGAGTGCAAGGTTGTCTTGCTCTCGGCGAACGTAGCTCATGTAGGGAGGAAGGAGAAGAGCCTTGTTGGGTTATCAACAAGTTCTGAAGCTGATCGGATGAATGCCAGTGATAGTGCAGCTATCTGGCATGAAAGACTGGGGCATGTAGGGATGGACAAGCTGAAAGCAATGGCGGAAAGAAGACTCGTAAGAGGCTTGCCTAGATTGTCATCCTATGGCGATGGTCGGGGGTGTGCGGGATGTCAGGAAAGTGGAGCCTATCGCTTCATGGTTGACAAAGCACAATCCAGATGTAAAGCACCAATGGCGGTTGTCCATTGTGCTCTGGTGGGTCCGACTGTCACAGCCAGTCTTGGAGGCAGCAGGTTCATGCTGATATTGGTTGATGACTATTCTAGGTATACTTGGGTATACTTTATGAAGAAGAAGTCCAACATGGTACGCTTGTTTGTGGAGTTCAAGAAGCTTGTGGAAGGCCAGCTTGGCCGGAGGATCAAGGTGTTGAGGACAAGTATCGGTGGTGAGTTTGGCTCAACCGAGTTTTCACACTTTTGCAGGAAGCAAGGGATCCGGAAGGAGCTTTCTTGTGGACATACTTCACAACAAGGTAGTATTGCAGCTCGGATGATCCGTTGGTTAACGGAGACCTGCAAGTGTTGGCTTCAGAGTAAAGGCGTTCCAAAGGCTCTTTGGGCGGAAGGAATGACCTGTGCTGCTCATGTCATCAACCGGATGCCTCTTAGTCCGATCATAGTAAAGACTCCTTATGAGCTGATGTTCGGAGTGAAGCCCTCAGTGAAGCACCTTCGGGTGTTTGGATCTACCTGCTATATACACTCTCCGGGTGCTCTCAAGACAAAGCTAGTCTTTGTTGGGTATGATGAGCAGAGGAGAAGATGGAGGTGTATGGATCCTGCGACGAAGAAACTCATAGTGTCGAGAGACATTGTCTTCGATGAGTTGACGTCGTATTGGGGTAGCTCTCATGTGGAGCTAGAGATAAGCAGGTCAGATGGTGGGCTGGAGAAGGCTGCTGCTAAGGAAGTGGAGTTGCCTGAGTCACCAGGTGCTCCAGGTTGTTCTAGCTCCGGGGCAAAGGCGTCAGGGTCAGGAAGTAGGGGGAGCAATGCTCCAGGATCTTCTGGCTCGAAGGCGGAGGCTTCCTGTTCAGGAAGCAGGGGGAGCGATGTTCCAGGCAGTTCTTGTTCAAGAGGGGAGTCTTCTGGTTCAGGTAGCAGGGGGAGCGTTGCTCCAGGTGCTTCTGATTCCTGTAAGGAGGCGTCTTGTTCAGGGAGCAAAGGGAGCATTGTTCCGGGTTTGCCTGGGAACGGAGCTGGTTCAAAAGCAGCGGAGGTGGTTAGCCATGATCAGGTTCTTCGGAGATCGAAGAGGATCAGTAAGCCACCAGCTCGATATAGTGAAGGAAACACGGCGGACTCGGTTCCGTGTTTCCTTGTTAGCCCTCAGGTCGAGCAAGGTTCTTCTGGCTGTGATGACCCCACTAGAATCAAGGAGGTGGTTGACACCAAGGCTGAAGAGGTGACTTCTCTCAGAGATAACAAGGCTTGGGCTTCTGTGCCCAAGGAAGTTGGTGATACTCCTATGATGCATGAGTGGAGGTTGAAGCTGAAGAAGGCAGAGGGAAGCATGACTCCTTTTGGGAGATGCTGGAGGGCTCCCTCATGGTCCATGATATGCGGGGCGAGGACTATGTCTTGGACATCTCTTCGTAGATGCTATCAGAGGGACCAGGTGCAAGGTTACGGGAGCTGCTGGAGTTATTCACCACTTCTCACTTCAAGGGGGAGTGTTGAAACTTGTGAAGTGAAAGTGGGTGAATGGAAGGCTTGGGCAACCTATCCGCGCGGACTACGCGGACAGGGTTGGCGGACTGCTAAGTCGGCAGGGATGTTGCAGGCGGTTTGCTCTGTGGCGGCCTGGGCGGTCTGTTCGCGCGGACTACGCGGACAGCAGCGGCGGTCTGTCAGGCCGGGGATTACTCAGCAGGCAGTTGGTTCCCAGGAAGTAACCGGGCGGATAGAAATCCTATACGCGGAGTCCGGCATGAAGCAGACTGATGCACTGGAGCTCGGCAGACCGGTTTGGCAGTTGCCTTGGTCTTGCTCTAGTGAAGCGGCAAGTGGAAGCCGCGGAGATCGCCAGTCAGTGCGGACAGGTTCTGGAGGTCGCCCGGTATGGCGGGCTAGATCCAGTGTCCGCCAGTAAGTGCGGACTGGCCCTTGTGGCCAGTGGACTGGACTTGGTGAGTTTTGGACCAAGTCCAGGTTGGCTCAGTCCGGGGAGATCGCGCAGTGGAGCGCGGGCTGCTTTCTCAGTCCGTCAAGCCTAGTAGAAGTGTTGTTGCCTTGATTGCTAGCTTGGGGGTATGCGGACTGGAGGATTGCCAGTGCAAGAGCGTGCGGACTGGAGCTGGAGTCCGCTGAGTTCGGTTTAGCCTTGTGATGAGGTTGGACTCAGGGATGCGGACTGGAGTCTGCTGTTAGCAGACTGGATCGGCGTGTCCGCTGAGTCCGGCGGTGCCTTGGAGATTGAGGCAATGGACTCGGGAAGTGCGGACGGAAGCCGGGTGTCCGCTGAGTCCGGCAGGTGCCTTGATGGCGAGGCTGCGGGCTCGGGTTTTGCGGGCTGATGCCTTGTCCGCAGAATGACGGACACGGCTGTTGTGGAGTCCGGCTGTGGTGGTCCTGGCTTGGCCTCTGGCGGCAAGGCGGGCTGGATATCGGAGTCCGGCCTTGGAGAAGCTGGGGCGGACTGGCTATCTGCACAGGAGCGGCGAACTGAAATGTGTGTCCGCGGGCTGGCGGACACACTTGTTCTTGCTGCGGGATGTGGCGGTGATCCTATCGGCTAGGGCGGTGACCATACTCATCATCGTGCCTATAAATAGGACCCATGTCACATCAGGAGTATGGAACCTGAACCGAAGTAAGTGAACAGTATTTGAGCTCGCGTAAGTTGCTGCGGTCTGGACTTTGGTGTCCGCGCGGATTGGAAGAGTTGACCGGGTTGTGCTGTGCAGGTTGTGCGGATAGCGCTGGAAAGCCAGGACTTGGCTCTGATTGCGGTCAGGGACAGTGCAGACTCTGCGGTAAACAGCAGGTCGCGGATAGCGACCAGGCGGTCTCCTCTTTGGCAACTTGGTTCGGGGCTCAGGAAGGCGCCTGCTTCAGGCAGACTGTTCCATTCGGTGACGCAGCTTGTGCGGTCTGGCGGCTAGGCGACCTCGCGGTCAGGCGGCCTGCAGATCGGCGGTGAAGAGCTGGCATTGGAAAGGGTGAGTCCGCGCGGCTTGGGTTGCGGTCTGGCGACCTGGCGGACTGAGCGGACTCCACAGCAGTAGACCGGCGGCTTGGTGGTTGAGTCCGCGCGGCTTGTTTTGCTTTCTTGTCTTTATAACTGTCTCTGCTCTCCTGGTTTGGGTTTTGGTGAAGCATGTCTCGCCATGTATGTCTCGCCTTGTAAAGAAGTTTGTTTTTGATCAATAAAGAAGCTTGTGCTGCATGCGTTGCTGGTTGTTACTGCTTTGTTGAGATAACCCCTGCTAACTCCACGATCCGGGAAAACTTTCAACATTATAAGTGGGCGTATCCTCCTCCGGTTTGTTGAGTTTTCAACAGGGTATCCAAGGGGGCGTCTGCGGTTTGTTGAATTTTAACAGATACAAGAGTGGATGATGAATGTTGATCCCGAGGAGGATGAAAATGAAGATGACGATGATGAAGTCTTTTCTGGAGAGGGGTTGACATGAGCGCAAATTGGCAATATAGTCGACGCTGATCGTGATGAAAAGATGCCTCCAAAACTAGCTACAAACAAAGAAGTAACAATTAGTTATCAAAGAACGGGAAAAAGAAAAATATTTGAGGTGGTCGAGGCAGATCTTGAGAGTTCATTAGATGAAGATCATATTTTATCTACTCTGCTGACTATAAATGAGTCTGTAAGTGATTGAATAATGAGATATGTTTGAAATTTAATTTTTAAAAATTTGATCTCTTTGAAATAATATATAGTTTCAAGTTTTTTAAAATTACTAGTTATACATATTTTTTTATTAAAGTATTGCATGTTAAATATTACATATAATTTTTAATATTTAGAAGTTGAATGAGTTGTAAAATAGACAGTACTGTAACATATATAAAAAAATAACATTTAATTATATATATAATTAATTAAATATTAAAACCCGATATATGAAATATCCCTAATATATAAAAAACCGACATGAAAGCTCAAACCGACTTGTCCCCGACATTCGACATCTGCAACATTGATTCTATTCATAGTTGTATTGTGTGGGTGGGGCTCGATCTCTACGACCAGGTGTTGGTGGTGGACGAGGTGCATTGGGATGGCAGTGATTCCTCTCTAAGTCTTGCTGATACTCGTTATCATGATGGAAATTTCTTCTCGCGGGAGGAGTGTGGTCTCGGCGAGGAATGTCTCTACAACGTCTCTCAGGAGTGGGTGTAGCATCTCGGGGATCCTCGGGAGACTCCTCATCAAGGTGAGGAGTCGCTCGACCTCTAGCGATCTCTAACTGATCGACCATTGTGCTAACCCTAGCGATGTCGCCCGTAAGGGCATCGAATTGGGCCCCAATCCGATCAAATTGATCGAGAACAAGTTTTTGATATTCGGGGGACGTCATGTACGATTGTGAACTGGAGGCCCTATCGTCGGTGACACTATGATTTGATATAGATTGACGATAATTTCTACCATTACGTAACGTGCAAGTGAACCTAACCTCGTCTCTGATACCAATTTGATGCAGTGATAGAACGACTCAAGATAAACACTAGATGCAATGTGATATGGTGTAAATGCAAGAGAAGGTGCACATAAAATTAATAACAGTAATTAATTAATATACGACTAGCTTCGGAAGCGAGTGTTGTTCGGAAGCGAGTGTTGTTCGGAAGCGACCGAAGTACAAATTTTTTTAAGCGCGTGCGGAATAAACCCTGCAAATCATATGTAGTCTGGTACTAAAAAATATAACAATGAACATCCACTGCAGATATAGTGGCAAGTATACAATGATAGAAATTAATAACTCAAAATGACAACTTAAGCGTGCTGGCGGTGGTAAATAACAGTTGGTTGCGGGCATCCAAGGTCGCTGCAATGTCGGGTAGTGTCGAAAAAAGGGGTCTGGATGAGTATGAGCATGGTAGGGTTGTGTGTGTGTGGGGGGGGGGGGGGGGGAACTTGGGGATGGCTAGTTTGTGATTTAGTCCACGACAATGGGTATAAGGGTGTTTGCGGTGGGAGGGGTGCAAGGATTTAGCAGATGTAGGATTAGGGGAAGGAGATGTTGGTAGCGGCTATGCAAGGAGGTAGCTGGGAAGGCTTGGTGAAGGGTGGGGGGGGGGGTGTGGCACAGGTTGGCCAGCTAACGAGAACTTTGAGTTGGACGACAATGGGCCGGCTGGGGAAGTTTTGCATCAAAAAAGTGCGGAGGAGCGGAATATGTGACTCGATCGTAGGGGGATACATGAAATCAATGAAAAAGGCGGGGAGAGGGGTTCACGGTGGTTGGTTGTAGGGGTGGAGGAGGTTACCATAGAGTTGCTCCAAAGAGGGTGGGGGGGATCTTCTTCCAGTGTCGCACCAGAAGGGAGGACCGACAGTTGTAAAATGACACTAAACCTTCAATGTCCACGATAACCTATCCTGCGCTATTTAAACTCAAAACAACATAGGGAAACCTGAGTCGGACTGTTCATAATGCTCGGTCCGATCGGGTATCAAATAGAACTTAAAACTTATAAATAATGCATCAAAACGACTCGGAACGACCATCCGGGCGCAACCGTGGACTCAGATCACCCAGACAGGTAGCGATTCATCTCCTCCCGCAGGAATAAACCTGTGTCGGGCGTGGCACACCATCATCAGTAAACATCTGTGAATCCGTGTAAAAGGAAGCACGTATCCCTTTCATACAACAACCTCATGTTCAAGGTCATTCAAATATATTTTAGAATTCCTTTTGCCGCCTCCAAATGAGGCTTCCTAGGATCCTACATATAAAGACTTACTCGGCCAACTGCGAACGAGATATCCGGGCTTGTAATCGTCAAATATATTAAACTCCCCACCGGAGCCCGGAAAGGCTTAGGATTCGAGAGGACCCTACCTTCGTCTCGACGAAGCGTCAACCCAATTTCAAGTGGAGTATAACTACTCTTCCTTCATACAAATCTCTCAATGATTCACTCTGCATAAGCCTTCTTAGAAACAAGCAATCTGCTCTTCTTCATCTCTACCTCCAAACCAAGGAAATGGTGTAATTCATCCAAATCCTTTATCTTGAAACGAATAGATAACTCTGCTCTAAGCATTGTCACCTCTTCATTATCATTTTCTGTTACGATCATATCGTCGCCATACAACAACATGAGAACATGAAGTTCACCATTGTTCTTCGCAAACAAACTCGAGTCTGAGTTTGATGCATAGTACCCAGAATACTGCAAATGCTCCGCAATCTTCTCGTATTAAGCCAGAGGCACTTGCTTCAAATCATACAAGGCCTTCTTCAACTTGCACACATGGCCTGAGTAAGATTCAGATCTGTGCCTTGGTGGTTGCTCCATAAAGATGTTCTTGTCAATCTCACCTTAAAAAAGGGCATTTTTCACGTCAAGTTGCCACAACCGCCAACCTTGGTAAGCCGCCAACTCAATCACCATTCACGCTAAAGTCATTTTTAACACCAAACTGAATGTCTCCTCGTAGTTCTCCCCGTATTGTTGTGTGAAACCCCGAGCTACATGGTGATCCTTGTACCGGTCCACATTGCCATCCTCTTTTTTTTTGATATTGTACACCAACTTGCATGTGACTGAAGTAACATCATCCACCTTGGTCACAAAATCTCAACTCTTATTCTTTTTAGGGCAGTCATCTTCTCATTCATAGTTTTCAACTACGGCTTCACACATTCGACTTCCTCATGCGCATGACGAATCCCGCTCATCAAATGGCCCGACAAAGTAACATGAAACTTTTTTACCAAATTGCCTTCCTTATAACTAGTGGCACGATGGTCCGCTTTGATCTTCTAAGAGCAGAATCGATCTCCACCTCATACCTCTGCACTTGCTCCCCCGTCACCATGACTCGAAGCACTTCTCCCCCTTCTTCGTGACTCTGTCTCCACAGACGTCGAGCTCGAAGGTATGGGGCTTTTGGAGACTCAATTAACACAACTGATTTTTCTTCAACTTCTTTACGACTTGCTTCTCCTCTGCTCTCTTCCAACACGGTGCTAGGACCTTCTTCATAAGATGTCAACTTGTAGAATGCTACATCACAAGAGACAATGAACCTTTGAGTTTGAGGGTTTGTACACTTTCAACCCTTCTTGTGCTCATCATAGCTTATGAAAACACACTTTATGGCTTTGGATTCAAGCTTTGTTCTTCGTGCAACCAGAATATGAACTTTGCAAACTTTTCCAAACACCCGCAAATGCTTCACTCTCAGTACCTCCCAAACATGAGTTCATGCAGTGACTTTGATATTCGGGCTCATTGACAACCTCTTAATCACATATATTTCACACGCCATTCCTTCTACCCATAAGATCATGGGAGTGCCCTTGACATGCAACCAACATCTGCAAGTCTCTAAATGTGTCGAATCTTCCTTTCGACATCTCCGTTTTGTTGCGTTGTATAAGCACAAGACAATTCTCTCTTGATTTCATACTTCCTACAAAAGGAAGAGAATTCAACAGATGCAAATTCCCCTCTATTGTAAGTTCTCAGCCTCTTGATCTTCTGCCCAAATACACCTTTTGCGGTCTCCTTGAATAACAACATATACATGTTCCCTGAATATGTTCGGAACTTGGGATAGCAGTTGATCCTATCACATCGCTATCCATGTACTCCAATGGTCTCTTGCTCCTCGAGAGGGACTTGTCAAATGGAAGACAATAAGACTTCCCATATTGACATCCCTCACATACATGTTCGTTGTCGAAAGAGGATAAGCTAGGTAAGTCTCTGACTAGACTCTTCGCCACCATTGCTCTCAACATTTCCATCCTAAGTTCATAACATGCCTCAACATTTCGTGCCAAATTACAGCATTATTGTTGTCCTTCGTCTTGTCCACGTACGACATTGTGGAAAGAACAAATAGATCACAATCCCTTCTTCCAGTATGAGTCACCTTTGCCTTTACCGAATCCACATTCATAGGAACTTCACCTCCTTCAGCCCAAAGAGTGTGTGGTACCCTACATCAACCGCATTCCTCATCGAAAACAGATTCTTCGCATGCCCGACACGTGATACACACTCTTCAACGTGAGCGCATTCCTATCACTGCTAACTGTGATAACCCCCTTCTGCTCCACCAGATGAACTGTGTTATCCGCCGTCACGATAACATCACATCCATTATACTTTCGTGGAGATGAAAACTTGGACCTATCACATGTAAGGTGATGTCCACATCCGAAATCGATGATCCAATTCTCTTTGAATTTCACCAAAGCCAAGACTTCCACAGTGGAGACCTTCTCCGCAAGGAAACACCTCCCCCAACCTTCGTTTTCCTTTGTCCCTTCCTCCTCTCTTGTATGACCTGGTGTGAAGTTGACCCTACAATCACTCTCTTTTTTTGTCCAACCTTGTTGCATCTGAATCACTTGACATCCCTCTTTCCTCCATCATTCTTGGGAGGGAAATGAGCATCGCTCTTCTTAGAAGTGGTAGAAGGACCATCTCCATTGTTTTTCTTCTTCTTTTTATCCCCATGTTTCTTCTTCCCAGTGTTGAGAACATCACTATCTTCACTCGAGATAGACACCTCTGCCATGTCTAGCTAAACTCTCCTGAGACGCCAAGAGATTCTCCAACTCTGTCAGAGACGGTTGAGTAACACATCCATGTACCGTTGTAACATTTTTAATTAGAGAAGTTGGTGGTTCTTAGAGTGGTACGGTTAGAGAAAGAGAGAGAGAGGGTAGGCGGTGATGTGTGTGGCTAAGAGGCGGCAGTTTGAGAGTGTGTGGATGACCATACACTGGGATGTATACGAGTGATTTTAGGAAAGAGAAGGGCGGTTAGGAAGAGGCGGTTACCATGAGCGGGTGGTTAATAGAAACAACAAGCATACATTGATTTTCGATAGACCTTAAGCGTATCTTGCCAAACTTTGGTCCATCTTTAGTTCTCGCTCCTTAACAAGCATCAAAACTATTGTTGTTTTGGACGTGATTATGTTCATGTATTTCGTCTCTCATGGGTCTTTGCTCCTTCAACCATAATTGAGCAAGGTTCTAGAGCAGGTCACGCTGGCTTCACATAGTTGAGTGTGTTATTGGCGCATGATACTTAATGGTGGTAACTATACTTCTGCTTATGGGGAGTCATGGCTAGTGAAATGGAGCACTCGGTCAACAATAATTGTTAGGCGGCTTGGTTTGAATTCGGATCTGATTCTTGTTCACTAGGTCTCTTCGAGACCTAATGCTTTTCAATCCTACCCCAGAGCCTCCTTGACAGAACCCCGATCCACAAAGAAGACTCTGATACTCTACTTAAAGAGATGCTGGAAGAGGAGTCTGTAGTTACACCCTTGTCCTTCGTCCTCCTTGTGATTAGTAGCAGGGCGGGTGTAGGAGGCAGCGTGATCAGGCGGCGACATGAGTTGGCAGCGGGCAGTCGGCGACGGGAGAGGGCGGCGGAGGTCTGTGCGGGCGAGCAGTTGTGCTAGCATTGTGTGTGTAGGACAGTGCTCGAGGGTGCTTAAGATACTGGACTGCAACTGATACGGCTAGGAAGCGACGAGCTTCACCGCAGGCAGCATGCTGGTGGCGGTTTCAGTCTGATTTGGGCTCCTTCGATGGGGGCCGGGGTTGATTCACTGACGATGGAAAATGGTTGCCTGCGATCCTTGTGTGCCCAGTTGCGAAATCGGATTGTAGCAAGTCTTTCCTATTCTTCAGTGGGCGAGGTGTAGATTTCACCTGTGGTACCCTTTATCAGATCCTATTCTTTCTCATTTAGTTTGTATCAGCAATTTACTATGGATATTGGTGGGATTGCCGATTGTTTGTTTTTTACTCTGTATTTACAGTTGAACCGTTTGCGGTTTCCTATCCATAATGACGCCGCATACTTGTTTTTGGTACACATTTCCTGACTGAACTGGTGTTTTAAGTATCATTATTTCCGATATTTTGACACTGCAGAACAGATAAAAGTGACCTAACCACCTTCTTCCCGTTCACAAGTCATTGTTTGTTTATCTTAGGGAAACCTTCACAGTGTTTCATGATAGATAGGTCAATCAGCTTTCATGAAAGAGTGATGAGAAAGCTTTTTATGCGCACAAAAATCGGACATTATATTTCTCTTTCTTTCATCTTGGTTGTATTTAACTATTTCATTAGCCTAAAATCCTATGATTTTAACAGGGATGTTCATGGGATCTCTGGAAAAAAAGACAAGTTGTTGGCTGGAACAATGATCACTCTAGCTCTTATTACAAGCTGCATTGCCATCTACTCTGATTTCAGCAGTTTATTTCAAGGTAATGTGAAGGGCGGCAACTCACTGTAAGAAACAAAACAATGCTAAATTGTTAATAAAATTTCCCAATTCTGCCGTGATTTTCCCTTCCATAAAGCTTCTTGGATCTCAATTTCATACAACTTTGATGAATTTGGGCTTTTTCACTAGTAATTTTCAATCAATTTAGCAACCGGACTTGAAATGATGTGAATATTTGAGTGATTTTGTTTAGGACAATTTTGGCTGTAAGAAATAGTGGTGAGGAATCAGTGTTAGGATTAGAGCTATCAGAAAAGTAGTAGAAAAAATAGGAGAAAAAATAGTGATGAGAAATGTTGGGATTGGAGTAAAAAAAGTAGTAGGAAAAGTAGGAAAATGGGAAGATGGATGTTGACCTACATGAAGAAAAGCATGAAAAAACAAAAAAAACTCCTTTTCACTTGTATGGAAGAGGTATGATTCACTGCCTTCCAAAATGGTGATTGTTATTAGCACCGCAGTTTTGACTAGTCGCACCACACTTGCTCCTAATTTTTCGCGCTTTTTAGAAATGCGCCTTGTACATGCATTTTTGGGAAAAGTGTTCAACACGAAAGTTGTAGATCTCGTCGATCTACAACTTTTGTGTGGAACATTTTTCCCAAAAATGCATGTACAAGACGTACTTTGGAAATACGCCTAAGTTTCACGCCTTTTAGAAATACACCTTGTACATGCATTTTTAGGAAAAGTGTCAACACGAAAGTTGTAGATTTTGTCGAGATCTACAACTTTCGTGTTGAACACTTTTCGTAAAAATGCATGTACAAGACGTATTTCCAAAATGCGCGAAAAATTAGGAGAGTGCGGTGTGACTAGCCAAAACTGCGGTGTTAATAACAATCACCTTCCAAAATCTCGAAAACCCTTTTTGGCAGAAACACTTTTACCACAATCGGAAAGCCAAACGCTCCAAAACTTTGGTGACGATGAGAATAAAACTTTTATCTTGGCCACCACCATCCCAAACAATGACTAAGGCTTTGTCTGGGAGGACTTATTTTCACCGGTCAAGCGGTCACGACCGCATGAACCAAGACTTAATTAAGGTCCGATTCATGCGGTCGTGACCGCTTGACCGGTGAAAATAAGTCCCCCCCCCCCAAACGGAGCCTAAGGCTCCATTTAGCGTGGAGGTGATGGTCATGAATGCGGTGTTTATGAACCATCTTAGGGTGTAAATGACCCTTTTACATTTGAAATTTATTTGCCCAAATTTATTTTAGCTAATGTAATAATGTTAGAGTTCATGCACAACAAGATTTTTCGAGTATTTTGATAATCGTATGGCATAGAACCAAGTAAAATAATGATATAAATGAAAACAAGAACACAAAGTGGAAACACAATGCACAATATGTAAAGTATGTGAGTTTCTGAACTATATTCGCCTATCTCCTGAAAGTGCATGTTAAATTTCTTGTGTCCCAAGATGACAAATTGTATCTATTTATCTAGGCTCTGCTTGGTTGAGCTGTTGCTGATAGAAAACTGCAGATGAAAAGTTGGTGATAGAAAAAATGATGATTCTGAAAAATGGAGTTTTGAAATATCTGTCTTTACTCCTAAGAATTGGTCATAATACAAAATTGAATTCCATGGAATTGGACCAATTCCAATTCCGAGAGAATTCCTGACATCCGAACACTGGAATTAGAATTCTGTTGCCCCAATTTCAATTCCCAATTCCAGTTCAAGGGGGCCGAACGGACCGTGAGTGAAATGCAGTTTCCAAAATAGAGTTTTGAAAATGTTGTTTGGAAACAAAATGAGGTTTTTAGTGAAGTTTTTTTTTTCATAACATAATTACCAACTATTAAATATATAAAAAATATTTTTTCATAACATAACACCAAACACAAAAATTAATGTTTCATTCAGACTTCTTTTTTGAACCAGTTACCCCCGTAATTTTGGTCTATGCTGCGTAACATGGACCGCCGGTGGCATGCTGCGTGAGGAAGAAGATGGAACGCCGGCGGCGTGCTGCGTGAAGAGACGCGGATCTAGGAAGAAGAGGCGCGGATGAGTGGAGATCGAGCGGTGGTTCTTTCGTGTCGCAAAATCGAAACCCTAGCGAGGATAGGAATCGGGTTGTGGAGAAGAGGCGCGGCTGCTCTTGCGATAGGTTGCGGCTGGACGTAGAAAAAAACAGCGGCTCGGGTTATGAATTAAACAACGGAAGAATGAAAACGGAGTTTTTAAAATAAACCGTGCCAAACGCAGCTTAGTCCGAAAATACTGTTGCATTCCAACCGCACCACCGCATGCTAAAAGCCTAATCAAATGCTACCTAAGTCTTTACACACAACATATGCAGTTATGTAGGCTAAGGCTCAATCAAATGCTACCTAAGTCTTTACACGCAACATACGTAGTTATATAGGCTAAGGCTCTATTTGGTATGACGTTTTTGCTATGGCGAGTTTGGACAAAAACACTATTACCATAAAATGCATATTTGAATTGAAGTTCCTCCGGTGAAGTGGGGCGCTCATGAACGACGATTCATAACCACTACATTCACGACTGCTAAGACTCTATTTGGGTGGTGGCGGCGATCGCGAATATGGTGATTATGAACCGTCATTCGTGAACACCCGACCTCTCCTAAGGAATTTCATTCATTTTATGTTTAAAACTAGTTATCTTTTCGTAGTGGTGGTCTTAACCATTGTCATGTCAAACATATATTCTATAACGGTGGCGTTTTTGTCCAAACTATTCGAATCAAAAATGATGCGCCCAACAGAACCTAAATTTTTGTGTTTCCAATTTTGTATATTTTAAGGGCCATTTATTCCCACCTCTCTAAGTTTGCTAAATTACAAGTTGCACTCAACTTAATTTTGAAATTAAAAAAAAAAGCTTCCCTTTAACTTACTTTTGGTAACATTCATGCACAAGAAGACACTTTGAAAATTTACATCAAGAGAGTATTTTTGTGCATGATTGTTTTGTGTTGATGGAAAATGTAAAAACCCAAAATTATGGCCCATAATATCTTAGTTTAGTCCTACATTGTAGGATGGGTTTTCCTATCCTTCTTCTATTCTTATTTAAATATACAAATACATGTATTTAATTATTGAAGGATTGGAGAAATTAATAAAAATTCTGTTTAAATTTCTCTCTCATGTTTTTCTCTACATGGTATCAGAGCCGACGATCCGCAATCTCTTTGTCGTGCTCTCGCTTGCTCGCGCTCCCTAGACTATTAAAATTTTCTAACCACACTTCTTCCTTTTTTATGGTTAGGACTTTCCTAACCACACTCTTCTGCTACCCCCTCTTTTCCTTCTGCTCTTTTCTACTCTTTTTCTTCTGTTTTTATAGCTTATTTCCCGTCACTGCTTGGCCCCGCCTTTGACAATGTTCTGCGACTTCTTCTCCCTTGTCGCGGTTTGTGCGGCTTCTGGATTTGCATTCCCTGCTCGCGTGGCCCTGGACTCGTGGTCTTCTTGTCGTTGTTGCTCGTCTGCCCGTGCATAGTGCTCGTCTTGTGTTAAGCTCTTCTCCAGGCCGCAACTCTTCAGGTCGCAGTTTCTCGCCTTATCGCAGCAGCAACTTCTCCAGTCCGCAGCTATCCTGGCCGCAGCTTCTTCTGTCTGCATCTTCTCCAGGTCGCAGCTTCTACATGCCGTAGCTTCTCCAGGCCGCAGTTACTCTTCTCTGGGCCACAGTTACTCGTCAGGCCGCAGCTTCTCTAGCCCGCAGCTATTGCTCTCCTGGCTGTTGTTGTTGATCTCCAGGTCGCCTTGCCGTTGATCTCCTTGCCGCGCCTTGTTGTCTCTGGACTAGACGCATCTATTTTCTTCCTAACTGCTAGCTCTGCCCATACCTAGGTTCCTGCCTGCTGCTCATCTTGCCGCCTACCGGGCTGTGTTGCAACCACAGATCGCCTAGGAGCGGCCTTATCTTGTCGCTGCTCTTCTTACCTTGTCGCCAGTCCTTTCCACAGGAGCTGATCTTCTTGCCGCATCTCCACTTGCCTCTCCTATTTCTCCAAGGATTTGACGATTGCTTCCTCTCTTTCCGCCCGTGCTGCTGCTCCTCTTCCAGAAGTTCGTGATGAGCTTCAAATCACTACCATCTTTCTGCTGGAGTTATTAAGTTGACCGGGCCCCACAAGCTTGTTGGAATTACCATTTCATTTATTGTTGCTTTTAATGAATAGGAGAAAGTATGTATTAAATGGGTAGATGAGATGTTGTAATTATTAGAAGAGAGATTTCTTTTGATTGTTTTTTTCCCTATAAATATGTCATTTGTAGTTCTTTTTATGATTGATGAAATAGAGAGAGAAGCTCTCATATTCTTGTTCCTGTTTTAGAGAGAGAGAGAGAGAAGCGCTGCAGCGCTGGAGTGTTTTCTGTCCGGGCGGCTTGTCAACCAAGTCGGGCGGCTTGAACTTGCGGGTTAGGCGTTTGATCTAGCCTGTGTCAGCTCGCGGATAGGTGAAGAGCTCGCGAGAAGGGGAAGCTCGCGGCTTGCGTGCTCGCGAGAGGTGTGCAGCTCGCGAGAAAGGTTAGGCTCGCTGGTGTGCTCGCAGGGTTGATCTCGCGAGTGGACTACTCGCCTGCGGGAGTGAGGTCGCGCGGTTTGTGGCGGTTTGGAGTGGTGAACTCGCTGAGTTGTCTCGCAGAGGGGAACTCGCGCGGGTTGGTTGGTCGTCTCGCAGGAGGGTGGCCGCGCGAGTAGGCGGCTTGTACAAGCGGTCTCGCAAGTGTTGAACTTGTGTTTTGGTGCAGGGGACTATACACGCTTCCAACAAGTGGTATCAAAGCGAGGTTGCAAACCTTTACGGTGACTCGGAAGGTTTGAAGTAGAGGAGAGATGGAGTTCGGAGGTGCCATGCCGGGGCAAGTCCCCAAGTTGACAAAGACGAATTATGGAAACTGGAGTATTCAGATGAATGTACTACTCGCTTCAAAGGAACTATGAGAGATAGTTGAGGACGGGTATGAAGAGCTTACTGCCGAAGCAAAAGCGGCGCTGACCAATGCCCAGAAGACGACATTAAGGGAAGCGAGAAAGAAAGATAAGAAGGCACTGTTCACGATATACCAAGGGGTGGATGAAGCCACCTTTGAGAAGATCTCGGAAGCTGTGAGCTCAAAAGAAGCATGAGAAGTGTTGCAACGCTCCATGCAAGGAGTAGACAAGGCGAAGAAAGTGAAGCTGCAGTCTCTCAGGGGTGAATATGAAATGTTGAGAATGCAGGCAACGGAGAAGGTCGGAGACTTTGTGACCCGTCTGCTGACGCTCACAAACGAGATGAAGAGAAACGGAGAGACGATAGATGATGTGAGCCTCATGGAGAAGCTGCTGAGATTGATGTCGCGGAAGTTCCGTCATGTGGTTGTGGCGATCGAAGAGTCGAAGGACCTCACCTTGATGACTGTTTACGAGCTTGTAGGCTCATTGCAAGCTCATGAGTACAGGATGATGCAGGATGATGCAGGATGAGAAAAAAGCGAGTGGCTTGGGAAAAGCACTCCAGAACCAGCTGAACTTTGGAGAGAGCTCCGGAAGAGGAGGCGGCCAGCGTGGTCGAGGTCAACAAGGCAGAGGAAGAGGAAGAAAAGGAGGAAGAGATCAGGGAAGAAACCAATACCACCAGAGAGAGGCGGAACAACCTCAAGGAGGAAGGTGGCAAGATGGAAGAGGAAGAGGAAGAGGCCAAGGAAGAGGCCGAGGAGGAAGAGCCCAAGTTCAGTGTTACAACTGCAACAAGTTTGGGCACATGAGCTATGACTGTTGGGCTCCGAGGAAGACAGAAGAAGCTAACCATTATGCGGAGGCCAGGAACAAGGGGAACGATGCTGGGGGTGGAGACCCAATGATGTTTCTAACCTACCGAGGGGCAGAAGAAGAAAGGAATGAAGTGTGGTACCTGGACACAGGGGCGAACAACCACATGTGTGGAGATAAGAAGATGTTCTCTAACCTTGAACCCAGTGGGGGTGAGGTTAGCTTTGGGGATGCTTCGAAGATTTCCTTGGAGGGAAATGGTCTGGTTGTTGTGAAGCTGAACGGGGAGAGAGTACACTTGAACGATGTGTACTACGTACCAGGGTTGAAGACCAATATCTTGAGCATTGAGCAGTTAGTGGAGAGAGGCTACTGCGTGCAGATGAAGGATAGGTCTCTGTCAATGAAGAATGATCAAGGGAAGGAGGTAGTGAAGGTGAACATGACGGTGAACCGTCTCTTCACGCTGAAGATGGATGCTCAAGAGACGGCTTGTCTCGCGAGAACAAAAGAAGAGGAAGAAGCGTGGCTATGACACCATAGGATGGGGCACTTGAGCTTCACAGGGTTGAAGCTACTATCCCACTCCAAGATGGTGGCGGATCTGCCTATGATCTCCCCTCCGCAGAAGGTGTGTGAAGCGTGCATGAAGGGGAAGCTCAAGAGGCAAACATTCGAAGGAGGGAAGTCCTGGAGAGCAAGGCGACAACTTGAACTGGTTCACTCGGACATCGCGGGTCCGTTTGAGACCACCTCAATAGTCGGAAGCAAGTACTACATCACCTTCACGGATGACTATAGTCGGAAGTGTTGGGTGTATTTTCTGAAAGAGAAGTCTAAGTCCCTTGACAAGTTCAGGGAGTTCAAGGAGATGGCTAAGAAGGAGAGTGGGCAACCATTGAAGGTGCTGAGGACAGATCGAGGTGGGGAGTACACCTCGAGGCTGTTTGATAATTTCTGCAAGGAGAATGAAATATCACACCAACTGATGGCGGCATACTCACCGCAGCAGAACGAAGTGGCAGAAAGGAAGAACCTCATCATCATGAACATGACGAGGAGCATGGTGAAGGAGAAGGGGCTACCAAAGAAGTTCTCGGCGGAAGGAGTGCAATGTGCGGTGTATCTACTGAATAGATGCCCCCACAAAGAGTGTGAAGTTCATGACACCGTTTGAAGCATGGAGCGGCTGGAAGCCGAGTGTGAAGCACCTAAGGGTCTTCGGATGTGTAGCTCATGCTCACATCCCAGACCAGAGAAGGAAGAAGCTCGATGATAGGAGCGAGAAGTGCATTTTTGTTGGCTACGCTCCAGAGAGCAAGGCATATAAATTTTACAACCCGGTGACGGGAAAGGCCATAGTCTCGAGGGACATGGTGTTTGAAGAAGGAAGCAGCTGGAGCTGGGATGAGGAGACAAGAAGTATGAAGGGCATGTTCTTTGAAGATGAATAAGAGGGTGGTCACGAGGCTGGAGCCGAGAATGGTGGAGCTGAGCCGTCATCACCACCGAGTAGAAATTCAGGGGGAGCTTCCACCTCCTATTCAAGAGGGGAAAGCTCAAGTGGAGGCAATTCTGGAGGAGGAAGCGGGAGCCGGAGTGACTCCGAGAGTCCACCACCCAGGATGAAGGGGTTGGCGGAGCTCTATGAGGAGACGGTCCCAATTCATGCTAACTATTCATTATATTATCTCTTAGCAGATTGCGAGCCACGGTCCTATGAAGAAGCTGCTCAGGAGAAATCTTGGAGGATGGCGATGGATGCCGAGATGGCTTCCATAAAGAAGAACGATACATGGGAGCTAGTTGACCCACCGGCGGGCCGCAAACCCCTCGGAGTGAAATGAGTTTACAGGGTGAAGAAAAACAAAGATGGAGCTGTGGAAAAGCACAAGGCAAGGCTGGTGGTGAAAGGGTATAGACAAGTCCAAGGGGTGGACTATGATGAAGTCTACACCCCAGTGGCGCGGATCGATACTATAAGGCTGATCATCGCACTGGCGGCACACTACAGGTGGACTATCATGCAAATGGATGCTGTGGCGGCGTATCTGAATGGGTACCTGGAGGAGGATGTGTACATCGAGCAGCCTCCAGGGTACGTGGTGAAAGGCAAGGAGAGAAAAGTCTGCAAGCGGAGCAGAGCCTTGTACGGACTGAAGCAGGGAGCTCGAGCTTGGACTGGGAGGATAGACAAAGTCCTTCAGGAGCATGGGTATATCAAGTGCCCATATGAGTATTCTCTCTACATGAAGGTGGAGAAGAGCGGGGATATCATGATCCTATGTCTATACGTGGATGACATGATAATCACCGGGAGCAACCCTGCGATGTTCGAAGAATTCAAGGGGCTGATGATGAAAGAGTTCGAGATGACGGACTTGGGAGAGCTGAGCTGCTTCTTGGGAGTTGAGGTGCGGCAAAGAGAAGATGAGATCTTCATCTCCCAAAAGAAGTATGCCGAGGAGATTCTGAAAAGGTTCAGGATGGAGGGTAGCAAGGCAATCTCCACTCCTGCGGACCCTGGAACAAAGCTGAGGAAGGATTCTGAAAAGGAAGGAGTGGACCCAACTATGTTCAAGAGTCTGGTCGGAAGTCTAAGGTACTTGACTTTCACTAGGCCGAACATTATGTATGCGGTCGGGATAGTAAGCAGGCACATGAAGGAGCCCAAGCAGGACCACTTCACAGCAGCGAAGAGGATCCTGAGGTATGTGAACGGGACTCGGGACCTGTTAAAATTCAATAAACCCGCAGACGCCACCTCGGATATCCTGTTGAAACTCAACAAACCGGAGGAAGATACGTCCACTTATAATGTTGAACGTTTTCCCGGATCTTGGAGTTAGCAGGGGTTATCTCAACAAAGCAGTAACAACCAGCAACACATGCAGCACAAACGTATTTATTGATCAATAACAAACTTCTTTACAAGGCGAGACATACATGGCGAGACATGCTTCACCAAATAACCAAACCAGGAGAACAGAGACAGTTACAAAGACAAGAAACAAAACAAGCCGCTCGGACTCAATCAACAAGCCGCCGGTCTACTACTGTGGAGTCCGCTCAGTCCGCCAGGTCGCCAGACCGCAACCCAAGCCGTGCGGACTACCCCTTATTCCAATGCTTAGCTCTTCACCGCCGATCTGCAGGCCGCCTGACCGCGTGGTCGCCTAGCCGCCAGACCGCACATGCTGCGCCACCGAAAGGAACAGTCCGCCTGAAGTATGCGATTTCCTGAACTCCGAACCAAGTTGTCAAAGAGAAGACTGCCTAGTCGCTATCCGCGACTTGTTGTTTACCGCCTGTTGCTTAACCGCAGAGTCCGCATTGTCCATGACCGCAATCAGGGCCAAGTCCTGGCTTTCCAGCGCTATCCGCACAACCTGCACAGCACAACCCAGTCAACTCTCAAACCGCGCGGACACCAAGGTCCAGTCCGCAGCAACTTACACGAGCTCAAATACTGTTCACTTAATTTGGTTCTGTCTATTATCCTGATGTGACATGGGTCCTATTTATAGGCACGATGATGAGTATGGTCACCGCCCTAGCCGATAGGATCACCGCCACATCCCGCAGCAAGAACAAGTGTATCCGCAAGCCCGCGGATACGCACACCAGTCCGCCGCTCCCGTGCAGATAGCCAGCCCGCCTAGCTTCTCCAAGGCCGGACTCCAATCTCCAGTCCGCCTTGTCGCCAAGGGCCAAGCCAGGACCACCACAGCCGGACTCTGCAACAGCTATGTCCACCAATCTGCGGACAAGGCATCAGCCCGCATAACCCGAGCCCGCAGCCTCGCCATCAAGGCACCAACCGGACTCAGCGGACACCCGGCTTCCGTCCGCACACCCCGAGTCCATTGCCTCATCTCCAAGGCACCGCCGGACTCAGCGGAAGCGCCGATCTAGTCTGCTTACACAACAAACTCCAGTCCGTATTCCTGAATTCATAACCTCATCACAAGGCTAAACCGAACTCAGCGGACTCCAGCTCCAGTCCGCACACTCTTGCACAGGCAATCCTCCAGTCCGCATATCCCCAAGCCAGCAAACAAGGCAACAACACTTCTACTAGGCTTGGCGGACTGAGAAAGCAGCCCGCGCTCCATTGCGCGATCTCCCCGGACTGAGCCAACCTGGACTTGGTTCTGAACAAAGTCCAGTCCACTGGCCGCAAGGGCCAGCCCGCACTTATTGGCGGACACTAGATCTAGCCCGCCATACCGGGCGACCTCCAGCTTCTGTCCGCACTGACCGACGGTCTCCGCGGCTTCCACTTGCCGCTGCACTAGAGCAAGACCAAGGCAACTGCCAAACCGGTCTGCTGAGCTCCAGTTCATCAGTCCGCTTTATGCCGGACTCCGCGGATAGGATTTCTATCCGCCCGGTTACTTCCTGGGATCCATCTGCCTGCTGAGTATTCGCCGGTCTGACTGACCGTTGCTGCTGTCCGCGTAGTCCGCGCGAACAGACCTCCCAGGCCGCCACAGAGCAAACCGCCTGCAGCATCCCTGCCGACTTAGCAGTCCGCCAACCCTGTCCGCGTAGTCCGCGCGGATAGGTTGCCCAAGCCTTCCATTCACCCACTTTCACTTCACAATTTTCAACAGCCTGGGTCGAAAGTCTAAGGTACTTGACTTTCACTAGGCCGGACATTATGTATGCGGTCGGGATAGTAAGCAGACACATGGAGGAGCCCAAGCAGGACCACTTCACAGCAGCGAAGAGGATCCTGAGGTATGTGAACGGGACTCGGGACCATGACCTGAAGTACTCGTCTGGAGGAGAGTTGAAGCTAGTCGGCTACTCGGATAGCGACTATGGAGGAGATGTGAACGACCGGAAGAACACTTCCGGGTATGCATTCAACATGGGAACCGCAGCATTCTCATGGAGTTCTAAGAAGCAGGCTACTATAGCCTTATCATCTTGCGAGGCGGAGTACATCGCGGCGGCGGCATGCGCCTGCCAAGCCCTCTGGCTACGGAACCTTCTGGGAGAGTTGCATCATGCGCAGGAAGGGCCAACGACAGTGCTAGTGGATAACATGTCGGCCATCCAGCTCGCGAAGTACCCGGTGCTGCATGAGAGGAGCAAGCACATCGCGACGAGGTATCATTTCCTTCGGGAGCAAGTGGAGATGAAGACAGTTGAAGTAGTGTATTGCCCAACCGGAGAGCAGGTTGCGGACATCTTCACTAAGGCATTGAAAGTAGAAACTTTTCTGAAGCTTAAGAGCAAACTCGGCATGGTCTGCCAAGTTTGAGGGGGAGTTTGCTGGAGTTATTAAGTTGACCGGGCCCCACAAGCTTGTTGGAATTACCATTTCATTTATGGTTGCTTTTAATGAATAGGAGAGAGTATGTATTAAATGGGTAGATGAGAGGTTGTAATTATTAGGAGAGAGATTTCTTTTGCTTGTTTTCTTTTGCCTATAAATAGGCCATTTGTAGTTCTTTTTATGATTGATGAAATAGAGAGAGAAACTGTCATATCCCTGTTCTTGTTTTAGAGAGAGAGAGAAGCGCTGCAGCGCTGGAGTGTTTTCTGTCCGGGCGGCTTGTCAACCAAGTCGGGCTGCTTGAACTTGCGGGTTAGGCGTTTGATCTCGCCTGTGTCAGCTCGCGGATAGGTGAAGAGCTCGCGAGAAGGGGAAGCTCGCGGCTTGCGTGCTCGCGAGAGGTGTGCAGCTCGCGAGAAAGGTTAGGCTCGCTGGTGTGCTCGCAGGGTTGATCTCGCGAGTGGACTACTCGCCTGCGGGAGTGAGGTCGCACGGTTTGTGGCGGTTTGGAGTGGTGAACTCGCTGAGTTTTCTCGCAGAGGGGAACTCGCGTGGGTTGGTTGGTCGTCTCGCAGGAGGGTGGCCGCGCGAGTAGGCGGCTTGTACAAGCGGTCTCGCAAGTGTTGAACTTGTGTTTTGGTGCAGGGGACCATACACGCTTCCAACACTCTCTCAGTGGGAAGCAGAATTTTGTTGAGTGGGTGCACTATGTTCGTCATGTTCTGCAGACCAAAGGTCTTCTTCACCATCTGACAAACACGAAGAAAAATTCAAGCATTCTGAGCACGTGTCAAATAATACTCAACGCAACTCAAAGTATGTGTTGAGTGATAATCAACGCAGCTATGTGACGTCAAATATTATCAGTCGTAATTATCAAGCTCCGTTGAATACCGTTCCATTCAACTTCTTCTCCAAACATATTACCTCTTCTTATAGCAATTCTGATGCAATGAATCTGTGCACCTCTCACATACACCCTCACAGTAATTATCTAGATATAATAAATATAAATGACATTACTGCCACAAAGTAGGGCACTTTATGAAGGACTGTTGGTATAACCTACCAACATTCTCTCATTCTAAGGGGTACATGAGAAGACATTCTTTTAGATTAAAACCAAGACTACCAAAAATCAGCTGTGGTACTTGGATAGTGAATGCTCCAAACATATGACTCGAGATAGAAGTCTGTTGGAAGAGTTTAAAGAAAATTTAGGCCCTAAGGTGATCTTTGGTGACTCCAGTTGCGGACATACCAAAGGATATGGTAAATTCAAAGCAGGAGACGTCACCTTCAAGAAGGTAGCCTACGTAGAAGGGCTTGTAAGAGTATATTCGGACGAATAACGGGCTTGGAGGCTTTGCGTGGATAAACCCTAAGTTTAGCCATATATATACCTAGCTGGGGGCAACGGAGAGATTGTTCCACTTAAACTTTCCTCCGGATGTTTCGAGCGCCTTTCACATTCTCGAAACAGCCCTCTGGCGCTCGTTCGCGATTCTAGTGTTCGCCTTCGTTCCCGATAGTCGTCGCCGTTCTCCTTTGCTTTTTCGCGACTGTTCCTCTCCGCCTCCTGGTTCCTTCGCCGACGGAGAACGAAGGAGTGAAGAACGACGTCGTCGCTCTATAAGCCGCCTACAAAGGGCTCGCCGTCGCGTTCGCTTTCGCGGAACAAAGGGTTCGCCGTCGCCGTTCTCAGCATCCTAATCGTCGATCGCTCCTGGGCCTTTTCGCGTCCCCTTGAAGCCGCCTGCTTGGGCTCGCCGTCGAGTTCGCCGCCGCTGCACAAAGGGCTCGCCGTCGCGTCTTCCCCTTCGCGGAACCAGGGCTTGCGTTCGACGATCGCCTTTTTTCAGTCATCGATCGCATTTCCCGTTCGACGATCGCCTAGCAGTTTGTCGGTCGACGATTCCCGGTCGACGTTTCCCAGTCGACGTTTCCCGGTCTACGATTCCCGGTCGATGATTCCCGATCGATGATTCCCGGTCGACGATTGCGCTTTTCGTTCGACGATCGTCAAGCGCTCAACGATTGCGCTTTCCCGTTCGACGATCGCCCGGAGTTCGACGATCGACTTTTCTAGTCGTCGATCGCTTTCTCCCAGTCGTCGATCGTGTCTTCCCGATCGTCAATCGCCTCTTCTAGTCGACGATCGCCAAGCAGTTCCTACCGCTCCACTTAGGGATTCTCCTGACGTTGGAGCCGTCGCCTCTTCCCTGCTGCCTTGACTCTTCTGGTAAGGTTGCCGATCCAGTGGAGATTCTCTCTACTTTCTACCTTTTTTCCTATGAAGCAATGAGGAACTCCAGCTTCTCCTCTCCAGTGCACATGAACAAATTGGAGAAGTTCACGGCCACAGAGTTCAACGATTGGAAGTTGAACACCCAGTTCGGGATGAAATACCTGAACGTATTCTACACCATCAAGTCTACTCGTGCTGACGTTGCTGAGACTGAAGATGAGGCGCATTGGGTCGAAGATGAGGACTTCTGCAGGGATTACCTGCTGAACTGCCTCTCCTCCAGCCTGGCCAAGAACTACATCAAAATGCAGTCTGCTAAGGAGATCTGGGAAGCACTGGAGGAGCACTTCAAGCAGGAGGAGGACCTCTCCAAGGCTCATCTGGTGGACAAGTTCCACTCCTTCAGCTTCGACGAGGAGAAAGTCATTCTCCCTCAGGTATCCGAATTTGAAAATTTGGTTGATTCCCTGTATAGTGAGTCTATTAGTCTGCCAGATAGTTTTGTTGCGGGCACAATTGTGTATAAGTTGCCCTCCTCGTGGTACAATTTCAAAACGGAGATGTACCGCAAGAAGATGCAGGTTGGTCTTAACGACCTCAAGCGTTTCATACGCATTGAGGAAGAGAATAGGATGAAGCATGCCTTGGAAGCTGTTGGCAAGCAGAAGACTGTTGCCAACATGATTTCAAGCTCTAAGCGTGCTCCTCCCCCTCACAAGACCAAAACGTCTCGTAGTAGCCCCCAGGTTGCAGGACCGAGTAGACCCTCTAAGAAATTTAAGGGTAAATGTTTTAACTGCAACAAGTGGGGACACTGCGCATCTGACTGCAAGTTACCAAGGAAGGAAATAACTAAGGAACCACAAGAGGGCAACCAGGCCCATCTGGTTAGCCAAGCTGAGCCATCCGACTTTGTTGCCATGGTCGGACATGAGCAGGCCAGCACAGAGTGGTTCCTGGATTCTGGGGCAACGTGCCATGTTTGCAACAATGTTAATCTCTTGACAGGGCTGAAGCATGCAAAGGAATCAGTGACTGTAGCAGATGGAGGAACAGCTGACGTATTGAAGGTGGGGAACGCAACTCTGATGCTCTCCTCAGGTAAGTCTTTACTTTTAAAGAACGTAAAATTTATTCATTCTTTATCTGTTAACTTAGTGTCTATTAGTTTATTGTGTGATGCTGGTATGCCAGTTAACTTCTGTAGCGGTAGAGTGACCCTGTCAGTCAACTCTCACTACTTTGGATGTGCTTACGTCCAAAATAGGATGTACCGTCTGAGTCTAGCCAATGAGGTAGTGCAACAAGTTCAATTGAATTTAGTTAGCCCTAGGACTCTACATGAGAGACTAGGACACGTAAACTACAAGAAAATGTTCCAAGTCGCTAGAACTCACAAGATCACATTAGACACTAAATCTCCTCTTGAAAAATGTGAAGTGTGTGCTCAGACTAAGATCACTAGGAAACCTTTTGGCACGGTTACTAGGAGCACAACACCTCTTGAACTTATAC
This sequence comes from Platanthera guangdongensis, assembly GCA_039583875.1. NCBI lineage: Eukaryota > Viridiplantae > Streptophyta > Magnoliopsida > Asparagales > Orchidaceae > Platanthera > Platanthera guangdongensis. The sequence continues at coordinate 137,178,865 of CM077159.1, read as the reverse complement.
ATTCCGTTATTTGTGACTTTAAGAGTTTTGTCACTAGAGGTGGAAGGAAGTATATGATCACGTTCATAGATGACTGCACAAGGTTTTGTCATATTTCGTTACTTAAAACTAAAGACGAAGCGTTTGAAAAATTTTGCTTTTTCAAAACCAGGGTAGAAAACCAATTAAGCATGAAAGTAAAGAGATTTAGGAGTGATAGAGGAGGAAAATATATGTCAAGTGAGTTCAGATGCTTCCTTGCTTCACAGGGCATCATAGCAGAAACCACTGCTCCTTACTCCCCCCAATCTAACGGCATAGCCGAGCGCAAGAATAGAACGTTAACAGAGATGTTGAACTCTATGCTGCTCACTGCAGGCATGCCTTCCGTTTATTGGGGAGAAACAGTCTTGACTACGAATCACATTCTGAATAAAGTTCCTCATGCTAAGTTAGAGGTTACACCCTACGAGCTTTGGTTTAAGCGACCCCCGTCTTTAACTAGACTTAAGACCTGTGGTTGTATAGCCTATGTCAGGGTTCCTGACCCTATACGGTCTAAGATTGGACCTAGGACCAATACGTGTGTCTACTTAGGTTGTGCTGAAGATAGTGCTGCAGATAGGTTCCTTGATATTTCCAATAATATCATAATAGAATCTAGGGATGCAGTGTTCTTCGAGGATAAATTCCTCAAAGATAAGAACTTAATGATCCCAGGTATGCAAGCAACTATTACTGATAAAGATCCTGAATCAGTACCGAGCACCTCCTATTTCGTTCCGGTAGATACCTCTGGCCTAGAGCTTACGAGGACTTCCGTGAGAGAGATAATCCCCAGAACCTTCGGTAGTGATTTTGTCACTTACCACGTTGAGGATGATCCATCTACCTTTAAGGAAGCGATGAGATCAACAGATTCTCTACTCTGGAAAGAAGCTATTGAGGATGAGATGAACTCTCTCCTTCAGAACGACACCTGGATGTTAGTTGATAAGCCAACATGGGCTAAAACTGTAGGGTGCAAGTGGGTTCTGAAAAGGAAGCTAAATCCCGATGGTAGCGTAGCTAAGTATAAAGCACGACTGGTGGCTAAAGGTTTCACACAAGTGACTCACCCGTGTGTCACTTAGCAACCATTAGGGTTCTTCTTGCTATTTCAGCCATTGAGAACTTTGTTGTTCATCAAATGGATGTTAAGACTGCGTTCTTGAACGGAGATCTGACCGAAGAGATCTACATGACTCAACCTGAAGGTTTCATTGTAGATGGTCACGAAAACAAGGTCTGTAAGCTTTTAAAGTCGCTATACAGATTAAAACAAACACCGAAAGTATGACATGAGAAGTTTGACTATAATGTAAAGAACATGGGATTAATGTCGAGTCTATCAGACAAATGTCTTTATATACGTCATAAATCAGACAAAGTCGCTATAATATGCATTACGTGGATGATATGCTGATTCTTGGTTCTGATCAATCTGTGATGGATGACGTTAAGTCAGAACTAATGCAGACGTTTAGCATTAAAGACCTCGGTGTAGTTGACACTATACTAGGTATGCAAGTGAGCTTTGAGAAACATGATATTTCCCTAAGTCAAAGCCACTACATCTAGTCTATGTTGGACACGTGGGGATACAGTGAACGTAAAGCGGCTGAGACACCATACGATTATTCTAACCGCTTAAAGCCCAATGCTGGAGCTGCGGTTCGACAGTTAGATTATTCTAAACTGCTTGGTAGCTTCATGTACGCTATGGTCTGTACGGGACCTGGCATAGCCTTTGCGGTCGGCATGTTAAGTAGGTTCACTAGCAATCCAGGCCAAGACCATTGGGATGCCCTCGATAGGCTGATGCGATATTTAAAGCACACCCGACAGTATGCTTTATGTTATAGTGGTCATCCTCCAGTTCTGGAAGGATATTCTGATGCATCATGGTGCTCAGAAATAAACGACAGCAAGTCCACTAGTGGATTCCTCTTCACACTAGGAGGAGCAGCTGTAGCCTGTAAGTCCAAGAGACAGTCGTGCATTGCACTCTCATCTATGGAATCCGAACTCTATGCTCTAGCTTAAGCTGGTGAAGAGGCAGAGTGGATAAGAGATTTGATGATGGACATTCCACTGTCGAGCCTGAAACTGAGTTCTGTTGCAGTTTACTGCGACAATCAGGCTACTAAAACGATTTGCTACGAACACGTTGTTCAATAGCAAAAGAAGGCAACTACGGATGAAACAAGCCTGCTTGACCTCCCTTACGAGTCAAGTGATTGTGAACCTCGTTGATGTGAGGTTAAAAGATAATGTTGCAGACGCCCTTACTAAAGGATTAAATAGAGCTCTCACAATCAAAACATCGGGGGAAATGAGATTAAAGTTCATAGAAATATGAAACTTTCCTCCAACGTTTATGTTTTGATACGTACGAGCCTATAGCTGTCAACATTCAAACATCTAAATAGTAACAGACTGAAAATCCCAAATAATTTCTTGATGAAAACCCAAGATGGTTGGATGCTGGTTATTCCACACTTGATAACCTAATGTTCTTCCATTGTAAGTTGATTCAAGAGTTATTCAACTGGGAATTGAAAGTCATTGTAAATGTTAACCTAAACATTATTGGTCACAGCACATTATTCCACATTTGATAATGTTGCACGTGATGTGTGTCCACATGTGTTGGTGAGGCACATAGTGATCCGTAATGAGTAAAGTAACATGACTAGTCCTAGTTAGACTGGATGAGATGCTGACAGAGTTACTTCACCGTTGCTAGAAGTGCTAAGCTCATTTAGTAAGAGCTAGTTTACTTTAAATGTTACTGCATATGTTTATGAATTCATAGAGTCTGATTCATGAAATTCCTTGCAGGCTACAATGGAGATTATGGAGGAGCTGTAGACCTGGACATAGATGACGATGATCTATTAGATGAGTAGAATCATCAAACGTTTAATTCATGTCTTTGTTTTGTAATAATTATTCAGACTATGTTTTGGACAGCATCTGTGTGATGGTTTGCCGTTTAGGCAAAACCTTTATTTTGCTTTATTAGTATGATCTGTCCTGAGTGTTTTTGCTTAGTTTGGATTATTATTTTGTCTACACTCCAGCACCCCGAAACGTCACTGTTATTTGTCACGAATATAGGAGGAGATTGTAAGTGTATATTCGGACGAATAACGGGCTTGGGGGCTTTGCGCGGATAAACCCTAGGTTTAGCCATATATATACCTAGCTGGGGGCAACAGAGAGATTGTTCCACTTAGACTTTCCTCCGGATGTTTCGAGCGCCTTTCACAGGGCTCAAGCACAATCTAATCAGCATAAGTCAACTATGTGACGAAAGATACAAGGTGATCTGCTCTTAAAGTGAATGCCAGATAGTATGCAATGAATCGGGTAATATCACTCTTAAGGGTACTAGAAATGGTAACATTTATCTAGTAAATTTCTTTTCAAATAAATCAAAAATTTGCATGTTTAACACAAATATTAGTAAAAGTGAACTTTGGCTTAAGAGATTGAGTCATCTAAATCTCAAAACCATCTCCAAGCTCTCTAAACACGAACTTGTAAGAGGTCTTCCTCTAGAAAAGCACACCAAGGAAAGACCTTGTAGAGCATGCCAATTTGGTAAACAAACTAAGTCTTTATGTAAAAGTGTTTCCAAAAATTATTCCTCAAGAATCCTTTATTTTCTCAGTATAAATTTGTTTGGCCCTATTGTTGTTCACAATTTATAAGGGAAGTCCTACACTCTTGTAATTGTGGATGAATTCTCTTGATTCTCTTTGGTATTTTTCATGAGAAATAAGTCTGACACCTTCAAGATTCTCTCAAGACACTTAAAACTAGGGCTAATATCGAGTCGAGTTCGAGCGATTTTGGCTCGGCTCGAAATCGAAATTTTCGACTCGAACTCGGCTCGAAATCGACTCGAAATCGAAATTGATTTTGAGTCGAGTCGGCTTGACTCGAAATGACTCGATTCCGAGCCGGCTCGAAATCGAATCGAGTCGGCTCGAAATCGAATCGGAACGGCTCAAAACTGAATTAAATCAGCTCAAAATTGAGCAATTTTTTGTTTTATTCTTAATTTGCTCAAAATCAAATTGGAAAACCTATAAATTTAGCAAATGAAACACTTAAAGTCTAAATTTTTTTATTTAGATTTAAATTTTGTTATTTTTTATCTTGAAATAAGAATATATTAATAAATACATAATTTTTTTAATTAATTCGAGTTGATTCGAATCATATTTCGAGCGATTCAGGGCTGACTCGAAATCGACTCGAAATCAGATTCGAGTCATATTGAATCGACTCAAAGTGAGTCGAATCAATTTTAACTGATTCTGATTCGGCTCAATTTTCGAGCGATTTTCGAGCGACTTTCGAGTTTCGAATAATATGCTCAGCCCTACTTAAAACAGATCCAAAATGAACTTAATACTTCAATTATCATGATTAGAAGTGATCATGATACTGATTTTGAGTCTCATAAGATGCATGAAGTCTGTGAGAATGAAGGGATCAGACATAATTTCTCTGCTCGTAGAACTACTCAACAAAATGTGGTAGTTGAAAGGAAGAATAAAACTATAATATAAGCAAGTAGAACATTGTTAGTTGCGGCTAACCCACCTAAACAATTTTGGGTTGAGGTTGTTAACACAGTTAACTATGTTCTTAACTGAAGTGTCATTCATATAAGAAAGAATAAAACCTCATATGAGCTGTTTAAAGGGAAGGCTCTAAACATTTCTTATTTCAAATTTTTTGGACGCACATGCTATATTTTAAAAAATAGTAAATCACATTTTGGATAATTTGATAAGAAAGTTGATAATGACATATTTTTTGGGATACTCATTATCAAGTAAAGCATATATATGTTAAAATAAGAGAACCTTTAAGATAGAAGAATATATGCATGTTACTTTTGATGAAACTAACATGTTAAATGTAAGAAAAAACCCAACCACTAGTATTATGCGGGAAGAAGATCTGGCCACTCAATTCAGAAAATTGACCATGAATGTGGATTCTCAAACTCATCTCATTCTTGTTAATACCGAGGTACAAGAGGACCATGATCTACACAAAGATGAAGAAAATGTAGAAGGAATGATTCAAATAGTGGATTATCAAGATCAGCAAACTCAATCTGTTGCTGTTAAGGAAAATCAATCTGATCTTCAGGAAATTCAACAATAAGAAATTCAAGTTTCTACACATGTTCGTATGACTGAGATGATAACATTAAAAAATCATCCTCCATTTTAAGTCATTGGTGACATAGCAATTGGAGCAAGAACAAGAAGTCAAATTTCAAGAGGATTAGTTCTCCAATTAGAGGTGTCCTAAAAAACCGGGCCCACCGGGCCGGACCGGCCCGGCCCGGTGAAAAGCCCGACAGGCCCGGTCCCGGGCCAAGCCCGCCTCGGGCCCAGGCCGGGCCATGGGGCCCTTCCGGGCCCCATTGTAGGGCAAATGCCTGGCCCGGTTCCCGGGCCGGGCCAGGAAAAGCCCGGTTACCGGACTTAGCCCGGGCCTGGAAAAGCCCGGGCTAAGACCGGGCTGGCTCTTAGAGCCGTTGGCTGCCAGCATGGGCATGCTGGCAGCCATTATTTTATTTAAAAAATAAAATGATTTTTTTTTTTTTTAAATCTATTAACCCCCCCCCCCTCCTTCTTTCCCTCTTCTACCCCCTCATCTCCCACCCTCTCTCTCTCTCTAATCTCTATTCTCTCGAATATGTCGTCAACACAGACGTCTTCTTCATCATCCGTCGCTCACGAAGTGGTGGAGCACAAACGTACGACGCCGGTTTGGGAATATTTCGACTTAGTGCAAGTCGGCGCGGAGCAAAAGGCGAAGTGCAAACAGTGCTCGAAATTACTTTCGATCGCTGGCAACTCGACACTCGCAAGACACGTTAAGTCTTGCCCAACCAAACAAGCTCCTCCCGAGTCGACCCAGGCGCAATTATAGGCATCCGGACAAATCTGGACGTACGAACAAGGTCGTCAGCGGGAGCTGCAGGTGAAGAACATCATCAGACGTGGGTTGCCGTTCAGCCACTACGACAACGAAGAAGAAACCGAGTACATCCACCAAGGGCTATAACCCAAATATAACCAAGTAAGTCGATCTTCAATTAGGCGCGACGCACTTAAATATTATTTAGAAGCAAAACAAACTTTAATTAATTTTTTTGAAAAATTTGAGGGTCGAGTGAGTTTAACGCGCGACGTTTGGACAATTAGTATAAAATTAGGATTATCTTATATGTCTATAACATGTCACTGGATCGATCCTGTTTCCTGGTATCTAAATAAGCGAATAATTTGTTTTGAAAGTTTCGATGTCCCGCACACCGGTGAGGCGATTTATCAAATAATTTCAAAATGTGTGCGCGAATTTAAAATAAAAGATAAAATTATGAGTATTTCTTTCGATAACGCCACAAATAATACCACCTCAATTGAGTGGTTAAAACGTGATTTGAAACCTATGTTAAACGGCGCTTTTTTCATACTCGTTGCGCGTGTCACGTTTTAAATTTAGTAGTATAAGATAGTTTGTCGTATATAGAAGCATATACTAATAAAATACGTTTAATGTTACAATTTATTTATAGTTCTAAATAACGACGTCAAGATTTTAAAAAATTCATAACCGGGCAAGGTCAAAAATTTTTGAAACCTCTATTTGACATGTCAATTAGATAGAACTCTACGTATATAATGTTAAAACGAGCGATTCGCCAAAAAATACTAATTGAATTTTATACTCTGTTAGGTTAACATGAATTAACCGAGTCCGATTGGACAATTTTAGAACATTACATGGATTTATTAGAAGTTTTTTATACGGCGACAAATAATTTATTGGGCGTATATTATCCTACTAGCCCGCTAGTTATTGAAAATATTGTTAATATTTCACAAAAATTAAATTATTTTAAACAACACGTCGGATGGAGCGAATTAATAGAAATAATGGAAAGAAAATTTTTAAAATATTAAAGAGAAATCTCAGTTAAGTTTTCATGCGCCGCCGCTTTGAATCCTCTTTTCAGCGTAGACGGTGTAGAAAATTTTATTGAAGAAATAAATAACAATATAAGCATAAATTTAAGTGATTCAGATTTAGATAATCTGAGTATTTTAAATTTAAACAATATTTTTACTGAATGTTATAATTATTACGATAATTTATACGGATCGCGGCCCCGAGAGGATGTGTCGCAACCAAAAACATCTAGTAGTTTTAAAAATAAAATATTAGAGTTAGCCTCTAGGAAAAAAGCGCGCACAACATCTAGTAGTTTAAATGAATTAGGGTTGTACACAAAAACACAATTTCGTGATTTTATGTCCACGGACGAATTAGAAAATTTCGATATTTTAAAATGGTGGAAAGGTAAAGTAAATACCTATCCTATTATGTCCTATATGGCCCGAGATTTACTAACGATCCAAGCTAGCACGGTAGCTTCGGAGTCTGCTTTTTCTCTTAGTGGCAGGGTTTTGAACGAGCGGAGAAGTCGACTAAGCGAAGAATCGCTCGAGATCTGCATATGCTACAAGGACCACCTGGATGCGATCGAGGATAACTCGTCGGACATGGAAGACGAGATGGACGCGATCAACTTAAACTAGACAACTTCTTGTATTTTTGTCATTTGTAATTTTGTAATTTTTAATAATTTAGAATTTTTGTCATTTGTAATTATTAATAATTTAGAATTTCCAAATTTTCGTATATTTGCACTTTTCTAAATTTGTATAATTTCGTTACATTAATAAAAATTTTATTTTTTCAATATTGCGATGTTGTGTTTTTTTTATTTTTTTTTGTAAATCAAAAACTTGATTTTTTTTATTTTTTTTTTAAATCAAAACTTGATTTTTTTTATGAATTAAAAAAAACAATTTTTTTTAAAAAATAACCGGGCAGGGCTTAGCCTGGGCCCGTCCCGGGCCGGCCTGGGGGGCCTTACCAGGCCCCCCCCAGGGATCATAGCCCGGCCCGGCCCGGTTACATTGTTAAGCCCGGCCCGGCCCCGGTTCAGAAAAGCCCGAGCCCTGCAAGCCCGGGCCCGCCGGGCTTTATGCGCACCACTATTAATCTCCAATGTTTCATGTCTGAGCTAGAACCAACTGAAGTTTGAAGAAGTCATTAATGATCTAAACTGGATCATGGTAATGCAAGAAGAACTTGCACAGTTTGAAAGAAGCTAAGTATAGACACTTATTCCCAGACCAAAGAACTATCTTATCATTGGAACCAAATGAGTGTTCAGAAATAAGTTGGATGCAAGTGGTGTTATCACCAAGAATAAAGAAAGACCGGTTGCTCAAGCGTATAAATAAAAAGAAGGAATTGACTATGAACAGACCTTTGCACCTGATGTAAGGTTTGAAGCAATAAGAGTATTCCCGGCTTTTGCAGTACATAAGCAATTCAAAGCCTATCAAATAGATGTCAAAAGTGCATTTCTTAATGGTGTCCTATAAGAGGAAGTATATGTAGATCAAAACAAAGGTTTTATCAATCCTAAATCTCACTCTTATGTATTCTTATGGTCTCAAACAAGCACTCAATGCTTGGTATGAAATCCTTTCTATCTTTCTCTTTGCAGTCACTTTTGAAAGAGAAAAGATAGATAAAACCTTATTCACTAGAACCCATAAGGGCAAATTACTATTGGTGCAAATCTATGTAAATGACATAATATTTGTATATACTGATAGCAAACTCTGTAAGAGGTTTGTCAAGCTAATGCAATCTAAGTTTGAAATGAGCAGCATGATAGAGTTATCGTATTTCCTTGGTCTCCAAGAGAAATATGTTGGTGAAGGCATTTTATTTTTCAATCAAAATATACCAATGAACTTATTAAAGGATTTGGTATGAAGAATGTCTCTACCATGAAAACTGTCTTGGCTTCAAATGTTGTCGTAGATAGAACTGAGAAAGGGAACGCGATGGATCAGAAATTCTACATATCAATAATAGTTCCCCTTCTCTATTTAACATTCAGTAGATCAGATATCATATTTGCTACATATATCTGTGCAAGATTTTAAGTTAAACCTAAGGAGTCACATATGACTTTAGTAGAAAGAATCCTAAGTTACTTAAAGGTACGTCTGAAATGGGTCTGTGGTATCTTGTAGAATCAGAATTTGAATTAACAGGATATTTAGATTCAGATTATGCATGTTGTAGGTTAAACAAAAAAACACTTTAGGGACATGCCAATTCCTTGGAGCTAGGCTTATTTCTTGGTTTAACAAAAATCAAACCATTGTCTCTGCATCCACACAGAAGCTTAGTATATAGCTGTCGGAGGATGTTGCTCACAACTATTGTGGATGCATAATCAACTATTGGACTATAACCTAAACATAGAAAAATCAACAATTTATTATGATCGATCAAGTGTAATCTCAATAACCTTTAATCATGTTCTTCACTGCAGAACAAAGCACATTGAGATTCAACATCAATTCATTATGGGTGATGTAGAAAAGGACAAAGTTGTCTCCCTACAGATGAGCAAAAGACTTACATATTAACTTAGCATCTTTATGAAATGAAGCACAACCACTTCATAAATTCCTTGAGAATGTTTGATAATTCAACCTAAAACCTCATTAAAATAACATTAATAAAAATTTCAAACAAGAGTTTGAAAATAATTTAAAATTCTAACATGGAAGGACTATTGTACGCTACATCGAAACCCTTTAAGATGCATTCATTGAAATTTTTCCCTGAGAATTTATACTCTTCAAAAAATAGCTATTCGATGATGTGTCAAAATGTTTATAGAAGTGACATCAGAGTATTTGAAGAAATCGCATTGAATTATCTCAACACTACGTCAAATACAAACTCTACTCTTCAACACGAACTATAACCAGAACACAGCCCACTTCTCGTCTTCTACACTTTCAAACTCTTCATATCCTTCCAATTTCCCTCCATTTCTCTCTCGTCTGTGTTATCATCTTCTCTCTTGCAGATACCAATGACCTCTCTTATGATCAACTCCGAATTTGATGTTGACCTCTGTAGAAATAGAGAAACTTCCAACCTTGTATAAACTTCTTGAATGAATAATTACAAGTATGCATACATTTATATAGGAAGAGAGCGAGAAGAGAAGATCCCAATCCAAGATGTGGGACGAATACAAAAAATAAATGAGCCTCATAAATGTGCCTTTACACGGTCTTTTCTAACACTCCCCCGCAAGCTGGAGCGTACAAGTCGTAGGCGCCAAGCTTGGATAAAAATTGGTAGTATAATGGCCTATAGAGAGCTTTGGTCAGGATATCAGCAACTTGATTTGTTGCAGAAACATGCTCCAGATCTACCTTCTTTGACTGTACTTTTTCCCGAATAAAGTGGCAGTCAACTTCAATATGCTTTGTGCGTTCGTGAAATACCGGGTTCTTGGCAATATGTATTGCTGCTTGACTATCACCAAATAGGGTCGTCGGTGATGAGAGACGAACACCCAAATCTCCCAGAAGACTCTCAAGCCATGTTAACTCAGACACTACTGCAGCCATGGCCCGGTACTCAGCTTCAGCAGAAGAGCGAGCAACCACATTCTGTTTCTTGCTGCGCCAGGTTATGAGATGACCACCGAAGTAGGTACAGATGTAACAACCCAAAGTTGAGAACGGGAAAAGTTTGGTTGACACGGCCTGGGACACGGGCGTGTCCCAGGGCGTGTCCTGCTCGGGTTGAGTGTGTTTGACGATTGTGTTCGACGAAGTTCGGTCGATGACTTTTCGGGAGGAACACGCCTGTGACAGGGGCGTGTCACAGGGCGTGTCCCGCTCATCCTCAATTGGCTCTCGTGTAGGTCGAAATGTACTCGAGTAGATGGAAGAGTACTCGAGTAAGAGGGGGTGACACGGGCGTGTCATCCCTGTGACACGGGCATGTCCTGGCGAGGTACTCGAGTAATTGGTTTTCTCTCGAGTAGGTCTCGAGTGGGTTACACGCCCCGTGTCACGGGCGTGACTAGGCTGACACGGCCATGTCATGGGCGTGTCATCTTGGTGTGGATAAGGTTGGATAAGGCGGTTCGTGCACCGCTTTGGGGACACGGCCTGTGACACGGGCGTGTCACAGGGCGTGTTAGGGCCGAAACATGATTTTTCAGTGTTTTTCTGGCTGTTGATTTCTTTGTTCTGGATCCAAGGGTTAGGCTTTATCCATGTGGATTTCTGGCCGAGATCTGAGGTTTTAAGCCCTTCCTCTTCTTCTTCTTCATATCATGTCAAGAGAGAGAAAGAGAAGGAGAGAGTAAAGGAAGGAAGGAGGAAAGTAAAGTCAGCTGCTGGAGGAGCTGCAGAGTGCGGTGCGAAGATCCGAGAGCGTTTTCGTGAAGGTAGAACCGAGGCGGTGACTTCCATCCGGCTACTTCATGGCGCCAAAACGATCTTCGAGGGTAATGATCTCCTTCTTGGACATCGAAGTCCTCTCTTTATGCATGTGCGTGGAATCCTCCACCAAGAGGTGGATGTCGGAAGTGATTCCTTGGTTGAGTTTGCATCTAGAGCCGGAAGTGTGAGTATGACATACGCATGCTGTGTGAAGCCCATCTGGACGGGTAGTCTGGATTGGTGATGATCATGGGTAAACCGGAGAAGACTTCGTGGATTTGATGCTGTGAAAGGTTGTTCTTTGATTGTCTGGTTGTGTGGATGAATATTGATTATGGATGATGGAGGCTTTGGTTAAGCTCCTGGTTATGATAGGAGATCAATTGGTAGCACGCCTGGGAAGCGCGAATTAAGGGGAGAGCGAGATAAACCCGGCATATTACACCACTAGGGTGGGTTGATCTGGATAGATGAGGGATCGATTGACGGCAATGCCTGGGGAGCCGAGTTAAACCCGGCTTGCTGTACCACAAGGGTGGGTCGATCAGGAATAGGGAGGGGTCGATGGGTGGTAATGCCTGGGGAGCTCTGATAAACCCGGCTTGCCACACCACATGGCGTGGGTCGATCGGCTCTGGTTGTTTATGGATGCTGTGAGGTAAGTACCTCTGAGTGGTTTGGGCGGGATGTCGCCAGCTTGAGAGACTGGTGGACTTGGTCCGGTCAACCAACAAGTTAAAACCTCTGATCGGAGGTGTACGACTGGGATGCCCGGTACGCCAAGAAGGTGCCCTGAGTGCACGGAGCGTCTAGTGAATACCGGCGTTTGTGATGTGATTGTGATTGTTAGATTGAGAAAGAGAATGATAGATATGGTATTTGATGATAGCCATGTATACAAAAAAGGAACCACTGCCCCGGGTTGGGGGTTGGGTCGTTATAAGTGGTCAGCTAATGCTGACCGTTACTTTGTTTCCTGTTTGAATTGGATGGTGAATTGCAGGTGTTGTTGCTTGACTAGCAATGTGCGGAATAGAAGGATTGGTGCTAAAGGCCCTTGTAGGCTATTCAAAGAAACGTGATTGAATTTCATGTGTGGCCGGCCTGCGTGCCGATGTACGAAAATGTATTTGTGCAAAGAGAAATTTGTAAGACCTTAAGGCCAGTGTGTGTGAGTTGTATACATTCCTGGTTTTGATATATAAATGTGGAGTTTATATAGTAGTGGACATTCTCTGAGGTGAGTTCATGTAACATAAAATGCTGCGCTAGAATGTTTTGAGATAGACTGCGAGTAAATTTTCTTTTCCACAAGTAATTCCGCCGCTTGTCTGTGACATATGGCGTGGGGCCCCGGTCGTACCCACCGTTATATGTCATGTGACGAGTGGGGGCGTTACAAAGTGGTATCAGAGCCAAGTTTAGATTGTTTGGGAGGATAGAACATAATTGAACTCACGAATGTCCAATAGGAATGTATTTCATGCACGTCCAGTGCGTGAGTGTGTAGTCAATGTATAAGTACTGTTATGCCATGGATGATTAAAGGTATTTTGTACATTGACTTATAGGTGGCGTGGAGTGGAGCTGGGCAGTCTGAGCCCCAACGGTCTGATGAGAGTGCAGCACCCGTTGAAACGCCTACGCCTCCTTCAGTGGAGACTATACGGGTGGTGACGGAGACATTGCTTGCGGTGTTACAGGCACATCCTACTAGACAGGCAAGGCCTGTAGACATGCCAGTACGGCCTGGTGCAAGACAAGATGATGCCGCTGCCCCTCCGCCACTACTTGATGACGATCCAGTTGCTGAGGCCCTACAACATAAAGACCTTCGGAGCCGTGATGACGCTAACGGACGACGCCGCTACAACCTCCGCCCGCGGCGTGCTACCCTCACTTGAAGACTATTTTAATTAATTTCTCATGCTTTATTATTTTATGTGCGAATATAAAATTATTCCAATCTTGGTTAATAATTTTATATTCATTTGGGACTTGTAATCTTTATTTATTTTTTGCAAACATTTTGGTGTGTATTTAGCCTTCCGGATGGATGAGATTTCATCTCCATGTTGGATGGCTAGATGTGTGTTGTAACTCCTATATAAGGAGATCTTTTTGAGAATGAAGTTAGAGAGAATTAAAAAGCAACCCTAACCCTCATTGAGAGAGTTCGGCCAAGAGGATTTCCTCCATAGCCGCCGGCCAAGGTGTGAAGCCGCAGCCCCCCTTACTTCCTCCCCTACTTCGGTGCGACGCCGGCGTGGCTTCCTTTCGGTGCGACTCCAAGGAAGAAGGTTGCAGCCCATTCGGTGTGAAGCCGGTGGATCCGTGGAGAGAGTGATTCTCTCACCTTATCTTGTGTGATTGTTGTTCTTGGTTGGGTAACTCCTTCCCCTTTAGAGATTCTTGCTTTAGATTTTGTGGAGGTTTTTGCAAACCGTTTCTTCCGTGATTTTTAAATACGTCGCTTGCAAATTCCGATTTCGATTTCGTTGTTATTGAATCTCTTGTGATCCGGATTGGGTAGATCTGTTGTGAGAGCGAGACTTGGCCTAGCCTTGACTTGCCCTCCAAGATTGGCACATTTTGGTATTAACAAGGGAGTTAATCTCAACTCGAACTCGACCGCCTATTGAAGTTTTCCGCCGCTCCGAAAATAAATTATTGATGCGTTGAAACGGCTCAAGTTGGTACAATAGATGCTTGTGTAGGTGCGGTGAGTTGTGTGCTTGTTGGAGAGGTAGGTCTTAAGGACGTTGTATCGAGTCCGGCTTGCGGTGAGTTGTATGCTTGTTGGAGAGGTAGGTCTTAAGGACGTTGTATCGAGTCCGGCAATTTTCTCTTTCGGATTTGGGAGCCAACCCGACCCCTTTTCGCTCGCTTTTGGTCGGAGCCCTCCCCTTTAGCTTTATGTCTTGTGACGATATTTTCCTTTAGCGTAGTCGAGCACGCATCACGGTCACCCCTACATCAATTTGGTATCAGAGACGGTCGTTTCAACTCCCACGTTGCAAACATCCTCTCTACGTTTCTTGTTGGCCGATCGGATCTTGAAAAAATAAAAAAAAATATTTTCTGTGGTCTGCCAATAGCGGGCTGAAATCTTTATTTTCAGCAAAATTTCAAAAAAAAAAAATTTTAACGATCCACGTGTTCCTCACATCGGGAAACTATAAAAATATCTTATTTTCTGTATAGTTACAGCCCTAGGAAAAATCACATTTCCAAAATTTTTCTAAACCTGAATGCGCACTAGGCACGGATCGGAGTACGCGACACCGTCTACGTCTAGGATGGCTGCGAACGAGCATGGGGATCCCAACACTGAGGCCATAGCAGGGCTACGTAACGAAATGATGGAGCTTAAAAACATGTTAGCACAGATCCTACAAAATCAAGCAAGGCCACCCCCGCCACCCATTAATGTTGAGCAGCCCAACCGGCGCCAACAAACTCCTGAGTCGGATTCCGATGAGGACTCTCCCCGAGTGCCCCCTCGAGAACACCGCCACGATCGTGCTTACGATATTACTAGGGCCATTAAGATCGACGCCCCCACTTATGATGGCATGGGAGATCCCCAGATCTTCCTTACTTGGGTGGTGGATATGGAGTGCTACTTCTATTGGCACACCCTTACGGACCATCAAAAGGTCCAAGTTGCCAGGATGAAGCTAACGGGACATGCCAAAACTTATTGGCTGAATGAAGAGCGTAGGCTAGGAACCGGGAACGGGGTCCCACTTATTGGATGGGCCGTGATGAAGAACCTGTTGACCGATCAGTACGTTCCCGCGTACCATCGGACACAGATGTTCGACGAGCTTGCCACTCTGCGGCAGGGCTCCAATTCGGTAGCTGAGTATATGGGAGAACTGAAAGACCGTATGGTGCGTTGTGATCTGAGGGAGATCCCCGAGGTCACCCTATCCAGATTTCGTAAGGGGCTTCATCCCGATATTCAGCGGAAGCTCTTACGATATGGTCATACGGATCTGAACACGACATTTAATGCCGCCCTCGACATCGAAAAGCACTTAGCCTCTAAGGCTCACTCCCGGTATTCCCATGCGAAGGGAAAGTCCACAGCTGGAGCCTCTTCCTCCACATATCAGGATATAGGGAAGTTTCGGTCTGCCGAGTCAAAGTTTGTCGTGATTACTGCTAGGAACGCCAAGAACCCTGCGAGTGAGCATGTCCCTATAGGGAAGGTTAGCAAGGCTAACACCACTTGTTACTCTTGCATCACTCAAGGCCACTATGCCTTTGAATGCCCAACGAAGACTAAAGCCATAGCCCTACTAGAGTCGACTACTGACCTTGCTGATTTCGTTTATGAGGCTGCTGAGGAGAGTGACCCAGAAGGGGTCCCAAGCGATTTAGAGGACGAGCACCCCGTTATGGTGATGCGTTGTATCTTGACCACCCCTCGTCCGTTAGATGACTGGAAAAGGACTAGTATATTTTCCCTGATCTTTAAGAGTGGCGAGAAGTTGTGCAAGTTGATCATTGATAGTGGCAGTTGTGTAAACGTCATCTCTGAGAATGTCGTTACACGTATGTCCTTGACTACGCAGCCCCACCCGGCTCCCTATCAGGTAGCTTGGATTAATAAGGTTACCGTCCCGGTCACCAAGCGTTGCCTTGTACCTCTCTCGATCAAATCCTATACTGACGAGGTGTGGTGCGATGTCCTTCCAATGGACGCTTGTTACGTGTTATTGGGCCTCCCTTGGCTTTACGACCGTGACGTGACACACTTTGGAAGAGCCAACACATATGAGTTTAAATTTAATGGTAAGGTCATTACGTTGAGACCGACCGTCCCGAAAGAGCCAGTAGCTTTGGCTAAGGACACCACTGTTCCAGTCGAGAGGAAAACATTGAGTCTCGTGGGAAGAAAAGAATTTGTGAAGGATCCCTTTCTTGACGGGGTGATGTACGCTCTAGTTCTTATGAGTGCGAAAGGGGATACGAGAGCATTGGATGATTTGCCTAAAGAGTTACGGGAATTGTTGGATGAGTATAAGGACGTGTACCCGGATGAGCTGCCTTCGGTATTACCACCGCTTAGGAATATACATCATGCTATAGACCTTATCCCTGGTTCCTCCTTACCGAACCAGCCCCACTATAGGCTTCACCCCGCCGCCCATAAGGAGTTACAGACCCAGATCGAGGATTTGATGAAAAGGGTGTTCATTAGGACTAGTATGAGTCCATGTGCGGTACCTGCCCTTCTTGCCCCCAAGAAGGATGGTACGTGGAGAATGTGTGTTGATAGTCGTGTCATCAACAAGATTACCATCTAATATAGATTTCCTATTCCGCAATTAGATGACCTCCTAGATGTCTTATCTGGCGCTACCATTTTTTCAAAGTTAGATTTGCGGAGTGGCTATCACCAGATCAGGATCTGTGAGGGGTACGAGTGGAAGACAGCATTTAAGTCCAAGGATGGGTTATACGAGTGGCTTGTGATGCCCTTTGGGCTATCCAACGCCCCCAATACCTTCTCCC
Organism: Platanthera guangdongensis; assembly: GCA_039583875.1. Classification (NCBI taxonomy): domain Eukaryota; kingdom Viridiplantae; phylum Streptophyta; class Magnoliopsida; order Asparagales; family Orchidaceae; genus Platanthera; species Platanthera guangdongensis. The sequence goes on along the minus strand of CM077159.1, from coordinate 137,161,928 downwards.
GGATGATGACCCATGTCTTTCAGCCTTACATGGGGAAGTTTGTGGTCATCTATTTTGATGACATTTTAGTCTTTAGTTCCACCACTGCTGAGCACGTCTCCCATATGAGGTCGGTTCTTTCCACCCTGCGGAAGGAAACCTTATTCCTTAATCTCAAGAAATGCACATTCTATGTCACTGAAGTGGTGTTCTTAGGCTATATAGTCGGTTCGTAAGGCATTAGAGTTGACCCTAATAAGGTTAAAGTCATTAGGGATTGGCCCGAACCGACCACATTACGAGAGGTACGAAGTTTCCATGGGTTAGCTACTTTTTACCGCCGTTTTATTAGAAACTTTAGTAGTATTATGACCCCCATTAGTGATTGCATGAAGAAAGGTGAGTTCACCTGGACAAGGTCCGCCGCTATTGCTTTCCAACGCATTAAGGAACTTATGACTGAGGCACCTGTCCTACATCTACCCGACTTCAATAAAGTATTTGAGCTTACGTGTGACGCTTCTGGCATAGGAATAGGAGGTGTCTTGAGTCAGGAAGGGCACCCTGTGAGTTATTTTAGTGAGAAGTTAGCGGACGCCAAATTGAATTACTCGAATTACGATAGGGAGTTTTATGCCGTCATTAGATGTCTGCACCATTGGAGGCACTATCTCCTCTCTAAGGAGTTTGTGATCCTCTCCGATCACGAGGCATTGCGGTTCATCAATGGCCAACATAAAATCAGCCCGCGACATGCTAAGTGGGTATCTTTCCTACATGGTTACACTTTTAACCTCAAACACTTAAAGGAGCTGACAATCGAGTCACAGATGCTCTTAGTCTCCTGACCCTGTTGCTCACCACTATGGAGGTTAACGTGATAGGATTCGAGCGAATCAAGGACGAGTACGCCACATGTCCAGACTTTCAGGATGCATATTTGTCTGCCCAAGATAGCTCCCCCACGATTATATCTGCATTCGTCATTAAGGATGGCTACCTATTTAGACATGGGAAGTTATGTATCCGCAGTCATCGTTACGCCTTCATATCATCTGGGAATTGCACAGTGGAGGGTTGAGTGGTCATTTCGGTAGGGATAAGACCATTACGTTAGTTGAGGAGAAATTCTATTGGCCAAAACTTAAGGCGATGGTGGGAAGGGTAGTTAGTAGTTGTCGTACCTGTCAGGTATCCAAGGGCACCAAGACCAACGTCGGATTATATACGCCCCTGCCTATCCCTTCCACGCCATGGGAAGACGTGAGTATGGATTTTGTTCTAGGCCTACCCACCACCTTACGCCGTCACGATTCTATTTTTGTAGTGGTGGATAGATTCTCTAAAATGACATATTTTATTCCCTGCGCTAGAACCAACGACGCATCTCACATTGCCAAATTATATTTTAAGGAAGTAGTTAGTCACCGGGGAGTGCCGAAGACAATAGTCTCGGATAGAGATGTTAAGTATACGAGCTATTTTTGGAAAACATTTTGGGTCTTGATGGGTACCAAGTTATTGTTTTCCTCCGCCTATCACCCTCAGACCGATGGGCAAACAGAGGTAGTCAATCGGAGCCTAGGAAGCCTTCTTAGATGCCTAGTGAGCGATCACAAAGGTACGTGGGATCTTCTTCTTCCCCACACGCAGTTGGCCTATAATAATTCCAAAAATCGGTGCACTGGTCTGTCTCCAAATGAGATTGTTCACGGGTACAAGGCACCTGTGCCTCTTGACTTGGTTCCATTGCCCCCAACATACAAGACAAGTCAATTTGCACAATCCTTCGCCCAACATATTCATGACCTACATGCACGTATACGAGCTACCTTGACTGCTCAATACGAGTCTTATCAGACGCACGCTAATCTACATAGGAGGGTGTCGCACTTCAACGTCGGCGATTTGGTCCTAGTCCGGTTAGTTCCCGAACGCTTGCCATCTGGCACCATTAAAACGTTGGCACCAAAGCGCGCCGGCCCTTTTCGAATTATAAAGAAACTAGGTGACAACGCTTTCATGTTGGATTTGCCAGCTGATTGGGGTATCTCCCCAATTTTTAATGTCTCGGATTTGACGTCGTTTGTTTCGCCTCCACCTGAGTTGAATTTTTTGTCGTCTTCTCCCTCCACTAAAATTTCTAATGGGTTGTGGAGTGGTATTTCGGATGATCTCTCTCTTTCGGTCCCCGCAGGTATAACATCGGATGGTACGTTGCCTTCTTTTTTCCCTACTGCTGACATGTTTCCCAGGTTTCCGAAGACATTTCTCACTCTAGATACTTGCTGCTGAGCCACTTACTACTCCTGATGGTGTTACCTACCGCTTCCTCATCCGTTGGCGTGACCGCCCCCCTTCAGATGATTCATGGGTACTTGCGACAGAGCTTCAACGTTTGGATGTCGAGCTTCTCCGCCGCTATCTCTCGGACCACGCATCGGAGATACGTGATTTTGAGTGGGGGAGGATTGATGTCGCTGCCCCTCCGCCACTACTTGATGACGTTCCAGTTCCCGAGGCCCTACAACATAAAGTCCTTCGGAGCCGTGATGACGCTAACGGACGACGCCGCTACAACCTCCGCCCGCGGCGTGCTACCCTCACTTGAAGACTATTTTAATTAATTTCTCATGCTTTATTATTTTATGTGCGAATATAAAATTATTCCAATCTTGGTTAATAATTTTATATTCATTTGGGACTTGTAATCTTTATTTATTTCCTGCAAACATTTTGGTGTGTATTTAGCCTTCCGGATGGATGAGATTTCATCTCCATGTTGGATGGCTAGATGTGTGTTGTAACTCCTATATAAGGAGATCCTTTTGAGAATGAAGTTAGAGAGAATTAAAAAGCAGCCCTAACCCTCATTGAGAGAGTTCGGCCAAGAGGATTTCCTCCATAGCCGCCGGCCAAGGTGTGAAGCCGCAGCCCCCCTTGCTTCCTCCCCTACTTCGGTGCGACGCCGGCGTGGCTTCCTTTCGGTGCGACTCCAAGGAAAAAGGTTGCAGCCCATTCAGTGTGAAGCCGGTGGATCCGTGGAGAGAGTGATTCTCCCACCTCATCTTGTGTGATTGTTGTTCTTGGTTGGGTAACTCCTTCCCCTTTAGAGATTCTTGCTTTAGATTTTGTGGAGGTTTTTGCAAACCGTTTCTTCCGTGATTTTTAAATACGTCGCTTGCAAATTCCGATTTCGATTTCGTTATTATTGAATCTCTTGTGATCCGGATTGGGTAGATCCGTTGCGAGAGCGAGACTTGGCCTAGCCTTGACTTGCCCTCCAAGGTTGGCACATTTTGGTGTTAACAAGGGAGTTAATCTCAACTCGAACTCGATCGCCTATTGAAGTTTTCCGCCACTCCGAAAATAAATTATTGCTGCGTTGAAACGGCTCAAGTTGGTACAATAGATGCTTGTGTAGGTGCGGTGAGTTGTGTGCTTGTTGGAGAGGTAGGTCTTAAGGACGTTGTATCGAGTCCGGCTTGCGGTGAGTTGTGTGCTTGTTGGAGAGGTAGGTCTTAAGGACGTTGTATCGAGTCCGACAATTTTCTCTTTCGGATTTGGGAGCCAACCCGGCCCCTTTTCGCTCGCTTTTAGTCGGAGCCCTCCCCTTTAGCTTTATGTCTTGTGACGATATTTTCCGTTAGCGTAGTCGAGCACGCATCACGGTCACCCCTACATCACAAGAGCGTGCTGCAGTTGTGATGGAGGCGCAAGCAATCGATGAGTCATTGAAAAGCTTTATGGAATTTCATCCACCTACGTTCGGTGGGGCGATTTCCCCAACGCAGGAGGAAGATTGGTTGGCTAGAGTGAAAAGGATCCTGACTGCAATCAGGACGGCAAAAGAGCAGAAAGTGACCTTAGCCACTTTTCTGCTGGAAGGAGACGCAAGATTGTGGTGGGACGACATGGAGATGCATCACCTGGCAGGTCGTGGATTAGCGGAGGTTTCAATGGATGAATTCTCCCGATTATTTCTTGCCAAATATTTGCCGGTGTTGCAGCGAATTGCGATGGAGAACGAGTTTCAACGTCTGGTGCAGGGTGCTATGGATATTGATACGTACCTACATGAGTTTACCAGACTGGGGCGATATGCGGGGTCTACCTTCGCGGAGGAAGCGCGAAAGACGAATTGATTTTATGAGGGACTGCGGGATGAGTTGAGATTATTACTCTCTAGTTCGGTAAACCAAGGCTTCCAAGCATTGGTAGATACGGCCCATGCCCTGGAAAAGGATTTGACGCGGGTACAAGAAAAGAAGAAACTGACCATGGAGAAGCCAGAGTTCAAAGTGCCACAGTCGGAGCAGGAGTTGAGAAGATGAGAGAAGAAAAGGTTTAGGCCTGATGATTCAGCTCCGTCGACTGTTTCTTCGGGGGCGACCTATGGGAAAGGACGTGTTGATACACGTATCTGTTATAAGTGCGGAAAGCAAGGGCACATAGAGAGAGTTTGTTGGAATGCTCCCGCAGGAAGTGAGCAAAAGACAGGTGCGTCGTATGAAGAAAAGGGTAAAGCAGTGGCTGAGTCATCTGCATCCCGGACGCAGCCTCGATTACATAATTTGGAAGTGCAAGAGCCGCAGAGTTCCATTGGGGAAGTTTAGCCTCGAGTGTTTAATTTGGCTCTTTCACGAGAAATGCAAAATAAGGAGGCTGAACGAAAGTGAATCATCACTTGAACAATATGTGTATTGTATATATCTGACCCTGTGTTCTATGTGATAACCATGTAATATTGGTGCAAGTATATATGTTGTTTAAAGGGATAAAATGTTTGTTCATTTGCTGAATTGATGGATGAATGTGCACAAATGAACAAGACAAAGGTTGTTGTAACCTATGATTTTGATGTTGTAACAACTTGGTTGTTGTTTGTATTCCTCTATGCAATTTCGTGGACGAAATTTCTTGAAGGAGGGGAGGGTTGTAACAGCCCAAAGTTGAGAACGGGAAAAGTTTGGTTGACACGGCCTGGGACACGGGCGTGTCCCAGGGCGTGTCCTGCTCGGGTTGAGTGCGTTCGATGATTGTGTTCGACGAAGTTCGGTCGACGACTTTTCGGGAGGAACACGCCTGTGACACGGGCGTGTCACAGGGCGTGTCCCGCTCATCCTCGAGTGGCTCTCGTGTAGGTCGAAATGTACTCGAGTAGATGGAAGAGTACTCGAGTAAGAGGGGGTGACACGGGCGTGTCATCCCTGTGACACGGGCGTGTCCTGGCGGGGTACTCGAGTAATTGGTTTTCTCTCGAGTAAGTCCTCTCGAGTAGGTCTCGAGTGGGTTACACGCCCCGTGTCACGGGCGTGACTCGGCTGATACGAGCGTGTCACCTTGGTGTGGATAAGGTTGGATAAGGCGGTTCGTGCACCGCTTTGGGGACACGGCCTGTGACACGGGCGTGTCACAGGACGTGTCAGGGCCAAAACATGATTTTTCAGTGTTTTTCTGGCCGTTGATTTCTTTGTTCTGGATCCAAGGGTTAGGCTTTATCCATGTGGATTTCTGTCCGAGATCTGAGGTTTTAAGCCCTTCCTCTTCTTCTTCTTCTTCATCTCATGTCAAGAGAGAGAAATAGAAGGAGAGGGTAAATGAAGAAAGGAGGAAAGTAAAGCCAGCTGCTGGAGGAGCTGCGGAGTGCGGAGCGAAGTTCCGAGAGCGGTTTCGTGAAGGTAGAGCCGAATCGGTGACTTCCATCCAGCTACTTCATGGCGCCAAAACGATCTTTGAGGGTAACGATCTCCTTCTTGGACATCTAAGTTCTCTCTTTATGCATATGCGTGGAATCCTCCACCAAGAGGTGGATGTCGGAAGTGATTCTTTGGTTGAGTTTGCATCTAGAGCCGGAAGTGTGAGTATTGTTGGGTACATTGGATTAAATGTACCAGATTTGAAGAAGTCTCACTCTACTCAATGATATACATCAAGGTGTTTTTGATGTATTTTGAGTTACCTTGTGCAGGTTAAGTATTTGCAGGGAAAGCTGAAAAGTTTCTAAGTCCATGTGTCGATACCCAGAAGAAAAGTGTCGACACTTAAGAACACTTGTGTCGACACCCAGAGAAGCAGTGTCGACACTTGGAGTAATTGTGTCGACACTGGGAATGCAGAGTCGACACTAGAAGGAAAGTGTCGACACATACAGGCTGTGTCGACACTCAATGAAGAAATGTCCAGAGAAGCTGTATCGACACTTAGAAGCAGTGTCGACACCCAGAGGAACTTTGTCGACATCGGAAAGTGTCGACACTAGGAGGCTGTGTCGATACTCAGCAAACTTCAACAGAGTTTAAGTACAAGTGTCGACATAATGAAGAATGTGTCGACACACAGCAAAAGTCTCAACACATGAAGAAAGTGTCGACACTAGGAGGCTGTGTCGACACTCAGCAAATTTCAATGAAGTCTAAGTACAAGTGTCGGCACAAAGGAGATGTGTCGACACTCAGCAAAAGTATCAACACAAGAAGATGTGTCAACACCAAGAAGATGTGTCGACACTTAACAAGTTCAACACAAGAAGATGTGTCGACACAAAGGAGTTGTGTCGACACTTACAAGAAATCAACTAAGTATCAAAGAAGAAGGACTTGTGTCGACACACAGGATCAATGCCGACACATGTTGAAGAAGCAGTGTCGAGAAGCAGATTCTACAACACAAGGAGTTGTGTCGACACCATGAAGGCTAGTGTCGACACTTAGTCTACTTGTGTCGACACTTGGTCTATAAGTGTCGACACTTAAAGACTGACTGTCTCGACACTTTTAGAAAGTTACAGAAAATTCAAGAAGTGACTTGATGACTTGACAACTGCCATTCCAGCCGGTCTACTGCAACTGTCAGAGCTGTCAGAAGTCTGTTAGGAACCGGATCAGCCGGTCACCATGAAGAAAGCCTATATAAAGGCTTATTCTGTCAACAGAAGAAGATGATTAACACATAAAAGAGAAGTGATCAAGCAATTCATTGAAGAATCATTTGAAGTGATCAGAAGATCTAAGAAGTTGGAGAGAGAGAGAGCTCCTTCTAAGAAGACAGCTGTTGAACCAGGCTGTGAAGAAAGTTTCAGATTGAGATCTGATTCTCAAGTCAGCAGTGATTGAAGATCATCTGCTTAGAGACTCAACCCTACTATGTTCTAAATTCAAGAAGTTTTGAAGGAAGCCAAGGGAGGTTGATCTCAGCAAAGTTCTTCCAAGAACTCTTCAAGAAACCAGACAACTCTTATCTCTCATTCTGAGTTGTAGGTTTATACTTTGTAATTTTAATTTCTTGTATGATCCTAAGGGATCTGAGTTGTAAGCCTGAAACTATAAAGGCTGAGTGGTAGGGCCTGTGTGCCTGAGTGTAGGAGATTCATTTCTCTAAGTGTAGGCCTTGTTGAGGGCTGAGTGTAGGCCTTGTTGAAGGCTGAGTGTAGGTCTTGGTGAAGACTGAGTGGTAGGGCTTTGAGCCTGAGTTGTAGGAACCTGGTTGGGGTTTTGAGTGTAAGATCTAAGGATCTGAGGAATAGTGGAGGAGTTTGGCCGAATCTAGTACACTACTAGATAGGTGAAGGGGGAAAGTGGATGTACCCAGACCTTGGGGAACCACTATAAATCTTTGTGTTCTCTGTGTGTGACTATTGTTGTGATTGCTGTTTAAAGTTCTGTGAATGCTGTGATATATTCTGCCAGTAAATTTTAAAAATATTTAGGTCACCTATTCACCCCCCTCTAGGTGATTAGGTACAATTTCTTTCAAGTGGTATCAGAGGGAGGTTACTCAAAAAGTACATAACAGTCCGAGTAAAAGATCCTGTTGGCAGATTCAGTATAATCAAGAAAATCAAGAAAATGGGTTCAACAGAGAATCACAAAGAGCTTGGATCCATAAAGTTGCCAATCTGTAGAAAGGAGATTTTTGGCATCTGGAAAGAAAGGGTTAGACTATTTATGGAAGCCTCTGACCCCAGAATTTATATTACTGTCAAAGAAGGGTCATATGTGCCTATAAAAGTATCAGTTCTAGATGCAAATCAAAGAACTCCAAAAGACTATTCTGAAATGACCAAGGATGAGATTATTCTGGCCACAATGGACAAGAGGGCTCAGAATATAATTGTAAGTGCAATAGATGATGCCACATTTCAGAATTTGATACACTGTAAAACATCAAAGGAAATGTGGGATACACTGATAGTGTACATGGAAGGCTCTGAAGAAGTTAGACTGGACAGAAAGTCTTTGTTAAACCAATAGTATGAGAGCTTCAGACAAGGAAGGTCTGATAGCATAACTGAGTGCTACAAGAAATTCTATAGGATTGTTAATGAGTTAATGTCCTATGGAAGGGAATTCAGCAATTATGAGCTGAATGATAAGTTCTTGAGATCACTAACTAAAGACTGGGATACTAAGATTTTTGTCATAAGGGAAATGACCAAATTAGCAGACATTCCTCCTCCAACATTGTTTGGAAAACTGTTATCATATGAGATGCAGTTAATGGTAAGGAAGGAGGAGGAGAAGACTACAAGAATTGAGCATAAAGAAAGAGCTGTGACTTTGAAGATAGAAGCCACTAGAAAATATAAAAGTAAGTCTCCATCTCCACCTCCAAAAGTTGCTGAGACTGAGACAGATGAGTCAGTAAGCAGGAATTCTGAAAGCAGTGAGAGTGATGAGGACTTTGCAGCTTTCACAAGACATTTTCAGAAGTTTCTAAAGAAGAAACAGTGGAGGTCTAAGCCATCCACTTCACAGAAGTCATCAAAGAATGACAGGAGAAAGCCCAAGACAAGTAAAACTACATCTTCAAAGATAGTTTGTTATTGTTGTAACAGACAAGGACATGTTGTTGCTGACTGTGCAGAGAAAAAGAAAGAGTCAACTGATAAGAAGAATACTCAGATCAAGGGCAAAAAGGAAAGGTCCTTTGTTACTAAAAAGGACAAAAATCTGTCTGATATGTCTTCTTCAGAAACTGATTCAGAAGCTGAAGCTTATATTGGACTGTTTGTTGAAGAAGATGAAGAGGAGGTCATCCAGTTAATGAACTCTATATATGAGCAAGAGGACAATCAGTGCCAGGGACTAATGACCTTATCAGAAGGAGACAAAATCCAGGATCAGCCTGGACCAAGTCAGGTACAAAATTGTTCAGTTAGTTCAATTTCTAGTACTGCATTAGAATCAGATTCATCAACATCAAGTGATGAGAGTGAATCTGAATCTGAAGGAGACATTCATCAATTAATTGATGAATATAGAGTAGTGTTGCAAGCTTTGAAGAAAAGAAAATCTTTGGCCAAGAGTCAGGCTAAGGAGATTGCCAGTCTTAAAGTTGCTGCAACAGATTTTGACAAGTTGCTTGATCAGAAATTAAATGAAATAGCCAGACTGAAGCACATTACTGTTATTCAGATGGGGACTATAACATTTAAAAATGATCAAATCAGAAATCTGGAGATTAGTCTTCAGAAGGAGAGAGATATAGTAGCAAGGTTTTCTAAACCAAAGTCTGTTCTACCTTTGATAGATGAGTTCATTTCTCAAAAAGGTAAAACTGCATTGGGGTTTACTAAACCTGTCAGGACTGTTCAGTCCAAGTCTAAGGGCAAAGCCCCAGTACTCAACAAAAAGCCTGCTGAAGATAAAACAGTCAGGGTTGTACCTAAACAAAGGTACAATAGATTTGAGTGCTGGTGCTGTGGCAAGATAGGCCACTTTGCCATAGACTGTTGGCACAATTCTAGTGCCAAGGTGAGTAGCAATCTGCCTGCTAGAAAAGCTACAGGTAGTTTTGTTAAGAGGCAAACTAACCAGCACCAAGGACCCAAGAATTCTTTGGGTTCTAAGGTTAACTAATCTGTTTTGCAGGTGAGTCCAAGTGGTCATGCCCCAATATTGTACTTGGACAGTGGATGTTCCAGGAACATGACTGGAACTAGGGGATTGTTGAAGGACTATACACCAATCAAGGATGGTCCTAAAGTCACCTTTGGTGGTTCTGAAAAAGGAATCATCAAATGCTTTGGTAACATTTCTAGCAACCTTATTACAATTACTCAAGTGGCTTATATTAAAGGTTTGAAACACAACCTCATTAGTATAAGTCAGCTGAGTGGTTTAGGATATGACATCTCATTTGTCAAAGATGGTTGTCATATCAGGAGGTCAAATGATCAAAAGATCATTCTGACAGGTTATAGGAAGAGAAATGTCTATTGTCTAGACATTATGTGTGAGAACAATGTTTCTTCTGTGTGTCTTGTAGCTGATGAGAAAGTCTCTTATTGTGTCAAATGGCACAAGAGGCTAGCCCATCTTAACTACAAGATAATTGATCAACTCTATAGTAAAGAGTTAGTGAGGAATGATCCTCAAGTTAAGTGTAAGAAGGTTGAGATATGTTCAGCTTGTCAAAAAGGTAAGCAGACTAGATCCACCTTTAATAGCATTGAGAACAAAGATGCTGTGAGGTGCTTATACCTCTTGCATATGGATCTCTTTGGTCCTATGCCAGTTCACAGCCTAGGTAGGAAGGTCTATACATTTGTGGTAGTTGATGACTACTCAAGGTATTCCTGGGTATTCTTCCTAAGGCAAAAGTCTGAAACACTTAGTATCTTTTATAGTTTTGTCAAACAAATTGAAAGTGCAACTAGATCTGATATACTCTAGAGGGGGGTGAATAGAGTATATGGTGTTTTAAAAGTTTTTGCAACAATTGTTGTAATAAGTGTGAGCAGAGAAGAAATAATAAATCTAATCACAGCACTAAGTTAAACAAAAAACTAAGCACTGAAAAATCAAGGCCAGAAACAAAAATGAAAGCAAGCAAAACCAGAAGACACAAGGAAATATAATGGTTCCCCTAAACTTGGGTACATCCACTCTTCTACCACCCTAGGTAGGAATCCACTGCAGGATGAGTTGATCAGGTGTCCTGGGCACCAATGAGCTTTTGATAAGGTGCTCAAAAACCAAAGCAGATTTTTTGATCAGGTGTCTTGCCACCAATGAGCTTTTGACAAGGTGCTCAAAAACCAAGCTCAAACTTTTGAAGGGAGTTTGAGAAACCCTTTACAGAGAGGGGGTGAGAGAGTGATGGCAGTCTTCTCTTTATCAAACAACTGAGAAGACTAAGTGGATTGTTGATGTCAAAGCTCCCCCTGAATCCTTGAGATCTTCAGGAAGAAAAAATTTGCTGAGGGTGATAGGCCTTCAAAGGTTGAACTCCAGCAATAGATGATTTCAGCAATAGCTGAAATGTTGAATGTCTGGAGTCTGGAAATATGTTGGCCTTGAACACTTTGAAAACTACAGAGATCTGAAGATTTTTAGAAAGCTTGATCTCCTTGGATGAGTGTTCTTCAGAATTCTTTGTGACAGAAGATTTTTGAATGTGTCTCTGTAATCTGTATTCTCTCTCTGTATTGTGTGTGTGTTGTTAGAGATTCAAAAAAAATTCTGTCTTTTATTCTCTAGTATAGAATAGAATAACATTCTCTGTCAAGGATAGTCGTTGGCCTGCATTGATTGCATCCTTAATTGCATAATCTCTTCTGGAGGAAAGTCCACAGAAACATTCCTTGAAAAATCCCTTGAAACTTGGTCCTGAAATGAATGTGAACGGCTAGGAAATCTCTGAATTAATTGCAGAATAACTCCTAACTGATTTGAATTTGAATTAAGAAATATCCTGGAAGTTATCTGAAATCGTCGAACTAAGATCTGCTATCGTCGAGCTGAGCTCAGCGATCTGGAAATATTCAGCAGCATAATATCGTCGATCTGAGCTCAAAGATCGTCGAACTGAGCTCAAAGATAAAGATCCAAAGCAGAGTCAAAATCGTCGACCTGAGCTCACCGATCGTCGAATGGAGTTCGACGATATAATGAAGTTGAGCTCAGCGATCGTCGAATGGAGTTCGACGATCTGTCGAAGTCGAGCTAGACGATCGTCGACCGGAGTTCGACGAATCGTCGTGCTGAGCTCGACGATATGACTTAGTCTCCAAATACAAAATCTTGGTCTTCAGGGCAGCTTCCAAACCTAGACTTCTAACTCTTAGACTCAATTCTAATTGACCTATTAAGCTATACAGGAGGTCAAGCAAATATTCCTAGAGACATAATGATCCTGACCCAAATTAGTAATAGGGTGTTCTAACAATCTCCCCCTATTTGGGTTAGGATTACTATTTACAGACTTTGGAATAATTTAAATAACAACATACAATCAGAAAAACATAAAAACAACAGCTAGACATGCAGAATCACAGAGATATATATCATCCAGATAGCAATCAGAAATCACAGAAATTGTCACCTTACAATATCATTTCTTCTCTTTGCCCTTAACCATTTTAATCTCTCTGTTAGGACTGAGGGCTTCCTTCTTAAATCTGGTGTCATCTGCTGTACCTAGAGATGTTTGCTGTTTAAGCCTGGGAACCACTGCTTCAGGATGTAATTCCATGTATCTGTCAGCATCAAAGAATTTACTTGAGGCATATCTCTCTAGTTCTTTTTGTCTCTGTTCAGACATGGTAGAAATGTTAGAAGAATCTATTCCTTGTTCTCTGGCCTTCTTAATTTGGTCCAGTGCAGCTAATTCCTTTAATCTGGCAGTCCAAGCAGCTGGATTATTTTCAGGGTCCTCAAAAGGTACAGGTGGCTCATACCTGTTGGAGGGATTGTCCTGAGGAGGCCTGACAGACATAGTTTCTTTCAGCTTATAAGGGAAAGAACCAGATGTTGTGTCAGTTGAAGTTTGTCTTTCCCTGGAATATGGGTGCTGCCTGGAGTAACCTTTAGAATAGACATGAATATCTCTTTGAGTTCTTTTATATCCTCCTCTCCTAGAATGTGAACCCCTGGATTGGCTTTCCCTGTGGTAAGATCTGGCATGAGGTTGATAGGGAGCCTGACTTCTGGCTGGGGGTTGACTTGCAGAGCTTCCACCTGCACCTGCATCAGGAGGAGGTGGTGGAGGAGGATGAGAGTGCTGGAATTGGGATGAACCCTTCTCATATTTTCTCTTTTTCTTCATTGCTTTCAGCTGGTTTTTAGAGTATTGCATCCAGTGTTCAGTAATTGGGCAGTTATGCAGAATGTAATATATGATATCATTGTTATCTTTAACTTTAGCAGGAGGTACCATTTTCATTGTCTTGCTTCTTGCCTTCCTTTTCCTGGCAATGGTAGCAGATGAGTCATCAGGGTCTGTTTTAAATTCATCAGATTCAGTACTCTGGTTATCATAGAGAGCATCTATTTTCTTAATCAAGTCCTTTTTAAGCTGAACAGAGGCAGATGAGGCAGAGGTTGAAACAGCAGCAGCAGCAGCAGGTGTTGAGATGGTAACAGCAGGGACAGCAGCAGATGGAGAAGGTGAAGCAGAAACAACAACAACAGCAATAGGCTCTGGACAGGTGACAACAGCAGCAACTTCACTAGCAACAACAGAAATAGCAGATTCACTAACAACAGAAACAGAAGGAACATCATCAAAGACTGCAGAAGGCTCAAATTCAGTGGCCTCTGTCATAAGAATGTCCTTGGAAGATGGTTCAGCAGAAACAGTAGGAACTTCAGCAGCAATATCAATAATCTCAGAAGCAATAGTATCAACAATCCTTTCTTCAGGAGAAGCAGCAGCAGCAATGACTGAATTTACAAAAGAGGTGATCATGCTAGGGTCACAGCAAGAAAAAGGCACAAGTGCCTTGGATAAATCTTCTGGAGGCTGGACAGCATGGACCTCTGGCAGACAGCTAAAGAAAGCAGAATCAAAAGCTGATAGCAAAGACCTGAGGTCTATTGCAAGGACTGCAGTTGAAATCTGACTTTGTGGAGGCACAACAACAGCAACAGGAGGAGCAGCAGAAGAAGCAGAACTAACAACAGCAGCAGACAGAGAGCTTGCAGAAACAGCAGCAGCAGCAGCAGCATAAAGATTCTCTTCATATGGCATCTCTCCCTGCCTAGATGCAGACACATCTGGATCAAGGCACACTGCTGTAGGTGCTGCTTGAGGGAAGAGGGAAGAGAGCCTGGCAGAAAGGGCTGCCACTGACAGGTGTAGAGGAGCCAAGGAGGTCTCCAACAATAGAGAGAGCCTGGGGGCAAGCAGCTCATACAGCCCGTCAGCAAGGGCTGAGAGGTCTACTTGATCAAGAGCTGGAGCAGAGGTAGAGGGTATGGAAGCAGCTGAAGGTTCTGGAAGTGGAGAGCTGGAGAATTGTGGAAGGGATGGCTGAGGTGTTGGCAAGGTGGGTATGGAGGATAGAGGGATGGAGATAGATGAGATGAATGTGGGTTGATCTATGATTTGGTGTAGGAGATCTTGAAATGAAGTGGAGGAGGAAGGTAACTCAGGAGGCGATGATGGGGAATCATCCATAAAGGACTCATCAAGTAGGGTGAAGGATGGAATGGAGGGTGATGAGGTGATATCTGGTGGAGGATAGGAGAATAGTGGGTGGAATTGGTCTGCTGGTGGAGGTAGAATGGGTTCTAGAGAAGGTGTTGATGTTGGAGATGGGCTGGAGATGATGATGGTGGATGGAGCTGGAATGGTGGATGGTAGGGGAAGGGATGGAATTGGAGGAGGAGGAGAGGAGGCAGCAACAGCAGCCAGGTCATCTGCAGGGGCAGAGACCTGTGGAGGAGTGACTCTTTGAGTCCTTGTGCCTGAAGGATTGCTGGATGTTAGAAAGTAGAGAAAAAAGAGAGAACAAGCGAGTAAACTTTTGAATAATTGAAATTTTATTATCCAAAAAAGGTATCTATTACAAAGGTATGCCCTCCTTTATATAGAATGGAGGAGAGATGAGAGAATACAAATAAGAGATGTGGGACTATAATTTACAGGACTAAGCGGTCTATACAAAACAACCCGCACAAGCCGCGCGGTTAGACAGCAGAGCTAACCGCACGGCTACCACCAGAGAGGAAGAGAGACTGCCAGGGTAGGCCGCCAGACCGCCCGGTCTCCAAGCCGGCTGAGACAAACCGCCAGACCGCGCGGTCTTCAACCCGTCAAGACAAACCGCCAGACCGCCCGGTCACCAACTTCAACACTCCCCCTCAAGCTGGAGCATATATATCGATCATGCCCAGCTTGTCGCAGATGTGGAAAAAGGTAGCGGATACCGGCTTGGTGAAGACATCTGCCAATTCGTTGTCGGAAGTGACAAAAGGAGTGCAAATCTGTTTCTTCAATATTTCTTCCCGAATAAAATGACAGTCGACTTCTATGTGTTTTGTTCTCTCATGAAAGACCGGATTTTTGGAGATGTGCATCGCGGCCTTATTGTCACAGAACATAGGAAGAGGATAGTTGTAAACCTCTCCTAAGTCAAGCATGAGAGCCCGCAACCACTTCAACTCACATGTAGTCGATGCCATGCTGCGATATTCCGCCTCTGCACTAGACCTAGAAACGACAGACTGTTTCTTGCTCTTCCAACTCACAAGATTGCCTCCAACAAATGTGCAGAAACCTGAAGTCGATTTACGGTCCCCTTTGTCATCTGCATAGCTTGAATCAGAGTATGCTTCAACCCTAAGGTGACCATTTTTCTGAAATAGGAGTCCTTTCCCTGGAGCAGCTTTAATATACTCTAATATCCTCAGAGCAGATTGTAGATGACACTCCCTCGGAGCTTGCATGAACTGGCTCACCTTGCCAACAGCATAAGAGATGTCGGGTCTGGTTACCGTGAGATATATGAGCTTGCCCACCAGATGCCGGTATCTTGTAGGATCGGAGAGAAAAGGTGAGTCATCTGTCCAAGTTTTGTCTTCTCCAACAGCCATAGGACATCGTGCAGGTTTAGCACCAGTCAGTCCTGCCTCCTTTAAAAGATCAAGAGCGTACTTCCGTTGTGAAAGGACCATGGAGTTGTGCTTTCTAGAGATTTCAATCCCCAGAAAGTATTTCGGGGAGCCCATATCCTTTGTGACCAGATGTTGACGAAGGTGTTTCTTGGTCATCAATACCCCCTCCTGGTCATCGCCAGTAAGAAGAATGTCATCAACATAAACCGCAAGAACAACAAGACCAGAGGCGGTTTTCCGAACAAACAAGGAGTGATCTGCAGAGCTTCTTGTAAAACCAATGGCCGCAACAATGCCACTGAACTTATCAAACCAGGCACGAGGACTCTGCTTGAGGCCATAGATAGCCTTCTTTAGTCGGCATACCCGTGTCTCCCCCTGAGCAACATACCCAGGAGGTTGCTCCATGTAAACATCCTCCTGCAGATCACCATAGAGGAAGGCATTCTTAACATCTAGCTGCGAGATAGGCCAATCCCGGTTGACAGCCACAGAGAGAAGAACCCGAATAGTACTGAGACGAGCCACGGGAGAGAAAGTGTCAAAGTAATCAATCCCATAAGTTTGGGTAAAACCCTTGGCAACCAGGCGAGCCTTATAACGATCCACACTGCCATCCGGGAGGAACTTCACCACGAAGACCCAGCGACAACCAACAACATCTGTGCCGAAAGGAGGAGGAACAAGGGTCCAAGTACCCCGTTCAGTGAGAGTAGCAATCTCCTCATCCATGGCAGCTTTCCAATGAGGAAAAGTAAGGGCCTCCTGGTAGGAACGGGGGGTGGCAGTGGCCGAGATAGCCAGTGCAAAAGCTCGGCGGGCAGGTGTAAGACGATCATAGGAAACAACTGCAGCAAGCGGGTGTTGGGTACAGGCCCGAATCCCTTTGCGAAGAGCAATGGGGAGATCCAGGTCAACAGGTGCCTCAGTATCCGGAGTATCCGTGGTGAAGAGAGCTGGCCTGGGAGTAGAGAGAGATGGCAGCGGAGTGGAGGGAGAAAGCGGAGTAGAGGGTGGAGAGGATGAGGATGGGGAAGACGGTGGAGTGGGTAGAGAGGGCGGAACAGCAGTGGGAGCAGAGGGAATGGATGAGTTGGAATGAGAAGTAGGATCAGGAGGAGTAGAAGAGGAAGCGGGAGAGAAGTAAGAGGCATTGTCAAAGAAGGTGACATCCGCAGAGACAAATTGCTTGCGGGTAACAGGGTCAAAGCAGCAATATCCTTTCTGAGTGGGAGAGTAGCCCAGAAAGACACATTTGGTGGCACGTGGTGAGAGTTTATCACGGGTGGCAGCGGGAGAGTGCACAAAAGCGGTGCACCCAAAGACGTGCAGAGGGAGAGGAAAGGCATCCCTATCCGGATAAAGAGTGGAGAAGGGGGTAGCACCGTGGAGAACTGTGGAGGGAAGGCGATTGATGAGATAGCAGGAGACGAGGACAGCATATCCCCAATAGGAGCGAGGAACATGCATTTGAGTCAACATAGTGCGAGCGACATCAAGGAGGTGACGATTTTTGCGTTCCGCCACCCCATTTTGTTGGGAGGTGTAGACACAACTGGTTTGACGGATAACACCATGGTGATTACAGAAGGAGGAGAAGTCGTGGCTAAGATACTCCTTAGCATTGTCAGAACGAAGGAGTTTAATAGACGCACCAAACTGAGTCTTAACCATAGAATAAAAGGAAGTCCAAACAGAGAACAGCTCGGAGCGATCTTTGAGAAGATATACCCACGTACAGCGAGAGAAATCATCAATGAAGGTGACAAAATAGGAACTACCCCGACCGATGGTGAGGGTAGGAGCGGGACCCCATATGTCAGAGTGAATGAGGTCGAACGGACGGGAAGAGCCCCGACTTTGCGTTGGTGGGAAGGAGGAGCAGTGATGTTTGCCAAGTTGACATGCATCACAGTTTAGAGGAGGATGATGAGGAGGGAGGTGCGGCAGTAGTTGGCGGAGAATGCGGGGAGGAGCATGTCCAAGGCGAAGATGCCATTGGAGAAGATCTGTAGAAGAGGAGGAGAAGGCGGATAGAGCAGAAACGTTGTCGAGGAAGTAGAGGTCACCACTCTCAGTCCCGGTAGCAATCGTCCGTTGGGAGTCCGGATCCTGAAAAACACAAGAGCTAGGGGTGAATATGACAGAACACCGTAGTTGCTTGCATAAAGAAGTAACCGATAATAAGTTGCACGGAAACTTGGGCACATAGAGGGTATCAGCCAGGCAGAGAGATGGAGTGACTTGAACCATGCCCGTCCCATGGACCGGGGAGGGAGATCCATCAGCAACAATGACTGGGGGCAACTGAGCATGTGTGTCAAGAAGGGAGAAACATTGAGGATTGCCTGTCATATGATTGGTGGCACCAGAGTCGATGAGCCATCTTCCACGAGTAACAACATGAGCACTACCAGAAGAGGTGACCACGGAGGCGGACAGGCTGGAGGAGGGGAAAGCCATGGAGGCAAGAGAAGAGCAAGCCGCGACGATAAGAACAAGCCGCGAGAAGAGAAAAGAGCACCAAGCCGGGCGAACAGAAAACAGGTCGGGCGGCTAGGAAGGCCGCTACCAAGAAGCAGCGCAAAGCAGAGGGAAAGAAGTCGCACGGCTTGAAAAAGGCGGGCGAACAGAGGAGAACAGGTCGCACGGCAAAATATAAGGCCGGCGCGACTAGCAAGCAGGAGCGGGTAGAAGGGAACCACAAGGAGAGCGCGAACAGAAGCGGCTAGCAAGAGGTCAAAGGCACAGCGGGGAAGAGGTCGCGCGGTCTGAAAAGGCCGAGCGAACAGAAGAGAGGAGAAGAGCAGGTAATCGCGACCAAGATGCGGGTGAGAAAGGAACAACCCGCACGGTCAGGCAGATCACAGCAGCAAACCGCGAGTAGGGACAAGCGGATAAGGGAAAGCAGAAGCGGACAGGGAGAAGAAGTCCGCAGTGGGTAGAGACAAGCCGCAAAGACGAAGAAGTCGAAGAGGCAAGAAAGAGCAAGCAGCGCGGCGACAAGGAAACAGGTCGCTGCGACGAATAGCAGTAGGAGAAGAGAACCAAGAAGAAGCAAGCCGCGCAAACAGGGCAGCGGTCAGAAACAGGTCGCGCGGATAGAAACAAGCCGCGCGGACAGAAGAGAAGGCAAGCCGCGAATAAGGCGCAGAACGCGGAAAACAAGCCGCGAGAAGCAGTGAGCGCACAGAATCAGGAGGAAATGACCGTGTGCTCTGATACCATGTTAGAAAGTAGAGAAAAAAGAGAGAACAAGCGAGTAAACTTTTGAATAATTGAAATTTTATTATCCAAAAAAGGTATCTATTACAAAGGTATGCCCTCCTTTATATAGAATGGAGGAGAGATGAGAGAATACAAATAAGAGATGTGGGACTATAATTTACAGGACTAAGCGGTCTATACAAAACAACCCGCACAAGCCGCGCGGTTAGACAGCAGAGCTAACCGCACGGCTACCACCAGAGAGGAAGAGAGACTGCCAGGGTAGGCCGCCAGACCGCCCGGTCTCCAAGCCGGCTGAGACAAACCGCCAGACTGCGCGGTCTTCAACCCGTCAAGACGGTTTGTCTGCAGGGGCAGAGACCTGTGGAGGAGTGACTCTTTGAGTCCTTGTGCCTGAAGGATTGCTGGAGGAGGGCCTGCTAGGCTTGCTGATGTGCTTGTCCCACTTGCCAAAGAGGGCACAGGTCAGTCTCTTGGAGGCATTGATATGAACTCCAGAGGAGACTAGCAAGGCAGGACACCTGTGCTGCAGAAATACTCCAAGGATTCTCCCAAAGTTAACAAAACACTTGTTGATTTTCTTTTTGATGAGGTCAAAGAAAACCTCTCCCCAATTCAGATTCTTCTTGTCCACAAGAGCTCCCATGAGGCAGAGCTGGTATCTTGATATAGTATCATGGGCAGAGTGCTTTGCCAGTAGCACTTTCCCAACCACATCTGCCAGGAACCTATATTCTACAGACAGATTCCTCTTGAAGAGCTTGCTAGGGTTTCCCTCTGGATGACCCATTCTGGCAAGCAGTTTAGAAAACTCATCTCCAGATAATTCAGCAGAATCTTCTCCATTTCTCAATCCAAAAACTTCTGTTAAAATTGTTGGGGTCAAGGGTACCTGAGTTCCAGCTATAGACCCAACAATAGTGTTGTTATCTTGATTATGGGCAGTATAAACCCACTCCTTGATCTCATCAGAAGCCAGCTTGATCCTGGTGGTCATCATTGCTGTCAGATTCTGGTCCTTGAACAAACCCAGTATATCTTGAAAAATCTGGTCAGTCGTGCTGAAGGATTCTATATCAATATCAAACCCAGCATCAAACTTCATTGCAGCAAGAACAACAACTAACACATCCATTGGTACCTGCAAAAACTCAACAAACAAAACGACCAAGTGTAGAACTGTTTGGAGGGAAAGAAAATTCTTGCAGAGAAATCGAAAGCGCAAATGAGAACGACGACGAAAAAAGAGTTTTATATTAGGGTTCGACGCAGAATTGGAAAGATCGTTGAACTCAGTTCGACGATCGAGGCTTCTAAAGGAATCTGAAGAGTCTTCAACATCGTCGATCTCCGTTCGACGATATTGGAGAGCGTCGAGCTCCGTTCGACGATCGTTCAGAGAACATAATCGTCGAGCGCCGTTCGACGATCGTTGACCTGAAGAGATAGTTCATACTATCTGAGAGACGCTGAACTCAGTTCGACGATTTTTGGAAATCGTCGATCTCCGTTCGACGATCTGGGGGAAAATCGTCGAGCGCAGTTCAGAGATCAGAAAAATTCTAGACACAAAAAAAAATCAGAATGTTTGCCTAGTCTTGGTCAATTTTTAAGCTTTCAAAATCTTGGATATTATTTAAGACTTCCTCCATCTAACATTCCTAACTGATTTAGGAAGAAGGTGTGTTTCTTTTCATCCAATGGCTTGGTGAAAATATCTCCCTTTGTAAATCAGTTGGGATATATTGTAATTCAATTTTATTCTTTTCAACATTATCCCTTAAGAAATGATGCCTAATCTCTATGTGTTTTGTCCTACTATGGAGGACTGGATTTTGAGCTATGGAAATAGCACTTGTATTGTCACAAAAGATTTTAGACTTCTCTAAGTTGTAACCATAGTCTAGGAGTTGGTTTTGAATCCACAAGATTTGTGAACAACAACTGCCTGCAGCCATATATTCAGCTTCAGCAGTTGAAGTTGACACAGATGTTTGTTTCTTACAAAACCAAGAGACAAGTCTGTCACCAAGGAACTGACAAGTTCCACTGGTGCTTTTCCTGTCAATTCTGCATCCAGCATAATCAGCATCAGAGAATCCAGTTAACTCAAATGCTGAATCTTTTGGATACCAGAGACCTAGATTTGGACAACTTTTAACATACCTGAGAATCCTCTTTACTAGAGTTAGGTGTGACTCTCTAGGGCTTACTTGGAACCTAGCACATATACATGTAGCAAACATTATATCTGGTCTACTAGCTGTAAGATACAGTAAAGAGCCAATCATTGCTCTATATGTTGTCTGATCAACAGGTTTCCCATGTTCATCAGCATCCAATACAGCATTGGTAGGCATGGGTGTTTTCATACAAGATGCCTCAGACATACCAAATTTCTTAACCAATTCATTTGCATATTTGGTTTGAGAAATAAAGATGCCTTCAGCATGTTGCTTGACTTGCAATCCTAGGAAGAAGGATAGCTCACCCATGCTACTCATCTCAAATTTAGAATGCATCAGGTTAGAAAACCTCTGCACAATTTGGAGTCAGTAGAACCAAAAATGATATCATCTACATAAATCTGTACTAGTAGGGTATGAGACTTATGGGTTCTAATGAAAAGAGTTTGGTCTACTCTACCCCTTATAAAACCATTTTCCAAGAGAAAGCATGCTAGGGTCTCATACCATGCTCTAGGAGCTTGCTTGAGACCATATAATGCTTTGTTCAGTCTAAAAACATAATCAGGATAAGTTGGAGAGATAAAACCTGGAGGTTGTCTGACATAAACTTCCTCTTTGATGTCTCCATTTAAGAATGCACTTTTGACATCCATCTGATAGACCTTGAAGCCTTTGTGAGCTGCATAAGCTAGAAATATTCTGATGGCTTCTAATCTTGCAACAAGTGCAAAAGTCTGGTCGTAGTCGATTCCTTCTTCTTGAGAGTATCCCTGAGCAACTAGTCTTGCCTTGTTCCTTATAATTACTCCTTGATCATCCAATTTGTTTCTGAATACCCATTTTGTTCCAACAATGGAATGATCCTTAGGCTTTGGCACTAGTTCCCATACTTTGTTCCTCTCAAATTGATGCAACTCCTTCTTGCATTGCAATGATCCAGTGTGGATCTTGCTCTGCATCTTGAATGGACTGAGGTTCAATTTGAGATAGGAAGCAGGTGTGCAACAGGTTTTGGTTGACCTGATTTCTGGTTTGCACACCAGCTGAGATTTCTCCAATTATTTGGGAAATTGGATGGTCTCTTGATGTTACTAAATCAACAGGGGGTGTTGATTGTTCACCAACCTGTGTTGTTGTTTCCTCTTGTGGTACAACAACTGGCTCTTCAAGTTGTGCTTCAATGTGTTGAGCATTCCCTTCATCTTCACTGCTTTCATCCTCTTGAGTAACTTGTAACCTGTTCAAGTCTTCAACTAGAGAATGTTCCTGCAAAGGTTCTATGGTAGAAGAATTCTTCTCCTTGAAAGACATGTTAGTTTCATCAAATGAAATATGAACAGATTCCTCAATTTTCAAAGATGATTTATTATAGACCCTATAGGCCTTGCTGATCATGGAGTATCCCAGAAACACTCCTTCATCAGCTTTGGCTTGAAATTTTGCTAAATATCTCTTGTCATTATTGTGAATGTAGCAAATACAACCAAAGACTCTAAAATAGTCAACTTTAGGTTTCTTCCCTTTGAGTAATTCATATGGAGTCTTGCCCTTTAGTTTATGTATCAGACTTCTGTTCAGCACATAGTTGGAGGTGTTCACTGCCTCTGCCCAGAAGGATAGAGGTAGATGAGCATCTGACAACAATGTAGTGACAGATTCAATAAGGGTTCTATTTTTCCTTTCAGCTACCCCATTTTGTTGAGGAGTTCTAGGAGCTGAGAAAGTATGCCTGATCCCTTCACTCTGACAGAACTCTTGCATAAGAAGAGAATCAAACTCTGTCCCATGATCACTTCTGATCAGGGCAATGTGAGTATTGAACTCAATCTGTATACATTTGAGAAACTCTGTCAGACACTTAAAGTTATCAGACTTCTTCTTAGAAAGAACACCCAAGTGAATCTAGAGAAGTCATCTACAACTACTAAAGTGTAGGATTTCCCTCCTAGGCTTTGTACTGTGATGGGTCCAAAAAGATCCATGTGTAACAGATACAATATCCTAGGTGAATCACTCTTATTAAGTGACTTAAAGCTGTTTTTAGTTTGCTTGCCTAATTGACAAGCCCTGCAGAGTCCTTCCTTCTTGTAGGGGCCAGAAGGTAGTCCTCTAACAAGGTTGTCCTTGGATAGCCTAGCAATAGTTCTAAGGTTTAGGTTTCCTAGTCTCTTATGCCATAAAATATTTGGTCTACAGAAAGAATTAAACAAGCAGATATCTACATCAGTTGAAAGAAAATCTACTAAATAGATGTTACCTTTCCTTTTACCTGTCAACACAGTTGTGTTGTCCTCTGACTTGATTTTGCATAAGGCTTTGCTGAAGGTCACCTGGTAGCCTTCATCACACAGCTGACTGATGCTAATTAGGTTGTGCTTCAGTCCTTCCACATAAGCTACCTTCTTGAAAGTTACTGAACCAATCTGGACTGCACCATATCCTTTAGTCTGTCCAAAGTTTGAATCACCAAAGATAACTTTGGGTCCAAGCTTGGCTCTAAAGGATGTGAGGTTGTCCTTGTTCCCTGTCATGTGCTTAGAGCACCCACTATCCAAATACCATTGCTGGTTAGATGTTGGATAGGTCTTCACCTGCACATAAGACAATTTATTTGTTTTTGACCCAGTTTACCTTGGGCCTAGGTTGATAACCTCTAAATTCTGAAATGAAAGACATCCCTGGTTGACTCTTATATCCTTCAGGATGATATCTCCTTGGAGGTATAATCCATTCAGTATAAGGGTTAAAGATTTGGGATGAAGGACCCTTAGGATTCAATTTTGATTTGCCTTTGAAAAATTTTCCAGAGCTCTGACCTCTGTTCGACGATCTTGGAGCTGCGTTCGACGATCTTGGGTCAGATCGTCGAGCTCCGTTCGACGGTCGACTATGGCTGAGGTCAGGTATTTGAGATCGTCGACCTGCGTTCGACGACTTTGGCTGAGATCGTCGATCTTCGTTCGATAATTTTTCCTGAGATCGTCGAGCTGCGTTCGGCGATCGTCGATCTTCATTCGGCGATCGTCGATCTACGTTCGACGATTTCTGCTGGGACTTAGTTTTCTGAGGCAGATCAGAATTTTTCCTAGCAACCTCTATTCCCTTTCCTTTGTCAGAAATGAATTTGATGGGAGTTGTTAGGACTATAGGTTGGCTGGATGAAGCACCCAAGCCCAGTGTACTGTTAAATCTAGAGTTCACTGTGCTTGTGATGTCCATCAGCTTGATGCTTCTCCCATTAAGGGATTCTTCAAGCTTCTTGGCCTCAGAGAGCTCACTTTTCAGTGAAGCTATCTGTTCCCTACAGCACTCCAACTCCTGAGAGAGTTTGAGGTTTTCTAACTTTAAAGTATTGTGTTCAGATAATTGATTTCTGAGAGAGATAATCTCTTTCTCAGACTTTAGCAGGTCTAAACACAGTGCTTTAAATTCAGATTTAAAATCTTCTGAACTAAAATCAAAAGAGCTAATTACCTGATCTTCTTCAGGTTGGGTCTCTGAGTCTGACTCTGACTCCTCTTCTTCTGAATTGTGCTGTGAGGCATTGATTGCCATCATGCAGAACTCCTTTTCTTCTGCATCACTGGAACTTGATGAGGCTTCTGACTCCTCTTCAGTCTCACTCCAGGATTCAGCAACAAACCCTTTTCTTGTATGCTTATTTTTGCTTGAAGAAGGTTTGCAATTGTCATTCCTTTTGGAGTCTTTCTCCTTTCTTCTTTCTTTCCTGTCCCTTTTGTCCTTGTTCTTGTTCTCTGGACAGTCGGGAACTATGTGCCCTGGTTTCCTGCAAACAAAGCAAATAATGTCTTTATTATTACTAATGGACTTGTCATACCTTGGCTTGTCCTGCTCCTTGTATGATCTTCTTTTGAAGTCCTTTCTGGCCATTTTGTAAAATCTTTTGGCCAGCAGACTGAGTAGTTCATCATTGCATGTAGCTTTATCTTCAGGCAGATCCTCAGTTGCCTTGAATGCTATGGTCTTCTCTTTTCTTGTGGTTGGTGAGGCAGCCTTCTGTTCTTCCTCTCTATTTTTGATGAGTAGCTCATAAGATTTGAGCTTACCCAATAGAGCTTCAGTGGTGATCTCATTTAGACTTCTGGCATCCTTAATTGGCCAGATTCTTGAATCACAAGTGCTGGGGAAGCACATTAGGATCTTGTCATTAAGTTCTGTTAGAGAGATCTCTTTGTCCAATGTCCTGAGTTCACTGACAATTAGACTTAGTCTGTTGTACATATCTCCCACTGACTCAGTCTCTCCCTTCTTGAAATTCTCATATTGAGAGATGAGATGGGATCTTCTGTCCTTTCTCTCATCAGCTGAGCCTGAGACTATTTCTGAGAGTTTGTCCCAAATTTCCTTGGCTGAATTACATTCAGCTACCTTTTGAAATATGTCATCTGACATTGTCTGGGCTAGGATGTTCATAGCTTTAGCATCAGCTACCTTCCATTTCTTGATGTCAGCATCTGTTCCTGATGGAGGTGGCACAACATTTGTGCTTGTGTTCTCTGGGGGTCTTGGACATACTGTCAAAACAGAATTAAAGATATCTTCGTCAATAGAATTCATGTAAAGTCTGATCCTTGCTTTCCAAAGTGCAAACTTGGATAGATTGCACACTGGAGGTCTGGTGATAGCATAATCTTTGTTTTGGGCCATGATTTGTGAGAACAAAAACTAATAATGAAATACCAAAGACAAACAGATCTAGTTTGGGATCTTTGGGTTCAGGTGTTAGCCTGTACAACCAATCAGGGATGGTAATGTTTAACCAACCTCGCTCTGATACCAATTGAAAGTGCAACTAGATCTGATATACTCTAGAGGGGGGTGAATAGATTATATGGTGTTTTTAAAAGTTTTTGCAACAATTGTTGTAATAAGTGTGAGCAGAGAAGCAATAATAAATCTAATCACAGCACTAAGTTAAACAAAAACTAAGCACTGAAAAATCAAGGCCAGAAACAAAAATGAAAGCAAGCAAAACCAGAAGACACAAGGAAATATAGTGGTTCCCCTAAACTTGGGTACATCCACTCTTCTACCACCCTAGGTAGGAATCCACTGCAGGATGAGTTGATCAGGTGTCCTGGGCACCAATGAGCTTTTGATAAGGTGCTCAAAAACAAAGCAGATTTTTTGATCAGGTGTCTTGCCACCAATGAGCTTTTGACAAGGTGCTCAAAAACAAGCTCAAACTTTTGAAGGGAGTTTGAGAAACCCTTTACAGAGAGGGGGTGAGAGAGTGATGACAGTCTTCTCTTTCTCAAACAACTGAGAAGACTAAGTGGATTGTTGATGTCAAAGCTCCCCCTGAATCCTTGAGATCTTCAGGAAGAAAAGCTTTGCTGATGGTGATAGGCCTTCAAAGGTTGAACTCCAGCAATAGATGATTTCAGCAATAGCTGAAATGTTGAATGTCTGGAGTCTGGAAATATGTTGGCCTTGAACACTTTGAAAACTACAGAGATCTGAAGATTTTTAGAAAGCTTGATCTCCTTGGATGAGTGTTCTTCAGAATTCTTTGTGATAGAAGATTTTTGAATGTGTCTCTGTAATCTGTATTCTCTCTCTGTATTGTGTGTGTGTTGTTAGAGATTCAAAAAAATTCTGTCTTTTATTCTCTAGTATAGAATAGAATAACATTCTCTGTCAAGGATAGCCGTTGGCCTGCATTGATTGCATCCTTAATTGCATAATCTCTTCTGGAGGAAAGTCCACAAAAACATTCCTTGAAAAATCCCTTGAAACTTGGTCCAGAAATGAATGTGAACGGATAGGAAATCTCTGAATTAATTACAGAATAACTCCTAACTGATTTGAATTTGAATTAAGAAATATCCTGGAAGTTATCTGAAATCGTCGAACTGAGCTCTGCTATCGTCGAGCTGAGCTCAGCGATCTGGAAATATTCAGCAGCATAATATCGTCGATCTGAGCTCAAAGATCGTCGAACTGAGCTCAAAGATAAAGATCCAAAGCAGTGTCAAAATCGTCGACCTGAGCTCACCGATCGTCGAATGGAGTTCGACGATATAATGAAGTTGAGCTCAGCGATCGTCGAATGGAGTTCGACGATCTGTCGAAGTCGAGCTAGACGATCGTCGACCGGAGTTCGACGAATCGTCGTGCTGTGCTCGACGATATGACTTAATCTCCAAATACAAAATCTTGGTCTTCAGGGCAGCTTCCAAACCTAGACTTCTAACCCTTAGACTCAATTCTAATTGACCTATTAAGCTATACAGGAGGTCAAGCAAATATTCCTAGAGACATAGTGATCCTGACCCAAATTAGTAATAGGGTGTTCCAACACAAATTCAGAATGAGTTAGACAGTACAGTGGTCAAAATAAGAAGTGACCATGGTACTGAATTCCAGTCTGATAGTATGACAAAGCTATGTGAAGAGTTTGTGATATTTCAGGAATTTTCCTCACCAAGAACACCTCAGCAAAATGGTATTGCTGAAAGGAAAAATAGGACCTTGATAGAGGTTGGTAGAACCCTATTAAGTGACACATCTCTCCCTGAATATTTCTAGGCTGAGACAATAAACACTACATGTCATGTAATTAATAGGGCTACTATCACCAAGAGCCACAATAAGACCCCCTATGAGATTGTGAAAGGCAGAAAACCAAATCTATCCTATTTCAGGATCTTTGGTTGTAAATGTTATATACTTAACAATGGTAAGTCTTACTAACCAAGTTTGCTGCCAAATCCCAAGAGGGGATCTTTGTTGGGTACAGCAACAACAGTAAGGCTTATAGGGTCTACAATTTGACTACTCAAGTTGTAGAAGAGTCAGTACATGTAGTATTTGATGAAGCTAGACTCATTAACAATGAATTGTCTAAAAGTATTTGCAGCTCCACAGGTATGACTGAGAAGATGGACAAGCTCACTATAGAAGAAGGAACTACTGCAATTCAGCAAGTAGAAGAAGGTGGCTGCTGTCCAGGGGGAGTATTAGATACTCCTGATGCAGAAGAAGACCAAGGAGTGCAGCAAGTTGAAAAAGCTGGAGGTGTACTAACTGAAGACAGGCTACCTCCAGCTAATAGACATCTAAAAGATCATCCAGCAAATCAAATTATTGGTGATCTCAGACAAGGGTACAAACAAGGAGCAGAAATATAAGTTCAGTACTCTACTCCAGTTTTCTATCCCAGGTAGAGTCAAAGAAATTTGAAGAAGCCATCCTAGACCCTCATTGGATTGAGGCTATGCAAGAGGAGCTGAACCAGTTCAAAAGATGCAATGTCTAGGAGCTTGTTCCTAAACCAAAAGACCACAACATAATTGGAACCAAGTGGATCTTTAGGAACAAGTTGGATGAACATGGAGTGATTATAAAGAACAAAGCAAGACTGGTTGCTAAGGGATATAGGCAGGAAGAAGGTATTGACTTTGATCAAACCTTTGCTCCAATAGCCAGACTGGAGGCAATAAGGATGTTCTTGGCCTATGCAACCTATCAAGGGTTTAAAGTATACCAAATGGATGTTAAGTCAGCTTTTCTGAATGAAAATCTGAAAGAAAAAATCTATGTGTAACAGCCATCAGGTTTTGTTGATTCTATCAAACCTAATTATGTCTATAGACTTAGGAAGACTTTGTATGGGTTAAAATAAGCCCCTAGGGCTTGGTATGAAACCCTGTCTAGTTTCCTCATTGAGAATAAATTCTCAAGGGGGAAAATAGACAAGACTCTATTTCTTAGGGAATCCAGAGACAAGATCATTATAGTCCAAATATATGTAGATGACATTATATTTGGGTCTACTGAAAGTGGTTTTTGCAGAAAGTTTGCAAAACTAATGCAAGGACAATTTGAAATGAGCAGTATGGGGGAACTTAAGTTCTTCTTGGGTCTCCAAGTTAGACAGACTGAGGATGGTTTATCCATATGCCAGTCTAAGTTCACCCTAGAGTTGATAAGGAAGTATGGTATGGAATCATCCAGTACCATGAAAACTCCTATGGGGTCAACAATGTCTTTATGCAAAGATGATGCAGGGAAACTTGTAGATGAGTCTTTGTATAGAGGGATAGTTGGCTCCCTACTATATTTGACTGCAAGTAGAGCAGATATCATGTATGCTACATGTGTCTGTGCTAGGTACCAAGCTTGCCCTAAAGAATCTCATTTGACAGCAGTCAAAAGAATTCTGAGATATCTTAAGGGCACTCCTTATCTATGCCTTTGGTACCCTAGGAATGGAGACTTTGAACTGACAGGTTATTCAGATGCAGATTTTGCAGGCTGCAAAGAAGATAGGAAAAGTACAACAGGTACCTGTCAATTCCTAGGTGGAAGGCTGATATCATGGAGTAGCAAGAAACAAATAAGTGTGGCTATCTCCACAGCAGAATCAGAGTACGTTGCTACAGAAAGTTGTTGTGCTCAACTTCTATGGATTCAACATCAGCTAGAAGACTATGGTATTCAAGTAAGTAGAACACTTCTATTTTGTGATTCTACTAGTGTTATTTCTATTGCTAACAATCCTGTCTCTCATTGTAGGACTAATCACATAGAAATAAAATACCATTTTCTAAGAGAATATGTGGAAAAAAGAGATATTTCACTAGAGTATATTAGTACAGATAATCAGCTAGCTGACATGTATACTAAGCCCTTAGATGAAACCAAATTCAATAAATTTTAAATTGAATTAGGTATGATACACTTAGAATAAGTTTTCTAAATTGGCTAAGTAAAAAGGTGTCGACACACAGAGTTGTCTGTGTCGACACATAGAAGTGGTGTCGACATTTCAGAGAAATGGTGTCGACACATCTAGGAAGTCGGTGTCGACACTTCAGAGAATCAGTGTCGACACATGCAGTGTAGGTGTCGACACATTCAGAGTGGTGTCGACACTTAGGATTTACACTAAATTAGACTAGTATAGTCTCGACTAAGTGTCGAGCTAAGTGGTGTTGACACATAAACAAGTGTCGACACATATATTCTGTCGACACATAGTTGTCGAGACAATATAAGTAAGTGTCGACACTTATCAACAGTGTCGACACAATTTAAGTATTTTGACGCGCCCTTTCATCTTCGATTCTAGAAAGGTATAAATAGGTTTTCGTCATTGTCTGTCGACACGCTCACCAAAGTTTCGAGACCAAACTTGTGTGTCGACATCTCTCTTCTCTAATTCAAATTTGTTCAAACCCTAATGGCGCCCAAGCTAGAAGAGAATGTGAATGAAGGATATGAACTCGTGTGACACGCATTTGATGATGCGAAACTCGATATCAAAGGCGTGATAACCCTAATAGCTGAGACTGGGTTAGAATTTCTTGTTTCAGAACCAATTAAGATCTGGAAGAAGGACGTCCTTGAGTTTCTGAATGCAGCAAAAATAGATGAATCGGGACTCAAGATTAAGTCAAGAGTTCATGGGGAAAAGGTAAAGATCTCTCATAAGAGTCTGAGAAAGGTACTACAACTACCAAGGACTAAGGAAGAAGATGATGTTTCTGCTTCTAAGACTAGAGAAGCATTAACATTGTGTGGACTGGACTCCAACATGAAAATTGGATCTGTTTTCAACAGAAAAGGAATGAACATGCAAGGCAAATTCTTATCTGAAATTGTTGGCAAGGTTATCCTGAGCAAGCCTGGAGGGCATGACAGAATATCAGCTCATATGTTTAGTCTAATGACAAGAATTATCTTCAAACTAGAAACTGATTGGTCTGTAGTTGTGTTTGAAAAGATAATAGAGAGTATGAAGAAACCCAATTTGGGTAGAATACTGAGTCTATACCTAGCTGGTAGTATACCAGAGGTGATGAACCAAGCTGCAGGTTCAAAGATTAACCACATGAGGAAGATGGATATGAGAATCTTCTCTAGGTGGGATAGAGTATTGACCAAAGAACTGTCATCTCCTGTAAAGGACACACCCCAGAAGAAGAAGAAGACAGCCCCCGTGGCTCAGGAATCCTCAAGCAGCTCTGAAGAGCAAGTAGTGTTCACTCCTGATGAAGAAGAAACTGGAAATGCTGGACAATCTCCAGCAAGACAAGAAGAAGTACAGAGGCAGGGGGAGCTACCCTCAGCAAGCCCTATTCACCAGGATTCAATCCAGGGGGAGCCTCTACTTGTGGAAGAGCCTACTCCACTTGAGAGTGAACAAGCTACTCAGACAATACTTGAGGTAATAACTGAAATTAATAATTTAGATTTCCCTATTGAGGATGTTGTTTTGTCTGATTCATTACCTAATGCTAATCAGCAAACACAGACACATAACCAACCCCAAGATGTTGTCATGGAGGACACATCTGTTGCTGATCCAGTGGTTGATGATATAAGAGATACTCCACCCTATCCTCAACAAGAATTTACCCTAGAAGAGTTATTCCCAGATCTTCTACAAACAGATTTTGAGAAAGAAAAAGCTGCTGCTGAGGGGGAGAAAGTAATTATTGAGGGGAGCAAGTGGAGATTGAAGAAGAAACTGAAAGTAAAGAAGCTGAGAAGCCCAAGGATGCTGAGCAACCATCAAGGACTGAGAAGGATTCACACCCTAGTCCTAAGGAGAGGGTTGAAATAGCCAGCACATCTGCTTCAGAGGATGAAGAGGCTGTGAGAGCCAAGAAGAGGAAATTTCAAGTCTTCAAGAGGAGGAGCCAGACATATAAAAAGGCACTGCAAACAATTGCACCACAGCCTGCCCCATCTACAGATTACAATTCTCTGATGGTAGCATTTGCAGATAAAGATGGATGAGCAAAGACAGACTTTGCAATCTTATATGGATGAGGGACATAAGTCACTGCAATTTGATCTTGCACAAGATATTAAGTCAATCAGATTTGAAATGAATCTGAATAAGAAAGAAATGACTGACTGCTTCCATAAGTGAGGAAATGCAGTAGTCTATCTGGCCACACATCAAGAGAAACTGAAGACAAAACTTGAAGAGCTAGAAGTGAAGCAAGGCTATGTCCTGGAGAATCAGATCAGGATGAATGATAATTTGACAGCTTCACACAATGCCATTGTAACTGAACTGAAGAATATAGCAACTGCCCAGAATGCAGCCATGACTACAGCTAAGGAAGAATTTGATAAAGCATTGCAAGAGAGCCTTACTGCTGTTACTTCTGCACTTCAGGATTCCCAGAAGCTAATAACTGAAAAGATCTAAAGGTTGAAACCTTTCTACAAAGATGGAGTAAATTATCTGAATGCACAGATAAGATTTCAGAAAGATGATATTAGAGATCACATTGAAAGAGAAGTCATAAAGGGGAGAGGGTGTTAGTCAAAGCAGGCTCTGATCATGCAAAGTGGATTTCAAATTCCATCAGAGCCACCCTTGGATATCCTCCATTATGTGATGATGATAATGTTGCAGAGTCTGGAATTAATCCTGCATATCTTGGAGGGGAGCCAGCTGAAGTAGCTCAAGTGATATACCCTCCACTAGACTTTGATATGATACATCAAGATATACAGTCAATGTATAGTCCTCCTGAAGGAAATCAGAATGTCATCATAGAGAAAGTAGTTCAGCCAGTGTCAGAGGCAATACTGAAAGAACAAGTGGCTTTGCAGAAGGAACAAAAGACTGCATTGTCTAAGAAAAGGTTCAGAGAGCAAGCTGAACTTAGACCTGATTTTGAACAATGGAGCCCCACCTCCAGGAATATCATTTTAACTGCATGGAAGGCTGCCAAGGACAATATCCAGAATAGAAACAAGTGATATTCTGAACTGGAGTGGAGGAAGCATGAGACAAGGCAAGAGGCCATTGTGCAGTATAGAAGAAAGGTTAAGATGAGAAAGCTACCTCCTAATGCACAGGAGCCTAGCAAGTACTTTCCTAAGCATTATCATTATTTTGAAAGACAAAAGATCAAGGTAGAAGAGTTGAAAAAGAAAGACTTTAAAGGGAATAAGTCTGCTGCTGATGATGATAATGAAGCCCCAGTTCAAGCAAAGATACAATCTGTAAAGGGGATTGTAATCAAAGAACCAGAGCAGCAATATGATAGACATTTACTTAAGTTTACAAGTTGTAATCATTTGTAGTAAACTCAATGTAAACTTTTGATTAATGTAAATGTTGGATTTTGAAAGAACAATGTGATATATGTTAAATCTATTACATTATTGTTCTGAGATATTTGTGTATACATGTTTTGTTTATACATGTTTATGTACTTTTCCTGTCATGTATTACTGTTTTACATCATACTGTGAATTTGTTATGTATGGTGTATATCATTGACTAAGGGTTATGACTTCTCCAAATAGGGGGAGATTGTTGGGTACATTGGATTAAATGTACCAGATTTGAAGAAGCCTCACCCTACTCAATGATATACATCAAGGTGTATTTGATGTATTTTGAGTTACCTTGTGCAGGTTAAGTATTTGCAGAGAAAGCTGAAAAGTTTCTAAGTCCATGTGTCGACACACAGAAGAAAAGTGTCGACACTTAAGAAGACTTGTGTTGACACCCAGAGAAGCAGTGTCGACACTTGGAGTAATTGTGTCGACACTGGGAATGCATAGTCGACACCAGAAGGAAAGTGTCGACACATACAGGCTGTGTCGACACTCAATGAAGAAATGTACAGAGAAGCTGTGTCGACACTTAGAAGCAGTGTCGACACCCAGAGGAACTTTGTCGACATCGGAAAGTGTCGACACTAGGAGGCTGTGTCGATACTCAGCAAACTTCAACAGAGTTTAAGTACAAGTGTCGACATAATGAAGAATGTGTCGACACACAGCAAAAGTCTCAACACATGAAGAAAGTGTCGACACTAGGAGGCTGTGTCGACACTCAGCAAATTTCAATGAAGTCTAAGTACAAGTGTCGACACAAAGGAGATGTGTCGACACTCAGCAAAGTATCAACACAAGAAGATGTGTCGACACCAAGAAGATATGTCGACACTTAACAAGTTCAACACAAGAAGACGTGTCGATACAAAGGAGTTGTGTCGACACTTACAAGAAATCAACTAAGTATCAAAGAAGAAGGACTTGTGTCGACACACAGGATCAGTGTCGACACATGTTGAAGAAGCAGTGTCGAGAAGCAGATTCTACAACACAAGGAGTTGTGTCGACACCATGAAGGCTAGTGTCGACACTTAGTGTACTTGTGTCGACACTTGGTCTATAAGTGTCGACACTTAAAGACTGACTGTCTCGACACTTTCAGACAGTTACAGAAAATTCAAGAAGTGACTTGATGACTTGACAACTGCCATTCCAGCCGGTCTACTGCAACTGTCAGAGCTGTCAGAAGTCTGTTAGGAACCGGATCAGCCGGTCACCATGAAGAAAGCCTATATAAAGACTTATTCTGTCAACAGAAGAAGATGATTGACACATAAAAGAGAAGTGATCAAGCAATTCATTGAAGAATCATTTGAAGTGATCAGAAGATCTAAGAAGTTGGAGAGAGAGATCTCCTTCTAAGAAGACAGCTGTTGAACCAGGCTGTGAAGAAAGTTTCAGATTGAGATCTGATTCTCAAGTCAGCAGTGATTGAAGATCATCTACTTAGATACTCAACCCTACTGTGTTCTAAATTCAAGAAGCTTTGAAGGAAGCCAAGGGAGGTTGATCTCAGCAAAGTTCTTCCAAGAACTCTTCAAGAAACCAGACAACTCTTCTCTTTCATTCTGAGTTGTAGGTTTATACTTTGTAATTTTAATTTCTTGTAGGATCCTAAGGGATCTGAGTTGTAAGCCTGAAACTATAAAGGCTGAGTGGTAGGGCATGTGTGCCTGAGTGTAGCAGATTCATTTCTCTAAGTGTAGGCCTTGTTGAGGGCTGAGTGTAGGCCTTGTTGAAGGCTGAGTGTAGGTCTTGGTGAAGACTGAGTGGTAGGGCTTTGAGCCTGAGTTGTAGGAATCTGGTTGGGGTTCTGAGTGTAAGATCTGAGGATCTGAGGAATAGTGGAGGAGTTTGGCCGAATCTAGTACACTACTAGATAGGCGAAGGGAGAAAGTGGATGTACCCAGATCTTGGGGAACCACTATAAATCTCTATGTTCTCTGTGTGTGACTATTGCTGTGATTGCTGTTTAAAGTTCTGTGAATGCTGTGATATATTCTGTCAGTAAATTTTAAAAAGATTTAGGTCACCTATTCACCCCCCCCCCCCCCCTCTAGGTGATTAGGTACAATTTCTTTCAAGTACGACATAGGCATGCTGTGTGAAGCCCATCTGGACGGGTAGTCTGGATTGGTGATGATCATGGGTAAACCGGAGAAGACCTCGTGGATTTGATGCTGTGAAAGGTTGTTTTTTGATTGTCTGGTTGTGTGGATGAATATTGATTATGGATGATGGAGGCTTTGGTTAAGCTCCTGGTTATGATAGGAGATCAATTGGTAGCACGCCTAGGGAGCGCAAATTAAGGGGAGCACGAGATAAACCCGGTTTGTTACACCACTAGGGTGGGTTGATCTGGATAGATGAGGGATCGATTGACGGCAATGCCTGAGGAGCCGAGTTAAACCCGGCTTGCTGTACCACAAGGGTGGGTCGATCAGGAATAGGGAGGGGTCGATGGGTGGTAATGCCTGGGGAGCTCTGATAAACCCGGCTTGCCACACCACATGGTGTGGTTCAATCTGCTCTGGTTGTTTATGGATGTTGTGAGGTAAGTACCTATGAGTGGTTTGGGCGGGATGTCGCCAGCTTGCGAGACTGGTGGACTAGGTCCGGTCAACCATCAAGTTAAAATCTCTGATCGGCGGTGTACGACTGGGATGCCCGGTACGCCAAGAAGGTCCCCTGAGTGCACGGAACGTCTGGTGAATACCGGCGTTTGTGATGTGATTGTGATTGTTAGATTGAGAAAGAGAATGATATATATGGTGTTTGATGATAGCCATGTATACAGAAAAGGAACCACAGCCCCGGGTAGGGGGTGGGGTCGTTATAAGTGGTCAGCTAATGCTGACCGTTACTTTGTTTCCTGTTTGGATTGGATGGTGAATTGCAGGTGTTGCTGCTTGACTAGCAATGTGCGGAATAGAAGGATTGGTGCTAAAGGCCCTGATAGGCCGTGCGAAGAAACGTGGTTGGATTTCATGTGTGGCCGGCCTGCGTGCCGATGTACGAAAATGTATTTGTGCAAAGAGAAATTTGTAAGGCCTTAAGGCCAGTGTGTGTGAGTTGTATACATTCCTGGTTTTGATATATAAATGTGGAGTTTATATAATACTGGACATTCTCTGATGTGAGTTCATGTAACATAAAATGCTGCGCTAGAATGTTTTGAGATAGGCTGCGAGTAAATTTTCATTTCCACAAGTAATTCCGCCGCTTGTCTGTGACATATGACGTGGGGCCCCGGCCGGACCCACCGTTATATGTCATGTGACGAGTGAGGGCATTACAACAGAATCCAGATGTAGAGCGCCTATCATCAACAGATCCTGCATAGTCAGCGTCCGAGTATGCAACGAGGGATCGTCATGTGGATGGCTTGTACACAAGCCCTTGTCCTGGAGCGTTCTTGAGATACCGAAGAATGCGCTCGACAGCTTGAAGATGAGATGTCCTAGGGGCATGCATAAATCGACTCACGACTACTACGACAAAGGAGATGTCTGGTCGAGTAACTGTAAGGTAGATCAGTTTCCCAACCAGGCGTCTGTAGTATTCCGGATTTGTAAGCCGCTCATCGGAGTCAGAGCTATGAGTCGAGAGCCTGTGATTAGCGTCCATTGGAGTATCCGTAGGTTTGCATCCCGAATAACCAGCATCATGGAGGAGGTCCATACAATATTTCCTTTGGGATAATACAAGACCATCAGACCGTCGTGCAACCTCAAGCCCAAGAAAATATCGTAGGTTACCAAGATCTTTGGTCTGAAATGCGGAGTTCAACTGTTGCTTTGTATGTTGTATTCCTGTAGTATCGTCTCCAGTGATGAGGATATCGTCAACATAGACAAGTAGAATCACAGTTCTGGCCAGCTGGTGTCGAGTGAAGAGAGAGAACTCAGCCGAGCTCCTAGTAAAGCCAATATCGCGGACGACCTTGCTGAATTTTTCAAACCAGGCGCGCTGGGACTGTTTGAGACCATAAATTGATTTCCGAAGATGACACACCCGAGACTCCCCGTGGTCTCAAACTCGGGAGGTTGATGCATGTACACAGTCTCCTGGAGATCAGCATTGAGAAAGGCGTTCTTAACATCCAGCTGATACAGAGGCCAATGACGGTGAACAGCCAAAGAAAGAAGAACTCGGACCGTGTTCAATTTGGCCACTGGAGAGAAAGTTTCCTCATAATCAAGGCCGTATTGCTGAATAAAACCCCGGGCCTTCAGACGCTCAACAGACCCATCCGTGATATGTTTGACAACAAAGACCCACTTGCAGCTGACACAGTGGTGACCTTCAGGAACGGAAACCAGATCCCAAGTCTGATTAGCCCAAAGAGCTCTCATTTCTTCCTCCATGGCCGCCCGCCAGCCTGGGTGTTGAAGCGCCTCCTGCACAGTGTTAGGAATAGAAATCGAGGAAAGAGAAGTGTCAAAGTCGTAGAGAGGTGGATCAAGCCGGTGGAGAGAAACGTATTTGGCCAGGGGATGGGCCGTAGAGGCAGGAGCATAATCCGTCGGTGCCGGAGTGTCACTGGGAGCAGGGAGCTGGGGCAGGGAACCATCCTTGGAGCCGCGACGAGTATAGACACGGATAACGGCGGCGGATTGCCGGAGTGTCACTGGGAGCAGGGAGCTGGGGCAGGGAACCATCCTTGGAGCCGTGACGAGTATAGACACGGATAACGGGCGGAGGAACTTTGAGAGCAGGAAGAGAGGCGGAGGAAGAGGGTAGACAGGAAGGCGCTGTTGGAACGGCAGGGCGGGGCAGAGCAGGAGAGGAAATCGAGGAGGAGGAAGGTAAGTGAAAGGGATGGTCTTCGCAGAAGGTGACATCCGCGGAGGCAACCATCTTGCCATCGAAAGGAGAGTAGCAAACATACCCCTTTTGAGTACGAGAGTAGCCCACAACCTTATATTTGGCCGCACGAGGAGCGAGTTTGTCTGATGGAGGTCCAAGAAGATGAACATAACAAACGCACCCAAAGACCCGTGGGTGGAGAGAGGTTGGTTTGGTAGTAGGATATAGGAGGTCGATAGGAATGACAAAATCAAGAACAGAAGAAGGGAGGCGGTTAATGAGATGACAGACTGTGGAGACTGCGAAATTCCAATATTCGATTGGAACCTGCATTTGAAACATGAGGGAGCGAGCAACATCGAGTAAATGATGATTCTTGCGTTCGGCCATCCCATTTTGTTGAGGGGTATAGGCACACGAAGTTTGATGGATAATGCCAAACTCGGTACAGATGGAGGAGAAGGTGCGCCCGGTATATTCGTGAGCATTATCAGTGCGGAGGATTTTGAGTGGGGTAGCGAACTACGTACGGACCTCAGTAACAAAGGCACGAAAGACAGATGTAAGCTCAATACGATCATGCATTAAATATAGCCATGTAGTACACGAGTAGTCATCGATAAAAGCGACAAAATATCGAAAACCATAAATATTAGGCACCCTATAGGGGCCCCATACATCAGAATGAACTAAGGATAACAGAGTACTACTCCAGGTACATGCAGGGGAAAAACAGAACGGTGGTGTTTGCCATAGATACACGATTCACAAGAGAACTCCTGTAAGGGAACATCAGGAAGTGCCCGCTTGAGAATCGGAAGAGGAGCATGTCCAAGGAGACAATGCCAGTCAACAGAAGAAACAGCGGATAGAAGAGTGGGTTGAGTATCCAAGAGGTAAAGCCCATTCACCAGCTGCCCCCTACCAATGATACTCCGGCTGCGACGATCCTGCATAAGAAAGGAAGAAGGAGAAAAAATTATTGAACAATCAAGGTCGTTGGTCAGGCGACTAACGAAAAGTAAATTGAAAGGAGACCCCGGAACGTGAAGAACCGAGGAAAGAGAAAAGGCCGGGGTAATTTGGATGGCAGCAACACCAGAGACCGGTAGAGTGTCACCATTGGCCACAGTGATACACGAGGGGTGAGCCATCTGGAGATATTTGGAGGCCTTCTGGGAAGTAATATGGTGAGTAGCACCGGAATCAATGAACCAGTGAGGGCTGGGAGAGAGACAGGTTATACCTTCCGCAGAAAAGGTCGCAACCGAGCCGGAGGAGCGGCTGAGGACACCCTGTAGCTGATGGAGTTGGGTGCGGAGCTCATCAATATCGTGTCGGGTAGCGGAGGTCGGATCCTGGGCAGGATCCCCAGGGGAAGCAGGAGCAACAGAGGAGGTGGCAGCGAGGTGGGGGAGGGAACCCATACTTACTATAACAGGTGGCCTCAAGATGGCCATCTCGGCCACAATATGTGCATTTGAGAGACGAGCGGCCACCACGTCCGCGTCCCCGAGAGGGAGGCCGGCCGCCCCGAGTGGAAGAGCCACGAGCAGGAGGGGGAGTGGGAAGGAGAGGTTGTTGGAGAAGAGCAGGGGCAAAGCTGGAAGGGGCCTCCGTAGGAGGCGTAACCTGAAGTAGCATAGAGCAGACGTCAGACAGTGACAGAGTCGTCGTGGAAGAGAGGTTCTGGGCCCGAACACTATACAGGTGGGGCGGAACGCGGGACATCATCATCGCGATGGTAACCGCCTCTTTCTGGGCCCGTTGAGTAGTAAGATCCGTTGTAGGAGGCTGATGTTGAATCCATGCCTTGGTTAGGGTCTTGGCCTGAGCAACAAAGGAAATCATGTCGCCGGGAGCACCTGGAGTAAGATTCTGTAGGTTGGAGATGATATCATAGAGGTGCTGAATACTGTTTTGCCCAGAGTAAAAGGAGTGGAGCTCCTCCCACATCGCCTTGGCCGTATCATGATACATGGTCATCCGATACGGTTCGGTGTCCATAGAGTTGAGAAGCTAAGACTGGACCCGACCGTCATCACGAAGCCAATCATCAGAGGGAGCAACAAGGGTAGCCCGTGTCAGGTGGTGGAGAAGACCCTTCGTCTGCAGGACACGACGAACAGAGTGAACCCATTCTACAAAATTGCGTTTGCCAGTCAGAGAGATGGTAGTAATTCGTAGTTCATCACGAAGGTCAGAAGCCGGAGTAGCCTCACGGGCTGGCGGAGCAGAAGTAGCAGCAGAGGCGTCGGAGGCCATGAGGCGAGTAGACGAGGTCGGGCATCTTGACAAGGTAGGCCGGGAGGCTTGGAGAAGAAGGAAGCCGCTCAGCTAGCAGAAGAAGGAAGGGAAGCCGCGCGGCTAGCAGAAGAAGGAAGCCGAGCAGCTTGACAAGGAAGGCCGGGAGGCTCGGAGAAGTGGCGCGGCTTGGCAAGGAAGGCCGCGGGGAAGAAGCCGGGCAGCTGGCGAGAAGAGAAGAAGGCCGCACACCAAAGGAGAACGTCCAACGACAAA
This sequence comes from Platanthera guangdongensis, assembly GCA_039583875.1. NCBI lineage: Eukaryota > Viridiplantae > Streptophyta > Magnoliopsida > Asparagales > Orchidaceae > Platanthera > Platanthera guangdongensis. The sequence goes on along the minus strand of CM077159.1, from coordinate 137,121,241 downwards.
GAAAGTCGCAACCACAATGCGGCTAAGGAAGAAGGAGACCACGGGAAAGAAGGCGCAGCGGCTAGGAGAAGGCACAGCGGCTAGGAGAAGTGGTGCGGCTTGGCAAGAAAGGCCGCGAGTGACTTGACAGGGCGCTGCTATTAGAAGGGAGAGGCAAAGACGAGAAGACCGCACGGTTAAGAGAGAAACCGCAGCGGCAAGGGGAGAAACCCGCAGCGGCTAGAAAGAGACCGCGAGAAGCGGGGAAAGAGAGAAACCGCACGGTTAAGAGAGAACCCGCTGCGGCAAGAAAGAAACCGCGAGAAGCGGGAAGAGACGGGAAGACCGCACGGTCAGAGAAGAAGACCGTGTATGAGAGAAAAGATAGAGAAAGTGGACTCCACGTGAGAGAAGGTTATAAAAGAGGGATAGAGGAAGAGAAGAAGGAGGAGGTGAGAACAGAGGGGAAGATGGAGGAAAAGCGGGTTGAGAAGAACAGGTCGCCGGAGACGGCGGCTTGGGCAGGAGAGAAAAAGGAACATGCCGCGCGGTCAGCCGGGTGACCAGGCGGTTTGCAAACAGACAGGCGACTAGATTCAGACCGGTGGCTCTGATACCATCTAGAAATAGAGAAACCTCCAACCTTGTATATACTTCTTGATGTTGGAGTTGGGGAACACTTCCGACACTCTTGTTTCTCACACCGGGTTAGCCCACGTGAGCTTAGAGACGTCGGAGCGTGACCCTCTCCGATGACTCCGGTTTCCGGTTCCGTGGCCTATTTATAGGCGTGTAACCCGAATTTTAGGGTTACGGTTTTTCTAAGTGGTTTCGGCTGAGGAGTTTTGGAAGCGTCTTTTTTGGAGATCCCTTGGATAGGTGTTTTCCGGCGGCGGTGCTCCTTTCGTTTCTTGTCCAAATAGAGAGGTGCGAGGTAGGATCGGTTTTGATCCTTGTAACTTTGTAATCTGTATTTTGTTTGGTGAATACAAGGAAGGGGAGAAGGGGAGAGAGGAGTAGCCCGGTTTTGGGTGAACCTCTATATATCTTTGTGTTTGTGTTGTGTTTTTTTTATTTCCGATCTTCGTTCGAATCTCTCTTCTCGGCATCCCGATTTTCTACACTTGAATGAATAATTACAAGTATGAATACATTTATATAGGAAGAGAGGGAGAAGAGAAGATCCCAATCCAAGATGTGGAACAAATATAAGAAATAAATGGGTCTCATAAATGAGCCTTTACACTGTCTTTTCTAAAAACCTCAATGGATATGAAAAAGTCGATGAGAAGTTTCCACTGATACTAAATCTATTTGCAGAATAAGGGATGACAAAACTTATCTCTGCCAAGGAGCGATTGATGGAGCAAGAGTTTAGGTCCTTCTATGGAAACATCCAATATACTGAGGATGGGAGCAACACAGGAACTATCAATGAGACAACAATGATCATTTCCAAAACTGCCATGTGCTTGACGTTTGATATTCTAGAAGGTGAAGACAGTGAATCTTTGCCCGAAATAGAAATCAAACAAGTTTTGAACACAATGCAGTTCGCTAAGGCTGATGTGCAGGACATCTGCACACGACGTTGTATCAAGGACTCAATACCTTGATATTGAAGAAGATTGATTGGGGGAGGTATATCCTAAGAGTATTAAAGCTTAAGGAACATCAAGGAGAAATTGCCTATGAAAGAGTTATGAGTCAGATACTAAGACATAGATATGCAGTTGCATACAAAAGTGACGAGGTACACATCCCCCCAGGAAAGAGATCGAACAACAGGTTATTCTCTAAATGGTCAAGGCATATCCTAAAAGCCTTGGCCCCGATAGAGAAGAGTGACCCAAAGGAAGAAAGTACACCTTCTCCAATCAGCATTCCATCCACCTCCATGCCCGTTACATTTACGAATCCAACTCAACCATCAGCACCACAAACTACACCAACACCACTCAGCATCCCAGAAACAGCTTCTCCCACAACATCTACTTATGCTCGTAATATCATACATCCATCTTCTCCACTTACCACTCATGTTTCTTCCCTTCTTCATACAACTCACACGACTGATAACATTCATCTCCCCACTACTCTCCTTGTTCATTGTATTACTCTAACTACCTTGTAGCGGCACGGCGGTGGTCGGCAGAATCAGCCATGGGCTGGAGGAGGAGAGAGATGAAGGGTTCGTGGAGAGAGAAGAAATGTTAAAGGAGAGAGACAAAAAATAACAGGAGAGAGAGGACATACTTCATTATTGCATAACAGTCATTACAGCATTTACATCTATTTATACTAATCTCCCACCCACATTTTGACCGTTATCCCTCAATACCCGTTAGCCATCATAATGGGTACATCCCTTCCCTGCCCATTTAAGCTGCCCGGGGTGTACGGTCTGTCCGGCTTCCCTCAAACAACACCCGCCTATAAAAAGGTGTTGTATGATGAAACCCTAAACCCCCTTTCCCCAACTTCTTCCTCAGCTGAGATCGAGGGCGGCACGCTCCTGGAGGAAGATGAGGAATCCGCCGGAGTAGCGACGATGCCATACGCAGAGAACGTCGAGGGTTGCCGCCGGAGGTTCCCATCCTGGAAGGTATCTCTGTATCCCCTGTTGTTTGTTGCTTGTCCTCTTGCGTTTTCGTCCTATTCGTTTTTGGTGTTCCTTTCGCGAGAGTTGTTTGGGTGTATGGTAGATCCAGCAGTCCTGGTAGCGATACCTGCGCCGTAACGTCAATATTGTTAGAAGGTGAACCGTTTTTGTTACTATGGATGACAGAGGGGTTAGCGATTTCGTCCCTGATTAGAGTATTCTGTGGATTTTGTGGTAGATCTATCATTTCTGGCGAGGCTACTTGCTTCTGCGTACCGCTGAGTCTGTTGCTTTGTGTTTGTAATTGGTGCTCCTGAACCTAGGATGACATGGGAAGGTGAGTGAGCGTTGTCGTCCCTGTATGTAGTGGCGGCATCTGGTTCCTGCATATCATTGTTTGAGTTAGGAGGCGTCGAAGTAATAGCAGTAGGGATGACATTTAAAGAGTCTTGGCTTTTAACTTCCCTGTTTGACTGTGCGGCTGTCGGTTAATCACATGTGCATTGAGCTTCTAAAATTGTCAAATTCTTTTTGTCGATGGAGTCTAATGCTTCCCAGGTGGCTTCTTCCGGGAGAAAGCCTTCCCAATGAAAGAGGCCCTGTTGAATAGCTTGCCCATTCTGAAAAATTGTTCTCTTGTCCAAAAGGACAGGAGGATTATGATATGTATCCGGCAGCGCTGAGACTGGTATATGATGAGTGGGAAAATTCGCAGTCTTATAGTATGGTTTATGCAGAGAAACGTGAAATATGGGATGTATTCTAGTCGGTGGTAACTGAAGTCTATATGCGACTTGTCCTATTTTTTCTAGTACTTGGTATGGTCCAAAGTACCGTAGACTAAAACGCTTACATTTTCTTTGGTGCAGGGATAATTGTTTGTAAGGATGAAGTCGCAGGAGAACCAAATCGCCTTCCTGGAACGAGATCTCCCTTCTCTTTCTATCCGCAAATGTTTTCATTTTCTTTTGTGTCTGCTGTAAATGATGTTGTAATCGTAGTAATAATTGCTCTCTTGATGTGGATTCAGGTAGCAGCAGGTTGGCGACTGCCCCCCCCCCCCCCCCCCCCCAAAGGTTGGCAAAAACTGCGGAGGTGGTAGGCCAAACATTGCCTCATAGGGCGTTAAGCCTGCTGCTGCATGATATGTGGTGTTATAGTGATACTCGGCCCAACTTAACAATTGGGCCCAGTGCGCGGGTTGTTGAAACGCAAATAAACGTAGATACTAGTTAATACAACGATTGACCCGCTCAGTCTGTCCATCCGTTTGTGGATGGTAGGCCGAGCTAAAACGGAGTCTGGTGCCGTTTGTCTTGAAATATGTTAGCCAGAATTGGCTCAGGAAAATGGGGTCCCTGTCCGAAACAATTGTTTCGGGTAAACCGTGTAGTTTTCCACAAAAATCCCAGAAAACTTGAGCCACCAAAGGTGTTGTATACTGTGTGGGCAGTGGGGCGAAATGAGCCCCTTTAGATAGTCGGTCGACCATCACTAGTATGGTTGTATAAGATTTGGATTTTGGAAGGTTGGTAATGAAATTGATAGAAAGATCAGTCCAAATCTTAGTAGGAATTGGAAGTGGTTGTAACAAGCCATAGGGTAAGTCATTGCGATCTTTTCCTTTTTGACAAAGGTCGCAATGTTGCACATAGACATGAACATCGGCTGTCAATCCTGGCCAGTAAAAATATTGCGCTAATCTTTTGGCCGTTGCGGTGACGCCTGAGTGCCCACCCGTGCGTGTGTCATGAGCTTCGCTTATTAAAATGGTACGTAGAATAGATTGCGGGACATAAAACTTGGCTTTATAGAATAATTTTCCTCCTATCATAGTCCAATTGGTTATCGAAGTGGGATTGGTGTCCAATTGATGAAGTATTGTCCTACTCTTGGTGTCCGATTGGTATAACTGTTTTATGTCATCAAATAGTGTTGAGTAACAAAATGAAATAGTTTGTAAGGTTGCGCAAGAAGCGTCCACAGGTGTTTCATATTTCCGGGAAAGAGCATCAGCTGACGTATTTTCCTTGCCGGGGCGGTATTGAATGGAGTAATTAAATCCTAACATTTTAGACAAGAATTTTTGTTGTTCCGGCAGTGATGACCTGGGAATTCAGGTTATGAAGCGTCTGGTGGTCTGTTAGTATGGTAAAAGATGATCCAATTAGGTATTGTCGCCATTTACTGACCGCGGTGGTGATTGCCAATAACTCCCTTATGTACGTGGATTTGGCTTGGTCCTTAGGCGACAGTTTCTTACTAAAATATGCGAGTGGGTGCCCCTTCTGTGATAAGACTGCCCCAATGCCACAATTAGATGCATCACACTCAATGGTGAAGGGTAACGAAAAGTCTGGCAATGAAAGGACCGGAGTTGTCATTAGAAGTGTTTTGATTTTCTGAAATGCTTGTTGGTTGGCTTCTATCCATAAAAATCCATCTTTTACGAGTAAATCGGTGAGGGGCGCTGTCACTGTGGCAAACAGACGAATAAAGCGTCTGTAATACCCGGCTAGTCCGAGGAAAGCTCGCAATTGTTTTTGGTTTGTTGGTACGGGCCAATCTGCAATTTTCACTAGTTTTCCCGGGTTGGGTTGGACACCGTTGCCTGAAATTACGTGGCCTAAAAATTCTATTGTTGAAACTGCGAATGTACATTTGGAGGGTTTTAACGAAAGCTTATGGTTTTTTAAAAGTTGAAAAACCTCGTCTAGTTGTGACACGTGAGCCTGTTCTGAATCACTATATATAAGAATATCATCAAAAAATATGACCACAAAGCGTCGAAAGAATGGTTGAAAGATGTTGTTCATTATGGCCTGAAACGTAGCTGGGGCATTTTTTAAACCAAACGGCATTACTAGAAATTCATAGAAACCGTTATGGGTTCGAAAAGCTGTTTTATGAATATCTTGTGGATGCATACGTATTTGATGATATCCAGAAAACAAGTCAAGTTTAGAAAAAATAGTTGCCCCATGTAATTCGTCCAGGAGCTCGTCTATAGTCGGCATAGGGAAACTATCCTTTGCTGTTAATGAATTTAATACTCGATAGTCAACGCAAAAACGCCAAGTACCGTCTTTTTTTTAACTAGTAAAACTGGAGAACTAAATGCTGACGTACTTGGGCGGATTAGACCTTGGGCTAATAATTCGGCTATTAATCTTTCAATTTCGTTCTTATGATAATGTGGGTATCTATATGGCCTGACTCTGGCCACTGATCCTTCCGTAATTAATGGTATTTTATGGTCAAATGGCCGAATTGGGGGTAGACCCGTTGGTTTGCCAAACAGACTTTGATAGTCGATTAATAATGTCCGGATCATTGGATTTTGGACATCTGAAAAATCTGCGTGTGGTTTTGAATTCGATGTGTCCATGGTATCAGTTTGTAAACATAGCAACATGGATTCAATGGAATCCTGTGCCTGAAGTTTACAGATCTGGGAGGACGATATTGACCCTGGATTTAAGAACCGTTCTCCCTTCAGTCTATAGAGGTTGCCTTGATATGTGAACGTCATTTCGCGGGTAGCGTAATCTGTGGTAATGGGACCTAAAGTTTCTAACCAATTAAAGCCTAAAATAACGTCCGCCCCGTGTAGATCCACAATATATAAGTCTACTATAAATGAAATATGCTGTATTTCGAGAGCTACCTGAGGGCAAAGTTCCTTGCAAAACATATTGTTACGGTTTCCCACATGTACTCTAAATGGCGGAATAGCACTAATGGGTAGCTTTAGGTACACGGCGGATCGTTTAGTGATAAAGTTATGTGTGCTGCCGTTGTCCAGAAATATGTGGACAGTAGTGTGACCTATGTTTCCCTGGACACGTAATGACTTTGAAGGAAAGGTGCCCATCAACGCGTTAACATTAATTTCAGGGTTTCCCGAATAGTCCAATGACGGTGGGTCGTCAGTTAGTGGTATAGTGTTATCTTCTTCCAAGTCCTCTTGTTCGCCTTCAAAAAAATATAGCGTTGATTTATTTTTACATTTGTGTCCCGGTGTATAGCGTTCCTTACATGTAAAACATTGTCCCCGCTCTCGACGAATATGTAACTCGGTGGGTGACAAACGTCGGACCATCATTTTATTGTTGCGGTTTTTAAAATTGGTTGTTTGAGTGGTGTTTTGGGACCCAGACCAAGTCTGATTTCTGGTCCTGTCGTCCTGGTCGGCCAATGCCGACTCGGACGAGAGTCGTCCACTATTTTGTCTTCAAATAATTTTGCCATTTTAAATGCTTCGTATAAGGTTGCCGGATGGTGGGCAATAACCTAGCTAATGTTTCAAATGTATCTTGATAATTGGAAACAGTAGCATGCTGAACTAATTTCATGAACTTACCCATAGGATCCTCGTAATCTGATGGTCCAAAACGATCCATTAATGCGTCTTTGAATGTTTTCCAATCCGGACATAAGTCATTACGGAGCAGTCCTTGAAACCATTGCGAAACGGGTCTGTCTAAATGCATAGAAGCAATGAATACATAATCAAGTGGGTTTATATTGTAATACCTGAAATATAGTTCGGTTTTGAAGATCCAGTCTGTGGGGTCTCCTGTGGCAAACGTTGTGCAATCCATTTTTTGCTGGGGACCGATTATGGAACTCTGGCTGCCCTCCTATGTTTCGCAGGTCCTGGTAATGTGGTGCTTGAGTACTTAAAGGCGGAATTACATGGCTGGATAGAGAATTATTGAGTTGGTGCGTCTTAATTGGTTCTGCTTGTACAGGCTGTGATCCCAATACACTCGGCTGTGATGTGGAAGCCTGGAGATCAATAATCGAAGCACGGAACCGGGGCTGACCCTCCAAAGGGCCAGATGTCGCTGAGAAAGGTGTTGTGGGATGAAGCCCGTGGATGCCGTGCAATGACGATGATGATCCAGCAGCATTTTGTGGCTAAGCCTGAGCCAGCGGAAGAACTTCCGTGCTTCTTGGGGGAGCCAACGATCGCATGAAATTCTGTAATTCAGAACGTAAATCTTTGAATTCTTGGTAGAAAGATTGATGAGAGTCCTTTAACTGCTCTTGGTTCTTGCGGAGGAGGTCTTGTGAATCCTTTAACTGCTCTTGGTGCTTGCGGAGGAAGTCCTGGTTTTGCGTCGTTATGGACAAGGAGTTGTAAACTTGATGCAGTTCAAATGAGAATCGTTCCTGAGTGTGGTTGATGGAATCACACACCAAGGTATGCTGCTCCATGTATTTCGCATGTATTCGATCAAGATCGGCCCTAGTCACCGGTGCGTGGATGGAGATGGCGTCGGCGTTTGACGGCGTCGGCAGCAACGCGGCGGTGTTCCCCTCCATAGAGGAGATCTCAACGAGAGCACCAGTTGTAGCGGCGCGGCGGTGGTCGGCAGAATCAGCCATGGGCTGGAGGAGGAGAGAGATGAAGGGTTCGTGGAGAGAGAAGAAATGTTAAAAGAGAGACAGAAAATAACAGGAGAGAGAGGACATACTTCATTATTGCAAAACAGTCATTACAGCATTTACATCTATTTATACTAATCCCCCACCCACATTTTGACCGTTACCCCTCAATACCCGTTAGCCATCATAATGGCTACATACCTCCACATCCTCGATTTCATCCATACAATGAATTCCCCTAAATAGAGCTTTCCAAAGTATCTCATCCTCCATCTCTGCTCCTCCCATTAACATACAAGCCATCATTCAAAATGAGATCTCATTCTCCTTTGCAACCTTCTCATCTCAGTTCTCTCAAATCTCTACCACCATTTCTACCATATCCACTAAAATAACTAATAAAAAAATAAGCTCACTGAGTTAAATTCTTCGTTTTCTTATCTAAAGAAATCGCTGGGTGACCCTTCAGTCACTCTGTCTTTACATCTTTACTTCAAGATCTCATGAAGTACGAGACAACTCATGACATGAGTACCTTCTCAAAAAATGCTCATACTTCCTCACCTTCTCCTTCTTACTCTCCTAATAACTATGATAGAGTTAATACTGATGTAGCTGTGGATGAAACTGCCGATTTATTCTTCTAGGAGTGCTTGTCCCAGAAGTCACAGGGGGAGAAATTGTTCCAGTGAAAGTGCTCCAGAAGGGGGAGAGCATATTACAGAAAAAGAAAGGGAGAGCATGCTACCGATATAAAATTGGCCAATGAAGCTGCTGCATAAATAAATGAAAGCATAGATGAGGCCAAACTTAATGAGCCTACAAATTATGATGAAGATTATGAATATTATCATTATGACATTATTCATCCAGAAGACACAATCACTAAAAATAAGACTACTAATCGCGAGGCTCCTATTCATACTGAGTCTTCCTTATCTGATAAGATCACTGTGTTTCAAAGAGACAATGGCTCCGTTTGGGGGACTTATTTTTACCGGTCAAGCGGTTACGACTGCATGAACATGACCTTAATTAAGATCCGGTTCATGCGGTCGTAACCGTTTGACCGGTGAAAATAAGTCCCCCCAAACGGTGCCAATATCTATGAGAGTCCTTCAGAAGATGTTAGAGCTCCTTCTTTTACTATTGTTGCCATCTCTCTTCCTCCTTTAGCTGGACTACCTACACCAGCTGGTTATCAAATCACACAAACCTATCAGAGAAAGTGGCCATATGATTTCAATCCTATCTGGGAAGATACACAACGAAGCAAAGGAAGGAGCACAAACGCATGAGATCATACTCAAATCCAACTCTTAGATATGATCTTCCAAAAACACACATACTTTTTCCTTCGTAACAAGAGAAGATCCTGAATTTAAAGCTTTTTGTGAAGGATGGAAAGAAGCTGGAAAAGAATGGAAAGATGGTCAAAAATCGTATGATTAGAGAAGACTAATGTTTTTTGAGAATATAAAGAAAAGAAGCGAGGAGTGAATGAATGGATCAATTAAAATCCCAGAGGGGATGTTTTTGAGAATATAAAGCAAAGGCTTATACAAATATTCATCCTACTGTACAAGTCCTAGAAGTTTCCAAGAGACCTTACAATCTTGGGTTAGGGTGTGATGAAAAGGCAGATGTGCTATATGTGAAGCCTACCCTTGATATTCCTGGGCAACCTAAATCTTCTCTTCCTCCAATTCTATTCATTAGATCTTCAAAAATCCAGAAGAAACATATTTGATGCCTCATCCCTGGTCCTATTATGACGTATTTGACCTAATGAACATGACTAGACCCAATGACTCTTCCTTTAACATATTAACTCATCCATAACTCAATTTCATCGCAATGAGCCTAACCCCCTGTTTGAGTGCATTTGGTGTGTGTGCGTGTGTGTGTTTGGGGGGGGGGGGGTAGTGATCCTAAATGATTCAATTGACCATAACACCTCCTACCCCTAATGGATGACCCATGGTTTGACTTGTCCAATCACTTAATGGTTATCATGGATAGAATCCTGGGAGACCCTAGGGCTCACCTACACAGAGCTCAATCTCTGATAAAAAACAAGAATATAAACATCAAATCTCCATAGAATACATCATCAAATCACAATCTAAGATTAAAACATTATGGCCCTTTGTTGTGGATCGCTCGAGACTCCTGGCAGACTTGGCCTTCCGAGCCGTCTTAGCCCACTGAGCGGTCGAGCGTGCAAATAGTCAAAGTTTTACTGGGTCGTGAGAGAGAGGCTTGATTATGTGGAAAACCCACAATCGGGGTGAAAAACCATGCGGTTGGTTCGGTGCCGACCTAACTTCCACTATTCCATAGTTTATAACAGAGCTTTTCGGATGAAGGCGAAGGCGACATGCCGCTTCTCATTACACTTGAGGAGGTGAGAGAAGGAAAGTTCTGGGCGTGGCAGGCTTCCAGGCTCTTCTGGCGATCTTGCTCCCTTTGCTCAAGGAAGTAAGCAAACTTGATTATCTTGGCGGGACTGGCGTGATGGCAATGTGTAAACTTGTCGATGGCTTTTGAGCCTTGTGAGCGACATGAGGTTGTGCACAACGAATGCAAGTCTATGTGCTTCCTAACACCTGTCTTGTCTCCGGGCAGACTTCGTTTGACTAGACAATCCTTGACAAAGTTCCTTAGGAACAATTTTTGGTGGAAGTCCCGTAGAGATAAAAAGGAGAAAGAGTGTAGAGAGAGAAAAAAAATAGTGAATGAGTTTAGAAAAAGGAAAAAGATCCAAATGAAGTAGAAGTTGGGTCTATTTATAGATTTTCACGGGGGCAGACTGGTAATTTTGCCCAATAACTATCAAACCGGCGAATAAGAGTGCTCGAATTTGAGCACGCAGAACGTCATTTTTAGGAAATGGTGATCCAGCCCCTGGGCCGAGAGAGGTCCCGCCGCCGAGGAACGGTGGCCCCAGCCCGGCGGCGACGGCGACGACCGCCCTTCCCGCTCACAGCGGGCGGACGACGGGGATCGGCCGACCCCACTAGGGTCGGCGAGGGGCCGCCCTTGGCCCAGACAGCCGAGGGGCGACTTCCTCTCTCGAGGGTGGCCACGCCCGAAGCTGCCCTCGACCGGGAGGCCAAGGGGTCGGCTGGCCCTTTACGGGGCTGGCTGCGGCCTTGGCCGGGAGCGGCCGACCCTTCCGGGGCTGGCCGCGGCCAAAGCCTCCCCTTGCAAGGCGGCCAAGGGGAGAATGACACTAGTAGGGTCGGCCATGGCCAAGGGGTGGCCGGTCTCACTAGGGTCGTCCACAGCCGAGGCCGCCTGCGCTCAGGCGGCTAGCCCTTGCGGGGCCGGCCGCGGCCGAGGCCGCCCACGTTCGGGCGATTGAAGGGGCAGACGGCCCTTGCTGTTGGGTTTTTGGGGATGACACGATAGTTGTGCACACAGCGGAAATAAGAACAAGAAAAACTCAAACAAGTTCGCATCTAACAATATTCATGATTCAAGAAGTAAAACATGTTGTAATAAAATTACCTTTTAGGGATTGAGTCTAAACTCAACCTAGATGCTCCAGAAAAATCGGTCGACCACTCAGCGGCTTAAGTCTTGAGCGTGGAAAGGATATTCACGCCTCTACAGGAAATCCACATGATTGGGAGAACCCGTAGCAAATTGTCGAACAAGCACTAGGTCGGGAAAGGACACTCAGCGTCTCCATAGATAGCTAGGTCTGTTGAAGGAGAGGCGGTGGCGACACTCGTCGGGATCAGGATTGGCGACGACGACGGGATTGGCAGAACACTTCCGTCGGGATATTTAGGTTTTCCACCTTTCGCACAGTGACGGCTCGTGTTCTCAGACAGAAAGAAAAAAAATCGTAAACAAAAAATCCTAAACTATCATGTTTATACCCAAGGAATAAATAGAATAGGCTCTGTCGCTATTAGCAGACCCAAGACTTAGATTCCAGAATTTCAACAAGTTAACATTTGACTTAGCACGGGCATTCAATGAGATCGACGCAGTCAACGCTTCTGCGTCTTGGCGTTGAGTGAACTCAATACACTCTACGCCAAAGTCCAGATGCGTTGAGTGAACTCAACGCTGTCAACGCTTCTGCGCCATGGCATTGAGTGAACTTACCACACTCAACGCCAAAGGCCAGATGCGACATTCGATGAATCTGCGCCAAAGGCCAAATTCGTCGAACGACGTTCAACGAATCTGCGCCAAAGGACAGATTCGTCGAACGGTGTACGACTTCTGCGCCAAAGGTCAGATTCGTCGAACGGCGTTCGACGACTGTGCCATATAATATTTAAGCCTTTTCCCTTTCTTTCAACTCATCACATGAGCTATATTATACAAATCTAATCTCCCAATTTCTCCACAATCTTATTTGCGACCCCGATAGACTCATACTGAGTCGGAAGTGATGCTACATGCTTGATCACTCCCAGATCACTATGGTAGCACCAATAGTCTCCCACTTGATCTAGAAAGTATCAAACAAAAGCTTCACAAACAATGAGCGACATCTAGCAATACATCATTGTTCTCCAAACATTAAGAGTTTATAAACTCATAAGCCACTGTGATCAATGTTACAGTGTTGTCATGTCCCTTCGTCCCTTACATCACCCGTCATGACGAAAGTCAGAGTACACTTTGGGCGGGCCGTGATGCCACATGCATGGGCGAAAAGAAACCATGCCTGCTGAGGCGGATGCAAAGAAAACTGAATATAGTTTTAGAGATTGCTACTTTGATTGAACAATTTATGATTTATAAAAAAATATACGGAAGCGTTTAAAGTTTTGAAACAGTGAGAATTTAATTGCACATGCATTTCTTTGAAAAATTTAATGTTACACACAGTGTTGAAACAACGGTGAATGCAATGAGTAACAGTAGTGAATACATCATAAATAAAAATGATTTTGTACATTAGAAACATCTTAGGAGTTGTCCATAATACAAAATAAAATATTCTTACAATAACTAGTACATGATAAAAGACACTAACAGTAAAGGAAGCAAATACATAGAACCTGATGTAAGCAACTACAAACGAAAGAAAACCACCAAGCAAGGCTGTAGCTGAACGAGAAGTAGCTCAGGGAGCAGACGACGCAGTCACGAACCCTAAGGCAAATTCAAGACAGAAGGAAAATGCCCCAGAACTTAAGATTTAAACATGAGCAAGTTAATAAAATGTGAGTAAAAACAAACAGACATATTCGAGTACTGATCTATCTTGTACAAAGTTACCAAACATACCAAAAAAACCAGGTCAAATAGACATTTCTGAAAGATTAGCCTACTCCGGAGTATAGCCTAAAATTTATTTATGTAATATGTTGTAAGTCGTGATCGATCAAGGGTGTAGGTACTATAGCGGGTGCACGTGGCTCACAATCAGATATATGTGCAAGTCTTGTCGGAAGAGTAATCCTGCTTGCCGTGACCATGTCAGCAGACAGATGCCCAATTAGACACTACAATTCAAGGATTTGCTTACAACTACGAATTTGTCTTTATATTTCGTACTTAGGTGATTACCTATCATGTTATGTTATGACTACATTATTAGAGTTCAGAATTTTACAAAAAAACATTTGTAAAAAGAATAGGTAACCAGATTTAAATCCAAAGTTTGCAAGTGAGAGGGGGTTCTCTACTTGCCTTAAAGTGACGTCGAAAATTGCTAGTGACAGCTAAGTGGCGCAAGTAAGGTTAAAAGTTCTAGCTATACCTGTTCGAGATCAAAAATGCATTCCAAACTGAATTAACAGGTTTCTTATACCATCACATGCGTTTGATAAACGCTCCACACAAAGGGGGGGGGGGGTTTAGGAATTTACCTCCCTCGAGAGTGAGGGGAGAAGAGGCTACCACGAGGGATCGAGGATTTTGGCATCGTTTGGATGCGAAAAGCCCTAATTTGGAGAGGTCTTGGAGTGATTCCACCACCTAGACCCGAAGAGCGGCGCCGGAAAGCAAGTAAAACATCGGGATTAGAAGGGTACACGACAACCCTAAGAGCGATTGGCGTAAATGCATCAATCAGAGAGCGATAATTATTGTAACAAAATTAGGACACAATAGAAAACAAGAAATTGATGGAATTCCTTACCCAAGGAGACCAGATCGGGGCTCCAAAATTCACAAAGAGGAGTTTCGAGCAAAACCCTAGGAGTCCCTCACGAAAACCACCGATCGGAACGAGGAGCTAGAGTCTCCGATGTTTCCCTTGGCCTTTGCCCTCATTGGCCGGAGGAGGAGAAGAGGGAAGAAGATAATCGGCCAAGAGAAGGGTGGTTGCGGGAATCTGTCGGCCAAGGGAAACATCGAAGACGACAGGGAAGCAAAAGGAAGAGGCGCTGGAACTAGAGGAAGGGATTTCCGGCCACGGGGATGAGTCTCGGGGCGGCAGGAGGTGCTGGCAGCAAAAACTGGGGTCGTCGGGGGCGCCAAAGGGCGGAGTCGGGATCGAGACCGGGGGGGGGGGGGTTGCTGCTTGCGGGAATAGCATCGGCTCGGTTTCTTTTTAAAGAAGGGGGTGGGGTAGGTTTAGGTATTGTTTTATATTATTATTATTATTATTATTATTATTATTATCATTATTATGAGGTTGTTACATTCTCCCTACTTAGGAGTTTTGTCCCGAAATTTTTCCAGAGAATTCTCTGAATGAGACTAAACAACGAAGTTTCAGATGACATATACTTCAAACAGAAGTTTGTAGATTAACGCATGAAAGCTAACTATAAAAGATACTGAAATAACAAGGAAGTCATACTTAGAGACGTACCAAGATCAAAAGAAGGGTTGCAGGTACTTGCGGCGCATGTCAGATTTGAGTTCCCAAGTGTACTCCTCGGACTTTCCATGCACCCAAAGTACCTTCACCATCGGAATGATTTTCTTGCGAAGCTTGGGTTCTTGATATTCGACGATCTTCGAAGGCTCGATCAGATAAGACAGATTGGCTTCAGGAATCACTGAAACTTCTTCAAGAACACGATTAGGATCGTGGATATATTTCCGAAGCTGACTAAACATGAAAGACGTCATGGACACGGACCAAAGAAGCAGGTAGCTCCAGATGATAGGCAGATCCTCCAACACGTTCTGAAATGACATACGGTCCCACGAACCGCGGGATGAGCTTATGATGGCAACCAAACCGTTTCACCCCAGGAGTAGGAGAAACCTTCAGGAATAATTGGTCACCCACGTCAAATTCTAACGACGGCGGCGCTGATTTGCATACTTTCTATCTCTCAATGGCACGACTGAGCTGAAGACAAGTCTTCTTGGTGGCTTCTTCCATTTCCTGAAGTAACTCCAGACCCAACACCACCTTCTCACCAACCTCTGACCAGTAGAGCGGGGTCCTACAGCGATGCCCGTACAATGCTTCGAAGGGGGACATCTTGAGGCTCTCTTGATAGCTGTTGTTGTAGGCGAATTCAACCAAGGGGAGATGTTCATCCCAAGCTCCCTTGTAGTCCAAAATATAACACCGTAGTATATCTTCAAGAATCTGATTAACTCTCTCAGTCTGTCCATCAGTTGTCGGATGGTAAGCAGTGTTCATGTTAAGATCAGTGCCCAAAGCTTGCTGAAATCCCTTCCAGAAGTGCTGTTGAAATTTGTGAAGTGGAAGTGGGTGATGGGCAGGCAGGGCGGACTGTGCGGCCTGAGCGGTCTGCGTCCGCGACCTGGGCGGGCTGCTTGTTGCGGCCTGGGTATTGGCTATCTTGGTGGCTTGGTTGGTGAGCAGCTTGTGCAGGATGA
This sequence comes from Platanthera guangdongensis, assembly GCA_039583875.1. Taxonomy (NCBI): domain Eukaryota; kingdom Viridiplantae; phylum Streptophyta; class Magnoliopsida; order Asparagales; family Orchidaceae; genus Platanthera; species Platanthera guangdongensis. Next base: position 137,105,484 of record CM077159.1, on the reverse strand, counting down.
GTGGGCTGGTGTGCGGCCTGAGCGGTCTGCTGTGCGGCCTAGTTGGTCTATGACCAAGGATGGAGGGCTTCTTGTGAAGCGACCTGAGCGGACTGCGGTTTGCGGGCTGTTGGCAGTGCTTGTTGATCAGCGGCCTTGTTGTTTTGCAAGCTCATGTGTAGCCCGGAGGATTGGAGATTGAATCCGCAGGAGGCTTTACGGACTGGCGAGTCCGCGGTGTCCGCTATTGCGGGCTGGCCTTGGAGATCGGCTGTGGCCCTTACCGAGCTCTCCAGTGTTGCAGCGGGTGTTAGCTGCTGTGGAGGACTGCGCGGACTGATGTCGGAGTCCGACAGTTGGCCGTTTGGGCAGCTATGCGAGTATAGCTTGCGGACTCTGCCTTACCCTGGTGTAGTGTTGGCGATCTGCTTTGGGTGTTGGCGGACTGGGCCTTGTCCGCCGAGCTCGCGCTAGGCCTTTGGTGATTTACTGAACTTGGTCACATTCTGTGACAAGTCCAGTGTGTCCGCAGTATCCGCCAAGTCCGTTGTTGACCGGATGGACTGCCTTTTAGTCGTGGACTTGTGGCGGATCGAGGCTTTGGTCTTGTAATGTGCGGACTGCCTCTTTCGTGTGTGGAGTGTTGCTGAAGGGGTTGTGACTGTCCATCTGTAATGATGTTTGCGGACTGTCCAGACTGTACCTTGTCCGCATAGTGTGGGCGGATTGGTGCAAGTCCGCCTAGTTGTGAACATCTGTGTCTTGCTCCTAGCGGTTTTCTTGGAATCCGGCTAAGTCCATGCGGACTCAGCGGACGGGTGTTTTTCTAGTGCGCAAGCTGGGGTGGTGACTCTATTCACTAGTGTGGTGATCACACTCCTCACCTCGCCTATAAATAGACGCCCCAGCACGTCTACAGTAACTGAGTGAACAGTAAGTGTGGCTTGGGCAATTGTTGCGGTCTGGATTTTTCTGTCCGCGCGGGTTGAGGAGAGCTGATGGTTTACCGTATGCAGGTCGCGCGACTAGCTTCCAGGAGCCAGGAGTTTGGCTGTGACTTCGGTCAAGTGCTGTGAAGGGTGCGGTCTCTGTGGTCTCTGCGGTCTCAGCAGGTTGCTTCTGCGGATTGTCAGTCTCTGTTTCAACTTTTCCAAGTTCCAATAACCTGTCCGCCGGTCTCAGGCGGGTAGGCGGTCTGTTCTTCAGTTCATCAGCAGTCAGCGAATAACGGTGTGTCCGCGCGACCTCGCGGTCTCGGCGGACTCCGTGCTTTATTCGGCTTGTAGCAGCTTCAGCTCGGGCGGCTTCGGCGACCTTGGCGGACTGGGCAGTCTCGGCGGTCTCCAGTGCTGTCCGCCCGGCTTGTATTGTGCTTTCTGTTTGTAGCTTGTATACTAGCAAAATCATGTCTCGCTATGTATACCTTGCCTTGTAAAGAAGTTTGAATGAATATAAGACTTGCTTGTTCTTCCATTTGTGTTTGGTGTTAAGCTTGCTCTTGGGCTTTCGCATGATCAAGGTGTTAACTGGATAGTTCTGAGAATATTAATTTGGCTTTAGACTATCTTGCTGACCACCTTGAGAAAATTCAACATGGTATCAAAGCCAGGTTCAGTTGCGTGAGCGGTGCTCAACCTGTGTTGTTGCTTTGTGCTTGAGCGGTGATAAACCTGTGTTGGTGCTCTGTGCTTGCTGGAAGCTTAACAAAAGGTTGTTGCAATGGGAGCTATGCAAGAGGTCTGGGTATTGAGCTCTTGACCACAACTAACTTCAAGAAATGGAAGCCGTGTATGAAGAGTTTTCTTCTTGGCGAGGAGCTATGGGAGGTCGTCGGTGGTGACGATAGACAGGAAGTCACTGCTGCTTTTGGGATTGCTGAGCAGGTGAGGCTCTGGAGAAAAACAAATGCAAAAGCGGAGTTTGTTCTCAAGAGGGTTGTTTCACTAGAACTGTTTGATCACATCATTGGATGTGAGTCTGCTGCTGATATTTGGACAACTATTAATGAGTTGTTCAATAGGAAGAATGTGGCAAGGCTTCAGTTCCTAGAGAATGAGTTGGCAAGTGCAACTCAAGGAGACCAGACCATCTCAAAGTTTTTTCTGAAGATGAAGAGTCTATGTGCAGAAATATCAGCGCTTGACCCTGATGAGCCTATCTCTGAGTCCAAGTTGAAAAGGCACATAATCCGCGGCTTGCGGAAGGAGTATGTTGCCTTTGTGACATCAGTTCAAGGCTGGGCTACTCAGCCATCTCTGCTGGATCTTGAGAAACTGCTTGCTTCGCAGGAGAGTTTGGCAAGGCAGATGGCTGGAGTCAATATCAATCAGGAAGGCAGTGAAGCTCTCTTCTCAGGCAAGAAGAAGAAGGGATGAGAAGGGAAGAATCATAAGACTGCTGCTGAAAATGAGCCTTCAACTTCTTATCAACCAGAGAGGAGCGCTGCTCCTAAGAAGGATTGGAAGAAGAACCTGAAGTGCTACAGGTGTCATTAGCGGGGACACTTCAAGCGTGAGTGCAAGGTCAAACTGCAGCCTGGGCATGCCACTGGAAAGGAGGAAGCTTGCTCTAAGAGTGAGGAAGCTGGATGGGGCAGAGCTTTCATGACGGGCACTTGTGTCTGTGCCTTGTCCACTGTCGACTTCAACGATGATTGGATCGTGGACTCCGGGTGTGGTCATCTCCTCACCAGAGATAAGTCGAAGTTCTCTTCCTTGCAAGCTTACTCAGGTAACGAAGCTATTATAACTGCTGATAATACTATTTATGCAGTAGAGAAGGAGGGGGTTGTGTATTTGGGTAGTGATAAGGGGCCACTCACGTTAAGGAGTGTGTATCACGTACCGAGCATGAAGAAGAACCTCTTCTCTGTGACTAATGCGGTAGACGCGGGTTATCACGTTCTATTTGGGCCAACAGAAGTGAAGTTCCTTCGCAGCGTATCAGCGGTTAAGGCTGATATTGCTCATGTTGGGAGGAGAGTGAAGAACTTGTTTGTTCTTGCAACTAACTCTTATGTTGATCGGATGAGAGAAAACAATAGCGCTGCTATATGTCATGAACGGCTGGGACATGTATGAATGGATAAGCTAAGGGTTATGGCTAACAGAAGCCTTGTAGAGGCTTGCCTAAGCTATCTTCATTTGGCAACAATCACGTTTGCGCGGGATGTCAGTACGGCAAAGCTCATCGCCTTCCGTTTGATAAATCACAAACGAGGAGCAAGAGACCAATGGAGTGCATCCATGGAGACTTGATGGGACCAACCGTCACTACAAGCCTTGGTGGGAGCAGATACATGCTGGTTCTGATTGATGACTACTCAAGACACACTTGGGTATATTTCTTGAAGGAGAAGTCTGAAGCCTTCTGTTTGTTTGTGAAGTTCAAGGAGTTGGTGGAGGGCCGGCTTGGCTTGCGGATCAAAAAGCTTAGAACAGACAATGGTGTTGAGTTTGTCTCCTCCGAATTTTCTAACTTCTGTAGGAAGCACAGGATCCATAGAGAGCTTACTTGTGCTCACACTGCACAACAAAATGGAGTAGCGAAGCGGAAGATCCGTCATCTGACGGAGACTTGCAAATGCTGGCTTCATGCGAAAGACGTTCCTAGGTCCTTCTTGGCGGAGGGGATGTCTTGTGCTTCTTATGTCATCAATCTGATGCCGCTCAGCCTGATCAACATGAAGACTCCTTTTGAGCTGTTGCTGAAGGAGAAGCCTAGTGTGGAACACCTTCGGGTGTTCAGATCAACTTGCTATGTGCATGTCTCGGATGCTTCACGGACAAAGCTTGATGCAAAGGCAATGAAGCTTGTCTTTGTTGACTATGATGAGCGGAAGAAGGGATGGAAATGCATGGATCCTGCGACAAAAATGTTTGTTGTGTCAAGAGACGTGGTCTTTGATGAACTGACGTCATATGGAGGAGGCTAGCTCGGTTGAGCTTTCAGAAAGCAAGGATGATGAAGAGCAGAAGGTGGCTGCTGAAGGTCTGGAAGAGGAGCTTGTTGTTTCACCAGCATCTCCTGTTGATTCAAGTTCTGGTGATGAGGCTTCTGGCTCAGAAAGCAGGGGGAGCGTTGCTCAAAGCTTGCCCGAAGCTGGAGCTGAGCTTAAAGGAGCAACGGAGGTAGTGAGCAAGGAACAACCTCTTCGGAGATCAAAGAGGGTTGGGAAGCCACCTGCTCGATACTGTGATGGGAATGCAATGAGTTTTGTCTCCTGCTTCTTTGCAGGTCCTCTGGATGAGCGAGAGCCTGCAAACTTCAACGAGGTCACTGGAGTCAAGGAGTGGGATGATGCCATGAAGGAAGAGATTGCTCCTCTCAAGAAGAATGAAACCTGGGATCTTGTGCCCAAGGTTGATGGCATTACTCCAGTGACTGGCAAGTGGGTGTATAAGTTGAAGAAGAAGGCTGATGGGAGCATTGATAGGTTCAAAGCTCGCCTGGTTGCTCAAGGATTCTCACAGCAGTATGGAGAAGACTATGAGGAGACATTTAGTCCGGTTGCAAAGATGACTTTAGTTAGAGTGGTGGTCGCCTTGACTGCTTGCAAGGGATGGAGGATGTGGTAGCTTGATGTGAAGAACGCTTTTCTTTATGGAGAGATTGACAAGGACATCTTCATGGGTCAGCCACTTGGATTTGTTTCTGAAGTTCATCCGGACTATGTCTGCAAGCTCAGGAAGGCTCTCTACGGGTTGAAGCAAGTTCCTAGATGTTGGTATGGGAAGATAGCAGAGTATTTGCAATTCTGCGGTTATCTTGCTTCCAACTCGGATTCTAGCTTGTTCTTCAAGAAGAAGGGGAAGCTTCAAGTCTTGGTCCTGCTGTATGTGGATGATATGATCATCACAGGGAATTCGGAGGAGGAAGTAGCAAGACTCAGGGATGAGCTCGTTATACGCTTCGAGATGAATGACTTGGGAGAGCTTCATCACTTTCTCGGTCTTGAAGTGGATAGGAAGGAGTGCGGGATTCTCATTTGCCAGAAGGGATATGCGGATCGCATTGTAAGTCGATTCGGCATGGGCGAAGGGAAGAGTTGCTCTATTCCACTAGAACATGGGTTGAAGCTTCGACGAGATGAAGGAAGGATTCTTCCTGATCCCTTGGTGTTCAGGGATCTTGTAGGGAGTTTGATCCACCTGACGATTACAAGGCCAGACATTGCTTATGTTGTTGGCCGAGTAAGCCGATTTATGGCTAAATCAAGGAAGTCTCATCTGGTAGCGGCAAAGAACATCTTGAAGTATGTCAAGACAACTTCTGATATGAGACTCCTCTATCGTAGAGATGCGGACTTTTCTTTGCTTGGATACACAGATGTTGACTATGGTGGTGACTCAGATGATCGAAGATCAACTTTGGGTTATGTTTTCACTTGTGGTTCAGCTTGTATTTCATGGTGTAGCAAGAAGCAAGACTCTGTGTCCGTGTCTACTACAGAAGCTGAGTATAAGGCTTCGGCCTTGACTGCTCGGGAAGCCATCTGGTTGCGGTGGCTTGTAGAGGATGTTCATGAAGAAGTGCAAGGGCCTACTTTACTCCGGGGTGATAATGAGACTGCTTTCAAACTGGTAAACAATCCAGTGTGTCACACAAGGACCAAGCATATTGAGATCGAGCACCACTTCATAAGGGAGAAGGTGTTGGAGGGATCTCTTCTGGTCGGGCATGTTTGGAGTGAAGATAATCTTGCTGACATCTTCATGAAGCCGCTGTCTAAGGGGCCATTTCAGCGGTTACGAAGCTTGCTGGGTTTGATCACCACTTCTCACTTCAAGGGGGAGTGTTGAAATTTGTGAAGTGGAAGTGGGTGATGGGCAGGCCGGACGAACTGTGCGATCTGAGCGGTCTGAGTCCGCGGCCTGGGCGGGCTGCTGGTTGCGGCCTGGGTGTTGGCTATCTTGGTGTACTGGTTGTTGAGCAACCTGTGCGGGCTGAGCGGCCTAGTGTGCGGCCTGAGCGGTCTGCTGTGCGACCGGGTTGGTCTATGGCCAAGGATGGAGGGCTTCTTGTGAAGCTACCTGAGCAGACTGCGGTTTGCGAGCTGTTGGCAGTGCTTGTTGATCAGTGACCTTGTGGTTTTGCAAGCTCTTGTGTAGCCAGGCGGATTGGAGATTGAATCCGCGGGAGGCTTTGCGGACTGGTGAGTCCGTCGTGTCCGCTGTTGCGGGATGGCCTTGGAGATCGGCTGTGGCCCTTGCCGAGCTCTCCGATGTTGCAGTGGGTGTTAGCTGCTGTGGAGGACTGCGCGGACTGGTGTCGGAGTCCGGCAGTTGGCCGTTTGGGCAGCTGTGCGAGTATAGCTTGCAGACTCTGCCTTAACCTAGTGTAGTGTTGACGATCTACTTTGGGTGTTGGCGGACTGGGCCTTGTCTGCCGAGCTTGCGCTAGGCCTTTGGTGATTTACTGGACTTGGTCACATTCTGTGACAAGTCCAGTGTGTCCGCAGTATCCGCCAAGTCCGTTGTTGACCGGGCGGACTGCCTTTTGGTCGTGGACTTGTGGCGGATGGATGTTTTGGTCTTGTACTGTGCGGACTGCCTCTTTCGTGTGCGGACTGTTGCTGAAGGGATTGTGGCTGTCCATGTGTAATGATGTTTGCGGACTGTGCGGACTGTAACTTGTCCGCATAGTGTGGGCGGACTGGTGCAAGTCTGCCTAGTTGTGAACATCTGTGTCTTGCTCCTGGCTATTTTCTTGGAATCCAGCTAAGTCCATGCAGACTCAGCGGACAGGTGTTTTGCTAGTGCGCGAGCTGGGGTGGTGACTCTATTCACTAGGGTGGTGACCACACTCCTCACCTCGCCTATAAATAGACCCCCCCCAGCACGTTTACAGTAACTGAGTGAACAGTAAGTGGGGCTTGGGCGATTGTTGTGATCTGGATTTTTCTGTTCGCGCGGGTTGAGGAGATCTGACGATTTGCCATGTGCAGGTCGCGCGACTAGCTTCTAGGAGCCAGGAGTTTGGCTGTGACTTCGGTCAAGTGTTGTGAAGGGTGCGGTCTTTGCGGTCTCAGCAGGTTGCTTCTGCGGCTTGTCATTTCTCTGCTTCAACTTTTCCAAGTTCCAATAACCTGTCCGCCGGTCTCAGGCGGGTAGGCAGTCTGTTCTTCAGTTCATCAGCAGTCGGCAAATAACGGTGTGTCCGCGCGACCTCGCGGTCTCGGCGGACTCCGTGCTTTATTTGGATTGTAGCAGCTTCAGCTCGGGCAGCTTCGGCGACCTTGGCGGACTGGGCGGTCTCGGCGGTCTCCAGTGCTATCCGTCCGGCTTGTGTTGTGCTTTTTGTTTGTAGCTTGTATACTAGCGAAATCATGTCTCGCTATGTATACATTGCCTTGTAAAGAAGTGTGAATGGATATAATACTTGCCTGTTCTTCCATTTGTGTTTGGTGTTAAGCTTGCTCTTGGGCTTCCACATGATCAAGGTGTTAACTTGATAGTTCTGAGAATATTAATTTGGCTTTAGGCTATCTTGCTGACCACCTTGATAAAATTCAACAAGTGCGATAGAAATCTCGAGTCACGATTAGAAACAATTTGCAGTGGAATCTCATGGATTCTAACGATCTCTGAAGCATAAATCCGAGCCATCTTCTCGGTGGAATGACCCTCCTTATACGGAACAAAATGTGCCACTTTAGTCAAGCGGTCTATTATGACCCAAATCGCATCATGTCCTCTCGGAGTGTGGGGCAAACCCATGATGAAGTCCATAGAGATATCTTTCCACTTCCATTCAGGGATAGGCAAAGGCTGCAAAAGTCCACCAGGACGCTGACGCTGAGATTTCATCTTCTAGCACGTCAGACATTGAGAGATGAAGCATGCAATATAGTTCTTCATGCCAGGACACCACGCGATCTGCTTCAGGTCATGATACATCTTGTTGTTGCCAGGATAACCAGATGTGCGAGACTCGTGGGCCTTTCGGCAAATACAATCCAGCAATTCAGGAACATCGGGAACGCAGAGGCGGCCTCAAAAACACAAAATATCATCAGAGATGGAGAAATATGGGAGAGTTCCAAGTTCAACCTGTCGGTGAATGCGCTGGAGTGCGGGATCATATGGCTGCAGGTCATTTACCTGTTCTACCCATAACGGACCAGAGACTTCACCTTGACCTCCAGGTGAGAAGGATATGTCTATCCGCTCGAGGTCATCAACCAGGGCCGCGAGAGAAGCTGACATAGGTGCACAGGAGGCAATAGAAGCCTGACAACTCAAATCATCCGCCACTGAATTGGCTTTACCGGGCACATACATGAGCTGCAAGTCATAATCTGCTATGAACTCAAGCCAACGCCTCTGTCGAAGATTGAGATCCTTCTGGACAAAAATATACTTCAAACTCTGATGGTCAGTGAAGAAGTGACACTTCACTCCATAGAGATAGTGACGCCAAAGCTTCAAAGCAAACACCACCGCAGCGAGCTCCAGGTCATGAGTGGGGTAGTTGCGTTCATGAGTCTTCAACTGCCTCGACCCATAATCAATAACACGATCTTCTTGCATCAGGACACAACCCAAGACCACTCCGGAAGCATCAGTATAAACTGAAAAGTCCAACCCCTCTGAAGGAAGAGCTAAAACTGGTGCTGAACACAAACGTTGCTTCAAATTAGAAAATGTTTGCTCACACTGATTTGACCCCTAGAATCTGGCATGTTTTTGGGTTAGTTGTGTCAGGGGAGCAACAAGAGAGGAGAAGTCCTTGACGAAACGTCGGTAATAGCCCGCCAAACCAAGGAAACTACGAATATCAGTAGGGGTAGAAGGCTGCCTCCAGTCCATAACAGCGGAGACCTTGGTAGGATCAATGGAAAGTCCATCGCCTGAAATGACATGCCCCAGAAAGGCAACACGATCGAGCCAGAACTCACATTTTGCCAACTTGGCATAGAGTTGGTGCTGACGAAGCGTGGAGAGAGCGAGTCTAAGGTGGGTTGCATGCTCCTCATAAGTCTTGGAGTAGACTAAGATATCATCAATGAAGACGATGATGAACTTATACAGGTACTCGCGAAAGACACGGTTCATCATATCCATAAATGCAGAAGGTGCATTAGTCAACCCAAAAGACATCACCAAGAATTCAAAGTGTCCATACCGAGTCTGGAAGGCTGTCCTGGGGATGTCGGATTCCTTGATCTTCAACTGATGGTAGCCTGACCTGAGATCGATCTTGGATAATACGGTACTACCCTTGAGCTGATCAAATAGGTCATCCACGCGTGGAAGGAGATACTTATTCTTGATGGTTACCTTGTTCAGATCCCGATAGTCGATGCACAATCTCATGGATCCGTCTTTCTTTTTAACGAAGAGAACAGGGGCTCCCCAAGGAGAAGAGCTGAGATGAATGTATCCACGCTCAAGCAATTCATCCAATTGCGATCTAAGCTCCTCCAGTTCTTGAGGTACCATGCGGTATGGAGCTTTAGATATGGGGCGCGTTCCAGGCTCTACATCAATGGAGAACTCTACATCACGATCTGGAGGCATTCCAGGCAACTTGGCGGGGAACACGTCGGGGAACTCGGAAGCAATCGGGATAGACCCAAGTTCGGTATGACAGCATCTGAATGTGAAGCATAGACAAAGCAAGCAAAACATCCCTGGCTAAAAAGTCGAGAGGCGCGCACAGCAGAAATTACCTGCAAGTGACTGCGGGTGGTCTTAACATGGACGTTGTAGTCTTTGACATCGATACTGAGATTGAACCTCTTTGCCGCACAGTCCAGTTTTGCTCAATACGCGACCAGGCAGTTCATACCCAAGATTACGTCGAATTCTGTCATATCCAGGACTATGAGATCGGCGACGACTTGCAATTCACCAAGCAGTATCAGATAATTGAGAATGTCTCTAGTTGACAAGTGCAGATGACCGGACACAGAAATCTCGAAAGGGACTTCGAGTGGCGAAGTAGGCTAACTATGGAGATCCACAATATGATGTGCTATAAAAGAATGAGATGCCCCATAATCGAATAGGATTTGATTCCACTTGTTTTTGACCCTAAAACTCCCTAGAAATGAACATCACGGGCACATTCAAGATTATTTGACACTAAGACAGGTAATGAAAAGATGTAGGAAATTTAAAAACTTTACATACCAGAGATGACAGAGGTAGATGCGAGCGTCTCGCCCTGAGTGGTGACGTTCAGCACAGCCTTGCCCCTCTCTGGGGCTCCAGAAATAGCCTACAGAGGCTGAGCGGGGGCCGGGATTTCCTTCACAGGGAAATCTTTGATTTGATGTCCAACCTGCCCACATCTGAAGCAGGTATTCAGCTTGCGGCGACAGTATCTCACCAAGTGGCATGATTTCTTGCAGAAGACCCAGACGGGGGAGGCAGTGGCAAGCGTCACCTGGGGCTGCTGTGCAGGCACAACCATCTTCTGCCTCTTCAGGAGAGAACGACAGACTTGGGCGACGTAGCCAACCTTGTGGAAGAAGACACACACTTCCTGGGACTTGGGACCTTGATCCTGAGATGGAGCACCCTTGCGCTCATGGTCAGACACAACATCATTGCTTGTACCATGCTGGAGTTTCTTGGCATTACGATCTAGCTCTATAGCTTCAACCTGCAAGGCGTCTCCAACAGTCTCAGCGTAGGTGGTGGCGCCATGGGCTACCACATGCTGTCGGAAGTCATGTCGGAGGTCCTTCACGAATCTACTGATCTTCTTAGACTCATCAGGCACAAACTCTACGGCAAGGAGAGATAGGCGAGAGAACTCTATCTCATATTCAGTCACGGTCTTGCTGGGCTGCTGAAGGGACAGGAATCTTTCAGCTAACTTATCGCGCTCCACATATGAGAGGAACTTCTCCATGAGTGCATTCTTGAACTGCTCCCAGGTTATAGCGGAAGAGTTGGGGAGACTGCGGCGCTGAGTCCACCAGGTGTATGCATCCTCGATCAGCTGGTAGTCCGCAAGAAGAACCTTTTGTGCATCAGGAACACTGGCATACTCGAAGTGCTTCTCCATCTGGGAGAGCCACTCTGAAATGACGAAGAAATCGCGACTGCCATTGAAGGACGACGGGTTCAGCCTCTTGAACGCTAGTATATTTGCCATCGCCATAGGAGGAGCAGCCGGACTTGACATGAGTAGGACCACCAGAGCATCAACAAGTGAGCCAGTTCCCGAACCAGGTGCAGGAGGGGTGGCTCCAAGAGAGGAGGTAGTAGTAGCTCCAGCTGTCCCTGCACCGCCAGAATCAAGTGCTGTATCAGGAGTTTGTCGATCTTCTTCCAAGCGAGTGAGACGCTCGAGAATCTGCCTCAACAGCTGGGCAGTGGCGTCACTAGAAGTTGCTCCGGCAAGAGAGGTAACCTTCTTACGCTGCGATCGCTTAGGAGCCATCTAAGGAGGAACACAAAGGAAAGACACGGTCAAGCTAATCATAGAAGATTAAAAAAAACAACAAGCTCTAGTATTTTAATACTGTCAAATACATATATCATATATTAGTTACCGCATTTTCATTGGACAACTCTAGGTAATGCTCATGTTAAAATGACAGTGAAACACATGCAATGCCAACCAATTTGTAAATTCATGCGTGCACAATCATCACATGTTGTTTTTGGCTTAACACCTGTGCAATGAATTATGTTATGCATGCAATGCAATTATGTCTAAAATGCATTCCTAAGAATGCGCATGAATGGATATATATGTCATGTTAAGTGCCCATATCACTTAACATGTCATGCATATTATGAATCTAATGTCAACGCACTTGAGAATATTAAACCTCCCATACAATTTAATATTCGCAAGCGGTGTATATCCTAGTGGAAATTCATATGCACAAAAATATTAAGTTTGCACATAACCTCTTAACATTCGTGTGCATACTACTCATGCTTATGAGTGAGTGTGTGCGTATTTCAGTCGCGAACAACAAATTATGACAAGGTGAGTGAAACAATGGTACATGTATATATATACACAATAAAGTTCAAAATATGCAATAATTTCAAAATACTTCATTTCTTAGAAGAAAACTTGGCTCTAATACCAACTGTCACGACCCGTCACGACGAAAGTCAGAGTGCGCTTCCGGCGGGCCGTGATGCCACGGGCATGGGCGAAAAGAAACCATGCCTGCTGAGGCGGATGCAGAAAAAACTGAATATAGTTTTAAAGATAGCTACTTTGATTGAACAATTTATGATTTATAAAAAAATCTACGGAAGCGTTTAAAGTTTTGAAACAGTGAGAATTTAATTGCACATGCATTTCTTTGAAAAATTTAATGTTACACACAGTGCTGAAACAAAGGTGAATGCAATGAGTAACAATATTAAATACGTCATAAATAAAAATGATTTAGTACATCAGAAACATCCTAGGAATTGTCCAAAATACAAAAAAATGTCTTACAATAACTAGTACATGATAAAACACACTAACAGTAAAGGAAGCAAATACATAGAACCTGATGTAAGCAACTAAAAAAGAAAGAAAACCTCCAAGCAAGGCTGTAGCTGAACGAGAAGTAGCTCAGGGAGCAGGCGGCGCAGTCACGAACCCTAAGACAAATTCAAAACAGAAGAAAAATGTCTCAAAACTTAAGATTTAAACATTAACAAGTTAATAAAATGTGAGCAAAAAACAAACAGACATATTCGAGTACTGATCTATCTTGTCAAAAGTTACCAAACATACCAAAAAAACAGGTCAAACAGACATTTCTGAAAGATTAGCCTACTCCGGAGTATAGCCTAAAATTTATTTATGTAATATGTTGTAAGTCGTGATCGATGAAGGGTGTAGGTACTATAGCGGGCGCACGTGGCTCACGATCAGATATATGTGCAAGTCTTGTCGGAAGAGTAATCCTGCTTACCGTGACCATGTCAGCAGACAGATGCCCAATTAGATGCTACAATTTTAGGATTTGCTTACAACTACGGATTTGTCTTTATGTTTCATACTTAGGTAATTACCTATCATGTTATGTTATGACAACATTATTAGAGTTCAGAATTTTACAAAAAAAAATATTTGTAAAAAGAACAGGTAACCAGATTTAAATCCAAAGTTTGCAAGTGAGAGGGGTTCTCTACTTGCTTTAAGTGACGTCGAAAAATGCTCGTGACAGCTAAGTGGCGCAAACGAGGTTAAAAGTTCTAGTTATACCTGTTCGAGATCAAAAATGCATTCCAAACTGAATTAACATGTTTCTTATACCAACACATGCGTTTGATAAACGCTCCACACAAAAGGAGGGGGGTTTAGGAATTTACGTCCCTCGAGAGTGAGGGGAGAAGAGGCTACCATGAGGGATCAGGGATTTTGGCGGCATTTGAATGCGAAAAGCCCTAATTCGGAGAGGTCTTGGAGTGATTCCACCACCTAGACCCGAAGAGAGGCACCAGAAAACAAGCAAAACATCAGGATTAGAAGGTTACATGACAACCCTAAGAGGGATTGACGTAAATGCATCAATCGTAGAGCGATAATTATTGTAACAAAATTAGGGCACAATAGAAAACAAGAATTTGATGGAATTCCTTACCCAAGGAGACCAGATCGGGGCTCCAAAATCCACGAAGAGGGGTTTCAAGCGAAACCCTAGGAGTCCCTCACGAAAACCACCGGCCGAAACGAGTAGGAGCTAGAGTTGCCGGGGAAGGATGCTACCTTTGCCCTCACTGACCGGAGGAGGAGAAGAGGGAAGAAGATAACCGGCCAAGAGAAGGGTGGTTGCGGGAATCTGTCGGCCAAGAGAAACACCGGAGACGACGGGGAAGCAAAAGGAAGAGGCATTGGGCCTAGAGGAAGGGATTTCCGGCCACGGGGAGGAGTCTCGGGGCTGCAGTAGGCGCTGGCGGAGGAAACTGGGGTCGTCGGGGGCGCCAGAGGACGGAGACGGGAGCGGAGTCGGGATCGGGACTGGGGGGGGGGGGGGGTGCGGCTTGCGGGAATAGCACCAACTCGGTTTCTTTTTAAAGACGGGGGGGGGGGGGGGGGGTAGGTTTATGTATTGTTTTATATTATTATTATTATTATTATTGGGTTGTTACAGAACTAGAGGTATAGACCGTGTCACCCTCATAATTGTTCAATCTCAGTTTCCTGATTAAGAATGAACTTTCAGAAATTGGTGAGTCTAATATCATATATTGACTCAACCAAGCATGACCATGCATTTCTCAGACGCATTCCATCAAGGGGCCCATGGATGCAACTCCTGTCATATAGGAGGACAAATCCCATCTCTGCTCACATGCAAACACCCAAATGATTCGTAACGTACTCAATAACCACCTTTATCATCCAACTTTCTCAAGACTGGATTTTTGATGGCATCAAAGCACGCTCTTCCTAACTCAATGAAAGCTATGACTTCAGGTCAAAGGACCACAAACACCATTGTCATTTGAGTCATACTTGTGGCACGTTTATATAACAATCCACAAATTATTTTCACAGTGGTTCTGTCCAGTACAACTTGTTCATAACAAGTACTCATGTGATGACTTGATATCACAATATCATGACCTGTGATTACTGGTCATCAGTCAACACACATGCTAATATTAAAGGTATCATCATCGCCCTTAGCTTCTAAGATAATACAATGACTAGAGACCTTTAAGAATGAAGCTTCTGGGATCATAGGTTCTCACATCAAGTCACTACTTGACCTATGGAAGCAAACATTCTAAAGACATTTATTTTTAGTTAACTATTCTATCACAATAGAAATAATAACATAATAAAAGAACTTGCCAAAATGTATAAATGAAATGCATACAGTACTTTGAATCATCAAATGATATATCTAACAGCCAACAAACATATAATCGACAAGACTCAAACTAGAGTTGATCATTCAGGTATCGTATACCCATAGATCTAACATGATCATCATGCTTTCTCTGTGCGAGAGGCTTTGTCAGTGGATCCACAATGTTTTCTTCAGTCGGCACTCTGCATATGCTCACATCTCCTCGATCGACAATCTCTCGAATTAGATGAAACCTCTAGAGTATATGCTTGGAGAGCTGATGAGACATAGGTTCCGAAGCAATTGCAATTGCACTGTTGTTATCGCAGTAGAGAACTACGGGACGAACAATACTAGGAACTACATCTAACTCGCCGATGAATTTCCTGATCCATACAGCCTCCTTCGATGCATTTGTAGCGACGATATACTCGGTCTTAGTAGTAGAATCGGCAACTATGTCCTACTTGGAACTCTTCCAGCTAACAACACCTCCATTCAGGCAAAACACAAAACCTGACTGAGAATTTGAATCGTTCCTATCAGTTTGGAAGCTAGCATCCGTATAAACACTTACATCGAGCTCTTCCTCTCAACCGAATACTAAGAATGTATCATTTGTACTTCTCAAATACTTGACGATATTCTTGACGACTATCTAGTGACCTTCACCGGGATCAGACTGATACCTGCTAGTCATGCTCAAGGCATAAGAGACGTCGGGTCTAGTACATATCATTGCATACATGATTGACCCAATTGCCGAAGAATATTGAATCAACTTCATGCGGTCCTTATCTTCACAAGACTTAGGACACTGGTCCTTAGAGAGACTCACACCATGATACCTGGGCAAGAATCCTTTCTTGGACTCAAGCATGCTATACCATTTCAAAACCTTGTCAATGTACGTACTTTGGGTCAAACTCAGCAACATATTCGATCAATCTCTATAGATATTAATACTGAGTATATAAGTCGCTTCCCCTAAGTCCTTCATCGAAAAACAGTCTCCTAGGTTGTTCTTAACAACTTGTAGGGTCGGTTTGTCATTCCCGATCAACAGTATGTCAGCTACATACAATATCAGGAAGACTACAATGCTCCCATTAATCCTCTTATAAACACAAGGTTCATCCTCGTTTTTAATAAAACTAAACTCTTTGATCTTTTCATCAAAACGAAGATTCCAACTTCGAGAAGCTTGTTTCTATCCATTAATGGATCTCTGCAGCTTGTATATTTTAGTGGCTTTATCTGGAGATACAAAACTCTCGGGTTGTGTCATATACACTTTCTCAAGGAGGTTTCCATTAAGAAAAGCCGTTTTGACCTCCATCTGCCAGATCTCGTAATCATAATACGCAACAATAACAAACAGAATTCTGATGGTCTTAATCATGACAACAGGGGAAAAGTCTCATCATAGGCAATACCATAAATTTGCTTTAAACCCTTAGCCACCAGTTGCTCTTTGAATGGATGTACATTCTCATCCATGTCATTCTTCTTCTTGAAGACCCACTTGCACCTTATGGGTCTTACCCCTTCAGGTGGTTCCACCAAAGTCCATACTTGGTTTTCATACATGAAGTCCATTTTAGATTTCATGGCCTCAAGCCACTTCTTAGAGTCTGGTCCACCTATAGCCTTTTGGTAGGTTGCAGGCTCATCAGTATGATCCATAAGCAACATATTATCTATTTGAGACACGAGAAATCCATATATCTCAAGCTCAAACCTTGGTCTACCAGATCTACGTGAAATTTGTGTTTCCTGAGCAGGTTCTCCAGCTACAACTACTTGTACTCCTGACTTAGGTCTCAATTCTGGTTCATTCACAGTTTGTGGTTCCTGAACTTCTTCAAGTTCTACTCTGGCTGTCTTTCTACTTAAGAACGTTTTCTCAAGAAAGACATCAGTACTTGCGACAAACACTTTGCCCTCGGACAATAGGTAGAAGTAGTACCCTTTGATTTCCCTAGGATACCCCACAAGATAACACCTATCTGATTTGGGTTCCAGTTTATCAGGCATTTGACGTCTTACGTATGCCTCACAGTCTCAAACTTTAATGAACGACATACTGAGACGCTTCCCAGTCCATATCTTATATGGTGTCTTTAGAACCAATTTCGTTGGAGCACGATTTAATGTTAAAGCAACAGTTTCTATAACAAATCCCCAAAAGAAAACAAACAGATCTGCATGACTCATCATCGACCGTACCATATCTAACAATGTACTGTGCGAACAAGAAAAAGCAGACCCAAAATTTGGAGTAATGCAAATTTTATTATCTAAAAAAGATATCAATTACAATGGTATAGCCTCCCTTTTATAGAATGGAGGAGATGAGAGATATTACAATTAAGCAATGTAGGACTAAAAAATTTACAAGTATATGCGGCTTTACAAAAAGACAAACCGGACAGGTCATGCGGTTAGACAAGACGGCTAACCACCCAACAACAATAGGAGGAGAGAATAAGCGCCACAGAGAACAAGCCGCCATAGGAAACCGCTAGACCGCCCGGTCTCCAAGCCGTCTGAGACAAGCCGCCAGACCGCTAGAACACCAAACAGCAACATCCCGACAGATAGGCCGGCTAGACAAACCGCCAAACCTCCCGGTCTCCGAATAGCAACAGACCGCCCGACCTCAATACTTCAACACTCCCCCTCAAGCTGGAGCATAGATATCAAGCATGCCCAGCTTGTCGCAAATGTGGAAAAAGGAAGCAGACACCGGCTTGGTGAAGACGCCTGCCAACTCGTTGTCAGAATTGACGAACGGAGTACAAACCTGTTTCTTCAAGATCTCTTCCCGAATAAAATGACAGTCGACTTATATGTGTTTTGTTCTCTCATGAAAGACCTGATTTTTGGAGATGTATATCGCGACCTTGTTGTCACAGAACATAGGAAGAGGATAGTCGTAGACCTCTCCTAAGTCAAGCATGAGAGTCCGTAAACATTTCTGAAAGGGGAAACTAGATCTGATATACTCTAAAGGGGGGGTGAATAGAGTATATGGTGCTTTTTAAAAACACAAAGAAAACTTTTTGCAAAGCTTTACAACAATTGTTGTAATGAGTGTAAGCAGGGAAGCAGAAATAAAACTAAGCTATGCAGATATTAAGCACAAGAAAATCTAGGCCAGAAACAAAAAGAAAACATGCAGAACCAGATGACACAAGGAAATATAGTGGTTCCCCAACTTGGGTACATCCACTCTTCTACCACCCTAGGTAGGAATCCACTGCAGGATGAGTTGATCAGGTGTCCTGGGCACCAATGAGCTTTTGATAAGGTGCTCAAAAACCAAATCAGATTTTTTGATCAGGTGTCTTGCCACCAATGAGCTTTTGACAAGGTGCTCAAAAACCAGATTCAAACTTTTGAAGGGAGTTTGAAAAACCCTTTACAGAATGGGGGTGAGAGAGTGATGGCAGTCTTCTCTTTCTCAAGCAACTGAGAAGACTATGTGGATTCAGTGAAGTTGTCAAAGCTCCCCCTGAGTCCTTGAAATCTTCAGGAAGATGAGCTTTGCTGAGGGTGATAGGCCTTCAAAGATAGATCTCCAGCAAAAGATGATTTCAGCAAGCTGAAATGTTGAGTGTCTGGAGTCTTGAGATGATGTTGGCCTTGAACACTTGAGAGCTGAAGAGATCTGAAAAATGTTTGAAAGCTTGATCTCTTTTTGATGAGTGTTCTTCTAAATTCTTGTTGACAGAAGATTGAGAGAGTCTCTGTGTATTGAGTTGTGTCCTCTACTTGTCAATCTCTATTCTCTTGTTCTTGTCTATCTTCTTGTCTGATTCAAAAACATTCACTCTTTTATTCTCTGAGTGTGAATAGAAAATGCTCTGTCAAAGATAGCCGTTGGTCTGAATTAATTACAGCCTTAATTGCATAAAATGTTCTGAAGGAAAGTCCACTGAATTATTCCTTGAAAAATCCCTTGAAACTTGCTCCAGAAGTAAATGAAAATGGCTGGCAGATCTTCTGAATTAAATGCAGAATAACTTCTATCTGATTTGAATTTGAAACTGGAAGATAACTGGATTCGTCGAACTGAGCTCTGCTATCGTCGAGCTGAGCTCAGCGAACTGGAAAATGCAAGCAGCAAAGAAATCGTCGATCTGAGCTCAAAGATCGTCGAACTGAGCTCAGAGATAAGGATCCAGTGTAGAGTCAAAATCGTCGACCTGAGCTCAGCGATCGTCGAATGGAGTTCGACGATATTGAGAAGTTGAGCTCAGCGATCGTCGACCAGAGCTCGACGATATTATGAGGGTTGAGCTCAGCGATCGTCGAATGGAGCTCGACGATCTGTCAATAGTGAGCTAGACGATCGTCGACCGGAGTTCGACGAAACGTCGTGCTGAGCTCGACGATTTGGACTTAGTCTCCAGAAAAACTTGGGTCTTCAGGGCAGCTTCCAAACCTAGACTCCTGATCCCTTAGACTCAATTCTAATTGACCTATTATCTATACAGAAGGTCAAAGCATAAATTCCTAGAGACATAGTGATCCTGACCCAAATTAGTAATAGGGTGTTCCAACAATCTCCCCCTATTTGGGTTAGGAAAACTATTTACAGACTTTGAAAATCAAACAATCATACAGTCAGAAAAACATAAAAACAACAATAACAAGACACAGAGCAGAACCATCACAGAGATATATATATGTATGTTATCCAGAAGGCAGTCAGAAAAGCCAAAAGTTGTCACCTTACAGAGTTACTCCTTTTCTTTGTCTTTTACCATCTTGATTTCTCTGTTGGGATCTAAAGCTTGTTGTTTGGATCTGGTATCATCAGCTGCACCCAAATAAATTTGCTTTGAAGCCCTGGGAACCACTGCAGCTGGATGCAACTCCATGTACCTGTCTGCATCAAAAAATTTGCTGGAGGCATATCTCTCTAATTCTTTTTGCCTTTGTTCTGACATTGTAGATATGTTGGAAGTGTCTAGCCCTTGTTCTTTTGCTTTCTTTATCTGATCTAAAGCAGCCAGCTCTTTCATTCTTGCAGTCCAAGCCATAGGATTTTTCTCAGGATCCTCAAATGGAACAGGTGGCTCATACCTGTTGGAAGTAGTTTCTTGAGGAGTCCTGGCAGTCACTGTATCTTTGAGCTTGTAGGGAAAAGGACCAGAAGATGTATCAGCAGAAATATGTCCTCCCCTAGAGTAAGAATGCTGCCTGGAGTGTCCTTTAGAGTAAACCTGAGTTTCTATTTGGTTACCCCTATATCCTCCCCTTCTAGAGTAAGACCCCCTAGACTGGCTTTCCCTTTGATAAGTTCTTGCATGAGGTTGGTAGGGAGCCTGGCTTCTAGCAGAGCCTGATCTTGCAGAGCTGCCACCTGCACCTGCATCAGGTGGAGGTGGTGGAGGAGGATGAGGGTGCTTGAACTGAGTGGAATCTTTTTCATACTTCCTCTTCTTTTTCATAGCTTTCAACTGGTTCTTAGAGAATTGCATCCAATGCTCAGTGATTGGGCAATTATGCAGAATATAGTATGGAACATCATTATCATCTCTAACTTTGGCAGGAGGAACTCTCTTCAAGGCCTTACTTCTTGCTTTCCTTTTCTTAGCAATTGTGGCAGATGAGTCATCAGAAGCAGTGTTATAATCCTCAGATTCAGAACTTTGTGCATCATACAAGGCATCAAGCTGTTTCATCAAATCTTCTTTCAGTTTAACAGCAGCTGATGGAGCAACAAATACAGAAGCAGGAGGAGCAACAGAAGCAGCAGCAGATGAAACTATAGGTACTGGAGCAGCAGAAGTTACAACAGATATTGCTTCAGGAATGAGGGCAGCAGCAGCAGCTTCAGAAACAACAACTTCTACAGCAGGCTCAAAATCAACAGCCTCTGTCATCAAAACATCCTGTGAAATGGGCTCAACAGCAGCAGATATAACTTCAGAGGTAGACACAGCATTGTCTTCAGCAGCAGCAGCAGCAACATCAGAAGCAGCAGTCACTGACAGAAGAAAATCAGAGATGATTCTGGGGTCACAGCAAGAGAAGGGCACTAGAGCCTTGGACAAATCTTCTGACTGGGCAGCAAGAACCTCTGGAGGCTGGACAGGATATGGCTCTGGGAGGCAGCAGAGGTAAGCAGTGTCAAAAGTAGATAGCAAGGACCTTAGGTCTATTGCTAGTACTGGTGTAGCAGCAGCAGCAGAAACAGACACAGAAGCAGTAGCAGCAGAAACAACAGCAGGGGCAGCAACAACAGCAACAGCTTCATAGGGCATCTCCCCCTGCCTGGATGCAGAGACCTGTGCATCAAGGCACACTGCTGGGGGTGCTGCTAGAGGAGTAAGGAAAGAGGAAAGCCTGGCAGAGAGAGCTGCCACTGATTGTTGTAGAGGAGCTAAAGAGGCCTCCATGAGAAGAGAGAGCCTAGGTGCAAGGAGCTCATACAACTGATCAGCAAGGGCTGGGAGATCTACATGCTCAAGGGCAGGAGCAGAGGTAGAGGGAATTGGGATGGCTAAGGAAGCTGGAGGAGGAGGGCTGGATGGTGAAGGGATAGAGGGCTGAGGTGTGGGAAATGTGGAGATGGAGGACAAGGGTATAGAGATGGATGGAGTGAAGGATGGTTGGTCAAGGATATGGTGGAGGAGATCTTGGAAGGATGTTGAGGTGGAGGGGAAGTCTGGAGGAGAAGAGGGGGAATCATCCATGTAGGATTCATCCAGAAGTGTGAAGGATGGTATGGATGGGGATGAGGTGACATCTGGAGGGGGATATGAGAATAAGGGATGGAAGTGGTCTGCTGGTGGGGATGAAGTAGTTGCTGGGGATGGAATTGAGGTTGGAGAAGGGCTGGAAATTGTAATGGTGGATGAGGCTGGAGTGGTGGATGGAGCTGGAGGTAGGGTTGAGCTTGGAGGAGGGGAAGCAGCAGCACTAGCAGCAGGCAGGTCTTCTGCAGGGGCAGAGACCTGTGGTGGAGTGACTCTTAGAGTCCTGGTGCCTGAAGGGCCAGAAGAAGAGGGCCTGCTGGGCTTGGAGATTTGCCTGTCCCATTTCCCAAAAAGGGCACAGGTGAGTCTCTTGGAGGCATTGATGTGCACTCCAGAGGAGACTAGCAGTGTAGGACACTTAGCCTGGAGGAAGATTCCCAGTATTCTTCCATAATTCACAAAAGTCTTGTTTATCTTTTTCTTCAACAAATCAAAGAATACTTCTCCCCAGTTCAAGCTTTTTCTATCTACCAGAGCTCCCATAAGGCAGAGCTGATATCTGGAGATTGTGTCATGAGCAGAATGCTTGGCCAAGAGAACCTTGCCTACTACATCAGCCAGAAACCTGTATTCCACAGACAGGTTCCTTTTAAACAGCTTGCTAGGGTTCCCCTCAGGATGACCCATCCTGGCAAGTACATCAGCAAACTCTTCTCCAGAAAGGTCAGCAGAATCTTCACCATTCCTTAAACCAAAAACCTCTGTCAATACTGCTGGAGTCATAGGTACCTGGGTGCCACCAATGGAACCAACTATGGTATTGTTGTCAAGGTTGTGGGCTGTGTAAACCCATTCTTTAATCTCATCAGATGCAAGTTTAATTCTGGTTGTCATCAGGGCAGACAGTTGTTGATCTTTGAATAAGGTGAGAATGTCTTGGAAGATTTGTTCGGTTGTGTTGAAGGAATCGAAATCGATGTCAAATCCTGCATCAAATTTCATTGCAGCGAGCACAGCAACTGAAACGGCCATGGTACCTGCAAAAAATCAACAGACAAAACGACCAAGTGTAGAACTGCTTGGAGGGAAGAAAAGTTTGCAGAGAAATTGAAAGCGCAAGAGAGAACGACGACGAAAAAAGAGTTTTATATTAGGGTTCGACGCAGAAAAGGAAAGATCGTTGAACTCAGTTCGACGATCGAGGCTTCTAAAGGAATCTGAAGAGACTCCAAAATCGTCGATCTCCGTTCGACGATCTGGAAAGGCGTCGAGCTCCGTTCGACGATCGTTCAGTGAACAAAATCGTCGAGCGCCGTTCGACGATCGTTGACCGAAGGAAACAGTTCATGCTGTCTGAGGGGCGCTGAACTCAGTTCGACGATTCTGGAAATCGTCGAACTCCGTTCGACGATCTTTGGGAAAATCGTCGAGCGCAGTTCAGAGATCAGAGAAATTTTAGGTACTAAGGAAAATTAGAAATTTTGCCTAGTCTTGGTCAATTTTTAGCTTTCAAAATCTTGAGTATTAATTAAGACTTCCTCCATCTAACATTCCTAACTGATTTAGGAAGAAGGTATGTTTCTTTTCATCCAAGGGCTTGGTGAAAATATCTCCCCTTTGTAAATCAGTTGGGATATACTGCAATTCAATTTTATTCTTCTCAACATTGTCCCTTAAGAAGTGATGCCTAATCTCTATATGTTTTGTCCTACTATGGAGGACTGGATTTTGAGCTATGGAGATAGCACTTAGTATTGTCACAAAAGATTTTTGACTTCTCTAAGTTGTAACCATAGTCTAGGAGTTGATTTTGAATCCACAGTATTTGTGAACAACAACTGCCTGCAGCCATATATTCAGCTTCAGCAGTTGAAGTTGACACAGATGTTTGTTTCTTGCAAAACCAAGAGACAAGTCTATCACCAAGGAACTGACAAGTTCCACTGGTGCTTTTCCTGTCAATTCTGCATCCAGCATAATCAGCATCAGAGAATCCAGTTAACTCAAATGCTGAATCTTTTGGATACCAGAGACCTAGATTTGGACAACTTTTAACATACCTAAGAATCCTCTTTACTAAAGTGAGGTGTGACTCTCTAGGGCTAACTTGGAATCTAGCACATATACATGTAGCAAACATTATATCTGGTCTACTGGCTGTAAGATACAGTAAAGAGCCAATCATTGCTCTATATGTTGTCTGATCAACAGGTTTCCCATGTTCATCAGCATCCAATACAGCATTGGTAGGCATGGGTGTTTTCATGCAAGATGCCTCAGACATGCCAAATTTCTTAACCAGCTCATTAGCATATTTGGTTTGAGAAATAAAGATGCCTTCAGCATGTTGTTTGACTTGCAATCCTAGGAAGAAGGATAGCTCACCCATGCTACTCATCTCAAATTTAGAATGCATTAGGTTAGAAAACCTTCTGCACATTTTGAGTCAGTAGAACCAAAAATGATATCGTCTACATAGATTTGTACTAGTAGGGTATGGAACTTATGGGTTCTAATGAAAAGAGTTTGGTCTACTCTACCCCTTATAAAACCATTTTCCAAAAGAAAGCATGCTAGGGTCTCATACCATGCTCTAGGAGCTTGCTTGAGACCATATAATGCTTTATTTAATCTAAAAACAAAATCAGGATGAGTTGGAGAGATAAAACCTGGAGGTTGTCTGACATAGACTTCCTCTTTGATGTCTCCATTTAAGAAGGCACTCTTGACATCCATCTGATAAACCTTGAAGCCTTTGTGAGCTGCATAAGCTAGAAAAATCATGATGGCTTCCAATCTTGCAACAGGTGCGAAGGTCTGGTCGTAGTCAATTCCTTCTTCTTGAGAATATCCTTGGGCAACTAGCCTTGCCTTGTTCCTTATTATTATTCCTTGATCATCCAGTTTGTTTCTGAATACCCATTTTGTTCCAACAATGGAATGATCCTTAGGCTTGGGCACTAGTTCCCATACTTTGTTCCTCTCAAATTGATGCAACTCCTCTTGCATGGCAATGATCCAGTGTGGATCTTGCTCTGCATCTTGAATGGACTGAGGTTCAATTTGAGAAAGGAAGCAGGTGTGCAACAGGTTTTGATTGACCTGATTTCTGGTTTGCACACCAGCTGAGATTTCTCCAATTATTTGGGTAATTGGATGGTCTCTTGATGTTACTAAATCAACAGGGGGTGTTGATTGTTCACCAACCTGTGTTGTTGTTTCCTCTTGTGGTACAACAACTGGCTCTTCAGGTTGTGCTTCAATATGTTGAGCATTGATTTCATCTTCACTGCTTTCATCTTCTTGAGCAACCTGTAGTTTGTTCATATCTTCAACTAGAGAGTGTTCCTGCACAGGTTCTATGGTAGAAGAGATCTTCTCCTTGAAAGACATGTTAGTTTCATCAAAAGAAACATGAACAGATTCCTCAATTTTTAATGATGATTTATTATATACCCTATAGGCCTTGCTGATCATGGAGTATCCCAGAAACACTCCTTCATCAGCTTTGGCTTGAAATTTTGCTAGATGTTTCTTATCATTATTGTGAATATAGCAAATGCAACCAAAAATTTTGAAATAGTCAACTTTAGGTTTCTTCCCTTTGAGTAATTCATAGGGAGTCTTTCCCTTCAGTTTATGTATCAGACTCCTGTTCAGCACATAGTTGGAGGTGTTCACTGCCTCTGCCCAAAAGGATAGAGGTAAATGAGCATCTGACAACAATGTAGTGGCAGATTCAATAAGGGTTCTATTTTTCCTTTCAGCTATCCCATTTTGTTGAGGAGTTCTAGGAGCTGAGAAAGTATGCCTGATCCCTTCACTCTGGCAGAACTCTTGCATAAGAAGAGAATCAAACTCTGTCCCATGATCACTTCTGATCAGGGCAATGTGAGTATTGAACTCAATCTTTACACATTTGAGAAACTCTGTCAGACACTTAAAGTTATCAGACTTCTTCCTTAGAAAGAACACCCAAGTGAATCTAGAGAAGTCATCTACAATCACCAAAGTGTAGGATTTCCCTCCTAGGCTTTGTACTGTGATGGGTCCAAATAGATCCATGTGTAACAGATACAATATCCTAGGTGAATCACTCTTATTAAGTGACTTAAAACTGTTTTTAGTTTGCTTGCCTAATTGACAAGCCTTGCAGAGTCCTTCCTTCTTGTAGGGGCCAGAAGGTAGTCCTCTAACAAGGTTGTCCTTGGATAGCCTAGCAATAGTTCTAAGGTTTAGGTGTCCTAGTCTCTTATGCCATAAAACATTTGGTCTACAAACTGAGTTGAATAAACAGATATCTACAGTAGTTGAAAGAAAATCTACTAGGTAGATGTTACCTTTCCTTTTACCTGTCAACACAGTGGTGTTGTCCTCTGACTTGATTTTGCATAAGGTCTTGCTGAAGGTCACCTGGTAGCCTTCATCACATAGCTGACTGATGCTGATTAGATTGTGCTTCAGTCCTTCCACATATGCTACCTTCTTGAAGGTTACAGAACCAATCTGGACTTCTCCATATCCTTTAGTCTGTCCAAAGTTGGAGTCACCAAAGATAACTTTGGGTCCAAGCTTGGCTCTAAAGGAATTTAGGTTGTCCTTGTTCCCTGTCATGTGCTTAGAGCACCCACTATCCAAATACCATTGCTGGTTAGATGTTGGATAGGTCTTCACCTGCACATAAAGCAATTCACTTGTTTTTGACCCAGTTTACCTTGGGCCTAGGTTGATAACCTTTAAATTCAGAAATGAAAGACATCCCTGGCTGACTCTTATATCCTTCAGGATGATATCTCCTTGGAGGTAAAATCCATTCAGTATAAGGGTTAAATGTTTGGGATGAAGAACCCTCAGGATTCAATTTTGACTTGCCATTGAAAAAATTTCCAGAGCTCTGACCTCTGTTCGACGATCTTGGAGCTGAGTTCGATGATCTTGGGTCAGATCGTCGAGCTCCGTTCGACGGTCGACTATGGCTGAGGTCAGGTATATGGGATCGTCGAGCAGCGTTCGACGATCTTGGCTGAGATCGTCGATCAGCGTTCGACGATTTGTCCTGAGATCGTCGAGCTGCGTTCGGCGATCGTCGATCTTCATTCGGCGATCGTCGATCTCCGTTCGACGATTTGTACTGGACTTTAGTTTTCTGAGGCAGATCAGAATTGTTCCTGGCAACCTCTACAACTCCCTTTCCCTTGTCAGAAATGAACTTGATAGGGGTTGTTAGAACAATAGGTTGGCTGGATGAGGCACCCAAGCCCAGTGTACTGTTGAATCTTGAGTTCACTGTGCTTGTGATGTCCATCAGCTTGATGCTTCTCCCATTGAGAGATTCTTCAAGCTTCTTGGCCTCAGAGAGTTCACTCTTCAGTGAAGCTATCTGTTCCCTATGGTTCTCCAACTCCTGAGAGAGCTTGAGGTTTTCTGATTTTAAAGCATTGTGTTCAGACAATTGATTTCTGAGAGAGATGATCTCTTTCTCAGACTTTAGCAGGTCTAGACATAGTGCTTTAAATTCAAGTTTAAAATCTTCTGAAGTGAAATCAAAAGAGCTGATTACCTGATCTTCTTCAGGTTGTGTCTCTGAGTCTGACTCTGACTCCTCTTCCTCTGAGTTGTGTTGTGAGGCATTGATTGCCATCATGCAGAACTCCTTTTCCTCTGCATCATCCTCATCATCACTTGAGCTGGAAGAGGCCTCTGACTCCTCTTCAGTCTCACTCCAGGATTCAGCAACAAATCCTTTCCTTATGTGCTTATTTCTGCTGGAGGAAGGTTTGCTATTTCCATTCCTTTTGGAGTCCTTCTCCTTTCTTCTTTCTTTTCTGTCCCTTCTGTCCTTGTTCTTGTTTTCTGGACAGTCAGGAACCATATGCCCTGGTTTCCTGCAACCAAAGCAAATAATGTCTTTGCTATTGCCAATGGACTTGTCATACCTTGGCTTGTCCTGCTCCTTGTATGACCTTCTTCTGAAGTCCTTTCTGGCCATCTTATAGAATCTTTTGGCCAACAGGCTGAGAAGTTCATCATTGCTTGTGGCCTTTTCTTCAGGCAGATCCTCAGCTGCCTTGAATGCAATAGTCTTCTCCTTTCTTGTGGCTGGAGAAGCAGCCTTTTGTTCTTCTTCTCTGTTCTTGATGAGTAGCTCATAAGATTTGAGCTTACCCAACAAGGCTTCAGTGGTAATCTCATTTAGGCTTCTGGCATCTTTAATTGGCCAGATTCTTGAATCCCAAGTGCTGGGGAAGCACATTAGGATCTTGTCATTGAGTTCTGTCAGTGAGATTT
This sequence comes from Platanthera guangdongensis, assembly GCA_039583875.1. Taxonomy (NCBI): domain Eukaryota; kingdom Viridiplantae; phylum Streptophyta; class Magnoliopsida; order Asparagales; family Orchidaceae; genus Platanthera; species Platanthera guangdongensis. The sequence continues at coordinate 137,077,728 of CM077159.1, read as the reverse complement.
CTTTGTCTAATGTCCTCAGTTCACTGACAATTAGACTTAATCTATTGTACATGTCTCCCACTGACTCAGTTTCTCCCTTCTTGAAGTTCTCATATTGGGAGATGAGATGAGATCTTCTGTCCTTTCTCTCATCAGCTGAGCCAGAGACAATTTCTGAAAGCTTGTCCCAGATCTCCTTGGCTGAATTACATTCAGCTACCTTCTGAAAAATGTCATCTGACATTGTCTGAGCTAGAATGTTCATTGCCTTGGCATCAACCACTTTCCACTTTTTGATGTCAGCATCTGTTCCTGATGGGGGTGGAACAGCATTAGTGCTTGTGCTCTCTGGAGGTCTTGGTCACACTGTTAAGATAGAATTAAAAATATCTTCGTCAATAGAGTTCATGTATAATCTAATCTTTGCTTTCCAAAGTGCAAACTTTGACAGATTGCACACTGGAGGTCTGGTGCTAGCATAATCTTTGTTCTGGGCCATGATTTGTGCAAGCTAAATCTAATAGTAGAAAACAAAAGAAGGATCTAGTTTGGGATCTTTGGGGTTCAGGTGTTAGCCTGTACAACCAAACAGATATGGTATGTTTAACCAACCTCGCTCTGATACCAATTGAAAGGGGAAACTAGATCTGATATACTCTAAAGGGGGGGTGAATAGAGTATATGGTGCTTTTTAAAAACACAAAGAAAACTTTTTGCAAAGCTTTACAACAATTGTTGTAATGAGTGTAAGCAGGGAAGCAGAAATAAAACTAAGCTATGCAGATATTAAGCACAAGAAAATCTAGGCCAGAAACAAAAAGAAAACATGCAGAACCAGATGACACAAGGAAATATAGTGGTTCCCCAACTTGGGTACATCCACTCTTCTACCACCCTAGGTAGGAATCCACTGCAGGATGAGTTGATCAGGTGTCCTGGGCACCAATGAGCTTTTGATAAGGTGCTCAAAAACCAAATCAGATTTTTTGATCAGGTGTCTTGCCACCAATGAGCTTTTGACAAGGTGCTCAAAAACCAGATTCAAACTTTTGAAGGGAGTTTGAAAAACCCTTTACAGAATGGGGGTGAGAGAGTGATGGCAGTCTTCTCTTTCTCAAGCAACTGAGAAGACTATGTGGATTCAGTGAAGTTGTCAAAGCTCCCCCTAAGTCCTTGAAATCTTCAGGAAGATGAGCTTTGCTGAGGGTGATAGGCCTTCAAAGATAGATCTCCAGCAAAAGATGATTTCAGCAAGCTGAAATGTTGAGTGTCTGGAGTCTTGAGATGATGTTGGCCTTGAACACTTGAGAGCTGAAGAGATCTGAAAAATGTTTGAAAGCTTGATCTCTTTTTGATGAGTGTTCTTCTGAATTCTTGTTGACAGAAGATTGAGAGAGTCTCTGTGTATTAAGTTGTGTCCTCTACTTGTCAATCTCTATTCTCTTGTTCTTGTCTGATTCAAAAACATTCACTCTTTTATTCTCTGAGTGTGAATAGAAAATGCTCTGTCAAAGATAGTCGTTGGTCTGAATTAATTACAGCCTTAATTGCATAAAATGTTCTGAAGGAAAGTCCACTGAATTATTCCTTGAAAAATCCCTTGAAACTTGCTCCAGAAGTAAATGAAAATGGCTGGCAGATCTTCTGAATTAAATGCAGAATAACTTCTATCTGATTTGAATTTGAAACTGGAAGATAACTGGATTCGTCGAACTGAGCTCTGCTATCGTCGAGCTGAGCTCAGCGAACTGGAAAATGCAAGCAGCAAAGAAATCGTCGATCTGAGCTCAAAGATCGTCGAACTGAGCTCAGAGATAAGGATCCAGTGCAGAGTCAAAATCGTCGACCTGAGCTCAGCGATCGTCGAATGGAGTTCGACGATATTGAGAAGTTGAGCTCAGCGATCGTCGACCAGAGCTCGACGATATTATGAGGGTTGAGCTCAGCGATCGTCGAATGGAGCTCGACGATCTGTCAATAGTGAGCTAGACGATCGTCGACCGGAGTTCGACGAAACGTCGTGCTGAGCTCGACGATTTGGACTTAGTCTCCAGAAAAACTTGGGTCTTCAGGGCAGCTTCCAAACCTAGACTCCTGATCCCTTAGACTCAATTCTAATTGACCTATTATCTATACAGAAGGTCAAAGCATAAATTCCTAGAGACATAGTGATCCTGACCCAAATTAGTAATAGGGTGTTCCAACAATTTCAACTCACAAGTGGTCGACGCCATACTGCGATATTCCGCTTCTACACTATGCCTGGAGACCACATACTATTTCTTGCTCTTCCAACTCACAAGATTGCCTCCAACAAATATGTAGAAACTTGATGTTGACTTGCGGTCACCTTTGTCATCGATATAGCTCGAATCTGAGTACGCTTCAACCCTTAAGTGACCATTTTTCTGAAAAAGGAGTCCTTTCCCAGGTACTGATTTAATATACTCCAATATCCTCAGGGCAGATTGTAGATGACACTCCCTAGGAGCTTGCATGAACTGACTCACCTTGCCAACAGCATAAGAGATGTCGGGTCTGGTTACCGTGAGATAAATGAGTTTGCCAACCAGACGTCGGTACCTCGTAATATCGGATAGAAGAGGAGAGTCATCTGTCCAAGTTTTATCTTCTCCAGCAGCCTTGGGACAACGGGCAGGTTTAGCACCAGTCAATCCTGCTTCCTTTAGAAGATCAAGAGCATACTTCCGTTGGGAAAGGACCATGGAGTTGAGCTTCCTAGAGATTTCAATCCCTAGAAAGTATTTCGGGGAGCCCATATCCTTTGTGAACAGGTGTTGACGGAGGTATTTCTTTATCAGAGTTACCCCATCCTGGTCATCGCCAGTAAGAAGAATGTCATCAACATAAATCGCAAGAACTACCAGACCAGAGGTGGTTTTCCGAACAAATAAGGAGTGATCGACTGAACTTCTTGCAAAACCAATGGCCGCAACAATGTCGCTAAACTTGTCAGACAAGGCATGAGGGCTCTGCTTGAGACCACATATAGCTTTCTTTAGCCGTCATATTTGTGTCTCCCCCTGAGCAACATACCCAGGAGGTTGCTCCATGTAAACATCTTCCTGTAGATCACCGTAGAGAAAAGCATTCTTAACATCTAGTTGCAAAATGGGCCAATCCCTATTGACAGCGACAGAGAGAAGGACCCGAATGGTGCTGAGACGAGCAACAGGAGAGAAGGTGTCGAAGTAATCAACACTATAGGTCTGAGTGAAGACTTTGGCCACCAGGTGGGCCTTGTAGCGATCCAAACTGCCATTGGGATGGAATTTGACAACAAATACCCAGCGGCAACCAACGACATATATGCCGAAGGGAGGAGGACAGAGGTTCCATGTACCCCGTTCAGTGAGAGTAGAAATCTCCTCATTCATGGCAGCCTTTCAATGAGGAATAGTAAGGGCCTCCTGGTAGGAACGGGGGGTGGCAGTGGCCGAGATAGCCAGTGCAAAAGCTTTGCGAGAAGGGGTAAGATGATCATAGGAAACAATAGCAGCAAGAGGGTGTTGTGTACATGCCCGAACCCCTTTACGAAGAGCAATGGGGAGATCCAGGTCAGCTGGTTCCTCAGTATCCGGAGCATCCGTGGTGGAGAAAGCTGGCCCGGGAGTAGAGAGAGACGGTAGCGGAGAGGTAGGAGATATCGCGGGAGGTGGACATGGCAGAGGAGATGGTGGAGATGGTGGAGGTGGAGGAACGTCAGTAGGTGTAGAGGGAATGAATGTGTTGATATGAGGAGTAGGATCATTAGGAGGAGAGGAGGACACATGAGAGAAGTAAGATGCATTTTCAAAGAAGGTGACATCCGCAGAGACGAACTGCTTGTGGGTAACAGGGTCAAAGCAACAATAATCTTTCTGAGTGGTAGAGTACCCCAAAAAGACACATTTAGTGTCCCGTGGTGAGAGTTTGTCACGGGTGGTAGCGGGAGAGTGCACAAAGGCGGTGCACCCAAAGATGCACAGAGTAAGAGGAAACGGATTCTGGTTCGGATAAAGAATGGAGAATGGGGTGGCACCGTTGAGAAATGTGGAGGGAATGCGATTGATGAGATAGCAGGAGAGGAGGATAGCATAGCCCCAATAGGTGCGAGGAACGTGCATGTGGGTCAGCAGAGTGCGAGCGACATCAAGAAGGTGACGGTTTTTGCGTTCCGTCACCCCCATTTTGCTGTGAGGTGTAGACACAGCTAGTTTGATGAATAACACCATGTTGCATACAGAAAGAGGAGAAATCATGGCTAAGATATTACTTAGCATTATCAGAACGAAGGAGTTTAATGGAGGTATCAAACTGAGTCTTAATCATGTAATAAAACGATGTCCAGACAGAGAAGAGTTCGGAGCGATCTTTTAAAAGATATACCCACGTACACCTAGAGAAGTCATTAATAAATGTGACAAAATATGAAATACCCCGACCAATGGTGAGGTTAGGAGCAGGCCCCCATACATTAGAGTGAACAAGATCGAATGGACGGGAAGAGCCACGACTTTGTGTTGGTGGGAAGGAGGAGCGGTGATGCTTGCCAAGCTGACATGTATCATAGTTGAGAGGTGGATGATGTGGAGGGAGGTGGGGTAGAAGCTGGCGAAGAAGCCGGGGAGGAGCATGAACAAGGCGAAGATGTCATTGGAGAAGATATATAGAGGAGGAGGAGAAGGCAGATAGAGCAGAAACGTTGTCGAGGAAGTAGAAGTCGCCGCTCTCAGTCCCAGTAGCAATTGTCCGTTGGGAGTCCGGATCCTGAAAAGAACAAGAAGTAGGAGTGAATGTGACGGAACACCGTAATTGCTTGCATAGAGAAGTAACTGATAATAAATTGCAAGGGAACTGGGGCACATAAAGGGTATCTACCAGGCGAAGAGACGGAGTGACTTGAACCACTCCCGTCCCATTGATCGGAGAGGAAGAGCCATCTGCAACAAAGATTGGGGCAACCGATCATGTATTTCTAGAAGAGAAAAACACTGAGGATTGCCTGTCATATGATTTGTAGCACCAGAGTCGATCAATCATCTGCCGTGAGTAACAACGTGGGCACTACCAGAAGATGTCACCACCAAGGCAGATTGTGTGGAGGCCATAAAAGAAAGACCGCACGAGCAACAAGGAGACCGCGCGAGAAAAGCAGGAAACGAAGAGAAAGAAGGTGTGGCGACCAGGGCAGAAATACCAAGCCGGGCGACCAGCAAGCAGTGCGTGCGGCTAGGATGGTCGCAGTAAGAAGAGAGAAAAGCAGAGGGAAAGAAGTCGCATGGCTAGAGCTTAAACCGCGCGAACAGGAGAGAGAGAGAAGACCGAGCGAACTGGGAGGAGTTCACTAGAAAGTCAAACAGGTCGTGCGAACAGAAAAGAAACCACACGAATAGAAACTAGCCGCGCGAAGAAAGAGACCGCGACGAGAGAGGAGGCAGAGCAACCGTAAAAACAGGTCGCGGAGGAAAAAAAAGAGATAGGCCGCACACACAAAGGGTAGGGACCAAGAGGAGAAAGAAACCGTGCGAACATGCGCGACAAGATAAGAAACAGATTGCGAGAACAGGTCGCAAACAGGTTGCGAGAAGAAGAAGCAAGTCGCGCGGACAAGGTGCAAACAGACGGAAGAAACAAGTCGCAAACAGGGTACGAGAAGAAGAAGCAAGCCGCGCAGACAGGTCGCGCAGAATAAGGAAGCTCACAGAATCAGGAGGAAAAGATCGAGGGCTCTGATACCATGTGCGAATAAGAAAAAGCAGGCCGAAAATTTGGAGTAATGCAAATTTTATTATCCAAAAAAGGTATCAATTACAATGGTATAGCTTCAATTTTATAGAATGGAGGAGATGAGAGAGATTACAATTAAGCAATTTGGGACTAAAAATTTACAAGTATATGAGGCTTTACAAAAAGGCAAATCAGACGGGTCGTGCGGTTAGACAAGCTGGCTAACCGCCCGACAACAACAGGAGGAGAGAATAAGCGCCATAGAGAACAAGCCGCCACAGGAGACCGCTAGGCCACCCGGTCTCCAAGCCGTCTGAGACAAGCCGCCAGATCGCTGGAACACGAAACAGCAACATCCCGGCAGACAGGCCGACTAGACAAACCGCCAGACCGCCCGATCTCCGAATAGTAACAACCGCCCGGCCTCCATACTTCAACATGTATGATTCCTCCGCTCACACACACCATTTTGTTGTGGTGTTCTAAGTGGAGTGAGTTATGCGATAATACCACACTCTATCAGATGATCACAGAACTCATGACTTAAGTATTCGCCACCTCGATCAAATCGGAGTGCTTTAACCTTCTTACCCAGCTAGTTTTCTACTTCGTTTTTAAACACTTTGAACTTTTCAAAGGTTTTGGATTTGCACTTCATAAGATACACATATCCGTATTACTGAAATCATTAGTAAATGTAACAAAGTAGAAGTACCCACCTATAGCCATAAAACTCATGGGTCCACATACATCACTATGTATTATATCCAAGAGATCATCAGCCCTCTCATTGAAGCCAGTGAAAGAGACTTTAGTCATCTTGCCTAACAAACAATATTCGCATCTCTCAAATGATTCATAATCAAATGAGTCCAATAGTCCATCTTTATGGAGTTTGGATATGTGTTTCTCATTTATATGGCCCAAACGACAATGCCAAAAGTACGTAGGGTTCGAGTCATTTGTTCTTAGTCTTTTAGTATTTTCAATATTATAGATCGGATGGTGTAAGTTCAAAACATACAGGCCATTAAACATTTGGGTTACAACATAACAAACATCATTCTTAAATACAGAACAACAATTATTCTGAATAAGAAAAAAAATCCAATCATGTCCAAACATGAAATAGAAATAATGTTTCTAGTTATTGCAGGAACATAATAACAGTTATCAAGTTCCAAAACAAGCCCACTAGGCAAAGAAAGACGTTAAACCCCCACGGCAACATCAGCAACTCTTGCTCTATTGCCAACACGCAGGTCCACCTCTCCTTTACTCAGCAATCTTCTCCTTCCTAGTTCCAGCACATTTATACAAATGTGAGAACCACATCCGGTATCTAATACCTATGATGAAAGCAGAAAAGTTTATCTCTTTAACATAAATACCTGAAGAGGAAGTTATACCTCCCCTCATCTTTTACAGACCCTCAATGTACGAAGGATAATTCCTCCTCCAATGACCAGCCTTGCCACAGTGGTGGAACTTTCCTTCCGGAGCCTTTCGTTTTTAGTGCAGAAGACTTGGGATCCAGTCCAGACTTAGGTCCCACCTTCATCTTCTTGAAGACCTTGGTCTTGCCCTTGCCTTTATGTACCATCAATATGAGGCTAGCAGGCTTGGCCTTCTTCATGTTTATCTCGGCAGTTCGCAACATACCTAAGAGCTCGGGCAGTATCTTGTCTATTTCATTCATGTTATAGTTCAAGACTAACTGCTCATAACTGTCTGTCAATGATTGCAAGATCAGGTCTGTGGCCAACTATCGACACAGAGAGAACCATAGTCTTTCAAGGTTCTCGATATACCCAATCATCTTGAGTATTTGAGTCCCTACTAGGTCCCGAGCTCTCATCTTGTACTGGAACAATGCCTTAGTGACATCGAATCTCTCTTGATGAGCTTGCCCTTGAAATATTTTATTGGGATGCTCGTCAATTTCCTTGCAACTCATGCTCTCGTGTTGCTTTTGGAGCTCAGAGTTCATGGTCGCAATTTTGAGACATTCGACATCTAAGGAGTCTTCAAGATACTTCTTGTAAGCATCTTTATCAGCACGGGACGCATTCCCGGCAGGCTCATCACGGGATACCTCTTCCAAAACATAGAGCTTACGCTCTTGCCTGAGAATAATTTTCAGGTTCCTGTACCAGTCCAAATAATTATTCCCGCTTAGCTTTTCCTTCTCAAGGATCGCTTGGAGGGACAGGGTGGAGTGTGAATCACTTTCCATGGAAATTCTATAAGGATACAAACAAAGCAAATTAATACTACATTTCAAAATATAATTTATCTTTCAATTAGGACTTTAATCAAAAAGCTCACACTATTTTTGTTAAACTGATAACTCTCTAATACCACTGTTGAGATTTTTGGGATGGCGCAACAGTTGTACACATAGAGAAAATAAGAACAAGAAAAATCCAAACAAGTTTGGATCTAACAATATTCATGATTTAAGAAGTAAAGCATGTTGTAATAAAATTACATTTGAGGGATTGAGTCTAAACTCAACCTAGATGCTCCAGAAAAATCGGTCGGCCACTCAGCGACTTGAGTCTTGAGCGTAGAAAGGATATCCACGCCTCTATAGGAAATCCACACAATTGGGAGAACCCGTAGCAACTTGTCGAACAAGCACTAGGTCGGGAGAGGACATTCAGCGTCTCCACAGATAGCTAGGTCTGTTGAAGGAGAGGTGGCGACGACACTCGCTGGGATCAGGATCGGCGACGACGTCGGGATTGTCGGAACGCTTCCATTGAGATATTAGGTTTTTCCGTCTTTCGCACAGTGATGGCTCGTGTGCTCAGACAGAAAGAAAAAAGTCGTAAATAGAAAACCCTAAACTATCTTATTTATACCCAAGGAATAAATAAAATAGGCCCTGTTGCTATTAGCAGACCCAAGACTTAGATTCCAGAATTTCAGCAAGTCAACATTTGACTCAGCACGAGCGTGGAATGAGCTCTACATAGTCAACGCTTCTGCATCATGACGTTGAGTGAATTCAACACACTCAACGCCAAAGGCCGGATGGGTTGAGTGCGTTAAGTGAACTCAACGCTGTCATCGCTTCTGCGTCATGGCGTTGAGTGATCTCAACGCTGTCAATGCTTTTGCGCCATGGCGTATAGTGAACTTAAGACACTCAATGTCAAAGGCCAGATGCGGCGTTCGATGAATCTGCACCAAAAGCCTGATTCGTCGAACGACGTACCACTTCTGCGCTAAAGGCCATATTCGTCGAACGGCGTTCGATGTCAATGCCATGGAATATTTAAGCCTTTTCCTTTTCTTTCAACTCATCACATGAGCTATACTATACAGATCCAATCTCCCAATTTCTCCACAATCTTATATGTGATAGGCTTATACTGAGTTGGTAGTGAGGCTACATGCTTGATCACTTCCAGATCACAATGGTAGCACCAACACTTGTGGGGAATCAAAATTTCACCTAGGTTGTATACGCTTCGTGCAGACATACGGCCTCGAAAGGAACTTGTATAACAACATGATGCATGGAATATATTTTAGGGCTAGTCGACGTGGGAGCCATTGGGCCCAATAACAAATGAATTAAACAATGTTTACTGTGTGGAAAGTCATGGATCCTATTGACAACATGTGGGAGGATTTGTCGAATATCGACATGGTTTCATACTCCTAAATCTTTACGAATATGCGGGAGGAAACCGGGGCACTACCCAAAGCAAAGTCTCTCCATGACAATCAAATAAATACAAATATGACAAGTGCATATCACAAGCCAAAAATATGTTGGGTTCTAGAAAAAGGAAATCATGGACAGCTAAAATGAAATTGATCCATCATCCAACTGGCAAAATAATATCCTACATCTAATACACCACACCATAACATACAAAATCAATGCAGAAGTACAACAACAACACTCAAGCCTGTTAACCCAGAAATCGGCGATCCTTCCCAAGGTGGCCAGCTGGCTAGTCGCGACCCTTAGGTTCTCCCTTTCGATCGCGACAAGTCCCCGCTTTTGCGGACAGTTTTCCCTGTCCGCCTAGGTTTCCTAGCAATCGCGTGCCCTGCAGGACGGCGGGCTGTTCCCATGGCTCACCCTCGCGGGACATGCGGTTAGGTCCGCTAATCGTGCAGTGCTTTTCCTTACAGGAGTTCGCCAACAGCACCACCGGAAGCGACCTCCTAATCAGCCCAAGGAGCGGCAGTCTCTTGCCGCCATCCGTCGGGGTCGCCCACCAGGGGCGACCTCCCTGCTGCCCGAGGGGCGGCGTCCTCCTGCCGCCGTCCGCCGAGGCCGCCCACCCGGGGCGGCCTCTGCCCGCCAGCCGGGCGGACTCCCCCTGGAGTCCGCCCAGGCCGCCCGCAAGGGGGCGGCCAGGCCCGCCGGGCGGACTCCCCCTGGAGTCCGCCCAGGCCGCCCGCTAGGGGGCGGCCCCGGCGACCAGCCGGGCGGACTCCCCCTGGAGTCCGCCTAGGCCGCCCGCAAGGGGGCGGCCAGGCCCGCCGGGCGGACTCCCCCTGGAGTCCGCCCAGGCCGCCCGCTAGGGGGCGGCCCCGGCGACCAGCCGGGCGGACTCCCCCTGGAGTCCGCCCAGGCCGCCCGCAAGGGGGCGGCCAGGCCCGCCGGGCGGACTCCCCCTGGAGTCCGCCCAGGCCGCCCGCTAGGGGGCGGCCCCGGCGACCAGCCGGGCGGACTCCCCCTGGAGTCGCCCAGGCCGCCCGCAAGGGGGCGGCCAGGCCCGCCGGGCGGACTCCCCCTGGAATCCGCCCAGGCCGCCCGCTAGGGGGCGGCCCCGGCGCCCAGCTGGGCGGACTCCCCCCGGAGTCCGCCCAGGCCGCCCGCAAGGGGGCGGCCAGGCCCTGCCGGCCGGACTCCTCCTGGAGTCCGCCCAGGCCGCCCGCTAGGGGGCGGCCTCCGGCCTGCCGGGCGGACTCCTCCCGGAGTCCGCCCAGGTCGCCCGCCAGGGGTGGCCTCCAGTTCTCTCCAGGAGCCTCCTTCCGCTTGCTTCCTCAGTCAACAGTGGCGGACGCAAAATCTCAGTCTGCGGAGTCAGCGCAAGTCGTCATGCTGATGTCACTGGGCCCCGCTTCTTCAAGAACTCCCCTGGGCCTATAAATACCCCCTGAAACCTCTCATTTTGGAGGAGGCTGGGGGCTGGATCCTGGTGGTGGAGACAAGTCTTGCCAGCTGCCCCTGCGGACTCCGTTTTCCAGTCCGTCATCACCTCTCCAGCAAGCTCTGCGGACTCAGTTTCCTGTCCGCGTAGTTCTCCACAGCTCTTCAGCAGCTTGCCAGCAGACTCTGCAGACTCTGTTTCCCAGTCCTCCAGCAGCTAGCAGACTATTTTACTTAGTCTCTGACAGCTTCTCTCCTCTGCTTTCTGGCACTTCTTCTCTCTTAGCCGCCAGCTTCTCCTTGTACCCTTTAAGTGATTTTGTTGTAAAGGTGTACTTGTAAGCTTGTAATCTCTAGCTATTAATCAAAGGAAAGCCCGTCGCAGGAGTGGCATTTAGGCCACGACGGGCGAAGTGTGTTGTTGCCGCTGCTAGCGGCCCCCTCTCCTCTCCTCTGCTCAGCAAGCCTTGCTCCTCTGCTCAGCAAGCCTTGCTCCTCTGCTCAGCAAGCCTTGCTCCTCTGCTCAGCAAGCCTTGCTCCTTTGCTCAGCAAGCCTTGCTCCTTTGCTCAGCAAGCCTTGCCCTCAGCTCAGCTCAGCTCTCCTCGGCTTTCAACCTGCGAGTGCAACCGTTGCGATTACTGTCTGCTCGACCGTTCCCGGTCTCCCTCCTCTTCCCCTCTTGATCAGCCCTCTCTGCTGATCAAGGCTTGCCTCTTCTCTCAAGCCTCTCCCGTCCTCCGCAACCTTCTCCTTCCTCCTCACCTAGCCTGTGAGGCCCAATCACCCCCTCGGTGATAGCTGTCCCCCCGGTGCCGTTTTCGCGCATCAACATTTAGTGCGGTGAGCGTGGACCCGAACAACTCACGCGCAAACCTTCAGATCAGAACAGGCAGTGAAAGCAACAGCTAATCATGTCAGACCATCAGTCAGCTGAGAACCATGCTCCAAGTCCCAGTGAAGATCCTCTCTGGGAAGCCTTTGAGCAGTCGCGTCGAGAGAATGCTCAATATTTCCAAGCTATCAACAAAGTTCTTGCTGCTATAACGCAGCGATTAGATGCTCAACCAGCAGCTGCTCCAATCAACCCAACACCAACAGCAGAGCGTCAGCAAGCTTACTCTCAAGCTTGCCCGTCGTTCTATCCCCCGTACACTCCAACCTTTCTGCAAGGGCCTGCAGCTCCTTTGCGGACTCAAGATGAAGAGTTCGCTGCTCGCCATAACTTCTTCCGGGAAGCAGCCCGGGGAAGTCCAGCTAGAGTTCTCAACTTTCAGGGAAGTCATCCCTACCCTTCAGCTCCTGCCCCTGCTCCTCCTGCAGCAGCTTTTCCTTGTTATCCTCATGCTCCTTTTGCAGCCGTAGCTTATGCTCATTTTTATCCCTATGCTGTAGGAGAGCAAGAAGAACCTTCACCATTCGCGGAGAGTGTCCGCCATGAGCCAACTCCAGCAAACTTCAGAGAGCCTCGACTACCAACCTACACTGGAGAGACAGATCCAGTAAAACACCTCCAAGCTTTTGAGTCAGCCGTTGCTCTCAAGACTCTTTCAGATGCAACCAAGTGCAAGCTTCTTGTTACCTCTTTTGATGGGCAAGTGAGGGACTGGTTCTATGGCCTCCGTCCTCACTCCATCGCTTCCTTCCTTGATCTTCGAAGGGAGTTTCTTCTTAGATTCTCTACATCAACTAAGAGAAAGGGCGGTCCTGAAGCCCTCTTTGAGATCAAGCAGCGCGGGAATGAAACTTGGTCTCAGTTTGTGGATCGATTCCAAAGAGAGATTTTGGACATCGAGGTTACTGACCAAGAGATGTACCGAGTGGCTCTTATCCACGGTCTTCGTGAAGGGCCTCTCAAATTTGAAGCTAACGTCCGTGCTCCAAGGACTTATCAAGAGTTAATTGCTCTGGACAACTCATACATCCGAGGCGAAAAGAGCAATCCAGGCTTCGTCTCCAAACTTCTATCCGAGGAGGATCCCTCCCGCAAGCATCCTCAAAGGTCTCCTCGCAATCACGCCCCAACTTACTCAAGGAAGGAGAGAAGGCTTCATCGCCAGCGATACTCCTTCCCAAGCCGAGACAATGCTCAAGACTCATTGCTGCCGCTAGCTCATTCTCAAGCAGCAACTGTTCAACAAGAGCAAGACGATGACTTCCATGAGTCCGATCTCGACGACGTCGTGCAAGAAGTAGTCCAGATCATGAAAGATAGGGCAAGCTACAAGAAGCCCTATCGGCCGACCGATCAGAGGTCTAGAATCTCAGAGTCTTATTGTGAATTCCACAAAGAGTCAGGCCATCGAACAGAAGATTGCCGAGCATTCCGCCAGCTTGTGCAAAGGATGCTCCGGCAAGGCAAGATGCGTGACTTGCTTCCTAAAGAAGATCGCCCTGATCCATCAACTTCAAAGGGCAAATAAATTTCAGACACTCCTTGCTCCTCAAGAGGAGTGAACCACGTCGCAGAGCCTCCTCTCCTCGTTGTTAACCAAGAAGTCGAATGCTTCGATGCCGACGACGAGGGTGTGCTGGGAAGGCTATTCTAAGCTAGTGATGGACTTCACAGTCCTCCAAAGCGATGGACTTCACAGTCCTCCGGAGCTCCTTGCAACCTTCGGGGGTTATCTCAACCCTTTCTCTCTCTCCTTTTCAAACATTTTCATTACAACACTTCTCAGTGTTCTTTACTTGCTTTCCAGCAAAGCTTTTATTCAGGGATCCCGTACTGACACAGTTCCCTTCTTGTGTTGCTCCTTCCTCTCTTCTCCTTCTCTTAGGATCGTTACGCCAATGAGATTTCGCCAAGTCTGAAACGTTCCCTCCGTAGTTTGTTCTCGCACTACCGCTTTGACCACACATGGCGGGAGTATACCCATGTGTGTAGTGGGAGCAGTTCATCTACGACTATGGGCTTCAGGCTTAGGATCCTAGCCAACATCTGACACAGAGTGTGTGCTAGGGGAGCCCCATGTGTTAGCTCTGTTGTGCGTCCTATAGGATACACTACGGTTAGGATGATCTTCGCTGGACAAGCAATGGCAATCAAGCGTATCCTTGTATCTTTGCTCATCCTTCAACTGTGGTGGCCGAAGCACTCTCCGGTATCCTCGATCCGTGCCTTCTCGGGTTCGCAACTCCACTGATCAATACACAGACAAGATAGGCCTCTTGGCGCAACCCGTCTCGTTGATCAGTGATGCTTGTACCCAAGGCGAGAGAGCGGTCCTTCTAGCGGTCCTTCTCAGGACCTTTCCCTTGCTTTCCTCTTTTGTGCCCTCCTTGAGGATGCGCGGCCAGCCCGCTTTGAGCAGGATCATGCTCGGAATGATTTTTCGGGCAAGTGATGCATAAGGCCCACGGGGAACACCTGTGGCAGCATTCAACCCTCCTTAGTCATTCCGAATATGGACCACTTTTTCCTTTTCCCCCTCCTTGAGGATGCGCGGCCAGCCCGCTTTGAGTAGGACTGTGCTCGGGATGATTTTTCGGGCAAGTGATGCATAAGGCCCACGGGGAACACCTGTGGCAGCATTCAACCCTCTTTAGTCATTCCGGGTACAGACCTCCTTTTCTCTCTTCCCTCCTTTCACAGGTGAACAGGTTAATCCAACCTACCAAAAGGATTTCCAGCCATGTCAACAGCTAGTGCTCGATTCATTAATCTGGACTTCGTGATAATGTTCATCGGGCATTTCTCTTGCTACTTGGTCATATCGACCCTATCTCATCAACCTTCGTGGGTTATCTCAAAAAGATTTTCAGCAATCACTTTGCTTATGCTCACCTCATATACTTTGCCTACTCAAGCTCTATCATATGGAGATTCACAGAGCTACTCATTATTCTTGCCAAAGTCTAATGGCGTCAAACATTAATCGAGTCATATCAACATTTTTGGTATGGTTCTGGTGCGGTTGTCCTCGCGTCTTTTTTGCTTCTAATCTCTCTCCTCACAGAGGTTATCAAACCCTTGCAAGCCTTCTCCACAGGTACTTGCAAGCTCCATTCATATGCAAATTGTCTGCTTCTAACTTTTCTCTTTGTAGAGAACAACAGACACCTGCAAACCTCATCCAGGTACTTGCAGTTTAAATCATTATTTTATCTCTGCTGCTCACTCTTCACTTTGCAGTGGTTAGCAAACATCTGCAAGTCATTCAGGTACTTGCAGCTTATCTCTATATACAATATCTTCCTCTAACTCTCTTCTTGCAGAAGTCACCAACACTTGCAAGCTCCATTCAGGTACTTGCAAGTTACTTTCATGTACTATGCATACTCTTAACTCTTCTCTCGCAGAGACCACCAAAGATTTGCAAGTTCCTTCCAGGTACTTGTAACTCATTTTTTCCGGTCTTGTATACTCTTTTCCCTTCTCTTTTTGCAGAGAATGGCAGGTGCTTGCAAGCCTCTATCAGGTACTTGCAAGTTATTATGCCTTTCTGTTGTTTTGCAGAACTTTACAGGAGAAGCGCCTTCTTCGTTTTGCAAAATCAAACTCAGGTACACACTCGATGTACCACTCATACGTGCTTACCCTTAATTTTCCTCTTGCAGGAAAATAAAACAGGAAACACCAAGCTTGTAAGGAGAGGCTTCAGGTTCTATCTCTCCTTGCTTCCCCCTCTCTTTCCTTTGGGGTGGATCACGATTTTCGTAGGTCTCCAACTTTTTCGAAGTTCCCTTCGGAACTTAAAAAAGTGCGGGGATTATGTTAACCCAGAAATCAGCGATCCTTCCCAAGGTGGCCAGCTGGCTAGTCGCGACCCTTAGGTTCTCCCTTTCGATCGCGACAAGTCCTCGCGTTTGCGGACAGTTTTCCCTGTCCGCCTAGGTTTCCTAGCAATCGCGTGCCCTGCGGGACGGCGGGCTGTTCCCATGGCTCACCCTCGCGGGACATGCGGTTAGGTCCGCTAATCGTGCAGTGCTTTTCCTTGCAGGAGTTCGCCAACAGCACCACCGGAAGCGACCTCCTAATCAGCCCAAGGAGCGGCAGTCTCTTGCCGCCATCCGTCGGGGTCGCCCACCAGGGGCGACCTCCCTGCTGCCCGAGGGGCGGCGGCCTCCTGCCGCCGTCCGCCGAGGCCGCCCACCCGGGGCGGCCTCTGCCCGCCAGCCGGGCGGACTCCCCCTGGAGTCCGCCCAGGCCGCCCGCAAGGGGGCGGCCAGGCCCGCCGGGCGGACTCCCCCTGGAGTCCGCCCAGGCCGCCCGCTAGGGGGCGGCCCCGGCGACCAGCCGGGCGGACTCCCCCTGGAGTCCTCCCAGGCCGCCCACAAGGGGGCGGCCTGGCCCGCCGGGCGGACTCCCCCTGGAGTCCGCCCAGGCCGCCCGCTAGGGGGCGGCCCCGGCGACCAGCCGGGCGGACTCCCCCTGGAGTCCGCCCAGGCCGCCCGCAAGGGGGCGGCCAGGCCCACCGGGCGGACTCCCCCTGGAGTCCGCCCAGGCCGCCCGCTAGGGGCAGCCCCGGCGACCAGCCGGGCGGACTCCCCCTGGAGTCCGCCCAGGCCGCCCGCAAGGGGGCGGCCAGGCCCGCCGGGCGGACTCCCCCTGGAGTCCGTCCAGGCCGCCCGCTAGGGGGCGGCCCCAGCGCCCAGCCGGGCGGACTCCCCCCGGAGTCCGCCCAGGCCGCCCGCAAGGGGGCGGCCAGGCCCTGCCGGGCGGACTCCCCCTAGAGTCCGCCCAGGCCGCCCGCTAGGGGGCGGCCTCCGGCCTGCCGGGCGGACTCCTCCCGGAGTCCGCCCAGGTCGCCCGCCAGGGGTGGCCTCCAGTTCTCTCCAGGAGCCTCCTTCCGCTTTCTTCCTCAGTCAACAGTGGCGGACGCAAAATCTCAGTCCGCAGAGTCCGCGCAGGTCGTCATGCTGATGTCACTGGGCCCCGCTTCTTCAAGAACTCCCCTGGGCCTATAAATACCCCCTGAAGCCTCTCATTTTGGAGGAGGCTGGGGGCTGGATCCTAGTGGTGGAGACAAGTCTTGCCAGCTGCCCCTGCGGACTCCGTTTTCCAGTCCGTCATCACCTCTCCAGCAAGCTCTGCGGACTCAGTTTCCTGTCCGCGCAGTTCTCCACAGCTCTTCAGCAGCTTGCCAGCAGGCTCTGCAGACTCTGTTTCCCAGTCCTCCAGCAGCTAGCAGACTATTTTACTTAGTCTCTGGCAGCTTCTCTCCTCTGCTTTCTGGCACTTCTTCTCTCTTAGCCGCCAGCTTCTCCTTGTACCCTTTAAGTGATTTTGTTGTAAAGGTGTACTTGTAAGCTTGTAATCTCTAGCTATTAATCAAAGGAAAGCCCGTCGCAGGAGTGGCATTTAGGCCGCGACGGGCGAAGTGTGTTGTTGCCGCTGCTAGCGGCCCCCTCTCCTCTCCTCTGCTCAGCAAGCCTTGCTCCTCTGCTCAGCAAGCCTTGCTCCTCTGCTCAGCAAGCCTTGCTCCTCTGCTCAGCAAGCCTTGCTCCTTTGCTCAGCAAGCCTTGCTCCTTTGCTCAGCAAGCCTTGCCCTCAGCTCAGCTCAGCTCTCCTCGGCTTTCAACCTGCGAGTGCAACCGTTGCGATTACTGTCTGCTCGACCGTTCCCGGTCTCCCTCCTCTTCCCCTCTTGATCAGCCCTCTCTGCTGATCAAGGCTCGCCTCTTCTCTCAAGCCTCTCCCGTCCTCCGCAACCTTCTCCTTCCTCCTCACCTAGCCTGTGAGGCCCAATCACCCCCTCGGTGATAGCTGTCCCCCCGGTGCCGTTTTCGCGCATCAACAAAGCCTTTATCCCACTATAGTGGGGTCGGCTATATGAATTTTTTGTCGCCATTGTGTCATATCTTTTGCCAGAATCTCATTAATTACTAAGTACATCATGTCTTTCTTTATAGTTTCATTGCAAGTCTTTATTGGTTTACCCCTCTCTCGTCTAACATGCCTAGTGACTAGACTCTCACAACGCCTAGTAGATGCCTCTAATGGTCTCCTTTGTACGTGTTCAAACCACCTTAGATGAGCTTCTCGCATCTTCTCTAAAAATGGTGCTACTCTTGTCTTATCTCTGATACTTTCATTCCTAATTTTATCCAATCTCGTGTGCCCACACATCCACCTAAGCATTCTCATTTCTGCAACTCCCATTTTTTGCTCGTGTACATAATTCACTGCCCAACACTCAGAACCATAGAGCATTGCAGGTCTAATTGCAGTACGGTAAAATTTGCCCTTTAGTTTTAGTGCTACTTTACGATCACATAAGATCCCTGACGCGTCTCTGCACCTCAACCAACCCACTTGAATTCTATGTGTCACATCTTTATCAATACCTCCGTCTTTTGAACTATCGATCCAAGATATTTAAAACACTTTAAGAGAAATATCTTGATCCCAACTTAATAAAAAAGTCATATGTCATTCTTGTACTCCTAAATTTAAGCTCCATATACTTCGTTGTTTCCCCGCTCAATCTAAAACCCTTCTTTTCTAAAGTATCTCGTCAAGATTCAAGTTTTGCATTTACACCCTCGCACGTCTCATCAACCAAAACGATATCATCCACAAGCAATAAACACCAAGGTATTGCATGTTGGATATATCTGGTGAGCTCATCTAAGATAAGGGTAAAGAGATAAGGGCTTAAAGATGAACCTTGATGTAATCCAACAGTAATAGGGAATTCTTGTATTAATCCTCCAGATGTCCTCACCCTTATCACTGAATTTATATACATATCTTTGATTATGTCAATATATGATACATTTACACCTTTCTTTTCTAAGTCTCTCCACAAAATCTCTCTTGAAACTTTGGCTCTGTTTGGCACGGTGGTGGCGGTCGTAAACGCATGACTTGAAACGTCATTTGTTAAGAATCACCTAACAAACATCATTCATTTGAACATAAAAGTGGTTGAAGTTCCTTAAGTGGGCGTTAACAAATGACAATTTAACCCCGTGTTCATGACCGCCACCACCGTGCCAAACAAAGCCTTTATCACAAGCCTTCTCAAGATCAATAAACAACATATGCAAATCTTGTTTTCTTTCTCGATAGTTGTCAATGAGTCTGCTCAAGAGATGTATAACTTCCATGGTCGACCTCCCTGGCATGAATACAAATTGATTCTCCGAGATGTTAGTCTCTCGTCTTAATCTTCTTTCTATTACTCGTTCCCATAATTTCATGGTATGACTCATCAATTTAATTCATCTGTAGTTAACACAATTTTGTTTATCTAATTTATTCTTATACAAAGGTACCAAGATACTTTCTCTCCATTGGTCTGACATCCTCTTTGACTTCAGTATTTTATTAAAAAAATATGTAAGCCACAAAATTCTTTCATTGTATAAGTATTTCTATACTTTGATGGGTATATCGTCTGACCTAACCGCCTTTCCATTTTTCATCTTATTTAGAACATCTTTTACCTCTGATACTTGAATTTTACGATAAAACATTATGTTCTTATACTATTCTGATTTACTAACTCTTCCAAGTATAATTTTTTTTTCCTTTGTTTCATTATAGAGTTAATAAAATTATCTTTTTTATCGCTCTTTAATATCCACATCATCCGTCAAAACTGTATTTGTCTCATCTTTTATGCAGTTTACTTGACTTAAATCTCCCGTCTTTCTTTCTCTAACTCGAGCAATTTTATATATGTCACGCTCTCTATCTTTGTTATTTAGGCGCTTATAAAATTCTTCATAAGCTTGACTTCTTGCTTTACTTACTACATATTTAGCTTCCTTTTTAACCACTTTATACCTAACTAAGTTTTCATCATTCCTACAAACCTAGAGTGATTTATAGCTGGTCCTTTTGCCCTCACTTTGTCTTGCACTTCCTCTTTTCACCACCAAGATTCTTTATTTGGGAGCGCACGACCTTTTGATACGCCAAGTATGTTCTTTTCGCTTATCCTTAAATGTAAAGACATAACTTCTCATGAGGTATTAGGATCAACATAAGGGTCATCAACTAGTTGATTCATAACTGTCATATTGAAAGCAACCTGCTTTTCCAAAATAAAAAAAGCAGCGAGGGTCCGGGGAAGGCTCCCAACCACAATGGTGAAATGTAGGCAAAATTACCATACATTTTTGCGAGAGGATGCTTGTAGGACTCGACACTGTGACCTCAAGGTCACACGGTAACACCTCAACCGTACCGGTGTGCCAAGGCCCCCCTTCAATGTAAAAGTATTAAATACCAAGTGAAAAATAAGATAACAAAAAAAAACTTTATTGTGGATTTAGATCTGTGAAAAGTTCTCGAAAGTTGAGCAAGGTCGCAGGAACACTCAACCAAACCAACGCCAAGTAATAATCAGTAATAATAGAAGCACAAAAGGCATTATGGAATCAATAATTTTCTTTACAGGGCAATGTATACATTGCGAGGCATGATTCACAATGCACCTGAAGGAAGCAAGAAATTAGAAGCAAGAGAAACCAGCGGATTGCCAACAGTAATTGCCCCAGGCGCTAACTGTCGAGCCTTTCCGCCGAAGCAGCCAAGTCGCCAAACCGCAACTCAAACCACGTTGACTGCCTGTTATTGAAAAGATGAGAAAACAACTTTGTCCGCCACTTTAGGTCTCCTAACCGCGTGGCCACCTGACTGCAAAGCAAACCATAAATAGAACTGCTGAACGAGGAACCAGTCTACCCGTTGAGACCAGGCGAACTGCTTAAACCATCTGCAACCCCAAGGAAGAAGACTGCTGACCACACTAACCAAGACCTGTTGTATACCACAAACTGTTGTCTGCGAACTGTTCCACACTGAGCTTCCCAACTAGTTATCTAGTCGTCTGATTCTAGTCGCATAGCCTGCACAACACAAGTCAACTTCACTTAGCCGCATGGTTAGAAATATCTAACCACAAGTTCAAAGTGCGAGCCGAGTTCTCACTGTTCTTGTTGTATATGATGAGTCGGGGACCCCTATTTATAGGCGACAAGGGAAGTGTGGTCACCGCCCATAGCGATAAAATAACTGCATGTTATCCTGCAACTAGCACCACCTATCCATACAAGTGTGTGGATACCATAATTAGACAGGGAGAGATAAACCATCTATCCGCTAACGCGATAAGATCCACCAGTCTGCATAGCCATATAGACAACATCCACAGTCCGCGTGGAATTAGGCAATCAAGCTGACAGCCATGTGTCTTAAGCCAATCAGCGCCATGACGAACTGCGACCTCCACATCTAGACTAGGGCTGATATCGAGTCGAGATCGAGCGATTTTGGCTCGGCTCGAAATCGAAATTTTCGACTTGAACTCGGCTCGAAATCGACTTGAAATCGAAATTGATTTCGAGTCGAGACGGCTCGACTCGAAATGACTCGATTCCGAGTCAGCTCAAAATCGAATCGAGTCGGCTCGAAATCAAATTAGATCGGCTCAAAATCGAATCATGTCGGCTCGAAATTTAGCAATTTTTCGTTTTATTCTTAGTTCACTCAAAATTCATTGAGCAGCTTATAAATTTAGCAAATGAAACACTTAAAGCCTTCATTGTTTTTATTTAACTTTAAATTTTGTTATTTTTAATATTAAAATAAGGATATATTAATAAATACATAATTTTTTAAATTAATTTGAGTTGATTCGAATCATATTTCGAGTGATTCAGGGTTGGCTCGAAATCAACTCAAAATCAGATTCGAGTCAAATTGAATCGACTCAAATTTAGTCGAATCAATTTTAATCGATTCCAATTCGACTCAATTTTCGAACGATTTTCAAGCGACTTTCGAGTTTCGAATAATATGCTCAGCCCTAATCTAGACCGTGCAGCATAACATCTAGACAGAACTGCTGAATGAGGAACCAGTCTACCCGCTGAGACCGGGCGAACTGCTTAAACTATCCGCAACCCCAAGAAAGAAGACTGCTGACCACACTAACCAAGACCTGTTGTATACCACAAACTGCTATCTGTGAACTATTCCACACTAAGCTTCCCAACTAGTTACCTAGTCGTCTGGTGCTAGCCGCATAGCCTGCACAACACAACTCAACTTCACTTAGCCTTCCGGTTAGAAATATCTAACCACAAGTTCAAAGTACGAGCTGAGTTCTCACTGTTCTTGTTGTATATGATGAGTCAGGGACCCCTATTTATAGGCGACAAGGGAGGTGTGGTCACCGCCCATAGCGATAGGATAACTGCATGTCATCCTGCAACTAGCACCACCTATCCATACAAGAGTGCAGATACCATAATCAGACAGGGAGAGATAAACCATCTATCCGCTAACGCGATAAGATCCACCAGTCTGCATAGCCATGCAGACAACATCCACAGTCCGCGTGGAATTAGGCAATCAAGCTGACAGCCACGTGTCTTAAACCAATCAGCGCCATGACGAACTGCGACCTCCACATCTAGACCGTGCAGCATAAGCAGTCTCTGTGAACTCCAGAAGCCGACATTGCAACCAACAATCTCTATGACCAGGCAACTCTAAGGACTTAGCACATCAGCGTGACCAAGTCAACAAATTTCAGCGAACTCTGGCTTCAGACCGCTCGAGCAGAACACGACGAACTGTGTGTTAGCCCCTACTGTCCGTGCTAATCGTCTGCTTCTACACAAGCTAGAGAAACTGCTAGCTCCAAGCGGACTATGTGGTGTCTCAACCCAGACCGTGACAACTGCAGTTAGCCAATGCTAACCGCCCGGTTACCTCCCAGGGTACTTGCTGAACCAGACCGCAGAACAGAGAACAAAAGCCAGAACCCAACTATCCGCCAATATCTAGCCACCTAACTGGCGGTAGACTCTGCGGTCTGTGCGGTCCGCCCAATCAAACTGCCCACTTCCACTTCAACAATTTTAACACTGCCCTTGAAGTGGGAAGTGGAAACCAACCCGAGTAAACCCTGTAACCGTGTAAACGGTCCCTTTGACTGTTTCTTTGTAAAGATATCCGCGACATTGTCCCGACTCTTCACATACTCAATCATCAGAGACCCCTCTAGCACCTTCTTGTGTTTAGCTGCTAAGGTCGAAGCCATGTATTCTGCTTCCATAGTGGAGACAGACACTGAATCTTGCTTCTTTCTGCACCACGAAATAACTACTGATCCACACATGAAGACATAACCAGATATCGACTTCCAATCGTCTGAATCTCCCCCATAATCAGCATCTATGTAACCATGTAGATTGAAGACCGTGTCCCTCTTGTAAAAGAGACTCATATCTGAGGTGGACTTCACGTACTTCAAGTTGTTCTTAGCCGCCACCAAATGAAGCTTCCGCAGCTCTGCCATATAATGACTTACTCGGCTCGCAGCATAAGCAATATCCGGCCTTTTTGTCAGATATATGAGACTCCCAACGAGAGCCCGAAACACTAAGAGATTTGGAAGAATCTTTCCCTCATCACGTCGCAGCTTGAGACCGGTGTCTAGAGGAGTAGAGCTGCTCTTCCATTCCTGTATGCCAAACCTCTTAGGCTCCGTTCGTTTCGCAAGAATTGAGATGCAGGAATTGGAATTGACTTCAATTCCAATTCTCATAGAAATTGGAATTGAAGTCAATTTCAATTCTGTCATTCGGCTAAATGCAGGAATTCTATCATGGGAATTGAAATTAGTAATTTCACTAATCGGCTCCATATTAGAATTTTTCGTCCAAGCGCGCATTTTTCGCCCGAGAGTACATTTTTTTACCCGGGAGCATATTTTTTTGCTTGGGAGCGCAATTTTGGGCGCGCATTTTTTGCTAGGACGCACAGTTTTCGTGCTGCCGCGTAATTTTTCACTCGGATGCTCATTTTTCGCTCATGTGCGCATTTTTTAGTTCGGGCGCGCAATCCTGCTGTTCGGCTAAAATGCGCGTTACTGCGAAACATTCGCGCCCGCCGGTCGAAAAATGAGCACCCCGGCGAAAATTGTGTGCCCAGGCGAAAAATTCACGCCCCGACAAAAAAATTGCGCCCGACCAGAAAATACGCGGTCGTGCGAAAATTCGCGTCCGGGGAAAAATTGTGCATCCTGGTGAAAATTACGAACCCGGGCGAAAATGCACGCCCAGGCAAAAATGCTCGCCCAGACGAAAAATGCACACCCATACGAAAAATGGGTGCTCGGGAGGAAAATAGGGCGCCCTGTAGAAAAATGCGCGCCCGACCGAAAAAATTGCGCTGAGCGAAAAATTCGCGCCCGGGCAAAAAATGTGTGCCCGACGAAAAATGTGCACCCGGGCGAAAAATCGGCATCCGGACAAATACAATCGCATCTAGGCGAAAAATGCGCACCCGAGCCGAAAAATGTGCGCCCAGCCGAAAAATTCGCGTCAGGGCGAAAAATTCACGCTTGAGCAAAAATTTTGAATCCAGACGAAAATGCGCGCCCGAGCGTAAAATACGCACCCGAGCGAAAAATGCGCATTCGAGCGAAAAATACATGCATTGGCCAAAAAAGTGCGCTCTGGCAAAAAATACGCTTCGAGCGGGGGGGGGGGGAATACGCGCCCCGGTGGAAAATTCGCGTCCGGGCGTAAAATTCACGCATGGGAGAAAAATTCTCTCCCAGGCGTAAAATTCGCTCCCCAGCGAAAAAAATCGCCCTCAAGCGAAAAATGAGCCCGGGCGAAAGATGCGTATTCGTGGAAAAAATGCGCGCCCGAGCAAAAAAAACACGCTACGACGAAAAATGCTCGTTGTGGCGGAAAAATGCGGGTTCGCATGAAAAATGCGGGCCCGGGCGAAAAATTCGCTCCCTGGCGAAAAATGCGATCCCGGGCAGAAAATATGCTCCCCATCAAAAAATTTGCTCTTCGGCAAAAAATTCGGTCATGGGCGAACAACAAAATTTGCGTTTATGTTTTTTTGAGAAAGTCACGGACGCGCTTGTAGTGGTGAGAATCACGAATGAAGACCTCGTGAGATAAGAATTGAGGGAGTCGTGTTTCTTCTATAATCAATTCCAATGTAATTTTATGACCGCCGAACAACCACAATTGGAATTGGCAATTGAATGTCAATTCCATAGCCCCAATTCCATCAACAGGAACGGAGCCTTAATGATTCTCTTCGCATAACCCTTATCGAAAATGAGCACACTTCTCTGCTTCCCCTTCACCTCGGGAACAAGGAAATGGCGGAGCTCCACAAGATCCTTCATCTCGAACCGGATAGCTGGCTCTGCCCTGAGCTTAGCTACCTCTTCCTCCGAGTTTCCCGTGACGATCATGTCATCAACGTACAACACCACTAAGACTTCAAGCTCTTCCCTCTTTTTGACGACAAACTCGAATCCGAGTCTGAAGCAAAGTATCTGCAGAACTAGAGGTATTCTGTGATCTTTCCATATCACACCTGAGGGCCTGCTTCAAGGCATAGAGAGCATTCTTGAGCTTGCAGGCGTGTCCTGGATGTTCTTCAAATACATAACCAGGTGACTGCACCATGAAGATGTCTTTGTCAATCTCGTCTTAAAGGAACACGTTTTTCACATCGAGTGGCTAAATCCTCCACTCTTGGCAAGCCGCAAAGGCAATCACCACCCGTACCAAAGTCATCTTGGTCACAGTACTAAACATTTCTTCATAATCTTCTCCCTACTATTGTGAGAACCCTAAAGCTACAAGACAAGCCTTGTATCGCTCGATGCTGCTGTCAACCTTCTTCTTTAGTTTATAAACCCACTTGCATGTTGCAAGAGTGATGTCATCGACCTTGGCACAAGTTCCCAAGTCTCATTCTTCCTGAGGGTGGTCATCTCCTCATCCATATCATCTTCCCATTTCTTAATGTCAGTGACGTTCTCAAAGCATGATACAACTCCTGCTTATCCAAGTGACCTGCAAAGAAACATGAGACAAAACTCACCCAATTCTCGTCCATATACCAAGCTGGTGGAATAATGGTCCTTTTGGGCCTCCGCAAAGATTGACCCTAATCCACCACTTCTGCTACTTCTTCTGAACTTATTGTGATCCCGGACACACTTAGAGCAACGCTCCCTCTACTTCTAGATCCAGAAGCACCTTCCCTAGAGCTATATGTAACTGGAGCACCTGGTGACACCGACAACTCCACCAGAAGTTCCTGAGCAGCTTCACCTTGCCCTTCGTCTTCCCTTCTCTCTTGTAGTTCCACGGAGGAACTATCTTAGTATGACATCAGCTCGTCAAATACCACGTACCTAGAGACCACAAACTTCTGTGCATCGGGATCCATGCATTTCCACCCTTTCTTCATCTCATCATAACCGACGAAGACTAGCTTCCTTGCTTTCACATTTAGCTTCGTTCTGAGAGCATCTGAAACATGCATGTAGCAGGTAGACCCGAACACCCAAAGATTTTCCACATTGGGCTTCTCCTTAAACATCAGCTCATGTGGAGACTTCATGTTGTTGGGACTGAGGGGCATCCAGTTGATGACATATGTCACACAAACCATTCCCTCCGCCCAGAAAGCCCTAGGAATGCCTTTGGAATGAAGCCAGCACTTGCAAGTTTCCATTAAATGACGGATCTTCTGCTCTGCAACTCCGCTCTGTTGTGGAGAATGAGCACAAGTAAGCACCCTCCAGATTTCGTACTTCTTGCATAAGTTGGAGAATTCACTTGAGTTGAACTCTCCTCCATTATCAGTTCTCAACTTCTTGATCCGCAGACCGAGCCGGCCCTCCACAAGCTCCTTGAACTCCACAAACTTCTTGAACGCCTCTAACTTCTCTTTCAAAAAGTATACGCAAGTGTACCTCGTAAAGTCATCAACTAAAACTAGCATATACTTGCTACCTCCAAGACTGGGGGTGACGATCGGTCCTGTCAAGACACCGTGGATGCATTCCAACTATGCTTTGTATCTGTTTGCGATTTGAAGAAGCCTGGGATTAATCCTCCTTTATGTGATGATGATAATGTTGCTGAGTCTGGGATTAATCCTGCCTATCTTGGAGGTGAGCAAGCTGAAGTAGCTCAGGTGATCTATCCTCCACCAGACTTTGATATGGTACAAGCTGATATACAATCAATGTATAGCCCACCTGAGGGACAGCAAAATGTTATCATAGAGAAGGTGGTTCAGCCAGTATCTGAGGCTATACAGGAAGCTATACTGAAAGAACAAGCTGAACAAGAAGCTAGATTGTCTAAGAAGAGGTTCAGAGAGCAAGCTGAACAAAGGCCTGATTTTGAACAGTGGAGCCCCACTTCAAGGAATATTATCTTAACTGCATGGAAGGCTGCCAAGGATAATATTCACGATAGGAACAAGTGGTTTTCTGAACTAGAGTGAAGAAAGCATGAGACCAGGCAAGAAGCCATTGTGCAATACAGGAGAAAGGCTAAGATGGGAAAACTACCTCCTACTGCCCAGGAGCCTAGCAAGTACTTTCCCAAGCCTTATCATTACTTTGAGAGGCAAAAGATCAAAGCTGAAGAGCTAAAGAAGAAGGATCTTAAATGCAAGAAGCATGCTGCTGCTGAAGATGCTGAAGCCCCTGTGCAAGCAAAGATACAGACTGGGAAGGGCATAGTTATCAAGGAGGCTGAGCAGGAATAGAATAGAATTTATCTTTAGTTTACAGTTGTAATCTTTTGATGTTAAACATTCTGTAAACTTTTGTATAATGAATTTGACAAAGTTGTTAGAACAATGTGATGTGTGAAAACTCTATTACATATTTGTTCTGAGATATATGTGTGTACATATTTTGTTTAATACATGTTTATGTACTTTCCCTGATTGCATAATCCTGTTTTACATCATTCTATAATTTTGTTATGTATGATGTATATCATTAACTAAGGGCTATGACTTCTCCAAATAGGGGGAGATTGTTGGGTACATTGGTTTAAATGTACCTGATTTGAAGAAGCCTCACCCCACTCAATGATATACATCAAAATGTATTTGATGTATTTTGAGTTGCCTTGTGCAGGTTAAGTATTTGCAGGGAAAGCTGAAAGTTTTCTAAGTCCATGTATCGACACCCAGAAGGAAAGTGTTGACACTTAAGAAGACTTGTGTCGACACCCAGGCAAGCAGTGTCGACACTTGGAGTAATTGTGTCGACACCAGGGATGCAGAGTCGACACCAGACAGAAAGTGTCGACACATGAAGGCTGTGTCGACACTCATTGAAGAAATGTCCAGTGAAGAAGTGTCAACACTTAGAAGCAGTGTCGACACCCAGAGGAACTGTGTATACATCAGAAAGTGTCGACACTTGGAGGCTGTGTCGACACTCAACAAAAGTCAGCAGAGTGCAAGTATAAGTGTCGACATAATAAAGAATGTGTCGACACACAGCAGAAGACTCAACACATGAAGAAAGTGTCGACACTAGGATGTTGTGTCGACACTCAGTAAAGTTCAACAAAAATTCTAAGTCCAAGTGTCGACACAAAGGAGATGTGTCGACACTCAGTCAAAGTCTCAATAAAAGAAGAATGTGTCGACACAAGGAGCTGTGTCGACACTCAGCAAGTATCAACACAGAAGGCATGTGTCGACACCAAGAAGATGTGTCGACACTGAACAAGTTCAACACATGAAGATGTGTCGACACAAAGGAGTTGTGTCGACACTTACAAGAATTCAACTAAGTACTGAAGAACAAGAAGTTGTGTCGACACACAATATCAGTGTCGACACATGATGAAGAAGCTGTGTCGAGAAGTGAATTTTACAACACAAGGAGTTGTGTCGACACCTTGAAGGCTAGTGTCGACACTTAGTCTACTTGTGTCGACACTTAGTCTACAAGTGTCGACACTTAAAGACAGATTGTCTCGACACTTTCAGATAGTTACAGTTATTTCAAGAACTGACTGGATGACTTGATAGCTGCCATTCCAGCCGGTCTACTGCACCTGTCAGAGTTGTCAGAAAGCTGTTAGGAACCGGATCAGCCGGTCACCATGAAGAAGGCATATATATAGGCTTATTCTATCAACAGAAGAAGATGATTCAACACAGATTAACACAAATCAGTTGAAGTGATCTGAAGATCTAAGTAGTTGGAGAAAGAGAGCTCCATCCAAGAAGACAGCCGTTGGAACCAGGCTGTAAAGAAGGGTTCAGACCTAGTTCTGAATCTTAAGTTGCAGTGATTGAAGATCAGCTGCAGAGAATCAATCCTATTGTGTTCTACATTCAAGAAGCTTTGAAGAAAAGCCAAGTGAGATTGTTCTCAGCAGAGTTCTTCCAAGAACTCATCAAGAACCTATCAACTCATCTCTCTTTTCTCTGAGTTGTAGGTATATTCTTTGTATTCTTATTTTCTTGTAGGATCCTTAGGGATCTGAGTTGTAAGCCTGCAATTATAAAGACTGAGTGGTAGGGCCTGTGTGCATGAGTGTAGGAGAACTATTTATCTGAGTGTAGGCCTTGTGGCTGAGTGTAGGCCTCGTGGCTGAGTGTAGGCCTTGTGGCTGAGTGTAGGCCTTGTGGCTGAGTGTAGGTCTTTGGAGAAGACTGAGTTGTAGGGCCTTGGGCCTGAGCTGTAGGAACCTGTATGGGGGTTCTGAGTGTAAGATCTGAGGATCTGAGATAGTGGAGGAGTTTGGCCGAATCTAGTACACTACTAGATAGGAGAAGGAGGAAAGTGGATGTACCCAAACCTTGGGGAACCACTATAAATCTGTGTGTTCACTGTGTGCATGTTTGATTCTGTGATTGCTGATTGATTGCTGTGAAGAATTAGTTATAACTCTGTGATATAATCAGAATTCTGCCTAAAAAGTTTAAAAAGATTTAATCACCTATTCACCCCCCCCCCCTCTAGGTGATTAGGTCCAATTTCTTTCAAGTGGTATCAAAGCGAGGTTACTCAAAAAGGACTTAACTGTCTGAGTAGATCCTGTTGGTAGATTCAGTATAAGTAAAGTGCAGAATCAAGAAAATCAAGAAACATGGGTTCAACAGAGAATCATAAGGAACTTGGATATATGAAGTTGCCCATTTGCAGAAAAGAAATTTTTGGCATCTGGAAAGAAAGGGTGAGACTATTTATGGAAGCCTCAGACCCTAGGATATATATCACAGTTAAAGAAGGGTCATATGTGCCTATGAAGGTTTCAGTCCTGGATGCAAATCAGAGAACACCTAAAGACTTCTCTGAAATGACAAAAGATGAGATAATTCTAGCCACAATGGACAATAGGGCTCAGAATATCATTGTGAGTGTCATAGATGATGCTACCTTTCAGAACTTGATACACTGTAAGACATCTAAGGAGATGTAGGATACTCTTATAGTGTACATGGAGGGTTCAGAAGAAGTGAGACATGATAGAAAGTCTTTGTTAAATCAAGAATATGAAAGTTTCAGGCAAGGTAGGTCTAATAGCATAACAGAATGCTATAAGAAGTTCTATAGGATTGTCAACGAGCTGATGTCCTATGGAAGAGAATTCAGTAATTATGAGTCAAATGATAAGTTCTTGAGGTCCCTAACAAAGGATTGGGACACCAAGATCTGTGTCATAAGGGAAATGACAAAGTTAGCAGATATCCCTCCTCCAACACTGTTTGGAAAACTGCTATCCTATGAAATGCAGTTGATGGTAAGGAAAGAAGAGGAGAAGACTACCAGAATTGAGAATAAAGGAAGAACAGTGGCATTCAAGACAGAAGCCACCAGAAAATACAGAAGTAAGTCTCCATCTCCACCTCCAAAAGTGGCTGAGACTGAGTCAGATGATTCAGAAAGCAGAAAGTCTGAAAGCAGTGAAAGTGATGAGGACTTTGCAGCCTTCACAAGACACTTTTAGAAGTTCCTAAAGAAGAAACAGTGGAGGACTAAGACATCCACAACACAGAGGTCATCAAAGAATGACAGAAGAAAGCCCAAGTCAAATAGAACTTCATCTTCAAAGATAGTTTGTTATTGTTGTAACAAACAAGGACATGTTGTTGCTGACTGTCCTGAGAAGAGAAAAGAATCTACTGATAAGAAAAAGACACAATTCAAGGGCAAGAAGGAAAGGTCTTTTGTTGCCAAGAAGGACAAAGGCATGTCAGACATGTCCTCTTCAGAAACTGAGTCAGAAGCTGAAGCTTACATAGGACTGTTTGCTGAAGAAGAAGAAGAGGAGTTCATCCAGATAATGAACTCTATATATGAGTAAGAGGACAGTCAGTGCCAAGGACTGATGGCATTATCAGAAGGTGACAAAATCCAGGAGCAGACTGGACCTAGTAAGGTACAAAATTGTTCTTTAAGTTCTATTTCTGGTGCTAGTTCAGATTCAGTTACATCTGCATCAAATGATGCCAGTGGATCTGAATCAGAAGGGGATATTCATCAATTGATTGATGAATATAGAGTTCTGTTGCAAGCTTTTAATAAGAGCAAGTCCCTAGCCAAGAGTCAGGCAAAGGAAATTGCTAGTCTCAAAGTGGCTGCAACTGATTCTGAGAAGATGATTGATCAAAAACTAAATGAAATAGCCAGACTGAAGCACATAACTGTGATTCAGATGGGGACTATAACATTTAAGAATGATCAAATCAAAAGTCTGGAGATTAGTCTTCAGAAAGAGAGAGACATTGTTACAAGGTTTTCTAAACCTAAGTCTGTTCTACCTTTGATTGATGAGTTTATACCTCACAAGGGTAAAACTGGATTAAGGTTTACTAACCCTGCTAGAACTGTCAAGTCCAAGTCTAAGGGCAAAGCCCCAGCTCTCAACAAGCCAGCTGTACATAAAACAGCTATGGATGTACCTAAGCAAAGGTACAATAGATTTGAGTGCTGGTGCTATGGCAAGGTAGGCCACTTTGTCATGGACTGTTGGCACAATGCAAGTGCCAAAGTGAGTAGCAAACTGCCTGTTGGAAAATCTGCAGGTAGCTTTGTTAGGAGGCAAACTAACCAGTACCAAGGACCCAAGAATTCTTTGGGTTCTAAGGTCAACTAATCTGTTTTGCAGGTAAGTCCAAGTATCCATGCCCCAATATGGTACTTGGATAGTGGATGTTCCAGACACATGACTGGAACTAGGGGATTGCTAAAGGACTTCACACCAATCAAGGATGGTCCTAAAGTCACCTTTGGTGGTTCTGAAAAAGGAATCATCAAGGGTTTTGGTAACATTTCTAGCTCTCATATAACTATTACTCAAGTGACTTATGTTAAAGGTTTGAAACATAACCTTATTAGTATAAGTAAACTGAGTGATTTAGGATATGACATCTCATTTGTTAAAGATGGTTGTCATATCAGGAGGTCAAATGATCAAGAGATCATTTTGACAGGTTATAGAAAGAGGAATGTCCATTGCCTAGACATTATGTGTGAGAATAATGGTTCTCCAGTGTGTCTTGTAGCTGATGAGAAAGTCTCTCATTGTGTCAAA
Organism: Platanthera guangdongensis; assembly: GCA_039583875.1. NCBI lineage: Eukaryota > Viridiplantae > Streptophyta > Magnoliopsida > Asparagales > Orchidaceae > Platanthera > Platanthera guangdongensis. Next base: position 137,045,584 of record CM077159.1, on the reverse strand, counting down.
TGGCATAAGAGGCTAGCCCATCTTAACTACAAGACAATTGGCCAACTCTATAGCAAAGAGTTAGTGAGGAATGGTGCTCAAGTTAAGTGTATTAAAGATGGAATATGCTCAGCTTGTCAAAAGGGCAAGCAGACTAGATCCACCTTTAGTAGCAATGAAAACAAAGATGTTGTGAGGTGCTTATACCTCTTGCATATGGATCTCTTTGGTCCTATGCCAGTTCACAGCCTAGGTAGGAAGGTCTATACCTTTGTGGTTGTAGATGACTAATCAAGGTTTTCCTGGGTGTTCTTCCTTAGACAGAAATTTGAAACACCTAGTATCTTCTATAGCTTTGTCAAACAAATTCAGAATGAACTAGACAGTACAGTGGTCAAGATAAGAAGTGACCATGGTACTGAATTCCAGTCTGATAGTATGACAAAACTATGTGAAGAATTTGGGATATTTCAGGAATTTTCTTCACCAAGAACACCTCAGCAAAATGGCATTGCTGAGATGAAAAATAAAACCTTGATTGAGGCTGGTAGAACCCTATTAAGTGACACATCTCTCCCAGAATATTTCTGGGCTGAGGCAGTTAATACTGCATGCCATGTAATTAATAGGGCTACCATTACTAAGAGCCACTATAAGACCCCCTATGAGATTGTGAAAGGCAGAAAACCAAATCTATCCTATTTCAGGATCTTTGGTTGTAAGTGCTTTATACTTAACAATGGTAAGTCTTACTTGACTAAGTTTGCTGCCAAATCCCAAGAGCGGATCTTTGTTGGGTACAACAACAATAGTAAGGCTTATAGAGTCTACAACTTGTCTACTCAAGTTGTAGAAGAGTCAGTACATGTAGTATTTGATGAAGCTAGACTTATTAACCATGAGTTGTCTAGTAGTATTTGCAGCTCCACAGGTGTGACTGAGAAGATGGACAAGCTCACTATAGAAGAAGGACCTACTGCAAGACAGCAAGTAGAAGATAGTGGTTGTTGTCCAGGGGGAGTACTACATGCACCTAATGCAGAAGAAGACCAAGGAGTGCAGCAAGATGAAGAAGCTGAAGGAGTTCAACCGTCAGGATGCCTCCAGCTAATAGACATCTAAGAGATCATCCAACAGATCAAATCGTTGGTGATATAAGACAAGGGGTACAAACAAGGAGCAGAAATCTGAGTGCAGCACTCTACTCCAGTTTTCTATCCCAAGTTGAGCCAAAGAAATTTGAAGAAGCCATCCTATACCCTCATTGGATTGAGGCAATGCAAGAAGAGCTGAATCAGTTCAAGAGATGCAAAGTCTGGGAGCTTGTTCCTAAACCAAAAGACCACAACATAATTGAGACCAAGTGGATCTTTAGGAACAAGATGGATGAACATGGAGTGATTGTCAAGAACAAAGAAAGACTGGTTGCTAAGGGATATATGCATGAAGAAGGTATTGACTTTGATCAAACCTTTGCTCCAGTAGCCAAACTGGAAGCCATAAGGATGTTCCTGGCCTATGCAACCTATCAAGGATTTAAAGTTTACTAAATGGATGTTAAGTCAGCCTTTCTGAATGGTAATCTAAAGGAAGAGGTCTATGTGGAACAGTCATCAGGTTTTGTTGATTCAACTCAACCTAATTATGTCTATAGACTTAGGAAGGCTTTGTATGGGTTAAAACAATCCCCTAGGGCTTGGTATGAAACCCTGTCCAGTTTCCTCATTGAGAATAAATTCACAAGGGGGAAAATAGACAAGACTCTATTCCTTAGGGAATCCAGAGGCAAGATCATACTAGTCCAAATATATGTAGATGACATAATATTTGGGTCTACTGAAAGTAGTCTTTGCAAAAAGTTTGCAAAACTTATGCAAGGACAATTTGAGATGAGCAGTATGGGGGAACTTAAGTTCTTCTTAGGTCTCCAAGTTAGACAGACTGAGAATGGTTTATCCATATGCCAGTCTAAGTTCACCCTAGAACTGATAAGGAAGTATGGTATGGATTCATCCAGTACCATGAAGACTCCTATGGGGTCAAGTATGTCTCTTAGCAAAGATGATGCAGGGAAACCTGTAGATAAGACTTTGTATAGAGGGATAGTTGGCTCCCTACTCTATTTGACTGCAAGTAGACCAGATATCTTGTATGCTACATGTGTCTGTGCTAGGTACCAAGCATGCCCTAAAGAGTCTCATTTGACAACAGTCAAAAGGATACTGAGATATCTAAAGGGCACACCTTATCTAGGCCTTTGGTACCCTAGGAATGGGGACTTTGAACTGATAGGTTATTCAGATGCAGATTTTGCAGGCTGCAAAGAAGATAGGAAGAGTACAACTGGTACCTGTCAATTCCTAGGTGGAAGACTGATTTCATGGAGTAGCAAAAAGCAAACAAGTGTGGCTATCTCCACTGCAGAATCAGAGTACGTGGCTGCAGGAAGTTGATGTGCTCAACTTCTATGGATACAACATCATTTTCATGATTATAGTATTCAGGTAAGAAGAACACCTCTATTTTGTGATTCTACTAGTGCTATATCTATTGCAAACAATCCTGTTTCCCATAGTAAAACTAAACACATTGAAATAAAATATCATTTTCTAAGGGAACATGTAGAAAAAGAAGATATTTCATTGGAGTATGTTAATACAGATAATCAACTAGCTGACATGTATACTAAGCCTTTAGAAGAAACCAAATTCAATAGGTTTAAAATTGAATTAGGCATGATAAACTTAGAATAAGTTTACAGAAATGACTAAGTAAAATAGTGTCGACACACAGAGTTGTCTGTGTCGAGACAGAAAATTGGTGTCGACACTTCAGAGAAAAGGTGTCGACACATCTAGTAAGTTGGTGTCGACACTTCAGAGAATTAGTGTCGACACATGATAAGTAGGCATCGACACATCCAAGGTGGTGTCGACACTTAGGCTTTACTCAGAATTAGTAAAGTAAAGTCTCGACTAGGTGTCGAGCTAAGTGGTGTCGACACATAAACAAGTGTCGACACATATGTTCTGTCGACTATACTTGTGTCGACACATAGGTGTCGAGACATTATAAGTCTGTGTCGGCACTTTTCAGCAGTGTCGACACAATTTGAGTTTGTTGACGCACCCTTTCATCTTCAATCCTAGAAAGGTATAAATAGGATTTCGCCATTGTCTGTCGACACGCTCACCAAAGTTTCGAGACCAAACTTGTGTGTCAGCACCTCTCTTCTCTCACTTCAAATTCTTCAAACCCTAATGGCGCCAAATCTCGAAGAGAACGTCAATGAAGGCTATGAACTGGTGCGGCATGCTTTTGATGACGCAGAATCAGAGATCAAGGATGTGGTAACCCTAGTTGCAAACTCAGGGTTAGATTTTCTTGTTTCAGAGCCGATAAAGATCTGGAAGAAAGAAATTCTAGAATTTCTAAATGGAGCAACCCTAGACGAATCTGGATTCAAGATAAAGTCAAGGGTTCATGGAGAAAAGGTGAAGATCTCACCTACAAATCTGAGAAAGATACTTCAGTTACCAAGGACTAAGGAAGAAGAGAATGTTTCTGCTTCTAAAACTAGGGAAGCATTAACTTGGTGTGGTTTGGATTCCAATATGAAAATTGGATCAGTGTTCAATAGAAAGGGGATGAACAACCAAGGCAAATTTCTCTCAGAAATTGTTGGTAAGGTGATCTTGAGTAAGCCTGGAGGGCATGACAGGGTATCAGCCCATATGTTCAGTCTCATGACAAGGATTATCTTCACACTGCAAACTGATTGGTATGTAGTAGTATTTGAGAAGATAAAGGAGAGCCTAAAGAAACCCAATTTGGGTAGGATACTAAGTCTTTACTTGGCTGGTAGTATACCAAAAGTAATGAGCCAAGCTGCTGGATCTAAAATAAATCACATGAGGAAGATGTACATGAGACTCTTCTCAAGATGGGATAGGGTCTTGACCAAGGAATTACCAACACCTGAAAAGGTAACACCTCAAAAGAAGAAGAAGAAGAAGATAGCCCCAGTGGCTCAAGAATCATCCAGCAGTTCAGAAGAGCATGTTGTCTTCACTACTGATGCAGAAGACACTGGAGATGCTGGAAAGTCTCCAGCTCAACAAGATGATGCAGACAGGCAGGGGGAGCTACCACAGGCTAGCCCTCTTCACCAGGATTCTATCCAGGGGGAGCCTCTAATAGTGGAAGAGCCAACTCCACTAGAAAGTGAACAAGCCACTCAAATCATTCTTGAGGTACTCACTGAAATCAATAACTTAGTTTTCCCTATAGAGGATACTATTTTGTCTGATTCATTAAATAATGTTAATCAGCAACCTCAGATTGATAGTCAACCCCCAGATGTTGTCATGGAGGACACATCTGTTGCAGCTCAAGTTGTATCTGATCAAGTTGTTGATGAGACAAGGGATTCTTCATCACAACCTCAACAAGAGTTTACAATGGAAGATCTCTTCCTTAATCTGGACCAAACAGACTTTGAGAAGGAAAGTGTTGTTGCTGAGGGGGTGAATGCTCATGTTGAGGGGGAGCAAGTAGTAATTGTTGAAGAAACTGCAAGGAAAGAGCCTGAGAAGCCAAAGGATGTTGAGGAGCTACCTAGGGAGAAAGTAGAAATAGCAAGCACATCAGCATCTGAAGATGAGGAGGCTGCCAGAGCTAAAAAGAGAAAGTTTCAAGTCTTCAAGAGGAGAAGCCAAAATTATAAGAAAGCTCTACAAACCATTGCACCACAGCCTATATCACAGCCAGCACCATCTGTTGATTACAGTTCTCTGATGGTTGCCATGCAGATAAAACTTGATGAGCACAGGAAAGCAATTGAAACATATATGGATGAGGGGCATAAGTCTCTACAGTTTGATCTGGCCCAGGACATAAAGTCTATTAGATTTGAGATGAATCTAAATAAGAAGGAGATGACTGACTGCTTCCACAAGGGAGGGAATGTAGTAGTCTATCTAGCAACTCATCAAGAAAAGATCAAAACACAAGTGGATGACCTTGTAGTGAAGCAAGGATATGTTCTGGAGAACCAGCTCAGGATGAATGACAATTTGACTGCTTCTCACAATGCAATTGTCACAGAGATGAAGAATATAGCTGCTGGACAGACTACAGCTAATGCTACTGCTAAGGCAGAGTTTGATAAAGCTTTACAAGAGAGCATAACTGTTGTTACTTCTGCTATTGAAAACTCTCAGAAGTTGATTACTGAAAAACTCCAAAGGTTAAAACCTTTCTACAAGGATGGAGTCAATTATCTAAATGCCCAAATCAGATTTCAGAAAGATGATTTAAGAGATCATATTGAAAGAGAAGTCATAAAGGGGGAGAGGGTGTTAGTCAAAGCAGGCTCTGATCATGCAAAATGGATTTCCAATTCCATCAGAGCCACTCTTGGTTATCCTCCTTTATGTGATGATGATAATGTTGCTGAGTCTGGGATTAATCATGCCTATCTTGGAGGTGAGCAAGCTGAAGTAGCTCAGGTGATCTATCCTCCACTAGACTTTGATATGGTACAAGCTGATAAACAATCAATGTATAGCCCACCTGAGGGACAGCAAAATGTTATCATAGAGAAGGTGGTTCAGCCAGTATCTGAGGCTATACAGGAAGCTATACTGAAAGAACAAGCTGAACAAGAAGCTAGATTGTCTAAGAAGAGGTTCAGAGAGCAAGCTGAACAAAGGCCTAATTTTGAACAGTGGAGCCCCACTTCAAGGAATATTATCTTAACTGCATGGAAGGCTGCCAAGGATAATATTCACGATAGGAACAAGTGGTTTTCTGAACTAGAGTGAAGAAAGCATGAGACCAGGCAAGAAGCCATTGTGCAATACATGAGAAAGGCTAAGATGGGAAAGCTACCTCCTACTGCCCAGGAGCCTAGCAAGTACTTTCCCAAGCCTTATCATTACTTTGAGAGGCAAAAGATCAAAGCTGAAGAGCTAAAGAAGAAGGATCTTAAATGCAAGAAGCATGTTGCTGCTGAAGATGCTGAAGCCCCTGTGCAAGCAAAGATACAGACTGGGAAGGGCATAGTTATCAAGGAGGCTGAGCAAGAATAGAATAGAATTTATCTTTAGTTTACAGTTGTAATCTTTTGATGTTAAACATTCTGTAAACTTTTGTATAATGAATTTGACAAAGTTGTTAGAACAATGTGATGTGTGAAAACTCTATTACATATTTGTTCTGAGATATATGTGTGTACATATTTTATTTAATACATGTTTATGTACTTTCCCTGATTGCATAATCCTGTTTTACATCATTCTATAATTTTGTTATGTATGATGTATATCATTGACTAAGGGTTATGACTTCTCCAAATAGGGGGAGATTGTTGGGTACATTGGTTTAAATGTACCTGATTTGAAGAGGCCTCATCCCACTCAATGATATACATCAAAATGTATTTGATGTATTTTGAGTTGCCTTGTGCAGGTTAAGTATTTGCAGGGAAAGCTGAAAGTTTTCTAAGTCCATGTGTCGACACCCAGAAGGAAAGTGTCGACACTTAAGAAGACTTGTGTCGACACCCAGGCAAGCAGTGTCGACACTTGGAGTAATTGTGTCGACACCAGGGATGCAGAGTCGACACCAGACAGAAAGTGTCGACACATGAAGGCTGTGTCGACACTCATTGAAGAAATGTCCAGTGAAAAAGTGTCAACACTTAGAAGCAGTGTCGACACCCAGAGGAACTGTGTCTACATCAGAAAGTGTCGACACTTGGAGGCTGTGTCGACACTCGGTAAAAGTCAGCAGAGTCCAAGTATAAGTGTCGACATAATAAAGAATGTGTCGACACACAGCAGAAGACTCAACACATGAAGAAAGTGTCGACACTAAGATGCTGTGTCGACACTCAGCAAAGTTCAACAAAAATTCTAAGTCCAAGTGTCGACACAAAGGAGATGTGTCGACACTCAGTCAAAGTCTCAACAAAAGAAGAATGTGTCGACACAAGGAGCTGTGTCGACACTCAGCAAGTATCAACACAGAAGGCATGTGTCGACACCAAGAAGATGTGTCGACACTGAACAAGTTCAACACATGAAGATGTGTCGACACAAAGGAGTTGTGTCGACACTTACAAGAATTCAACTAAGTACTGAAGAACAAGAAGTTGTGTCGACACACAATATCAGTGTCGACACATGATGAAGAAGCTGTGTCGAGAAGTGAATTCTACAACACAAGGAGTTGTGTCGACACCTTGAAGGCTAGTGTCGACACTTAGTCTACTTGTGTCGACACTTAGTCTACAAGTGTCGACACTTAAAGACAGATTGTCTCGACACTTTCAGACAGTTACAGTTATTTCAAGAACTGACTGGATGACTTGACAGCTGCCATTCCAGCCGGTCTACTACACCTGTCAGAGTTGTCAGAAAGCTGTTAGGAACCGGATCAGCCGGTCACCATGAAGAAGGCCTATATATAGGCTTATTCTGTCAACAGAAGAAGATGATTCAACACAGATTAACACAAATCAGTTGAAGTGATCTGAAGATCTAAGTAGTTGGAGAAAGAGAGCTCCATCCAAGAAGACAGCCGTTGGAACCAGGCTGTAAAGAAGGGTTCAGACCTAGTTCTGAATCTTAAGTTGCAGTGATTGAAGATCAGCTGCAGAGAATCAATCCTATTGTGTTCTACATTCAAGAAGCTTTGAAGAAAAGCCAAGTGAGATTTTTCTCAGCAGAGTTCTTCCAAGAACTCATCAAGAACCTATCAACTCATCTCTCTTTTCTCTGAGTTGTAGGTATATTCTTTGTATTCTTATTTTCTTGTAGGATCCTTAGGGATCTGAGTTGTAAGCCTGCAATTATAAAGGCTGAGTGGTAGGGCCTGTGTGCCTGAGTGTAGGAGAACTATTTCTCTGAGTGTAGGCCTTGTGGCTGAGTGTAGGCCTTGTGGCTGAGTGTAGGCCTTGTGGCTGAGTGTAGGCCTTGTGGCTGAGTGTAGGTCTTTGGAGAAGACTGAGTTGTAGGGCCTTGGGCCTGAGCTGTAGGAACCTGTTTTGGGGTTCTGAGTGTAAGATCTGAGGATCTGAGATAGTGGAGGAGTTTGGCCGAATCTAGTACACTACTAGATAGGCGAAGGGGGAAAGTGGATGTACCCAAACCTTGGGGAACCACTATAAATCTGTGTGTTCACTGTGTGTATGTTTGATTCTGTGATTGCTGATTGATTGCTGTGAAGAATTAGTTATAACTCTGTGATATAATCAGAATTCTGCCTAAAATGTTTTAAAAGATTTAATCACCTATTCACCCCCCCCCCCCCTCTAGGTGATTAGGTCCAATTTCTTTCAGTAGGTCTTGAAGGAAACCGAGAGATCTTGCGGGATCTGTGTTGTAAGCTCGTACGAGTTGAGGATTTGAGAAATGTCTTGTCCAACAAACTGTTAAAAAGGTGGGAGGGACAGTGGATGTATCCATAATTTGGGGAACAACTATAAATCTTGTGTGTACTATGTGATTGTCTTGAAAGCAAGCTAACTAAGCTAACTCACAATACACTAAGGTAAAGACAGTCATAAAAGACAAAAAAACTATTCACCCCCTAGGTGTTTAGCTATCCTTAAAACTAATGACTTTCAAGTGGTATCAGAGGGAGGTTGCTCTAAAAGGACTTAACAATCTGAGTTGATCTCCAAGGATAGCTAAAAGGTTTATACTTATGGGTTCAGGAGTGAACTATAAGGAGTGGTGCTCAATGAAACTTCAAGTCTGCAGAAAGGAAGAGACCTTCATGGGAAAGAAGGAGAAGAGTTGGAGTCAGAGTGACTCATCTTCCTCAGAGTCTGAAGAAGAAGAAGAAGAAGCCATCATTGGGATACTTACTGTTATTGTAGTTAAAGTTGAATACTATCCAAATGCAAGGATAGAGATTAGGGCCCTTTTGTCAAATTCAAGCAGTGACACTGAGGAGGATGAAGATGACATTAACTGCTATGGCTGATGGCCATGTCAGATAAAGAATCCTGCCAGGATCAGCCTGATCCAGAAAAGGTATATTCTCTACCTGGTTCTTGTAGTTCAGATTATGAGACAAGTTCAGATTCTGATACATCCTCATCCTGTGATGATGATAAGTCAGAATCTGAGAAAGATATCAATCAATTGATTGACAAGTATGGTGTCTTTTTGTAGGCTTTGAGAACAAGCAAGAAGTTGGCCAAGAAGCAGGCTGCGGAGATTATCTCCATACAGCTAGCTGCTTCTCAGCACCCTGACTCAAAATATTTGATGGAATAGAAAATAAGGGAAGTCTGCCAACTAAAGGTCATCTCAAGCACACAGATTGAGACCATAAGCCAGAAAGACAAAATCATCTTGGATCTTGAAGAGAAACTCCTAAAAGAGAAAAAGATTGTGGCTAGTTTTTTCAAAGCCCAAAATAGTGTTACCATTGATTGACTCCTTCACCTCTCAAAAAGATAAGAGGGGTTTAAAGTTCAAGTGGAATTCTAGAGTTGCCCATTCCAAAGGGAAAGGCAAAGCTCTTATACTGCCTCAGGCCACCTTTCACAAGGTAATACTCCCTCCTAACAGGTATGGCCAAGACTGCATGTTTGATCACTAGAAGATTGAGGATTCTCCTTGTAAGAGTACAAGTGTATCTTGTAATGGAAGAAGGAAGGACATGAGTTTGAGTGCATAGAAGGCTTCACATGAAGAAGTCCAAATGACCCATCATGGACCATTTGTATTTGGTGCTCCAGCCCCTACACTCAAGGAGAAGGCAGTGGCTTATTCTCAGGCTCTTCCCGCAAAAACCCAGACCAAGGGTAAGTTAATCAGTAAGGCTAACTTGGCTAGCTCTAAGGTCATTAATAACATGTCAACTACAAAGAAGACTGTTGTTGATGAAACTCAGAGTAAGCACAGAAGTTCTATTGGCAGACTCACCTTTAGTCAGATTTTTTGCTGAAAGAAATAAGAAGAAGGCTTCAACACTCCCCTCTGAACATGCAGCTAGTGATGCCTTGCACACTTCAAACACTGTTCAGAAAAAGAGATATAACATCCATGAGTGTTGGTGTTGTAGTAAAGTAGGTCACTTTGCCATAAATTGTTGGCACAACCCTAGTGTGCCAAGGGCAAGGGTGAGTCTTCCTGATATAACAGGTGTAGGTAGACATGTGCATTTTTATGCTAATAAGAGCCTAGGATCCAATTCATTTTGGGGTCCTAAGGTATACTAATCTGTTTTGCACGATAGTCCAAGTGCCCATACCCCCATGTGGTACTTGAACAGAGGTTATTCCAGGCATAATATTGGAATAAGGTGATATCTTAAAGATCATACTCCAGTGAGGAATGGACCTAAGATCTGCAGTTGTGAAGTTGAAGATGGATAAACAGACCATCAAGGATACTACTCTTACTGCCCAAGTGGAAGAGGATGGTGTGATATTGTGTGCATTCCTGAAGAAGGACAGTGCACAAGTCTTTGGTAAAGATCTTCAAGTTGTATCTGACTGGATAAACAGGCCAGTAGGATCCAGTAATTGAAGCTATAAGATGTCTGACTGATGGGACACAGTATTGTTATCATGTCAGCAGAACAGTGAGAAGAAGTGAGAAGAAAAAGCAGGTTGTACTCATCACTGAGGAAAACACTAAAAGCATCTATTCTAAGAGTAGTAAGGAAGGGGCACATGATTCTCAGCTGAAAAGACCTTCAATCCTCAACTGATAAGATTCTCATGTGGTATCCTCAGCTGTCAGATTCTTTTGAGAAAACAAAAAGAGATAAGAGTGCTCAGGTTTCAATATCTTCTGAACCTGCAGTAAAGAATGTCCAAGTTAGTAAGTATTGTGGACAGTATCTGTGTAAATATTAAAGGGGAGACTGTCAAGCTAGATGCTCCTGTTGATGGAGAGAAAGTTCAGACTAGGTTGCTGAACAAGCTTGAGTCTTACCTAGTGTACCTCCAGCACATAATAAATCAGAAGAATACTGCTGAAGATCAGAATGTCCCTGCAGACAGTGCTGGGGTTGAGGAGTAGACTACCCAGATGGTTGTACCTACTGTGGGAGAGCAAGTACAATCAGTTTATGAACAGCTGGATTGCTCCAGCTATAGTTGATACTGTAACACCCCCTATCCGTCGTATATCATATAGCAGTAGGTCCGGCCGCGGCCCGACGCCATAAACCACAGACAGACCGGGTGGTTACTCAATGGAAACCATCCAACCAATCATAACGTCCTACACAGAGCATTCTAGCGGAAGCAGTTTATAAGTTGCAATTAAGAACCCAGCACAAAAGCATGAATGTCCAATAATACACCAATTAGGAATGTAGTACATACACAAGTACATGTCTTAAGGCCTTACAAAATGGTTTACTTCAAATTAAATGTTTTACAAACCACGGCACGCAGGCCGGTCATACATGAACAAAAGCAAGTAAACACTCCAATTAAACCTTCGAGGGCCGGCTTTGCAATTTCAGCTTTAGCCCGCTATTGACCGCTCGGTCCAGCAGCACCTGCAAGCAATAAACCACCACACGGTGGTAAACAAAGGCAACGGTCAGCAATGATGACCAAATTATAACGATCCTGCCCCCGTCTCGGGGCGGCAATGCTCCTTCCCTGCACTTTAATAGTATAACCAAGCAATATAGTATTGTCACAACAACACAGGCGTAGGCACGCATGGCCACACACCCCGTGCACTCAGGGCACATTTTTGGTGATCACGGTCAAGTCCGTCAGCTCAGCACCATCCCTTTGGACGGCCAAATAATGAGCATTTTGTCTTCCCGGCATGGGTCACGGTAATTAAAAACATAGACCGACGAAGACCCTCATCTATGCCAACGGCTCTAACCGAACGACATAGAACGGGTACGGTTCCGCCTGCCCGTTGCTCACACCGCAACGTTAATTAAAAACATATGCGCGGGTCAAACATCTCCCGAGTCCCGTTTCCGTCACACAATTTCACATATCCAGGTTATGTTCCAGTTGGCTCCGAGGCCACCAAGTTGGCAAGATCACGCATCCGCCCAGTTTTTCGGGTGCACCTTAGGGTTAATCCCCAAGGCTCCCTGTTGCAATCTACCACGTAAAAAACCCGAAAAACAATCAATCGCACGGAGTCTTCTCCGGCATTTATGCAATGCAACATCACCGATCTAGACCAACATGTCCGGGTAGGTTTCACACATCATGCCTATGTCCGTTCTCGTTTACGGACTCTACACAACGGGGACTATTCATGTCTACCCGAAGGAACGCCTCAACTCACCGCAAACTCGCTTGAGCGGGCTTCCTATGCAGAAGAAGGAGAGCTTCACATGCTCAAGAAGAGAATCGTTACCCTAGCGTTCTTCCTTGGCGCCATGGAAATGTAAGCGGATGAAAAGCACCGCACTCTCTTTTCCTCCGTAGATCCGAAGCTGGTTCGTGATTTGGAGCTCTGAAGCTCCTCCAATGGCCGGATCTACGCTTCTTCTTCCTCCTTTGCTCTCCTCTCTCTAGACTTTAGAAAGAGAACCCCTCAAGTGAAATGATGGTTTCAAGGGTCCAATCCCATGTATATCCAAGCACTAACAGCCCCCAGCCGTTAGATCGCGAATTAAAGAAATGAAGGGCCACGATCCAGATCTAAAATGCAGAATCTGGGCCGAACACGGCCTGTGACACGCCCGTGTCCAGGGCCGTGTCCCTCATTCGCCGTCAAAATCGACGCGTCTGTAAAAACACACGGGCATCAGACACGCCCGTATTCGACCTGACACGCCCGTGTTCCAACTGACACGACCGTGTGGTCGGCCGTGTACCCCCATCGACACAGTCCCGAAAACAACCCAAGACTCACACGGGTCTTAGACACGCCCGTGTCCTAGCCCGTGTCTAACTCGAACACGCCTGGGCTCCAGGCCGTGTTCACGGTCTCGACACTTCGTCGAGCGAAGTTCGTCGACTGCCTGACACGGCCTTGGACACGCCCGTGTCCTAGGCCGTGTGCCTTGTCTCGACACATCATCGAGCGAAAATGTCGACACCCCGGGCCGATCGTCGACACGGGCTCGACACGCCCTGAGACACGCCTGTGTCTCAGGTCGTGTTCTCTGCTCGACGATCGTCGACTCCAAAATCGTCGACCTCTCGAACAAATCGTCGACTCCAGCCTGACACGCCCTGGGAAACGCCCGTGTCCCAGGCCGTGTGCCCCCTGCCAGATTCCAAATTTGGCCCAAAACGCCTCTCGTCGCTCCTTTGAGTTTCGGGGCGTTACAACTCTCCCCCTCTTAAAAGAATTTCATCCACGAAATTACATAAAAAAAGATAAGGACAAAACCAAAATTTGTACCTAAGCGGAACAACTCCGGATACTCGTCAAGCATAGTCTGCTCTCGCCTCAAGAGAGCTACTCTCGACCGCAATTGTCCCATCGGACCTTGACCATCCTGATCTCTTTATTGCGTAGCCGCTTGACCTCCGAATCCTCAAACCACTAAGCTCCACGGAAAGCTTCAACCGATAGGCTGCTTCGTAACCTCGCTCCAGAACCTCAAACGGCCCAAGGTACCTCGGGCTTAGCTTTTTCAATCGATGCACTCGCGAGACACCCTTGAACGGCTTGATCTTTAAGTACACCCAATCGCCCACAGCGAACACCACGTTCCTGTGCTTGGCATTATAGTACTTTGCCTAGCGGTCCTGAGTGATTAACAACCTTTCCCGAATGGTACGAACCAAAGACGTAGCATCATCCACCTCTTGGCGCTTGTACAACTTTGACTCACCCGTTTCTAACCAAGACAACGGCGTGCGACATTTTCTACCATAAAGGGCCTCAAAGGGCGCCATTTGAATACTCGCCTGGTAGCTATTGTTGTACGCAAACTCCACCAAATAAATATGGTCTTCCCATTGCTTTCCAAAGTCCAAGACACACATGCGGGGCATGTCTTCCATAGTTCTATTGACCCTCTCGGTCTGCCCATCCGTTTGCGGATGGAAGGCTGTGCTGAATTTTAACTTTGTTCCCAACATTTGCTGCACTAGCCTCCAATCCTTGGACGTGAACCGCCCATATCGGTCACTCACAATGCTGCGGGGCACACCTTGAAGCCGCACTATATTATCCACATACAGTTTTGCCAACTTCTCCACCGGATCATCCTTCCTATGCGGAATGAAATGCGACACCTTCGTTAGCCGATCTACGACCACCCAAATGGCGTCGTTTCCCCTTTTGTTACCTTGGAGAACCGTGCACATAGTCCATAGTGATGTCGTTGAATTTCCACTCTGGAATAGGTAAGGACTTCCGAAATCCTCCCGGCTTTTGGCACTCCGCCTTCACCAAGGCGCAAGTTTGGCACCTTGCCACGTAGAGCGTCACATCCTTCTTCAAACCCGGCCACCAAACAGTTTCTTAACGTCGCGGTACATCTTTGTGCTCCCCGGGTGAATCGAGTACTTGGTATGGTGCGCCTCGTATAACAAATCCTCACGCAAACTGCCCACGCTTGGGACGTAAAGACGACCGTCTATCCAAAGCAATCCATCCACAACTTCATATTGGGAATTTGACCCATGCAGAGCTTCAACCATGAGCTGCTTCATGTGGTCATCCAAATTCAAAGCATGCCGAATCCGATCAGCCAGGTCATAATGAACTTCAGTCCCAAAACAATAGTGCTTCAGCGCTTGACTGCTTAACAACGCAAAAGATCTCCACCTCTTCTAACTTCCGAACCAACCACTCTTTATAAACCGACAGCCAATTGGCTTGAGCTGGGGCCCGGCGACTCAACGCGTCCACAACCGCATTGCCCTTACTAGGCACGTAGTGGATCTTAAATGTATAGTCTCACAGGAACTCCATCCATCTACGCTGCCGCATACTCAGGTCTTTTTGATCAATCAAATACTTCAGGATCTTGTGATCGGTGTAGATATCAATTTTCACACAGTACAAATAATGTCTCGACAGCTTCAAGGCAAAAATCACGGCCGCTAACACCAAGTCATGGACCGGATAGTTCCCCTCGTACACCTTCAGCTGTCTCGAGCCATAAGCTATCACACTTCCATGTTGCAACAGCACACAACCCAAACCACTGCCCGAAGCACCACTATAAATCTCATAACCTTCGGTCCCACTCGGCGAACTCAGCATAGGCGCCGTGGTCAACCGACATTTGAACTCCTCAAAAGCTCGCGCGCACTCCGGCGTCCAAACGAACTTCTGCTCCTTCCTCGTCAAAGTAAAGAGAGGTAACGCTATCCGCGAGAAGTTCTCTACGAAGCGCCTATAATAGCCGGCAAGCCCTAGAAAGCTCCGGACTTCCGCTACCGTAGAACGCTCAGGCCACTCCCGTATCGCAACAATCTTCACTGGATCCACTGCAATACCTTCCCCACTCACTATATGACCGAGGAACACCACTTAGGACAACCAACACTCGCACTTCGAGAACTTGGCGTACAATTGATTCCTCCTTAGCGTCTCCAAAACCCAATGAAGATGCCTGAAGTGATCTTCCTCACTCAGCGAGTACACCAAAATGTCGCCAATGAAGACGATCACAAAATGGTCCAAGTACTCCCTGAACGACATGTTCATCAAATCCATGAGCACTGACGGCGCATTCGTCAGCCCAAACGACATGACCGTAAACTTGTAATGCCCGTATCTTGTACCGAACGTTGTCTTAGGGATATCACTCTCCCTTATCTTCAACTGATAGTAACCAGACTTGAGATCCAATTTAGATTACACCGTCGACCCGACCAACTGATTACAAAGATCATCGATCCTTGGGATTGGGTACTTGTTCTTTTCCGTTAGCTTGTTTAACTCCCGATAATCAATATATAGCCTCAAGCTTCCGACCTTCTTCTTAACAAAGAGGCCCGGTGCGCTCTAAGGCGAAGAACTTGGACGCACACACCCTTGCTCCAACAACTCTTGAAGTTGCACCTTCAGCTCCGTCATTTCCTTAGGCGCTGACCGATATGGAGAGCGTGACACAAGCTTTGCACCTGGTACGAGCTCTATCGTAAAATCTATCTCCCGTTGAGGCGGGCCTCTAGGAAGATCGCACGGGAACACATCAGGGTATTCTGATACCACTGAAATACTGTCCAATGCGGGCTTAGGCTTTGCAACCTCCACTAGTGTAAAGAACAGTTCTACACCGACACGAACCGCCTTCACCACCTGAAGAGCAGACATCAACGTCTTGCTCGACCCACTTCAAGCCCGTGAAAGTCGTCTCACGACTTGCTCCCAGCTTGACTTCCTTGCTACCGCAAAAGATATAGTCTTACTGATCCGAGAGCCAGTCCATGCCAAATATTACGTCGAACTCCTCCAGCAGCAGTAGTGACGTTAGCAAATGGAACTCCTGACTCCCAATCCAAACCTAAGCGCAACAAATTCTACCCGCGCACATTGAGCACCATTAGACCATAACGCATCCAATTTGTCTCTTACCATCGAAGGAGGTACTCCGATGCGCAATATAATTCCTAAATAAAGGAATGCGAAGCTCCCTAAACGAACGGTGCTCTCGCCAGGTAAACTAAAATCAGAACAAAGGTTAGCACAAGTAGTCATAAGCTAACATACACAAGGGCGACAAGTATTTAAGGCAAAACTATCTTTAAACCATACCTGTCCTCACGACGGCGTGCTTCCTCCAGGGCTTTAGGCACTCACAGGCATAATGTCCCGGCTCCCCACAGTTGAAACATGCGCCCTGGGTTTGGCCTGTAGTTGCCCCCGAAGCACCGAAAGGAGGGACTAGACCCAAAGTCCTAGCCTTCTTATACCACCTTCGATAACCGGACTTTGAGGTGTTCGACATTTTGAACGTCGTTTCTTTCACACTAAAGTCCTCAACTGCTCCTGACATAGCTTTCTTAGTCTTCTGAGCGCCATACCAACACCTTCGGGCAAGGTGCCCTTTCTTTCCATAAGTATAACAAGTGGAAGTAGCTTTGCTAGTCGATGCCGTAGCCCCCTTCTCCAACATTCTGTCGGATGCAGCTCCTATGGGGCTTGCATAGTTCGATACCATGGTCGCTGGCATCGGGTGAATCTTCCTCAAATCTGCCTCCAAAGATCTAGCGGATTCCACCAAGGCTCGGAATCCCAATAACTTTGGTCCTAGCAGTAGAACTCGTAACTCGGCACGCAGGCCATTATAAAATCTATCGACTGTAGCTTGCTCATTATCCAACTCGAAGCATGGGTAGCGACTTATCATAAGAAATGCTTGCAAATATTCATCAACTGTGTGTGCTCCCTGCACTAAATGCATATTCAGCTGCTGCCCCGATGGTCTATCAAAAGTCATCCACTCCATCACGCCACCCGGCGTTGAAGCCACAACAGGGGCACAGGGTTGTACATTTCTTCCATGCTGTACACTCGCCACAGCGAACATCGCTTCAACGATCCTTCTTACGGTTTCATACGAAGGAGGGGTCTCAAATACCTCACCGGGTGCACTATACTCCTCATAAACCGGACATTCTGGCGGTCCAGCACCGCCTCTGGTCACCTATAGTTGTACAAAATAGCGTTAAGTGACTAAATTAAAATTGCAAAACGCAATTATAGGAACACGCAGGTTCCTCAAACACGTGTATTTTCATTCCTAAGTGGACATTCATGGGTTCTTTTACTGTTATAACGATGACGCACACACATGTGCTCACCACCCCTTAAAAAGAATTCGGCCACGAATTCATTTTAAGCCCGACCAAAACCAGTAGTCTGATACCAAATTGTAACACCCCCTATCCGTCGCATAACATATAACAGTAGGTCCGGCCGGGGCCCGACGTCATATACCACAGACAGACTAGGTGGTTACTCAATGGAAACCATCCAACCAATCATAACGTCCTACACAGAGCATTCTAGCGGAAGCAGTTTATAAGTTGCAATTAAGAACACAACACAAAAGCATGAATGTCCAATAATACACCAATTAGGAATGTAGTACATACACAAGTACAGACCTTAAGGCCTTACAAAATGGTTTACTTCAAATTACATGTTTTACAAACCACGGCACGCAGGCCGGTCATACATGAACAAAAGCAAGTAAACACTCCAATTAAGCCTTCGAGGGCCGGCTTTGCAATTTGGGCTTTAGCCCGCTATTGACCGCTCGGTCCAGCAGCACCTGCAAGCAACAAACCACCACACGGTGGCAAACAAAGGCAACGGTCAGCAATGCTGACCAAATTATAACGATCCCGCCCCCGTCTTGGGGCGACAATGCTCCTTACCTGTACTTTATTAGTATAACCAAGAAATATAGTATTGTCATAACAACACAGGCGTAGGCACGCACGGCCACACACCCCGTGCACTCAGGGCACATTCTCGGTGATCACGGCCATGTCCGTCGGCTCACCACCATCCCTTTGGACGGCCAAATAATGAGCATTTTGTCTTCCCGGCATGGGTCACGGTAATTAAAACCATAGACCGCCGAAGACCCTCATCTATGCCAACGGCTCTAACCGAACGACATAGAACAGGTACGGTTCCGCCTGCCCGTTGCTCACACCGCAACGTTAATTAAAAACATATGCGCGGGTCAAACATCTCCCGAGTCCCGTTTCCGTCACACAATTTCACATAACCAGGTTATGTTCCAGTTGGCTCTGAGGCCACCAAGTTGGCAAGATCACGTATCCGCCCAGTTTTGCGGGTGCACCTTAGGGTTAATCCCCAAGGCTCCCTGTTGCAATCTGCCACGTAGAAAACCCGAAAACAAACAATCACACGGAGTCTTCTCCGGCATTTATGCAATGCAACGTCACCGATCCAGACCAACTTGTCCCGGTAGGATTCACACATCATGCCTATGTCTGTTCTCGTTTATGGACTCTACACAACGGGGACTATTCATGTCTACCCGAAGGAACGCCTCAACTCACCGCAAACTCGCGAGAGCGGGCTTCCTATGCAAAAGAAGGAGAGCTTCACATGCTCAAGAAGAGAATCGTTACCCTATAGTTCTTCCTTGGCGCCATGGAAATGTAAGCGGATGAAAAGCACCGCACTCTCTTTACCTCCGTAGATCCGAAGCCGGTTCGCGATTTGGAGCTGCGAAGCTCCTCCAATGGCCGGATCTAAGCTTCTTCTTCCTCCTTTGCTCTCCTCTTTCTCTAGACTTTAGAAAGAGAACCCCTCAAGTAAAATGAGGGTTTCAAGGGTCCAATCCCGTATATATCCAAGCACTAACAACCCCCAGCCATCAGATCGCGAATTTAAGAAACGAACGGCCACGATCTAGATCGAAAATGCAGAATCTGGGCCGAACACGGCCTGTGACACGCCCGTGTCCAGGGCCGTGTCCCTCATTCGCCGTCAAAATCGACGCGTCTGGAAAAACACACGGGCATCAGACACGCCCGTGTTCGACCTAACACGCCCGTGTTCGACCGAACACGCCCGTGTTCCAACTAACACGGCCATGTGGTCGGCCGTGTACCCCCATCGACACAGCCCCGAAAACAACCCGAGACTCACACTGGTCTTGGACACGCCCGTGTCCTAGCCCGTGTCTAACTCGAACACGCCTGGGCTCCAGGCCGTGTTCACGGTCTCGACACTTCATCGAGCAAAGTTCGTTGACTGCCTGACACGGCCTTGGACATGTCCGTGTCCTAGGCCGTGTGCCTTGTCTCGACACATCGTCGAGCGAAAATGTCGACACCCCGGGCCGATCGTCGACACGGGCTCGACACGCCCTGAGACACGCCCGTGTCTCAGGCTGTGTTCTCTGCTTGACGATCGTCGACTCCAAAATCATCGACCTCTCAACCAAATCGTCGACTCCAGCCTGACACGCCCTGGGACACGCCCGTGTCCCAGACGGTGTGCCCCCTGCCAGATTCCAAATTTGGCCCAAAATGCCTCCCGTCGCTCCTTTGAGTTTCGGTGCATTACAGATACAAGTTCAGCCTAGGTTGCTGGACAAGCTTGATTCTTACCAAGATAATCTCTAGCACAGATTAGATCAGCAAAACTACTAAAGACCTGAATGTCCCTATGGATAATGCTAAGATTGAGGGGGAGATTCCAACTGAATTTCCTGCTCGAGACAATAAGACTGTCATTGACATGAATAAAGATGATTCAAAGGATAGTGATATATCTGGATGAAGAGATAGAAAAGGCCAAGGCCTCCCTGTCCTATCTAAAGAGTCTCCCATACTGAAGAAGTCATAAAGGGGGAGAAGGAAATGGGAGATGGCAATGATCAAAGGCAAAGGCAAATGATCAAAGAAAAAGGAAATGGCCATGATCAAGAGGGAGTATGCTGTGCAAGCATAGATGGTATACAGAAGAGACATGTGCCACTAGTGGTATACAGTGCACATTACCTATTTTCCTAATTAGGCTTGTGTGTGTATCAAGGGGAGAATACTGTCTGGGTTACCAATATAACCAGAGGTTCATTGTGGCTTGAACAATATACAAATGAAAACATGACTGAACTTTCTTGTACTGCTACTGATCAGATAGCTAGAGCCAGAGACAAATATATTGCTGAAGAAGAGGAAGAGATCTGGCTCAGCAAGAAGTGACTTTCAAGTGGATGTTGTCAGTTCTCTTGACAAAGACAAGTCAGTGGACTTCAGAGCGGAAGTCACAAGAATAAGTAAGAGAAAGACTCCTTCTCCACCAAGGAGAGTTGCAGAGTCAGAAAGCTCAGATCCCAGCTTCTCTGGAAATGAGCTATCAGATGGTGAACTGTCACTATTCTTCAAGAAGTTCCAGAAAATGATGAAGAGGAAGCAATGGAAGAACAAATCTTCCTCTTCCTCACATTACGAGAAGGATCACAACAAATCTTAGAAGAAGCTCTTCAAAGGAGATAGGTATGTGATAACTTCTAAAAAGAAGTTATCTAGGCCATTATTTCCGACATATTATACGGCTATTCCGACACAAATAAGTCTAAAGGTTATAAAAATGAAAGTAAAAGTTTTTGTATTCAATTCAAGGCTAATTGGGTCTTTTTCTATTGTATTCTTACTAGATGCGCAAGAGGAATTTGCTTGGGAATGGAAATCTACCAAATATCAAAATCTGGGAAAAAGGTTGCAACATTCAGAGAAAAAGGTTGCAACATCTCCTGGACGGTTTTCAACATTTAAATTTTGAATTTTTTGCGCCATTTTCAAAATGAAAGGTGGCATCTTTTGGAGAGTGACCAGACATTTTTAAGGGGAAAAAGAACACAGAAAAGGGTGAATTGGGTGGATCCAAAGGAGAGAAAAAAAGGAGACTTGTCTTGGAGAAGAACTAGGACACGTCGGATCTTGGAGGCAGACTGGTTTTGCACACATCAGAGAACGAATTCCTGCTTTGTTTTGCATTTCTCTCACCATGTGTTGTAAGATCTTTCTTATTTGGTGGTGTGTTCTCTCCATCGTGATGAACTAACTTGTTTTAATCTTGTATTGTGAGAGTACTATGTCTTTTGTGATGACAAATTCTTAATTATCCTTAGTTATGAATGCTTGGTAATTGTTTGTATTGAATCTATGATCTTTAATTCGAAATCTTTGGCCAAGACTTCATCTTTTTACTACGCTTCATAAATCGAGAGAGGAGTTGCGAAAGTATATCGTAGAGTCGGTATAGTATTTTAAGGGAGAAAGAGATTTCCCCTTGGTGCTAGCAACTTTGGTTTTCGATCTTTATGCGGGTCTTGTTTCACCTACGGGGTAATAGAGAACTAGAGACTTCCGATATCGAGAGGTACGGATTTCTTCTCTAAAATCGTTGCCAGACAGTTCACCACTCATCATCACAAAACTATTTTCATGGGTTGTCACATTAGACTTAGGAAATCATGATACAAGATTATCTTTTGATAACTTGTAACCAAGTATTGCTCTCCCGGATCTTTAGTTTCTTTCTCGTAATTAGAAGTTTATTTTAAGATTCTAGTATTCTGAAACCATAATCTTATTCTTCTTGAATTTAAAGAAAGAGCACAACTAGTAATTGCAACCACTGAATTCACCATCTCCTCGAGGGAACGATCCTTACTTACTATTTATTACTTGACACGGCACGTACACTTGCGGTTAATTGCGTATACCATTTTTTGGCGTATCAAGTTTTTGGCGCCATTGTCGGGGAGGTGTGACATATTTAGTGTTTTATCTCTTGCAATATTAGTTAAACCCGAATATTTAGAGCTCAAGTTCTTGTTTTGTTGCTTTTTCTTGTATTGTTTGTGTGGTTACTGATATCTGTAATTCTGTTTGTGCATGTCCAAACATCGAACTTCTGAACTTTTGCCTTTCAATTCAGAAATAGCGCGTACGTGTAGGTAAAACAGAAAACTTTGTAGAACGCTGAATATTATTCATCAAGAGATGGATAATAACGATCACGAGAATATGAATAATCATGAAGGACAAGTGGACCATAATGGTCAAGACGTTGTGCCACGAATGACGTGTCACGATTATAATACACCCTTAAGAGGAGGTTTACACTTTAGTATCGCGCGACCCGCAATTGTGGCAAACAACTTTAAAATGCACCCACTAGTTATGCAATAAGTACAATATAACAAATTTGGGAGTCTTAGTCATGAAGATGCGAACTCACACTTACGTGCATTCTTAGCGATCTGTGACATGTTCAAATTTAATGGAGCGTCCGAAGATGCAATTTTGTTGAGGCTATTTCCATTTTCGTTGGAAGGACGAGCGAAAGACTGGTTAGACTCATTACCCAATGACTCTATTACCACATGAGATCACTTAGTAGAAAAATTTCTAAATAAGTATTTACGACCCTCGAAGACGGCTAAGCTCATTAGGGACATAACTACGTTCATGCAAAATCATGGGGAGACTCTTTATGAGGTGTGGGAGCGTTTTAAAGAGTTATTGCGAAAATGTCCACACCACGGATTAGCCCAACACCAACAAGTCTCTACATTCTATAATGGTTTGCAAACGACAACCATGATTTTAGTGGATGGAGCTGCGGGCGGTTCCTTAATGAAGAAATATCCCGAAGACGCCTACACAATATTAGAAGAACTTACTTCTAATAATTATCAGGCTTATGAGAGATAAGTAATACTCAACCGGCTGGAGTCCATCAAGTGGACCAGATTACATCATTAGCTGCACAAATGTCATCCCAGTTTAATCTAATTAATAAGAGGTTAGATTTGTTATCTACCTCTACACCTAATGCACCCCTAACAGTTGAACAACTAAATCAAATGATAGAGGAGGCAAACTATGTCGAAGGACAACTAAGGCCAGTACCACCAGGTTTTGAATCTCACTACCATCCAAAGTGAAGAAATCATCCAAATTTCTCTTGGAAGAATAATGCGAGAGCGATCCAGCCACCCGAATTTAATCTGAATAACTCACATCCACAACATAATAATGCTTTTAATCAACCTAGTATTTCTAGGAAACTGACTGATGAGATGATTATGGAGTCGATGTAAAAGAGAGATGTACGCATTTCAAATCTAGAGGATTCACTACGCATGATAGAATCCCAGTTAGGTCAAATTGCCAACGCCTTGAGTCTTAGGCCACCGGGGACACTTCCAACGGATACCACTCCAAATCCAAAGGGAGATAACCAATATTGTAAAGCAGTCGAGTTACGAAGTGGTAAACAATTAGTGAGTGCACCTACACATGAACTGAGTATAAACAGTGATGAAGAAAAAGACCACGTTAAGAGGAAGGATAATGTGAAAGTCTACCCACCGCCACCGTTCCCTGAACGGTTAAAGAAGAGTAAGCTCGACCAACAATTCCAAAAGTTCGTCGAGATATTTAAGAAATTATAAATTAACATCCCTTTCGCTGAAGCTTTAGAGCAAATGCCGAGTTACGTTAAATTCATGAAAGATATCCTATCCAAAAAGAGAAAATTTGGAACAGATGAGACGGTAACACTCACTCAAGAGTGTAGCGCTATTCTTCAAAAAAGACTCTCACCTAAGTTGAAAGATTCAGGGAGCTTTACTATTCCGTGCTCTATAGGATATAAATTTGAGGGTAAAGCGCTATGTGACTTAGGAGCGAGTATAAACCTAATGTCGTTCTCGATTTATAGAAAGCTAGGTTTGGGAGAAATATCAAAGACTTCCATAACCTTGCAGCTGGCCGATAGGACCCTGACATTCCCAAAAGGGTTAGTTGAGGATTTGTTGGTGAAGGTAGATAAGTTCATTTTTCCGGCTGACTTTGTGGTTTTAGATATGGAGGAGAACAAGGAAGTCTCCATCATTATAGGGAGATTGTTTCTAGCCACGGGTAGGACACTGATAGATGTTCAGAAAAGAGAATTGACTATGAGAGTGAATGACGAAAAAGTCACCTTTAATGTACTTAAGGAATTAAAATTCCCCCATCGAGAGGAAGACAATATGGAGGTGGTCAACTATGTATCTATAGGTGACTATGAGTCTAGTGTATTGTTAGATAAACAGGATTCCCTATTGACTCGTGTGTTGACTGAGGGTGAGCTTTCTGATGAAGAAGAAGGCATTCAAGAATGCTTGCAAGCATTTGAGAAGCAGGCTGTTTGGTTCCGTAAGCCGGAACCATTAGAGATGCCCGAAAGATCTTTGTCAGTAAAACTGTCTATCTTCGACCCGCCATCATTGAAGTTGAAACCTCTCCCGGACTATCTCACTTACGCGTACTTAGGAGATAATGACACCTTGTCGGTCATCATCAACTCACATTTATCATCTGATCAACGTCAAAAGTTAATAGACTTACTCAAGTAATTTAAAAGGGCCATAGGGTGGACCATAAACGACATCCAAGGAATAAGCCCCTCATTATGTATGCACAAGATTCTTTTGGAAGAATCATTTACGGGATCGATCGAGCATCAACGTCACCTAAGTCCACCTATGAAATAGGTGGTAAAAAAGAAATTATTAAATGGCTAGATGCGGGAATCATATACCCCATCTCGGATAGTCCATGGGTTTCACCTGTGCAATGTGTACCCAAGAAGGAAGGAATGATGTTCGTAAGAAATGAGAAAGGTGAGTCGGTTTCCACTAGAACGGTCACGGGGTGGCGCATCTGCATTGACTACAGGAAGTTGAATAAAGCCACCAGAAAGGATCATTACCCCTTGCCTTTCCTTGACCAAGTTTTAGATAGGTTGACAGGGAATGACTTTTCTGTTTTCTTGATGGGTACTCAGGCTACAACCAAATTACCATAGACCCCGTAGATCAAGAAAAGACCACATTCACATGCCCTTACGGAACTTTCGCGTTTAGGAGAATGCCCTTTGGTCTATGTAATGCACCTGCCACTTTCCAGCGTTGCATGATTGCCATTTTCTATGATATCATGGACCAGGGTATTGAGGTATTCATGGATGATTTTTCCATCTTTGGGAAATCGTTTGATGATTGCTTAGAGTGTTTGGAGAAGGTACTTACTCGTTTTGTGGAGACAAATCTTGTTCTAAACTGGGAGAAATGTCACTCCATGGTGCGTGAGGGGATTGTGCTTGGTCACCATATTTCTAGAGAGAGACTAAGGGTGGACAAGGCAAAGTTAGATGTGATCGAACAATTACCACCACCCAAGAATGTTAAGATGCTACGAAGTTTCCTAGGACACGCAGATTTCTACCGTAGGTTTATCAAGGACTTTGCGAAAATAGCAAAACCGTTGAGTAGTTTGTTGGAAAAAGACGTGAAATTTCAGTTTAGTGATGAATGTATAACATCTTTTGATGAACTTAAAAAGCGTTTAACCACGGCACCCATCATAGTGACGCCTGATTGTTAAGAGTCTTTTATTCTGATGTGCGATGCTAGTGATTACGCAGTGGGAGTTGTCTTGGGGAAAGTGAGGGGGAAGATATTCCACACGATAGCTTACATAAGTAAAACCCTCATTGATGTCCAAGTCAATTACACTATCACCAAGAAGGAACTACTAGCAGTCGTTTTTGCATTCGAGAAATTTAGATCTTATCTCTTATGCATGAAGGTTATAGTGTATGCTGACCATGCTGCAATCCGCTATCTGATGGTAAAACGAGATGCAAAACCACGGTTGATCCGTTGGGTGCTCCTTTTGCAAGAGATCTATGTCGGGATAAAGGATAGGAAAGGATCAGAGAACCCCGTAGTAGACCAGTTATCTAGGATTGAGTTTACCCATCCGTCGTTATGTTCTGAGGTTGATGAGAGGTTCCCCGACGAGTGTCTATTAGCGATATCTAACAGTGTAGCACCTTGGTACGCTGACTTTGTAAACTACCTAGTGAGCAACATCATGCCTTCTGAGTTTACATATCACCAAAGAAAAAGATTCCTACACCAGGTGCGGTCATATTTATGGGACGACCCATATCTGTTTAAGATTGGAGTCGATGGAGTATTGAGATGTTGTATTCCCGAGAGTGAAATGAGAACTATTCTAGAAAAATGTCATAATTCACCATATGGAGGGCATTTCATGGGTACTAGGACAACCATGAAGGTGTTAGAGGCTGGATTTTATTGGCCTAACTTATTCAGGGAGTCAATTTTTTGTTAAAGAGTGTGATAGATGCCAAAGAACTGGAAATATATAAAGAAATGATGCAATGCCAATGAACATAATGCTAGAAGTTGAGTTATTTGATGTGTGGGGAATAGATTTTATGGGCCCCTTCGCGAACTCACATGGAAACATTTATATTTTGTTAGCTGTTGATTACGTATCAAAGTGGGTAGAAGCCATCGCCACATCTAAAAACAATGCTAAGGTCGTACTGAACTTTTTACGGAATTACATATTCAATCGATTTGGGGTGCCGAGAGCAATAATTAGCAATGGAGGGAGCCATTTTTGTAATAATCAGTTTGCTTCACTACTAAGAAAATACGGGGTGACTCATAAGGTAGCATTAGCTTATCACCCCCAAACAAACAGGCTAGCAGAGGTTTCTAATAAAGAAATCAAGAAAATTCTAGAAAAGACGGTGAGTGTTAACCGTAGAGACTGGTCTCGAAAGCTGAGTGATGCCCTGTGGGCTTATCGGACTACATTTAAAACGTTAATTTCATTAACTCCGTATAGACTAGTTTACGGAAAATCGTGTCATTTACCCCTAGAGCTTGAGCACCGGGCATTTTGGGCAATAAAGAAGATCAATTATGACTTTAGGGACGCAAGTAAGAAGAGGCTCCTGCAACTAAATGAATTAGAAGAGATTAGAATGCAAGCATATGAGAATTCAAAAATCTATAAGGAGCGGACAAAGAGGTGGCACGACCGACGGTTAAAGGAAAAACACTTTGAGCCGGGCAGTTAGTCTTGTTGTTTAATTCTCGTTTACGCTTATTTCCCAGAAAGCTTAAATCGCATTGGTCGGGCCCGTTTAGGGTCAAGGAGGTGCATCCTTACGGAGCAGTGACGATTAGGAATGACACAGATGTGACAAAATTTAAGGTTAATGGTGAATGTTTGAAGATATTCCGATGTGGAGACGATGAACGACTGGTGTCGTTTATTACGTTGAAGTAAATTACTAGACGGTAAGTCCTGCCGGGACTAGAAATTAGGCGCTAGGTGGGGAGGCAACCCATTGTTTAATATATATTTTAAGCACATGCTAGATCTATTTTAGTTAGTTCTTCGTTAGCTGAGTCACGTTGGACGAGAGAAATCGATGGCTGGAAAGTTTTGTAGGTGCAGTTTCAGGTGTTGCAACGTACAAAAAAATAAATATTTGCAACCTATTGATTGCTGTTTGAGAAGTAAAGCAGGATAGGCGCAGGTGTTGCAATGTCTAAAAAAATAAATAGTTGCAACCTTCATGTTTCGGGCAACATAGAAGAGTGCGTCGTTTTATGGGTTCCGGTCCAGTCGAACTGGGCCGCCTACTTTTAGGTGGCGACGCTTCAGCGATCTCCAGGCGGAATGCTGCTCTTGCCCTAATAGCGCGACGCTTCGGCGATCTCCAGGCGGAAGGCTGCTCTTGCCCTAATAGCGCGACGCTTCGACGATTCGGCACTCAATCACCGCCGAGAAGTGCGCTACCCTCTAGGGAGAACCCCTTCGGCAACATCCCGACGACTTCTGGAGAGAAGAAATTTGTCATTCTTTAGTCTTCATTTCGTTCAGGTAATGAGCTCTCACTTCCAAAACCTATTCCTATTCAAGAATGATGAGGGGTGAGGAGTTTTTGGTTCTAAACCTAGCCGCGCAATCCCTCTAATGTAGACAATGTCTTCAAGGAAGAAAGGAAAATCTGTAGCCAGGAAATCCCACAAATTCGTGAGTAAAGCCGCCGAGCACCGCTTGGAAAACCTCAAGTCCACACCTCTGATTTATGAGAGAGGGTTCAAAATGGAGAAACAGGCTTGGAGTTTGACCTATGCCCTCCAGATACGTGATATCCGCTGGGAAATGCTGTGTCACCCACGATCTGAGGACCTACTCCCATGGGTTTACGAGTTCTATGCGAATGCGAAACAGATGGAGGGAGAAATGGTGACTGTGCGTGGAAAGCTGATAAACATATCTGTCATGGCCATCAACGAACTTTATGACCTAGGTAATGTGGAGGAGCTAGAGAGTCTAAATCACCAAGTCGAGCCGGAGGAGGTGGTTGCTGAAATATGCAATTCTTCTGAGCCCGAATGGTCAAAGATTTCCATTAAAGCACTCAAGTCGACATCGTTGTCTAGAGAAGCAAAGGCCTGGCTATTATTTATCAACGCAGGCATTATGTCAACCCGCCACTTGAACAATGTCACCTTAGATCGTGATGTGCTAATTTATAATATAGTATAGGGCAAAAGAGTTAATGTAGGAAAAATCATTAGCAACCATTTGAAGATGAAGATCCAGGAGGACAAGAGCCGGCTGTTGTGGTTCCCCATACTGATTATTGAACTTTGTAGACGGGCAGGTGTGGCATGTGCCAAAGAGGACTTGATTACACAGGTGCGGCGGTAGATTACTGAACGGGTAGTGCAGGTGAACATCAAGGTGGGGGCTGAGATTGACAGTGGGTTCAAGACGTCGTATAAGAGAATAAGAAGTGTGGCTTTGTCTTCATCAGTAGGAAAACTGGAGAAAGTGGTAGTCCCATCTGGGGAAGGGGCAACATTATCCGAGGTTATGGATAGCATAGAGTTTATTAAAGTGTATCTGCGATGTCAACATTGCTACTTCCACTCTAGACTCGATCTCATGGATAGGAAAATATATAGTCTAGTGAAGAAAGCAAAGCTTCAGGTGGAGGATGAGCATTTTAAATACTAATGGCAGTTCGACGTGAGTGGGAAGCTGCTGGCCGCCGATGGAAGCACCCTAAACCCCACTAAGTTTGAAGAGGACAAGGAGGAACGAGAGGATGAGGATCAGGTCAATGAGGACCAAGACATGGAGGAAAACGAGGATGAAGACGAGTAGCACGTTTTCTCTAGCATTTTTTTTGTTTTTTTTGCAGCAGTTCTAGTTTACCCCCATCGTGGGATGCTTCATGCTAGTATTATTTTGACTTTTGGATTATTTTGTGTGGATAGTATCATGCATTTGTGCTCTTTCATGCTAGTTTACCCTGGTAATCAAGATGGTTGCTGCTAGTTAATTTCTATAATGTGCTTATCACGTTGTCTGCATGCCTTATTTGTATATTGTCATTATGATCTATATCACGAACAAAGGTTGTAGGAATTGAATGAGGTCAAGGTTTGTCTGTTGAAAAGGGGACCTGGACTGAGATTCATGGGAGCACATTAATGAAGATCAATAGACTCAGGGGAAACCGCTTCAATACCAGGGGAGCACTACTGTTTCAATTATATTTTCTTTAATTCTTGAAAATGCTGAGTAGTTTGGGGGTGATGGCTAGTATTGCCCCTACAAATATGGTGATAGATAATTTGATCGCTCATGATTCTAATGATCTGTATGCTGACCATAATTAATTGATAAGTTATTCTTGATGTTCGATGATAATTAATTGGTACGGCTAGAAAATCCTAAGAGTACAGATTTTGATATTTGAAGTAAGTGAGATTTTTTTGGTAAAGCACTCTTAAGCGTTTAATTCATGCACAATCTTCTTCAGTTTTCTTTTACTTCTCTTAAATCTTTAGATGTTGACTTCTAAAAATAAGAAGTGGGGTGAGCAAGAACTGAGTTAATGATGTGAGCCAAAATAATGTTTTGGTAGCTAAATCATTTTGATCATCCATGAGAATCTTTGTTTTGATTCTATATCATTTTGCTATACACTACTGAATGACCAAATTCCCTATATTTCCACTCGTCCTATTTTAAGTCACTAGCCATTTATGGGTGTTTCAATTCAGCATATATTTAAAAAAATAATATTAAAAGTGAAATGTCGTAGTGATATGCGGCCTAAGTATGTATATGCCTATTTAGAATGATCCCAACTGTGACCATAAAAAAAGACAAAAACAAAAGAAATATTTGTCATAGTGATATGCGGCCTAGGTATGCATATACACACTTGGAATGATCCCAACTATAGACATAATATTTTCATGCTTAAGAATTGAACCTCGTAACATGGTGAAAGATTAAGAGTATTAACTAGGGAATTACCTTTCCATTATCAAAGTCTATCCACGAATTGCTAACCAAGCCAAAGCTAAACCTTCGTTCAAGTAAGCTGTTAATTCTTGTCAAGGTTAGCTCAAAGACTTAGCCTATTCTTACACTTTCAAATTATTGCGGAGGCTCAATGGAAAAAGTGCGGGGGAGTAAATAATTTTGAAGAAGGCACACACACAACACTAAAATTCTTAATTGTGCTTTATCTTTTATTAAGATAATGGATTTGTGATGTTTGAACTCTTAATGATCAACAAGCTTATCAGTTGAGTAAAGCGGACTTCTTGAGTATCTTTAATTAATGTTGGTTAAGTAAAGGATTATTTTAATTTGGAGTGTGATAATTATCAGACACTTAATTAAAATAATCATTTCTCTTTGCTCGAGCCTAGCAAAGGTTCAAGTGTGGGGGTGTGATAACTTCTAAAAAGAAGTTATCTAGGTCATTATTTCTGACATATTACGTGGCTATTCCGACACAAATAAGTCTAAAAGTTATAAAGATGAAAGTAAAAGTTTATGTATTCAATTCAAGGATAATTGGGTCTCTTTCTATTATATTCTTACTAGATGCGCAAGAGGAATTTGCTTAGGAATGGAAATCTGTCAAATATCAAAATCTGGGAAAAAGGTTGCAACACTTAGAGAAAAACGGTTGCAACGTCTCCTGGACGGTTTTCAGCATTTAAATTTCGAATTTTTTGCGCCCTTTTCAAAATGAAAGGTGACATCTTTTGGAGAGTGACCAGACATTTTTAAGGGGAAAAAGAACACAAAAAGGGCGAATTGGGTGGATCCAAAGGAGAGAAAAAAGGTGACTTATCTTGGAGAAGAAGAACTAGGGCACGTCGGATCTTGGAGGCAGACTTGTTTTGCACTCATCGGAGAACGAATTCCTGCTTTGTTTGCATTTCTCTCACCATGTGCTATAAGATCTTTCTTGTTTGGTGGTGTGTTCTCTACATCATGATGAACTAACTTGTTTTAATCTTGTATTGTGAGAGTACTATGTCTTTTGTGATGACAAATTCTTAATTATCCTTAGTTATGAATGTTTGGTAATTGTTTGTATTGAATCTATGATCTTTAATTCGAAATCTTTGGCCAAGACTTCATCTTTTTACTACGCTTCATAAATCGAGAGAGGAGTTGCGTAAGTATATCGTAGAGTCGGTATAGCATTTGAAGGGAGAAAGAGATTTCCCCTTGGTGCTAGCAACTTTGTTTTTTGATCTTTATGCGGGTCTTATTTTACCTATGGGGTAACAGAGAACTAGGGACTTCCGATATCGAGAGGTACAGATTTCTTCTCTAAAATCGTTGCCAGACATTTCACCACTCATCATCACAAAACTATTTTCATGGGTTGTCACATTAGACTTAGGAAATCACGATACAAGATTATCTTTTGATAACTTGTAACTAAGTATTTCTCTCCCAGATCTTTAGTTTCTTTCTAGTAATTAGAAGTTTATTTTAAGATTCTAGTATTCTGAAACCATAATCTTATTCTTCTTGAATTTAAAGAAAAGGCAGAACTAGTAATTATAAGCACTGAATTCACCATCTCCTCGAGGGAACAGTCCTTACTTACTATTTATTACTTGACACGGCACGTACACTTGCGGTTAATTGCGTAGACCATTTTTGGCGTATCAGTATGATTCTAGACCCAAAAAACATATTTCTTTTAATATAATATGTTATTATTGTAGCAAGGCTGGGCATGTCAGTGCTGACTGCCCAGTCAAAAGAAAAGAGTCAGGTGTTAGGAAGCACCTCCACAATATGGTGCAAGGAAGATAGGATAAGCAAGGATGAAACCTGTCAATTCCAAGGGAGAAGGCATTTTTCATGAAGTAGCAAGAAGCTATATCCACTGCTGAGTCAGACTACTACCTGCAGGGACCTGTTGTACACAGTTGTTGTGGATCCAACATCAGCTCCAGGACCTCAACTTTGAGATAAGTAACATTCCTAAGTACTGTGAGTCAACTAGTGAAATTTTTGTTGCTAGAAATCCTGTCTTTCACAGCAGGACTAAGCATATTGAGATTAGGTATTATTATTAAGGAGCATATGAGGAAAGAAGACATTAGTCTTGAGTTTGTCCTCACAGACAAACAAGTGTCTAACATCTTTACTAAGCCTAGATGAAGTCAAGTTCAACACCTTCAAGTTTGAATTGGGTATGTTGAACTTGGTATAGCTTCAGTTGCTCCATGTAATATTTCTATTGCAGAACTCACTCTTCTTGCAGGTAGATAAGTCTCCAAAATGGTATCAAGACAGTCAAGTCTGTCATTTGATATCAAGACTCTCAAGTGATATCAAGTGGTATCAAGACTAAGATGGACTCTCAAGTGTCCAATAAAGAGAAGATTGTAGATGCTCCAATTGAGGGGAGCAAATACAGCAGTTGCAGGAACAAGTTCAGCTTCCTGTTAAGTGGCAGCTAGCAGCTGCAACAGTGGATCAAATATCATCACAGCTGATCAGCAGGTCCTCAGGACTATGCACAGTCTGAGGGGGAGATCAACCATAGTGGATGGCTGCTGCTGTGAAGTCACTGTTGCTGAAAAGATATGTTGATGCACGAGTAGAGGAAAAGCCAGCACCTCCCTTACTACAGCTGCATTCTGCAGAAGCTTTAAGTGGTATAAGGAGTGGCATTGTCTCAAGTGGAACAATGTTAGCAGCCAACTCAAGTGGCTTCAGTGATGTGTTGTATCAGTGTATCAACACAAAAGGTATGACTCCTAGTCAAGTAGTTTGATAATAGGATAATATCTCATGTGGTATCAACATAGGATTTTGGCTAGGTTAGAGAGATAAATTCTCGGGTGCATGATCCCCTCACCTCCCTCATTAGGAAACCTTTTTTTGAAGAAGCAAGAAAGGGGAAGATGGGTGCAATATAACCCTAAAGGGTTTAAAGCAATTGATGTGTAATTGCTGAGATGTGGTCAATACCCCAATACCCTCTACCCTAAAGGGAGGAGTTGAGTAATACTGAGTAGAGCAATTGCAATACTGAGTAATTCCAGTGGCATATCAAAAGGGGAGATAGTGTTCAATACATGCCTAGGGGGAGATGTGGAAGTAATACTTGACATGGCCATGTCATGTTAAGTAAGTGCATATTACTTGAAAACATTCAAGTAATATGAAGAGAGAAATGTTGAGCCATTTCATATTATGTTTCCACCCTCAAGTGGTTTGAGGAAAGTCTTCCACTTAAGTGTTAAGTAGTGAGGTGTGTTGTAAGCTGCTTTAAATTTTCAAGTGGTATGAGAAGGCTTACATCTGCTTTTGAATTTATACACTTTATGAGAAAATGCTTCTTACTATTGTTGGGTGTTCTGCCTTCTTCAAATAGGGGGAGATTGTCAGAATATTGTCCTCAATGTTCACTAGATTTGATTTGAAGCGGAATCACCATCAACACTAAGAGCATAGTTGTATTTGATGATGTTCAAGCTCATCATGTGTAGGATGTTCCTTGGAACAAGTTTAGATAGGTTGTCTAAGTGATTTTGACAGGTGGTCACATGGTAGAAAGGTGGAGAGACGAAAATCTGTCTAAGGATCCATTTGGTTCAGCAGTGGCAGATTGATCCAGCGGGTGGAAACAAAAAGTTTGAATCGGAGGGCAGAGGTGGCTGCTCCAAACGGAGCTTTTTGAGGCGTTGCTCAAGGCGGGCGGCCGAGTGGAAACGAAGCAAATGCTGTCGGAGGTTCATTTATTTACCCTCCTTCCGGCGGCGTTTGCTCAAAACGGAGCAGCGAAACGCCCAAACAAATAGAGTGTAAGTCCATAGGCATTGAGTGAAGCCAGTTCACTCAACCCTAGATGCAAAGAATGGGTGCTGGAAAGACTGAAAATCGTCTAAGTTCATAGGTATTGAGTGAAGTCAGTTTACTCAAAGCCAGATTCCAAAAAGCACTGAGTAAAGGGTGGATAGTCAAAGCCTGGCAGTTTGTAAGACAGAAATGCGGCTAAGTCCACAGGCGTTGAGTGAAGTAAGTTCACTCAACGTCATATAACAAGAGGCATCAAGTATAGTTGTGTCTGTTAAAGATCTAGTAGTGGCAAGCAAGAAAATCAACTAATTGCAGAATCATTGAGTGAGGACAGTTCACTCAATGCCTAAAGAGAAGCGTTGAGTCAAGCTCAAGAATTTGAAGATTCTGTCAAAAATTCTGACTAAGTCCAGAATCGTTGAGTGAGGACAGCTCACTCAGTGCCAAAGAAGAAGACGTCGACAGAGCAATGATCAGTCAAATCCTAAAAAGAGATAGACAGAAAAATCTATCTAAGTCCAAATGCGTTGAGTGAGGACAGCTCACTCAACGTAAGCTCATCAAGAAGATTGGCTAAGTACAGAAGCGTTGAGTGAAGGCAATTCACTTAACGCCTCATAAACAAGAAGTCAGACAAAGGCAGAAGCGTTGAGTGATGAAGGCTCACTCAACCCATTAATAAAGAAAGTTGCGGCTAAGTACAGAAGCGTTGACTGAAGGCAGTTCACTCAACGCCTCAGCAAAAGACAGGCAGTCAGTGAAATGGCTAAGTCCAGATGCGTTGAGTGATGAAGGCTCACTCAATGCACTCAACGCATCATTAGTAGAAAGATTGTCCAATGACAAAAGTGTAGAGTGATGAAGGATCACTCAATGTCTGGTAGTGTAGAAGAAATTAGCTAAGTCCAGATTCGTTAAGTGAAGCCAGTTCACTCAACGCACTCAACGTCTGAGATGAAACTGTGAATTTAGCTAAGTCCAGAGATGCTGACGTCAGCATGAGTCAACAAAGTTTCAAAATATTGCGGGAAAGATACAGTACGCGACAAATGACATCGCAGACCTACAGTATGACTTTTCCTGTAAAAGCAAAGTTACAGCCATTAACTTCAGTGGGGCCCACAGGTAAAATAGTTGTTAGACGGCGGAAGATAAGAAGAACAGAACAAATAATAGAAAATTAACTTTTGGAAAAGGTAGGACTTGATCTTCTTCCTCCCGTCATTGTTGCAGAGCCTAAAGGAGAAGTTCTAACTTATGATTTGAGAGTTCAACAAGGTAGCTGTTGCGAGTTTCACCTACAACAGCAAGATCAAAGAAAACTTTGAGGAAGAAGAAGCGGCCAAGGAAAAACCCTAGCTGCAGGTGATTTGGAAGTTGAAAGAAGTAAGTTGTGTAATCAACACCATCAACAGCTAGTTCATAGAAATCTATGAGGTAAAAGTTGAAGCAGCAAGGTTTTACCCTAGTTGCAATAACTGGAAGCAAATAGAAGATAGTTGTTGTAATCAACACCTTCAACAACAAGATCAGAGAAAATCTCTGAGTAAATAGAAGCAGCAAGGCAAGCCCTAGCTGCAGTACTTCACAGCCCTAGCAGATCATTCCCGAAGAACACTTTCTGGATCTGTGAAGAAGTTTGGACTGAGTTTCTTTCTCAGTTCAGGAAGAAGTAGAGCAAGCTTACAACAGATGCTCATCTTCAAGGCCTCTGTTCCAAACTCAACTACAATCAAGGCTTGAAGAAGCAGTGCTCTGCACGTTACTTCTCAGCACAAGTCAAGTCAACTTGAAGATCAACAGTCTTGTTGTTGTGAAGGAGATAAGACTAAACTGTCTTAGTTCAAGAAAAAGATGGCTCAAAGAACTATCTCTCTGGAGTCAAACATAGGACTTAGATTCACACTAAGTTCAAAAAGAAGCAGTTAACTGCAAGATACTTCCAGCACAAGTAGCAGTTTCTTGAAGATCATCTTCCTTATTGTTGAGAAGAAGTTAGGGCTGAGTATTTTTAAGTTCAGGAAGGCAGG
Source organism: Platanthera guangdongensis (assembly GCA_039583875.1). Taxonomy (NCBI): domain Eukaryota; kingdom Viridiplantae; phylum Streptophyta; class Magnoliopsida; order Asparagales; family Orchidaceae; genus Platanthera; species Platanthera guangdongensis. Next base: position 137,009,107 of record CM077159.1, on the reverse strand, counting down.
CTCAGGGAAATTTTATCTTGTGTTAAATCAACCCCCCAAAACACTCTTTTCCCTATGTAGGATCCATTCTTGGATCTGAGCTGTAGGATCCTTTTGGATCTGAGTTGTAGGCCTAATTTATAAAGGCTGAGTGTAGGATCATTTGTTGATCTGAGGTAGGATCCATGTGTGGATCTAAGTGTAGGGCATGTGTGCCTGAGGTAGGGTTGTTTGTCTGAGGTAGCAGAGTCATTCTCTCTGATGTAGAGTCTTTGTGCTTGAGTTGTAAGATCCAGCCTTGGATCTGACGTAGGGTCTTGTGCCTGAGCTGTAGGAGAGTCATCCTCTCTGAGTTGTAGGGCTAACCTCCTAGACTAAGCTGTAGGACTATTAATTTAGTCTGAGGTAGGTGTTCTTTGGATCGTTGAGTTGTAGGAGTAAGCTTGCTCTAAGGTAGGGCTTTGTGCCTGAGATGTAGGTCTTGGAGGAGACCGAGAGATCCTGCGGGATCTGTGTTGTCAGCACTTAGTAGACGAGAATTGGAGAAGTGTCTTGTCTAACAAACTGTTAGAAAGGTGAAAGGACAATGAACATACCCATAATCTGTGGAACCATTATAAATCTTGTATGTGTTGTGTGATTGTCTTGAAAGCAAGCTAACTAAGCTAACTCACAACACACTAAGGTAAAGACAGTCATAAAAGACAAAAACTATTCACCCCCCTCTAGGTGTTTAGCTATCCTTGAAACTAAAGACTTTCATGTATCTGAAAAACATACATGACACGTCTGAAAGCTCAAGAAGACCCTCTATGTCTTGAATCAGGCACCTCGGGTTCGGTATGAAAAGATCACAGAATACCTCCAGTTCTATGGATACTTTGCCTCATACTTGGACTGAAGTTTGTTTGCCAAGAAGAGGGGGAGATTGAAATCTTGCTGATGTTGTACGTTGATGACATAATCGTCACGGGAAACTCGGAGGAGGAAGTAGCTAGGATCAGGGCAGAGCTAGCTATCCAGTTTGAGATGAAGGATCTTGGGGAGCTCCATCATTTCCTTGGTCTCGAGGTGGAGAGGAAGAAGAGCGGTGTGCTCGTTTTCCAAAAGGGTTATGCAGAGATAATCATTATGTTGGGTATTGTATCCACAATTACCTGGATTTGAGGAAGCCACCTGTCAAGCTAAGATGAATTCACAATGTATTTGATGAAACCTCTTAAGTTGTGCTTGCAGTTATTCCACGCTAAGTGCACACCAATGTCAGGGTGCAGTAGGTCAATATACACGGGTCTACACGACGTAATCCCTCGTTGAGCAGATCAGTGTGTTAGCCTACGTGTACTCTCTCTATTGGAGTGCACTTACTTTCAAGTACAGGGCTGTGATCTTGCAAGAGCAGACAAGGAGAAAAGATGGGTCAAGGAGCACATCATGGGTGGAAAGACGAAAATTCGTCTAAGTGTAAATCGACGAGAATCGCCAAGTGATTCTCGCCGAATCGTCGAGAATCAGTGGCTGATTCCCTCCGACTCGATCCAGCTACTTCAAAGCAAGCAACTCTGATTCTAAGTAAGAATCGACGAGAATCACCAAGTTATTCTCGCCGATTCGGCGAGAATCACAAGTGATTCTCGCCGAATCGTCGAGAATCACTGGCTGATTCTCACCGTCTCGACCCGGCTGAATCAGTGCGTGCAACCAAGTCAACTTCGACGAGAATCATCTTTGATTCTCGCCGAATCGTCGAGAATCACCTTTGATTCTCGACGATTCGATGAGATTCACTTTCGATTCTCGCCGATTTTGACTTGGGCATTTTTCTGGAAAAAGTTGGACCGGATTCTGCCGTTGGCACTATTTTGAACCGGATCTAGGGTTTCTTCTGGTGGGACCCATAATAGTCATAAAAGATTATTTCACTGTATAAATACACACGTATTTTTGAACAGTAAGGTAGCGAAGAAGAAAAGAAATAACGAGCCGCGACGTGACCTAGATCGCGAGTTCCACTCCGCCGCCGCCGTCGCCGCTCGAGAGAGTTGTTCGCCGGTCTTGATCGTTGTTTCTTCCAGATCTCCGGTCGACAGAAGCTTAGCCAAGCATAGCGTCTCACGTGTCTAACCGGAGATCTCTTGTCTCTTGATTTGTTGATCGGGAAAACCTTCCCCGTCCGAATCGATCGAGACGACTGATCCTAGTGTGACCGTTGGAAGACCTAGCTAGCTTTGCTACGAAGTTTGGATCTCCAAAGTTCAGCAGCCGCACATCGTTGTCGCCGCCGATCCCGTGAACCAAGCCGCCGCCCATCTTGTCGCCGCCGGTTCCGGGGAGATTCTCTCCAAGAGAGTTCTAGGGTTGTGGACTCTTCGTGGACTTCAAGAACACGTCGTCAACGAAGAGGGACACCTTAGTCTCCAAACATAGTTTGTATCTCTTGTACATTCTAGTTTTACTTTTGTTGTAAAGGAATGTAGGTTCCTAGTTGTAAGGGTTGGGTGCAATCCGTGTTGTGGGAGTGTTGACTCCTACGTGTGGAAGGGCTCCTTCCGATAGTGCAAGGATTGGATTTCAATCCTGTTGGTGAAGAGACCGAGTCGTCCCTTGTTGGGAGATAGGTCGAAGGGGGAAAGTGGATGTACCCAAATCGAGGAACCACTATAAATAGCTTGTGTACTCTGTTTGCTGTGTTGTTTTATTTTCTTGTGCAGGTATAACTTTAAATTCCGCAAAAACGCTGCACGTCACCTATTCCCCCCCCCCCATAGGTGAAGATAGTTGACACTAGGTGGACTTTCAAGTGGTATCAGAGCCAGGTTGCTCATCAAAAAGGTTTACACCTTGAGTAGAATCCTGCCACCAGTGTCAGAAGCATGGAGTTGGATCATGAGATTTCTGCACTAAGACTTCCCACATGCACAAAGGAGTATTATTTAGTCTGGAAGATGAGAGTGTCATATCACTTGGAGGCTATCGATCCTCGAGCATCTTTCATCCTGGAAGAGGGTCCTTTCATTCCTATGAAGACCTCCGGCTCTGGAAAGAATATCCAAGTGCCCAAGTGTATTGCAGAGATGTCGGAGACGGAACTTTCCTTATTTAATCTGGACAAGAGGATTCGTCAGATTATCATGGATATCTGGTCTGGACCTTCTTGCTCTAGATTGGAAAAATGTGAGACGGCCAAATCTATGTGGGTGATGATCTCAGAGCTGATGGGGGGATCAGAGAAAGCTGGAATCTGCTGTCAACTAGAGGATGAAGCCTATGTGGGGGTCCTCGCCTCTGAAGATGAAGACAAGGATCAATCGGACAGCATCAGAGCTCCAGTGTCCGTGTCAGAGACTGAAGAGGCCAGTGAGGAAAGCAGCTCTGATGAGGATGACACAACGGTCACTGGCTCTAATGACAATAACACTGAAGAGCAGGTAACTTTTTCATCCTGCCCCGTCTCTCTTGAAGTTTCTGAAGACAGGAACTGTGTCCCTTCAGAAAATTCTGATTCCCTGTAGAGAGCCCTTCAGAAAAGCAACCTGCTTGTTGAAGAACAAGCTCAGGATATTGCACGGCTGAAGATCTTGTTGGTTCTCCAATTGGCGTCCAACAAGGTCAAGGACTCTAAAATCTCTGATCTAGAGAGTAGTCTAGAGACTGAGAAAAGGATAGTATCAAACTTTTCCAAGGTTGATGCTATGAAGAGAAAGGTAGAAAATGGGTGGATCTCCTGAATTATCAATTCGTGGAGAAATGGGGAAACGGTATTCTGACCCCCCACTCCAAGTAGGAAGGCTACTCATCATGCCTTCAGGTATGATCACAGGAATAATCGTGATCACTGCAAGGGTGATCTGTCCTCATGTGGAGACACCCATAGTGCAAGGACCGTCATGGCCACCCGTGAGAGAATACCTAAGGCTCCTTCTGAGCCCTTTGTATTCTCGGCCACTGCCCATACTCGGCATGAATCAGCTAGTATCAGCTCTCAGAAATCTTCTCTCCACCCAAGGACACAGGAAAGGGGGTTAGAAGTCATGCTGTAAGTTCTCATGGGGTCTCAGGAAGGGGGCTGTCTGAAAGGAAGGCACCACTTCCCAAACCTCGTGACGCTCGCTGCATGCATTCATTCCACCCTTCCACGTGTCATGGTGGAAGAGGTAGTTCTGGGAGCAGATCCAGATCTATCCCGTTTGGACCTAGGCTCATGACTACCTCAGTCACAAGATCAGGTCAGAAACGGAGATACAACATTCACGAGTGTTGGTGCTGTGGCAAGGTGGGACACTTTGACATAGACTATTGGCACAACCCCTCTGTGTCAAGGGCAAGGGACTATCCACATCTCCAGGGGCAGAGGTAGTCTTCCTGTCAGAATTTCTGAAGGAAGGCAATCGAGTGTTTATGCTAACAAGAACCTAGGATCCAATATGTATTGGGTTCCTAAGGTAAAGTAACTCTCTTTTGCAGGGTAGTCTAGGTTCCCGTAAATATAATTGGAACTAGACAGTAGATGTTTCAAGACTGAATTGGAACATGCATCTGGAATAACAGCAGTGATATCTATATGGGCATACTCACATCGAGCACCTGGTATGTTTTAGTCAGAGAGGCTAAATGATAACTCTCATAATCTCAGGTATTTTTCATCAGCTCCAAGACTTGAGTCATTTTCTATCGACTTTTACATATATATATACATCTTTATATACATATATATATACATATATGTGTGCACATCTAAGGATAGGTTAACGCGGTGAATATAAACCTTAGATACATCATTAAAGAGTTATCGGTAATTCCACTGGTAGATTCGAGAACTAACATCTACCGGCGTAAATCAGTTCGCTAAAAACTAACGAAGATACATCATTGGAAATCTTGACATCAAGAAACGTCTGGATAAGCCCGGTTCAAACCCTAAATATATTGGCTTTAAGAAACATATATATATTTCCACTTAGACAAACTAGAAACCCGCTTAACCCAAAGCCTTCCGCCGAACACACGGAAACCGTTAAAATCCCCTTAACTCGTCGATCCTTCATATTCTTGCCGACCCTTCATCTTCTGTAGGAATCCCGCCGAAGGACTTTCTCCGCAGGAAACTCGCCGAATCGACTCTCTCCGCAGGGGAACTCGCCGACTCTTCCCTTTCCGTAGACATCCGCGAGATTCCCGCAAGCTTCTCACCGAAGGACTCTCACCGAAGGACCCGTGATTCTTCCCCTTCCGTCGACATCCCGCGAGACTTCTCTCGAAGGACCCTCGCCAACTCTTCCCGATTCGCCGATCTCGCCGATTGCCGTTCGTGGATCTCTCCTCTCTCTTGTCCAGGGATTTCTCCATAGTTTCGATCACCCACAGTCGGGTGGACCTCCCGGGTGTTCGTAGTCTTTATCAAACTAACTTACCGTCTACGCTGTTAGGTAACCTCATCCTCATCCTTACAAGAACTTTCTTCCTAGTGTCGCTTCCCTCTTGACTTTTGATTAAGCGTAGAGTAGGGTTTCTCTCCCTAGTTTTGCGATGGCTCCAAGGACAACTGCTGGACTGATCACTGGATGTGAGCTGGTTCGAATAGGGTTCTCACATGCCTCTGACGAATTCAGAAACATCATTATTATACTGGAAGAGGCTGGACTCTCATTCGTACTGGAGCACCCATGTAAAATCTTGGACAAGGAAGTGTTGGAGTTCTTTGCTACCGCTAGACTCCGAAATGAAGACTCTCTCATCAATAGCAAGGTTGCAGGGGCAACGATCAAGATGTCTGCAAACAAGCTAACCCAATTCTTACAGCTCACTAGCTCGGAGCACGAGGATTATCTTGAGGAAGAAGACAAAACCAGGACTCTATTATTCTGTGGTCTCGCTCGAGGAACTCGGTCGATAAAGCGAAAGGATATGAATGAAGAAGGGAAACTTCTGTCAGACATCATTGGAAAAGTACTCATATGCAAACCGGGCTCTCATGACCACATCTCTGCGGACATGTTCAAGATCCTGGTGGCAATTGTCTGCAGAAAAAGCTTCAACTGGGGGGCATTGCTTTTTGAGAAGATAAAGGACACCCTTAGATCTCCGAGCTTTGGCCGAATCATCAGTCTGTATCTCAATCAGGTAAACGGAGATAAGTATGACATGAGTAAAGGTGTTCCTCTACATTACTTGAAGAAAATGGACTCGAGTGTTTTTGACAGATGGGAGAGGCGCATTGGGCAGGCTGCCGTGGTAGAACAACAGGAAGTATCTCCAGCCGAGGACGGAACTGTGGCTGATTCCTTAGTTATCCCCAGTGAAATTCTTGATGCTTTGACTGCAGGAATTGAGGGGGAGCCTCTACCCACTGATGCTAATATCGTATCTGACATCTCCCAGATAGCCAGAGATGCAGTGGCGGATATACAAGAAGAAAGTGATGCTGTAGAGGAGACTGCTGACGAAGGGTTGGAAGGTGATGCTGATGAGAATGATCAAATGGATGATGAAGGTGAGGAAGAAGGCAATGGGGGACAGGAAGCATTGGAGACTCAGGATATCACTGAAGTTCCATCTGACAAGCACGCTCCTGAGTTCGTCCCTGAGAACATTGGTGCAGCAGTGGAGGGGGAGTCCGAGAAATCTACAGAGGCCGCAAGCATTCCCCCCTTAGAGACTGTGCTCGTGTCCAGCTCTACAGGTGCATCAGTTGAAGCGCAAGGCCAAGGAGTGCCTCAGGCCTTTCCACTACGAGATAATCTAGCCAATCACACCGTGAATGTCATTCAGGATATAATGGATGAGCTTAAAGCATCTTTTGAGAAAGCTCAAAATAAACTGTTGAAAAGAATTAAGAAATCGGAGAATCTCATGCTCAAGAACATAGTGGAGATCAATCACAAACTGGACGTGATGGAAAAGAAGTTTGAAGATAAATATACAGCGGCCGGCCAAGCTGTCACTCTTCTTATGGACGGATTAAAAAGGAACACTGATACTCTCACAATCGTAAATCAGAATGCTCATGTCGTAGCAAATAACATTCAAAAGTTTGATGGCAATATGGTAACTCTCAACACAAATCAACAGGCCTTGGTCACTGAATTCTCCAGGACTACAAATCATATTGATGAGTCACTGCATTCTTATGCAAACTCCATTGCAGTCGAAGCCAAAAAGTGGGAGAAAGAATATATAGCTAAGATGGCTGAGCTTCGGGAAGTCATGATCAACAACTTTGAGCAGTCAAATAAATATGTTTATGACAGTTGTTGGTGGATGCTCCAACAAGCATTAGGCGTTAATATCCCTGAAAATCCGTAGAGTGCTCCTGCTCCTGAAGATAATCCTGTGGCTGATGAGGGAGTAAGTGCTGCAGAAGTTCATTTAAGTGAGGCTGATGCTCATAGGGCTGCTAGGGCCTCCTCCAAGGTAAAACTGATGGCAATGTTTGATCAAGGAGCCCTAGCAAAAGCCAGGGACAAGAGAAAATCTCACGAAGGGACATCAAAGGAAACACAAGCTGAAAAGAGAATCAGACTGAAGGAGGAGGAAGTAAGAAACGAAAAGTGGAGTCCAGTATCCAAGAGTATCATACTGGACACATTCTGGCTACAAGAACAAGGGGAAATCAATCGAAACGATGTATACAGCCAGCATGAGTGGGAGCTGCACAAGACCTATGAAGCCAAACGTAACATCTTCTTCAGGACCAACACTGCGACAGATAAAGCTCCTCCTCCCGAATACTATCCAAAGCCTAAGGAATATGTTGAAAGGAAAAGGAAGAAGTTTTTGGCTCAGAAACTCAAGGATGACTTAGCCAAAGAAAAATAGTCAGAAATTTATAGCTTGTCATTCTCTCATAAGAACAATTAACGTGTATTATTATTATATGAACAATCTTGAAATTATATATATATATATATATATATATATATATATATATATATATATATATATATATATATATATATATATATATATATATATATATATGAATTTATGAGTGACTCAAGTGTTGGTCTGGTTACCTATATTCTCTTGTGCTGCATATTTAAATTCTGAATGTTGTTTATATTATCTGGTTGGTGTTATTCATCTTAGCTAGTAGGATTTTGGCTTCGTCAAATAGGGGGAGATTGTTGGGTATTGTATCCACAATTACCTGGATTTGAGGAAGCCACCTGTCAAGCTAAGATGAATTCACAATGTATTTGATGAAACCTCTTAAGTTGTGCTTGCAGTTATTCCACGCTAAGTGCACACCAATGTTAGGGTGCAGTATGTCAATATACACGGGTCTGCACGACGTAATCCCTCGTTGAGCAGATCAGTGTGTTGGCCTACGTGTACTCTCTCTATTGGAGTGCACTTACTTTCAAGTACAGGGCTGTGATCTTGCAAGAGCAGACAAGGAGCAAGGATGGGTCAAGGAGCACATCTTGGGTGGAAAGACGAAAATTCGTCTAAGTGTAAATCGACGAGAATCGCCAAGTGATTCTCGCCGATTCGGCGAGAATCACTAGTGATTCTCGCCGAATCGTCGAGAATCAGTGGCTGATTCCCGCCGACTCGATCCAGCTACTTCAAAGCAAGCAACTCTGATTCTAAGTAAGAATCGACGAGAATCACCAAGTGATTCTCGCCGAATCGTCGAGAATCACTGGCTGATTCTCACCGTCTCGACCCGGCTGAATCAGTGCTTGCAACCAAGTCAACTTTGACGAGAATCATCTTTGATTCTCGCCGAATCGTCGAGAATCACCTTCGATTCTCGACGATTCGACGAGATTCACTTTCGATTCTCGCCGATTTTGATTTGGGCATTTTTCTGGAAAAAGCTGGACCGGATTCTGCCGCTGGCACTGTTTTGAACCGGATCTAGGGTTTCTTCTGGTGGGACCCATAACAGTCATAAAAGATTATTTCACTGTATAAATACACACGTATTTTTGAACAGTAAGGTAGCGAAGAAGAAAAGAAATACACGAGTCGCGACGTGACCTAGATCGCGAGTTCCGCTCCGCCGCCGCCGTCGCCGCTCGAGAGAGTTGTTCGCCGGTCTTGATCGTAGTTTCTTCCAGATCTCCAGTCGACAGAAGCTTAGCCAAGCATAGCGTCTCACGTGTATAACCGGAGATCTCTTGTCTCTTGATTTGTTGATCGGGAAAACCTTCCCCGTCAGAATCGATCGAGACGACTGATCCTAGTGTGACCGTTGGAAGACCTAGCTAGCTTTGCTACGAAGTTTGGATCTCCAAAGTTCAGCAGCCGCACATCGTTGTCGCCGCCGATCCCGTGAACCAAGCCGCCGCCCATCTTGCCGCCTCCGGTTCCGGGGAGATTCTCTCCAAGAGAGTTCTAGGGTTGTGGACTCTTCGTGGACTTCAAGAACACGTCGTCAACGAAGAGGGACACCTTAGTCTCCAAACGTAGTTTGTATCTCTTGTACATTCTAGTTTTACTTTTGTTGTAAAGGAACGTAGGTTCTTAGTTGTAATGGTTGGGTGCAACCCGTGTTGTGGGAGTGTTGACTCCTACGTGTGGAAGGGCTCCTTCCGATAGTGCAAGGATTGGATTTCAATCCTGTTGGTGAAGAGACCGAGTCGTCCCTTGTTGGGAGATAGGTCGAAGGGGGAAAGTGGATGTACCCAAATCGGGGAACCACTATAAATAGCTTGTGTACTCTGTTTGCTGTGTTGTTTTATTTTCTTGTGCAGGTATAACTTTAAATTCCGCAAAAACGCTGCACGTCACATATTCCCCCCCCCCCCCCATAGGTGAAGATAGTTGACACTAGGTGAACTTTCACATTAAGCGGTTTGGTATGTAGGAAGGGAAGAGCATCTCTACTCCTCTGGAGGTCAGTCTCAAGCTTCGACATAATGAGGGAAGGGTTCTTCCAGATCCCTTGTTGTTTCGGGCTTTTGTTGGGAGTCTCATATATCTGACGATTACACAGACCAGATATTGCTTATGTTGTGGGCCGAGGAAGTCGGTATTTGGCAGAGCCGCGGAAGCCTCATCTAGTGGTGGCTAAGTGTATCATGAAGTACGTGAAGTCCACCTTGGTTATGAGTCTCTTTTACGAGAGGGACATGAGCTTCAATCTTCATGGATACATATATGTTATTTATGGGGGAGATTCAGACGATCGGAAGTCGACGTTTGGTTATGTCTTCATGTGCAGATTGTCAGCTATTTCGTAGTGTAGTAAGAAGTAGGATTCAGTGTTTGTCTCCACTACGAAAGTGGAATACAAGGCTTCGGCCTTGGCAGCTCAAGAAGTCATCTGGCTTAGGAGGTTAGTGGAGGACATCCTTGAGGAGGTGCGGGATCCTACTCTGTTGCGCGATGACAATGAGAGTGCCCTCAAACTGGTTAATAATAGGGTTTATCATGCGCGGATAAAGCACATCGAGATCGAACATCACTTTGTTCGCGACAAGGTACTGGAGGGGTCTCTGATGGTTGAGTATGTGCAGAGCCAGGATAATATCGCGGACATCTTCACGAAGTCATTGTCGAAGGGACCATTTACATAGTTACGGGATTTACTCGGTTTAGTTTCCACTTCTCACTTCAAGGGGTAGCGTTGAAATTGTTAAAGTGGAAGTCGGCGGTCTGATTGGGCAGACCGCAGAGTTTGCCGCCGGTTAGACGGATAGGTGTTGTCCGATTGTCGGGTTCTGGCTTTTGTTCTCTGTTTTGCGGTCTGGTTCAGCAAACACCCTGGGAGGTAACCAGATGGTTAGCGTTGGCTAATCGTGGTTGTCGCGTTCTGGATTGAGAGACCGCGAAGTTTGCTTGGAGTCGTCACGTTCTCTGGCTTGCATAGAGGCAGACGGTTAGCACGAATAGTGGAGGCTAACTGAGCTTGTGATTTGCTCGCGCGGTCTGAAGTTAGAGTTCGCTGGAGTATGTTGACTCGATCACGGTGTGTGCCAAGTCCTTAGTGTTGCCTAGTCGCAGAGACTGCTTAATTACGCTGTCTGGATGTGGAGTTCGCATATCGTGTAGCGCGGATATGGCTCTGGCCGCGTGATTGTTAGCTTAATTGTTTAAGTCCATGCGGACTGAGGATGTTGTTAGTATGACTATACGGACTGGTGGATCTTACCACATTAGCGGATAGGTGGTTTATCACTCGCGGGCTGACTATGGTATCTGCACTCTTGTGCGGATAGACGATGCTAGTTGCAGGATGGCGGGCGGTTATCCTATCGTTATGTGTGGTAACCACACTCCCCTTATCGCCTATAAATAGGGTTTCTAGGCTTGTCATATTTAATAGGAACGGTGAGAACTCAGCTCGCGTTTTGAACTTGCGGTTAGATTTTTCTAACCAGCCGACTAAGTGTAGTTGACTTGTGTTGTGCAGGCTATATGACTAGCACCGAGTGACTAGAAAATTAGTTGGGAAGCTTGGTGTGGAATAGTTCGCGGATAACAGTCTATGGTATACAACAGGTCGTGGTTAGTGCGACCATCAGTCTTCTTCCTTAGTGTTGCGGATAGTTCAAGCAGTTCGCCCGGTCTCAGTGGGCAGATTGTTTTTCCAGTTCATCATCATTCAATAATAAGGCAGTCCGCACGGCTTGAGTTGGGGTCTGGCAGCTTGGCAGTTTCGGCGGAAAGGCCTGGCGGTTAGTAGCTCGGGCAGTTACTGTTCTCATCCCGCCAATTTCTCTTGCTTGTAATTTTTTGCTTCCATCTGGTGCATTGTGAATCATGTCTCGCAATGTATACCTCGCCCTGTAAAAAAATATTAATTTCATAGTGGCTCTTGTGCTTCTGTTGTTTCTAGGTTTTAGTTGTCTTTGGTTTGGTTCAGTGTTTCTGCGACCTTGCTTAGCTTCCGAGAAATTTTCACAGGATACAACAATAGTACCGATGTCGTTAAGTAATAATAAAACAAGGAGTAATCCCTATTAAATTTTCTCAAAGTGGTCAGCAAGGTAGCCTAAAGCCAAATTAATATTCTCAGAACTACCCAGTTCACACTTTGATCATGCGGAAACCCAAAGAGCAAGTTTAACACCAACAACCAATGGAAGCACAAGCAGATCTTTTATTCATTACACTTCTTTACAAGGCGAGGTATACGTAGCGAGACATGATTTCGCTAGAACAACAGCTACAAACAGAAATAACAAACAAGCCGGGCGGACAGCACTGGAGACCGCCGAGACCGCCTGGTCCGCCAAGGTCGCCCAAGCTGCAACTGCTACAAGCCGAATAGCACACGGAGCCCACCGAGACCGCGAGGTCGCGTAGACACACCATTATTCACTGTCTGCTAAAGAACAGAGGAACAAACCGCCTATCCGCCTGAGACCGGCGGACAGGTTATTGGAACTTGAACAAGCTAAAGAAGAAAACTGACAAGCCGCAGAAGCGACCAGCTGAGACCACAGAGACCGCACACTTCAATGCCCAACTCCTGGCTCCTTGAAGCTAGCCGCGCGCCCTGCACACAGCACACCATCAGCACTACTCAACCCGCGCGGACAGAAAACCGCAGACCGCAACACTTGCCCAAGCCCAACTTATTGTTCACTCCGTTACTGTAGACCTGCCGGGGGGATTCTATTTATAGGCGAGATGAGGAGTGTGGTCACCACCCTAGTGCATAGAATCACCGCATGTTAGGTACATTGGTCAAATGTACCTGATTTGAAGAAACCTCACCCAACTCAATGATATACATCATAATGTATTTGATGTATATTGAGTTTACTTGTGCAGGTTATGTAATCACTGGACTGAAGCAAAAAGTTTCTAAGTCCATGTGTCGACACCCAGAGGGAAAGTGTCGACACTTAAGAAGACTTGTGTCGACACCCAGACAAGCAGTGTCGACACTTGGAGTCATTGTGTCGACACCTGGGATGCAGAGTCGACACCAGACAGAAAGTGTCGACACTTGGAGCTGTGTCGACACTCAGTGAAGAAAAGTGCAGACAGAAAGTGTCGACACAAGGAGCTGTGTCGACACCCAGTGAAGCTGTGTCTACACCAGAAAGTGTCGACACTTGGAGTTGTGTCGACACTCAGCAAAAGTCTACAGAGACTAAGTTAAAGTGTCGACACTCAGAACAATGTGTCGACACTCAACAGAAGAGTCAGCACTTGAAGTATGTGTCGACACCCAGCACAATGTGTCGACACTCAGCTAAAGACTCTACACTTGAAGAAAGTGTCGACACAAGGAGCTGTGTCGACACTTAGCAAAGATCAGAAAGATCAACAAAATTATTCTAAGTACAAGTGTCGACACTAAGGGAATGTGTCGACACTCAGCTGAAGTCTCAACAAGAAGAAGGTGTGTCGACACAAGGAGCTGTGTCGACACTCAGCAAGTATCAACATAGAAGACTATGTGTCGACACCAAGAAGTAGTGTCGACACTTGACAAATTCAACACAAGAAGTTGTGTCGACACAAAGGTGATGTGTCGACACTTAGAAGAATTCAGTACAGATAGAAGATCAAGTACTTGTGTCGACACTCAATTTCAGTGTCGACACCTGAAGAAGAATCTGTGTCGAGACATACAAGGAGTTGTGTCGACACCTTGTAGACTTTTGTCGACACTTACACAGCATGTGTCGACACTTGGTCTATAAGTGTCGACACTTAAAGACAGAAAGTCTCGACACTTTCAGACAGTTAGAGATTTTCAAGAAATGACTGGATGACTTGACAGCTGCCGTTCCAGCCGGTCTACAGCACCTGTCAGAGATATTAGAAGTCAGTTATGGACCGGACCAGCCGGTTACCATGAAGAAGGCCTATAAATAGGCTCATACAGTTTACAGAAATGTTGTTCAATTGTTGAGGTTGATCACATTGTTGAAGAACAAGTTATAAAAGTGGTACATAGAGTATCAACACAAGAAGATCTTGCAGTCCAAGTGCAGATCTAAGAAGATTGGAGAGAGAGGGCTCCATCCAAGAAATTAGCCTCTGGAACTAGGCTGAGAAGAAGGATTCAGATTCATTCTGGATCTTAAGTGGCAGAGGTCAAGGAACAACTGCAGGAGGATTCAGTCTTATTCAGTTCTACTCAAGAAGCTTTGAAGAAAGCTAAGTTAGATTGAATCCAGCTGAGTTCTTCCAAGAACTCATCAAGAAACTCTCAACTCCCCTCTTTTATTTCTGAGTTGTTGAGTTAATATTTGTAATACATTTTTATCTTATAGGATCCTTTGGATCTGAGTGAATTGTAAGCCTATAATTATAAAGGCTGAGGGTAGGGCTTGAGAGCCTGAGTGTAGGAGATTGAGATATCTGAGTGTAGGCCTTGTTGGCTGAGTGTAGGCCTTGGTTGGCTGAGTGTAGGCCTTGGTTGGCTGAGTGTAGGCCTTGATTGGCTGAGTGTAGGCTTTGGGATAAAGCTGAGTTGTAAGGCTTTGGGCCTGAGGTGTAGGAACCAATTTGGGTTCTGAGACAGTGGAGGAGTTTGGCTGAATCTAGTACACTGCTAGATAGGCGAAGGGGGAAAGTGGATGTACCCATATCTTGGGGAACCACTATAAACCACTGTGTATGCTGTGCTGTGCTGTGATTGTTGTTGTGTATGTTGTGTGTTTGCTGTGATAAAATAGTTAGTATTCTGTGATATAACTGATTGCTACCATTAAAGTTTAAAAAGGATTAGGTCACCTATTCACCCCCCCCCCCCTCTAGGTGTTTAGGTACCATATCTTTCAAGTGGTATCAGAGCCAGGTTCCTCAAAAAGGACTAACAGTCTGAGGAGATTCTGTTTGGCAGATTCAGTGTAAGGCAAAACACAGATTCAAGAAATTCAAAAAATCAAGAAACATAGGTTCCTCTGAGAATCACAAGGAATTGGGTTCCATGAAATTACCCATATGCAGGAAAGAGATCTTTGGGATCTGGAAGGAAAGGGTAAGGCTATTTATGGAGGCCTCAGACCCTAGAATCTACATCACAGTAAAGGAAGGGACTTATGTGCCCATGAAGATTTCAGTTTTAGATGCAAATCAGAGAACTCCAAAGGATTTCTCTGAGATGACTAAGGATGAGATTGTCCTAGCCACAATGTACAAGAGGGCACAAAACATTATAGTGAGTGTCATAGATGATGCAACATTTCAGAATCTTATACACTGTAAGACAGCCAAGGAGATGTGGGACACTCTTATAGTATATATGGAAGGATCTGAAGAAGTAAGACAAGATAGAAAATCCTTGCTAAATCAGGAGTATGAGAGTTTTAGACAAGGTAAAGGTGATAGCATAACTGAGTGCTACAAGAAGTTCTACAGAGTAGTTAATGAACTCATGTCTTATGGAAGAGAGTTCAGTAACTATGAACTAAATGACAAGTTCCTAAGGTCCCTAAGCAAAGATTGGGACACAAAGATCTGTGCCATTAGAGAAATGGCTAAGTTGGGGGAAATTCCTCCTCCTACACTGTTTGGCAAGTTATTGTCTTATGAAATGCAATTGACAGTGAGGAAAGAGGAGGAGAAGTCAACAAGAATTGAACACAAGGAAAGATCAGTTGCTTTCAAGACAGAAGTTCCCAGAAAGTGCAGGAATAAGTCATCAACTCCACCTCCAGAGGTAGTTGAATCAGAATCAGATGATTCAGTCAGCACAAAGACTGAGAGCAGTGAAAGTGATGAAGACTTTGATGCCTTCACTAGACACTTTCAAAAATTTTTGAAGAAGAAACAGTGGAGGTCAAGACCTTCTACTTCAAAGGGAAAGGAAGTCTTTTATCAGGAGAAAAAGCCTTCAAAGAAAGACAGGAAGAGGACAAAGTCAAGCAAGGCAACTGGTTCAAAGATAATGTGCTATTGCTGCAATAGACAGGGCCATGTTATTGCAGACTATCCTGAAAAGAGGAAAGAATCTAGTGACAGGAAAAAGACTTATTTCAAAGGCAAGAAAGAAAAGTCTTTTGTAGCCAAGAAGGAGAAGACTTTATCAGATATCTCTTCTTCAGAAACTGAGTCTGAGGCTGAAGCCTACATAGGGTTGTTTGCTGAAGAAGAAGAAGAAGAATTCATGCAGATCATAGAGTCTATCTATGAACAAGAAGACAGTCATTGCCAAGGGCTAATGGCTTTGACAGAGAGTGCCAAAATCCTGGAGCAGCCAGGACCCAGTAAGGTACAAGTTTCAAGTTCAAGTTCAGTTTCTTGTTCTAGTTCAGATTCAGATTCTTCTTCATCAAGTGATGAGAATGTATCTGAGTCTGAGGATGATATTCATCAGCTTATAGATGAATATAAAGTGTTGTTGCAAGCTTACAAGAAAAGCAAGTCCCTAGCCAAAAGTCAGGCAAAGGAAATTGCTGATCTTAAAGCTGCTGCAACAGATTTTGAGAAGCAATTTGATCAAAAGCTGAATGAGATAGCCAGACTGAAACACATAACAGTGATTCAGATGGGGACTATCACCTTTAAGAATGATCAAATTAAGTGTCTGGAGATCAATCTTCAGAAGGAGAAGGACTTAGTTGCTAGGTTTTCTAAACCTAAGTCAGTGTTACCTTTAATTGATGATTTTGTTCATCATAAAGGCAAGGCTGGACTGGGCTTTATTAGACCTGCAGGGACTGAGCAGTCCAAGTCTAAGTCCAAGGGCAAGGCCCCAACATTCAACAAGCCTGCTGTAGACAAGACATCAAAGGCAGTACCTAAGCAAAGGTACAATAAGTTTGAATGTTGGTGTTGTGGCATAGTTGGCCATTTTGCAGTGGACTGTTGGCACAATGCTAGTGCCAAAGTGAGTACCAAACTACCTATTGGAAAGCTAGTGGGTAGCTTTGTCAGATTGCAGACTAACAAGTACCAAGGACCCAAGAATTCTTTGGGTTCTAAGGTTCATTAATCTGTTTTGCAGGTGAGTCCAAGTGGCCATACCCCAACATGGTACTTGGACAGTGGATGTTCCAGACATATGACTGGAACAAGAGGATTACTAAAGGACTACATTCCAGTAAAAGATGGTCCAAAAGTAACCTTTGGTGGTTCTGAAAAAGGAATCATCAAAGAATTTGGTAACATTTCTACAAACTTAGTTACCATTACTCAAGTGGCTTATGTTAAAGGGTTGAAACACAACCTAATAAGTATAAGTCAATTAAGTGATGTAGGGTATGACATCTCATTTGTTAAAAATGGTTGTCATATAAAGAGGTCAAGTGATCAAGAGATCATTTTGACAGGTTATAGGAAGAGGAATGTCTACTGTCTAGACATTATGATTGAGAACAATGGTTCTCCTAGTTTGTCTTGTAGCTGATGAGACAGTCTCTCATTGTGTCAAATGGCACGAGAGGCTTGCCCATCTTAACTATAAGACTATTAGCAAACTCTTTAGCAAAGAGTTAGTGAGGAATGGTCCTCAAGTTAAGTGTGTCAAAGATGGTATTTGCTCAGCTTGTCAAAAGGGCAAGCAGACTAAATCCACCTTTAGAAGTATAGAAAACAAAGATGCTGTGAGGTGTTTATACCTCTTGCATATGGATCTTTTTGGTCCAATGCCAGTTCACAGCTTAGGTAGGAAGGTCTATACCTTTGTAGTTGTAGATGACTACTCAAGGTTTTCCTGGGTGTTCTTCTTAAGACAGAAATCTGAAACACCTAGTGTCTTCTATAGTTTTGTCAAGCAAATTCAGAATGAACTAAATAGTACAGTGGTCAAAATTAGAAGTGACCATGGTACTGAATTTCAGTCTGATAGCATGACAAAACTGTGTGAAGACTTTGGGATATTTCAAGAATTCTCTTCACCTAGAACACCTCAGCAAAATGACATTGCTGAGAGGAAGAATAGAACCTTGATAGAGGCTGGTAGGACCCTACTAAGTGATACATCACTGCCAGAATATTTCTGGGCTGTAGCAGTTAACACTGCATGCCATGTTATAAATAGGGCTACCATCACTAAAAGGCTTAACAAGACCCCATATAAAGTTGTGAAAGGCAGGAAACCAAACCTATCCTATTTTAGGATCTTTGGTTGCAAATGCTTCATACTTAACAATGGGAAGTCTTACTTAACTAAGTTTGCTGCCAAGTCCCAAGAGGGAATTTTTGTTGGGTACAGTAATAACAGTAAGGCTTATAGAGTCTACAACTTGACTACACAAGTTGTAGAAGAATCTGTGCATGTAGTTTTTGATGAGACTAAACTTATTAATAATGAGTTGTCTAGTAGTGTATGCAGCCCCACAGGTTTGACAAAGAAAATGGACAAGCTTACTGTAGAAGAAGTGCCTGCTGCAAGACAGCAAGTAGAAGAAAGTAGCTGTTGTCCAGGGGGAGAACTACATGTGCCAATTGCTGAAGAAATACAAGGAGTACAGCATGATGCAGATGCTGAAGTGGTTCAACCAGAAGTTAGGATGCCTCCAGCCCACAGGCATCTTAGAGATCATCCAGTAGAGCTGATTATTGGAGATCCAAGACAAGGAGTTCAAACCAGGAGTAGAAACATGAATGAAGCAATCTACTCCAGCTTTCTGTCATAAGTTGAACCTAAGAAGTTTGAAGAAGCAATACAAGATCCACAATGGACTGAAGCAATGCAAGAAGAGCTTAATCAGTTCAAGAGGTGCAAGGTCTGGGAACTTGTTCCTAAACCTAAAGACCACAATGTACTAGGAACTAAGTGGATCTACAGGAATAAGATGGATGAACAAGGGGTCATCATTAAGAATAAGGCAAGATTGGTTGCTAAAGGATATAGGCAAGAAGAAGGTATTGATTTTGATCAAACCTTTGCTCCAGTAGCCAGACTGGAAGCCATAAGGATGTTCTTGGCCTATGCAACCTATCAAGGATTCAAGGTATACCAAATGGATGTCAAGTCAGCATTCCTAAATGGTAATCTTAAAGAAGAAGTCTATGTGGAGCAGCCTTCAGGTTTTGTTGATCCAACTCTACCTCATCATGTCTATAGACTTAGGAAAGCTTTATATGGGTTAAAGCAAGCCCCTAGGGCTTGGTATGAAACCCTATCTAGTTTTCTCATTGAGAACAAGTTCTCAAGGGGGAAAATAGATAAGACTCTATTCCTTAGGGAATCTAGAGGCAAAGTCATACTAGTCCAAATATATGTAGATGACATTATATTTGGGTATACTGAAAGCAGCCTTTGCAAAAAGTTTGCAAAACTTATGCAAGGTCAGTTTGAGATGAGTAGTATGGGAGAGCTGAAGTTTTTCTTGGGTCTCCAAGTTAAACAGACTGAGAGAGGTTTGTCCATTTATCAGTCAAAGTTCACCCTAGAACTCATAAGGAAGTATGGTATGGATTCATCCAGCACCATGAAGACTCCTATGGGGTCAAGTATGTCTCTTAGCAAGGATGATGCAGGGAAACCTGTAGATGAAACCTTGTATAGAGGGATAATTGGCTCCCTATTATACTTGACTGCTAGTAGACCTGACATCATGTATGCTACATGTGTTTGTGCCAGGTATCAAGCCTGCCCTAAAGAGTCTCATTTGACAGCAGTCAAAAGAATATTGAGATATCTAAAGGGCACTCCCTATCTAGGCCTCTGGTACCCTAGGAATGGAGATTTTGATCTAATAGGTTATTCAGATGCAGACTTTACAGGATGCAAAGAAGATAGAAAGAGCACTACTGGAACCTGTCAATTCCTAGGTGGGAGACTAATTTCATGGAGTAGCAAAAAGCAAACCAGTGTGGCTATCTCCACAGCAGAGTCAGAGTATGTAGCTGCAGGAAGTTGATGTGCTCAACTTCTGTGGATACAACATCAGCTAGAGGACTATAGATTTCAGGTAAGTAGAACTCCACTTTTCTGTGATTCTACAAGTGCTATTTCAATAGCTAATAACCCTGTATCACATAGTAGAACTAAACATATTGAAATTAAATATCATTTTCTTAGGGAGCATGTAGAAAGAGAAGATGTTTTACTTGAATATGTTAAAACTGATAATCAAATAGCTGATATGTTTACTAAGCCCCTAGAAGAAGCTAAGTTCAATAGATTCAAAATTGAACTAGGAATGTTAAACTTAGAGTAAGTTTACAGAATTAAAATTGGCTAAGTAAAAAAGTGTCGACACATAGACAAGTCTATATCGACACAGAATAGTGGTGTCGACACTTCAGGAAAAAGGTGTCGACACATCTAGGATGTTGGTGTCGACACTTCAGAATGTTAGTGTCGACACATGTCAAGTAGGTGTCGACACATCCAATATGGTGTCGACACTTAAGTTTTACTCAGAATTTTTCTAAGTAAAGTCTCGACAATGTGTCGAGTTATGTTGTGTCGACACATAACCAAGTGTCGACACATAAAATCTGTTGACTAAACTTGTGTCGACATATATGTGTCGAGACATTATAAGTCAGTGTCGACACTTATTGCCAGTATCGACACATTTTAAGTTAGCTGTCCCGCATGTTCATCTTCAAAATTAGAAAGGTATAAATAGGGTTCTGTCTTTGTTTGTCGACACGCTTTCAAAGTTTCGAGACCAAAACTACTGTGTCGACACCTCTCTTTTCTAAAGACAAATTCTACAAACCCTAATAGCACCTAAGCTTGAGGAGAACGTTAACGAAGGATATGAGCTAGTGTGCGGCGCCTTCGACGATGCTGATCAAGAAATCAGGCCGTAGTAACCCTAGTCGCCGATTCAGGGTTAGAGTACTTAGTTTCAGAACCTACTAAGATATGGAAGAAGGAGGTTCTTGAATTCCTAAATGGAGCTGCAGTAGATGAATCTGGATACAGAATCAAATCCAGAGTTCATGGAACTAAGGTCAAGGTTTCACCAAAGAGTTTGAGGAAGGTACTCCAGCTACCAAAAACTCAAGATGAAGAAGAACTTACTGCATCCAAGACCAGGGAAGCTCTAACCTGGTGTGGACTTGATCCAAAGATGAAGATAGGTTCTGTTTTCAACAGGAAAGGCATGAATAATCAAGGAAAGTTCATGTCTGAGATTGTGGGAAAGGTCTTACTCAGCAAACCTGGAGGGCATGACAGAGTGTCTGCCTATATGTTTGGAATCATGACAAGGATCATATTCACTCTGAAAACAGACTGGTCAATAGTGGTTTATGAGAAGATTAAGGAGAGCTTGAAGAAGCCCAATCTGGGCAGAATCATTAGTCTATACCTAGCTGGTGTGATACCAGAGGTAATGAGTACTGCTGCAGGAAGCAAGATAAACCACATGAGGAAAATGGATCTAAGGATCTTTTCAAGATGGGACAGGGTGTTGTCCAAGGAAATGCCAACCCCAGAGAAGACAGCTACTAAGAAAGATACTCCTCCAAAGAAGAAAAGGAAGACAGCTCCTGTGGAACAAGTGTCCACAAGTAGTTCTGGAAGTGAAGAATAGGTTGTTTTCACTCCTGATGATCAAGAGGAAGAGCCAGTAGTGAAGACTCCTGCTGCTCAAGAGATTGCTGAAATCCAGGGGGAGCTGCCTGAAGCTAGCCCCATCCACAAGGATCACAGCCAGGGGGAGCCTCCAGTTGTAGAAGAACCCTCTACACTGGCCAGTGAGCAAGCCACCACCATCATACAAGAGGTACTCACTGAACTCCACACCTTAGATTTTATTATAGAAGATGCTGATCTGTCTGGTGTTAATCAGCATACTCAGCTGAATAGTCCAGTTCCAGATGTTGTTAGAAAAGACACATCTGCTGTACAAGAAGTGATTCCTGATCCAGTAGTTGAAGAACTAAGAACTTCTCCTGCACAGTCTCCTCAAGAGTTCACCATGGAAGATTTATTCCTCATTCTCGACCAACAAGATTTTGACCTGGATAAGGAAGCTGCTGGAAGAGATAATGCTGCTGTTGAGGGGGAGCAAGTGCAAGTTCTGGAAGAGCCTTTAAGGCCAGAAACTGAGAAGGCACCTGATGTGCAAGCTGACAGACCTCCAAGCCCTAAGGATAGGGTTGACATAGCCAGCACTTCTGCCTCTGAAGATGAGGAGAATGCTAGGGCAAAGAAGAAGAAACTGTATGTTTTTAAAAGGAGAAGTCAGAGTTATAAGAAAGCCCTGCAATCTATAGCCCCACAGCCTATAGTTCAACAAGCTCCCACTGTTGATTATAGTGCATTAATGATTGCAATGCAGATAAAACTGGATGAACAGAGAAAAGCTATAGAGGCTTATGTAGATGAAGGGCACAAAGCTTTGCAGTTTGATCTGGCCCAAGATATAAAGTCTATAAGGTTTGAAATGAACCTTAACAAAAAGGAAATGACTGATTGCTTCCACAAAGGTGGAAATGCAGTGGTGTATTTGGCAACACACCAAGAGAAGATCAAAGCCCAAGTGGATGATATAGCATTGAAACAAGGATATGTTCTTGAAAATTAGTTAAGAATGAATGACAATTTGACTGCCTCACATAATGCTATAGTCACTGAATTGAAGAACAAGGTTGCTGACCCTTCTACATCTACTGCTGCTGCTAAAGCTGATTTTGATAAAGTATTTCAAGAAGAATTTTTTGCTGTAAAGACTGCTATCCAAGCCTCCCAGAAAGTCATATCTGAACAACTTCAAAAGCTTAAACCTTTCTTTAAAGATGGCATCAGATACTTGGATAGTCAAATCAGATTTCAGAAGGATGATGTCAGAGATCACATGGCTAGAGAAGTCATAAAGGGGGAGAGAGTACTAGTCAAGGCAAGCTCTGACCATGCAAAGTGGATATCAAATTCCATCAGAGCTACACTGGGCTATCCTCCACTTTGTGATGATGACAATGTGGCAGAATCTGTAATTCAAACTGCATATCTTGGAGGTGAGCAACCAGAGGTAGCTCAAGTGATATATCCTCCACCAGATTTTGACATGGTGCAAGCTGACATTCAGCAGATGTATAGCCCAACTGAAGGAAAGTCTAATGTTATTCTGGATAAAGTGGTTCAGCCTATTACTGAAGCCATGCAAGAGGCATTACAGAAAGAAGAAGAGACAAGGTTGTCCAAAAAGAGGTTTAGGGAACAAGCAGAACAAAGGCCAGACTTTGAACAGTGGAGCCCTACCTCTAGGAATATAATTTTAACTGCCTGAAAAGCTGCAAAGGACAATACTCATGACAGGAACAAATGGTTTTCTGAAGTAGAATGGAGAAAACATGAGATCAGGCAGGAAGCAATAGTTCAGTATAGAAGGAAGGCAAAGATGGGAAAGCTACCTCCTACTGCAGTGGAGCCTAGCAAGTACTTTCCTAAGCCATATCACTATTTTGAGAGGCAGAAGATCAAGGCAGAAGAACTTAAAAAGAAAGATCTAAAAGACAAGAAGCATGCTGATGCTGAAACTGTTGATGCCCCTGTCAAAGCTCAAGTTCAAGCTGGCAAGGGAATAGTTATCAAGGAACCTGATCAGAAATAGATTAAGATTTTACTTGAAGATTATTGTAACGCCCCGAATTTCGTGTGCGAGTCGGTCGCGGAAAAAGAGTTTTTGGTGCCTGTAGGGGTACACGGCCTAGGACACGGGCGTGTCCAAGGCCGTGTCTGGCTGGTGATTTTTGGCCGTTTCCAACCCGAGAAGGACACGGTCAGAAACACGGCCGGATGACACGGGCGTGTCATCCGACACGGGCGTGTGCCAACCCGTGTCCAGACCCGTGTCCTGAGGGGTCGTGTCCGTTGCCGTGCGGTTATGCGTGACACGCCCTCGAACACGGGCGTGTCGAGGAACCCGACACGGGCGTGTCAGGTCAGACACGGGCGTGTCTTGGCCCGTGTGCATTTCTCAGTTCGACGATCGTGCCTGGATCGAGGCACACGGCCTTGGACACGGCCGTGTGCCAAGCCGTGTGCGGCCCAGGTCTGGGGAATTTTGTGCAGATCCGAGCCGTTCATTTTCTTTAATTAGGATCCAATGGCCCAGATGAGATCCTGCTCTGTTAAGGCCGGGAATAGGGAGTTATTCCCTCATTTTCTCTCCAAAGTTCTCCCCTTCCAAAGTGAGAGAGGAGAGGAAGAAGAAGGAGGTTTCCGGCCGCCGGCGGAGCATCGGAGCACCGTTTCGAAATCGGAGAGCGGATCCGTGGAGGGAAGGTCATTGCGAAGAGTTCTAACCGCGTAGTTTTTCCATGGCGCCAAAACGGACTACAAGGGTAACGATTCTCAACTCGAGCGCTTGAATCTCTTTCTTTCTGCATAGGGAATCCCGCTCCCGCGAGTATGCGGTTAGTGCGTGGTGTTCCTTGGGGTTGACGGGAATAGTCCCCCTTGTGTTGCATGTAGAGCCCGGAATCGTAAGTACGGGCATAGGCATTGTGTGTGAAGCCTACCCGGACGTGTTTTGTCTGGATCGATGATGTTGCATTTGATATGGTTTTGCCGGAGAAGACTCCGTGCTTTGGATTTTTTTTGGGTTTCTACGCGGTAGATTGCAGCAGGGATCCTTGAAGGTTAGCTTCAAGGCGCACCCGGAAAACTGAGCGGAAACGTGTTCTGCTAACTTGGCGGTCTGGGAACCGGCCTTGATCATAACTGGGTTATGAGATTGTTTTGGGAAATTTGGGATCCGAGAGAAGCTTGGCCCGCGCAAAGTTCCTTAAATTGGACATGCGGCGTGAGCAACGGGCAAGTGGAATTGGACCTAGGCTATGTGGTTCGGTGCGAGAGACCCGAAGACGGGGACTGGCCGTTGGCATAGTCGGAGCCTTAGACGGTGGTCAGAAAGGCTAAATGCTCACATGTTGTTGCCATCCTAGGGATGGTGGTGAATGCACTGATTTGTCAGGGTTCACCATGAATGTGCCCTGAGTGCACGGGGTGTTTGGCCGTGCGAGCCTACACCTGTGGCGAATTATAACTGCGATATATATATTGTTGGGCTAATGTTTTGCAGGGAAAGAGCACCGCCGTCCCGAGTAAGGGGCGGGGTCGTTATAATTTGGTCGGCTTTTAGCTGACCGTTGCTTTATTTGCCACCGTGCGGTGGTATGTGCTTGCAGGTGCTGCGGAGCCGAGCGCCAAATAGCGGGCTGGAGCCCATGTTGCTGTGCTGGCCCTGGAAGGCCGTAGAATAGTTGTTTTTACATTTCTCATGTGTGGCCGGCCTGCGAGCCGATGTATGTAAGACATGTTATATTTATGAACATTTGTAAGGCCATAAGGCCATGTACCTGTTTCAGTGTATTTGGGGTTCGTTCTTGTAGTTGTAAATGTGGACATTCATATTTGATGGATTTAAGTTTGGGTTCTTCAACTTTAAAATCTTCCGCTAGAATGCTCTGTGTTTAGGACGTGTAGTATTAATTGGTTGGTTTGATTTATTCATTTAGTGACCCTTCCGACTGTCTGTGGTATATGGCGTCGGGTTCCAGCTGGACCTTCGGTTATATGCCATGCGACGGATGGGGGTGTTACAATTTGGTATCAGACTTCTGGTTACGGTCATGCTTAAATGAATTCGTGGGCGAATTCTTTTAAGGGGTGGTGAGCACATGTGTGCGTCATCGTTATAACATTAAAAAGAACCCATGAATGTCCACTTAGGAATGAAAAATACTCGTGGTTGAGGAACCTGCGCGTTCCTATAATTGCTTTTTGCAATTTTGTTTGGTCACTTATTGGTGTTTTGTATGACTATAGGTGACCGGGAGTGGCGTAGAGCCGACAGAACATCTGGTTTCTGAGGATTATAGTGCACCCAGTGGAGCGCTTGATACCCCTCTTTCGTTAGAAACCATAAGAAGGATCGTTGAAGTGGTGCTCGCTATGACTAGTGCACAGCAAGGAAGCAATGTGCAACCTCTTGTCCCCGAGATGACTTCAATGTCGGGTGGTGTGTTGAATCAAATGACATTTAGGAGGCCATCAGGTCAGCCGTTGAATATGTGCTTGGTGCAGGGTACGCACTCAGTTGATGAGTATTTGCAGGCATTCCTTTTGATAAGCCGCTACCCATGCTTTGAGTTGGAGAACGAGAGGTCTATAGTCGATAGATTCTATAGTGGTCTACGTGACGAACTGCGAATTCCACTTCTAGGACCAAAACTAATGGGATTCCGAGCCTTGGTAGAGTCGGCCAGATCTTTGGAAGTGGAAATGGGAAAAATTCACCAGATACCAGTGAGTAGGGTATCGAACTCTGCAATTCCTATGAGGGGTGCATCTTGCAAAATGCTGAAGAAGAAGGTTAGATCATCGACTAGCAAGGTTGCTTACAACTGTCATACTTGTGGAAAGAAAGGACACTTTGCCCGAGAATGTTGGGATGGTGCTCAGAAGATTAAGGAAGCTATGTCAGGAGCAGGTGAGGACTCTGGTACTAAGAAACCACAGTTCAAAGGGCCAAGTTCAAAGTCCGATGTCCGCAGTTGGAATAAGAAGCTGAAGACTTCGAACTCAGCCCCTTCTTCTGGTGCGTCGGGAGCAACTACAAGTCGAGTCCCAAGAGCTTGCTATATCTGCGAAAAAGTGGGACATTTTGCACGTGAGTGTTGGAGTGGACGTGCAAAGTCCGAAAGGAACTCTAAAGAGTACAAGCTTGGTCAGCAAGAGGACAGAAAGCAAGCAGACGTGGTGACAGGTAAGGTTTAAAATTCTAGCATTTAGCTTTAGACACTTGTAGTCTTTGTGCATGTTAACCTAGAACCGCTTGTGCTAAGCGTTGTTCTGAATTTCGTTTGTCCGGCGCGAGCACCGTTCGTTAAAGGGGGCTTTGTGTCTCCGGTTGCCCAAAAGAATTGTATTACGTGTCGGAATATATCTTCCGATGGCAAAAGTCTTAATGGATGTGTTGTTGACTAGTAGTGCTCGATGCGCGCAGATAGAATCTGTTGCGTTTAGGTATGGATTGTGAGTCAAAAGTTGATTTGCAGGCGTTGTTTCTACCGCTAGGAGAGTTCAACGTGATCTTTAGCATGGTCAGGCTCTCGGAGCAGCAGACATACGTTGATCGAAGTTGCTAGTGGGTCAGTTGAGAGCTAGTCATGAGGTGACTTTCGCGGGCATGAAGGGGTCGGGTAAGATTTTGATGTCAGCCCTTCAGGTGTTCCCGGCAGTTCGGTCTGGGGCAGAACTGTATGTCACTCTAGTGTAGACTTCGACGCCTAAACCTAGTTTGGGCAACATCCCAGTTGTGTCCGAATATCCTGATGTGTTTCCAGATGATCTCCCAGGAGCCCCTCCTCAGTGGGAGATAGACTTTACTATAGAGCTGGTACCGGGTGCCAAACCGGTGTCATGCTCCCCCTATCGGATAGCCCCAAGAGAAATGGCAGAGTTGAAGGTGCAACTGCAGGAGTTGCTAGAGCAAGGGTATGTGCGTCCGAGTTCGTCGCCTTGGAGCGCACCAGTTCTCTTTGTTAAGGAGAAAGATGGGAGCTTGCAGCTTTATATCGATTATCGGGAATTGAACAAACTTACGGAGAAGAACAAATATCCAATCCCGAGGATTGACGATCTATTTGATCAGTTGGTTGGGTCAACTGTAGATTCGAAGTTAGATTTGAAGTCTGGTTACTATCAGTTGAGGATAAGGGAGAGCGACATTCCAAAGACAGCATTCAGTACGCGGTTTGGGCATTACGAGTTCACGGTTATGCCGTTTGGGTTGACGAATGCTCCATCCGTGTTTATGGATCTGATGAATAGGACGTTCAGAGAATACTTGGATCAGTTCGTGATAGTATTTATTGATGATATCCTGGTATATTCGCGGTGCGAGGAGGATCACTACAAGCATTTACACATGGTGTTGGAAACATTGAGGAAAAGTCAGTTATATGCAAAGTTCTCCAAGTGTGAATTCTGGTTATCCTCGATAGCGTTCCTTGGTCATGTTGTCAGTGGAGAAGGAATAGCTGTGGATCCGGCGAAGATAGTGGCGATACGGGAGTGGCCTACTTTGACTACGGTGGCAGAGGTCCGGAGTTTTCTGGGACTTGCTGGCTACTACAGGCGCTTCGTAGAGAACTTCTCGCGGATAGCACTACCACTCACGACGTTGACAAGAAAGGATCAGAAGTTTGTGTGGTCTCCGGAGTGCGAACAGGCTTTTGAAGAATTGAAGAGGCGGTTGACCACGGCGCCTATTTTATGTTCGCCAAGTGGTACCGAAGAGTTCGAGATTGATAGTGATGCTTCAGGCAGTGGTTTGGGCTGTGTTCTGCTACAGCATGGGAGAGTGATAGCTTAAGGTTCACGAGAGGAATTATCCGGTCCACGACTTAGAGTTAGCGGCCGTGATTTTTGCTCTAAAGCTTTGGAGGCACTATCTGTACGGTGTGAAGGTAGATATTTACACCGATCATAAGAGTTTGAAGTACCTATTGGATCAAAAAGATCTGAACATGAGGCAGAGGAGGTGGATGGAGTTCTTAGGGGACTACACCTTCAAGATACACTATGTGCCTGGGAAGGGAAATGTAGTGGCGGATGCGTTGAGTCGTAAGATTCCCGCACGAGCCAACTGGTTATCAGTGCATGATGAGAGATTGGTCCAAGAGTTGGAGGCATTGGAGATAACTTGTGTTGACAAGCAGTCTAGTGCCGAGGCGAAACTGTTTTGGACAGAGGTGCAGTGTGACCTAGCGGATAGAGTTCGGCGGGCTTTGGTTCAGGATAGCAGCATGAAGCAAATCCTAGATGGATCTTCGGATGGGTCAAATTCCCAGTTTGTGGTTGAAGATGGGTTGCTAAGGAAGGACGGTCGTCTATGCGTTCCTAGTGCGGATAATAGTCGGGAGGAGTTGATGTATGAGGCTCATCATACCAAATACTCAATCCACCCGGAAAGCACGAAGATGTATAGAGACATGAAGAAATTATTCTGGTGGCCGGGTTTGAAGAAGGATGTGGCGCTTTATGTGGCCAAGTGTCGTACTTGTGCATTGGTGAAGGCGGAATGTCAGAAGCCCGGAGGTTTCTTGAAATCACTTCCTATCCCAGAATGGAAGTTTGATGATATATCTATGGATTTTGTGCACGGTTTGCCGAAGTCGCAGAAAGGAAATGATGCCATTTGGGTGGTCGTAGATAGATTGACAAAGGTGTCGCACTTTATCCCAATGAGAAAGGAAGATCCAGTAGAAAGGTTAGCCAAACTCTACGTGGATAATATTGTACGACTGCATGGTGTGCCTCGCAGTATTGTTAGTGATCGTGATGGACGCTCCACATCAAATGACTGGAGGTTGGTGCATGGTCTGTTGGGTACTAAGCTAAAGTTCAGCACAGCCTTTCACCCACAGACAGGTGGCCAAACCGAGAGAGTCAACAGAACTATGGAGGACATGCTTCGCATGTGCGTCCTAGATTTCGGGAAGCATTGGGAGGATCACCTGTACATGGTGGAGTTTGCGTACAACAATAGCTTTCAGGCAAGCATTGGAATGGCGCCTTTCGAAGCTTTGTACGGGAGGAAGTGTCGTACGTCGTTGTCTTGGTTGGAGGCAGGCGAATCAAAGTTGTATAAACGTCAAGCGGTGGAAGATGCCACTTCAATGATACGGACAATCCAGGAAAGGCTGAAGATAGCTCAGGATAGACAGTCAAAGTACTACAATGCCAAACATAGAAATGTGGAGTTCAACGTTGGCGACATGGTATATTTAAAAATCAAGCCGTTCAAGGGTGTATCGCGGGTTCGACGCTTGAAGAAGCTGAGTCCGAGATACCTTGGACCATTTGAAATCCTGGAGCGTGTTGGCGAGGCGGCGTATAGGTTGAAGCTGTCGACGGAGTTGAGTGGGCTGCATGACGTAGTCCACGTATCGGTGTTGCGTAAGGCAGTGCAAGAGCCTTCACAGATCGTTGCAGACAATCAGGTACCGGTTGATTATGAGTTAACAACAAGGGTCAGACCAGTACGAATTGAAGACGTTGCGGTCAAACGACCCCGCAACAAGGAGGTCAGAATGGTTAAAGTCCGTTGGGATAATTGCGGACGTGAGGAGCTTTCTTGGGAGCGAGAGCAAGCTATGTTGGAGGAATACCCCGAGTTATTCCACTCAGGTATCATTTAGCTTTCGTGTACCTTTGCTTAATTTCGGGACGAAATTCCTTAAGTGGGGGAGATTTGTAACGCCCTGAATTTCGTGTGCGAGTCGGTCGCGGAAAAAGAGTTTTTGGTGCCTGTAGGGGTACACGGCCTAGGACACGGGCGTGTCCAAGGCCGTGTCTGGCTGGTGATTTTTGGCCGTTTCCAACCCGAGAAGGACACGGTCAGAAACACGGCCGGATGACACGGGCGTGTCATCCGACACGGGCGTGTGCCAACCCGTGTCCAGACCCGTGTCCTGAGGGGTCGTGTCCGTTGCCGTGCGGTTATGCGTGACACGCCCTCGAACACGGGCGTGTCGAGGAACCCGACACGGGCGTGTCAGGTCAGACACGGGCGTGTCTTGGCCCGTGTGCATTTCTCAGTTCGACGATCGTGCCTGGATCGAGGCACACGGCCTTGGACACGGCCGTGTGCCAAGCCGTGTGCGGCCCAGGTCTGGGGAATTTTGTGCAGATCCGAGCCGTTCATTTTCTTTAATTAGGATCCAATGGCCCAGATGAGATCCTGCTCTGTTAAGGCCGGGAATAGGGAGTTATTCCCTCATTTTCTCTCCAAAGTTCTCCCCTTCCAAAGTGAGAGAGGAGAGGAAGAAGAAGGAGGTTTCCGGCCGCCGGCGGAGCATCGGAGCACCGTTTTGAAATCGGAGAGCGGATCCGTGGAGGGAAGGTCATTGCGAAGAGTTCTAACCGCGTAGTTTTTCCATGGCGCCAAAACGGACTACAAGGGTAACGATTCTCAACTCGAGCGCTTGAATCTCTTTCTTTCTGCATAGGGAATCCCGCTCCCGCGAGTATGCGGTGAGTGCGTGGTGTTCCTTGGGGTTGACGGGAATAGTCCCCCTTATGTTGCATGTAGAGCCCGGAATCGTAAGTACGGGCATAGGCATTGTGTGTGAAGCCTACCCGGACGTGTTTTGTCTGGATCGGTGATGTTGCATTTGATATGGTTTTGCCGGAGAAGACTCCGTGCTTTGGATTTTTTTTGGGTTTCTACGCGGTAGATTGCAGCAGGGATCCTTGAAGGTTAGCTTCAAGGCGCACCCGGAAAACTGAGCGGAAACGTGTTCTGCTAACTTGGCGGTCTGGGAACCGGCCTTGATCATAACTGGGTTATGAGATTGTTTTGGGAAATTTGGGATCCGAGAGAAGCTTGGCCCGCGCAAAGTTCCTTAAATTGGACATGCGGCGTGAGCAACGGGCAAGTGGAATTGGACCTAGGCTATGTGGTTCGGTGCGAGAGACCCGAAGACGGGGACTGGCCGTTGGCATAGTCGGAGCCTTAGACGGTGGTCAGAAAGGCTAAATGCTCACATGTTGTTGCCATCCTAGGGATGGTGGTGAATGCACTGATTTGTCAGGGTTCACCATGAATGTGCCCTGAGTGCACGGGGTGTTTGGCCGTGCGAGCCTACACCTGTGGCGAATTATAACTGCGATATATATATTGTTGGGCTAATGTTTTGCAGGGAAAGAGCACCGCCGTCCCGAGTAAGGGGCGGGTCGTTATAATTTGGTCGGCTTTTAGCTGACCGTTGCTTTATTTGCCACCGTGCGGTGGTATGTGCTTGCAGGTGCTGCGGAGCCGAGCGCCAAATAGCGGGTTGGAGCCCATGTTGCTGTGCTGGCCCTGGAAGGCCGTAGAATAGTTGTTTTTACATTTCTCATGTGTGGCCGGCCTGCGAGCCGATGTATGTAAGACATGTTATATTTATGAACATTTGTAAGGCCATAAGGCCATGTACCTGTTT
Organism: Platanthera guangdongensis; assembly: GCA_039583875.1. Classification (NCBI taxonomy): domain Eukaryota; kingdom Viridiplantae; phylum Streptophyta; class Magnoliopsida; order Asparagales; family Orchidaceae; genus Platanthera; species Platanthera guangdongensis. The sequence continues at coordinate 136,977,364 of CM077159.1, read as the reverse complement.
CAGTGTATTTGGGGTTCGTTCTTGTAGTTGTAAATGTGGACATTCATATTTGATGGATTTAAGTTTGGGTTCTTCAACTTTAAAATCTTCCGCTAGAATGCTCTGTGTTTAGGACGTGTAGTATTAATTGGTTGGTTTGATTTATTCATTTAGTGACCCTTCCGACTGTCTGTGGTATATGGCGTCGGGTTCCAGCTGGACCTTCTGTTATATGCCATGCGATGGATGGGGGTGTTACAATTATTGTGTAATCATTTGAATGTAAAACATTTTTGTGAACTATTGGAAATGTATAAGACAAATGTTAGAACAATATATGATCAATATAATTCATGTTTGTTCTGTGAATATGTCTATTTCTTAATTGTTCTGTGTTGATGTATGTGTATACATGTGTGATTTATACATGTTATGTTTACCCTGCTGAATATAACCTGCTTTACATCATTTTGTAATTTTTAATTATGAATGGTGTATATCATTGACTAAGGGTTATGACTTCTCCAAATAGGGGGAGATTGTTGGGTACATTGGTCAAATGTACCTGATTTGAAGAAGCCTCACCCAACTTAATGATATACATCATAATGTATTTGATGTATGTTGAGTTTACTTGTGCAGGTTATGTAATCACTGGACTGAAGCAAAAAGTTTCTAAGTCCATGTGTCGACACCTAGAGGGAAAGTGTCGACACTTAAGAAGACTTGTGTCGACACCCAGACAAGCAGTGTCGACACTTGGAGTCATTGTGTCGACACCTGGGATGCAGAGTCGACACCAGACAGAAAGTGTCGACACTTGGAGCTGTGTCGACACTCAGTGAAGAAAAGTGCAGACAGAAAGTGTCGACACAAGGAGCTGTGTCGACACCCAGTGAAGCTGTGTCTACACCAGAAAGTGTCGACACTTGGAGCTGTGTCGACACTCAGCAAAAGTCTGCAGAGACTAAGTTAAAGTGTCGACACTCAGAACAATGTGTCGACACTCAACAGAAGAGTCAGCACTTGAAGTATGTGTCGACACCCAGCACAATGTGTCGACACTCAGCTAAAGACTCTACACTTGAAGAAAGTGTCGACACAAGGAGCTGTGTCGACACTTAGCAAAGATCAGAAAGATCAACAAAATTATTCTAAGTACAAGTGTCGACACTAAGGGAATGTGTCGACACTCAGCTGAAGTCTCAACAAGAAGAAGGTGTGTCGACACAAGGAGCTGTGTCGACACTCAGCAAGTATCAACATAGAAGACTATGTGTCGACACCAAGAAGTAGTGTCGACACTTGACAAATTCAACACAAGAAGTTGTGTCGACACAAAGGTGATGTGTCGACACTTAGAAGAATTCAGTACAGATAGAAGATCAAATACTTGTGTCGACACTCAATTTCAGTGTCGACACCTGAAGAAGAATCTGTGTCGAGACATACAAGGAGTTGTGTCGACACCTTGTAGACTTGTGTCGACACTTACACAGCATGTGTCGACACTTGGTCTATAAGTGTCGACACTTAAAGACAGAAAGTCTCGACACTTTCAGACAGTTAGAGATTTTCAAGAAATGACTGGATGACTTGACAGCTGCCGTTCCTAGCCGGTCTACAGCACCTGTCAGAGATATCAGAAGTCAGTTATGGACCGGACCAGCCGGTTACCATGAAGAAGGCCTATAAATAGGCTCATACAGTTTACAGAAACGTTGTTCAGTTGTTGAGGTTGATCACATTGTTGATGAACAAGTTATAAAAGTGGTACATAGAGTATCAACACAAGAAGATCTTGCAGTCCAAGTGCAGATCTAAGAAGATTGGAGAGAGAGGGCTCCATCCAAGAAATCAGCCTCTGGAACTAGGCTGAGAAGAAGGATTCAGATTCATTATGGATCTTAAGTGGCAGAGGTCAAGGAACAACTGCAGGAGGATTCAGTCTTATTCAGTTCTACTTAAGAAGCTTTGAAGAAAGCTAAGTCAGATTGAATCCAGCTGAGTTCTTCCAAGAACTCATCAAGAAACTCTCAACTCCCCTCTTTTATTTCTGAGTTGTTGAGTTAATATTTGTAATACATTTTTATCTTGTAGGATCCTTTGGATCTGAGTGAATTGTAAGCCTATAATTATAAAGGCTGAGGGTAGGGCTTGAGAGCCTGAGTGTAGGAGATTGAGATCTCTGAGTGTAGGCCTTGTTGGCTGAGTGTTGGCCTTGGTTGGCTGAGTGTAGGCCTTGGTTGGCTGAGTGTAGGCCTTGATTGGCTGAGTGTAGGCTTTGGGATAAAGCTGAGTTGTAAGGCTTTGGGCCTGAGGTGTAGGAACCAATTTGGGTTCTGAGATAGTGGAGGAGTTTGGCCGAATCTAGTACAATGCTAGATAGGCGAAGGGGGAAAGTGGATGTACCCATATCTTGGGGAACCACTATAAACCATTGTGTATGCTGTGCTGTGCTGTGATTGTTGCTGTGTATGCTGTGTGTTTGCTGTGACAAAATAGTTAGTATTCTGTGATATAACTGATTGCTGCCATTAAAGTTTAAAAAGGATTAGGTCACCTATTCACCCCCCCCCCCTCTAGGTGTTTAGGTACTATATCTTTCACCGCCCCGGCTCGCGTACTAGCAAAACATCCGTTCGCTGAGTCCACAAGGACTTAGCCGGATTCCAAGAAAACCGCCAGAAGCATTGCACCAAGGTCACTATTGGGCGGTCTGGCACCAGACCGCCCACACTATGCGGACACGATACCGTCCGCACAGTCCGCCCACATCAACATTTGGACAGCCACAACTCCTTCAGTGACAGTCCGCATATAGAAGAGGCAGTCCGCACAACACAAGAGCAAAGCCTCCATCCGCCACAAGTCCATAACCAAAGGCAGTCCGCCCGGTCAACAACGGACTTGGCGGATACTGCGGACACACTGGACTTGTCACAGAATGTGACCAAGTCCAGTAAATCACCAAAGGCCTAGTGCGAGCTCGGCGGACAAGGCCCAGACCGTCAATCATCCAAGAAGATCGCCACACTCCTCCAGAGTTACGGCAGAGTCCGCAAGCAATCCTCGCAACTGCCCAAACAAGCGGCCAACTGACGGACTCCGATATCAGTCCGCGCAGTTCTCCACAGCAGTTAGCACCTGCTGTACCATCAGAGTTCGGCAAGGGCCACATCCAAACTCCAAGGTCAATCTGGCACAGCAGACATCGCGGATACGCCAGTCCGCAAGCCTCCCGCGGATAGGACCCAATCCACCGGTTAACACAAGCTTGTAACACGGCCACTGAACAAAGCACTGCCTACAGCCCGCAAACCTCTATCCGCTCAGGCCGCTCCTTAATCAGCCAAGCCTCCAAAACAGCCAACACCCTGTCCTCAGACAGCAATCCGCGCAGGCCGTGGACTCAGTCCGCACAGGCCGCTCAGACAGAGAGGCTGCTCAATCAGCAAGCCACCAAGACAGCTACTACCCAGGCCGCAGTCAGCAGTCCGCCCAGATCGCGGACTCAGTCCGCACAGGCCGCCCGGCCTGCCCATCACCCACTTCCACTTCACAAATTTCAACACTCCCCCTTGAAGTGAGAAGTGGTGATCATGCCTAGCAAGCTACGTAATCGCTGAAAAGGCCCCTTCGACAGCGGCTTCGTGAAGATGTCAGCAAGATTATCTTCACTCCAAACATGCCCGACCAAAAGAGATGCCTCCAACACCCTCTCCCTTATGAAGTGGTGTGCGATCTCAATATTCTTGGTCCTTGCGTGACACATTGGATTATTTACCAATTTGAGAGCACTCTCATTGTCACCCCGGAGTAAAGTAGGCCCTTGCACTTCTTCATGAACATCCTCTACAAGCCTCCACAACTAGAGAGCTTCCCGAGCAGCCAAGGCCGAAGCATTATACTCAGCTTCTGTAGTAGACACGGACACAGAATCCTGCTTCTTGCTACACCACGAAATACCAGCTGAACCACAAGTGAAAACATAACCCGAAGTTGATCTCCGATCATCCGAGTCACCACCGTAGTCAGTGTCTGTGTATCCAAGTAAGGCAAAATCCGCATCTCTACTATAGATGAGTCCCATATCAGAAGTTGACTTAACATACTTCAAGATGTGCTTCGCCACTACCAGATGAGACTTCCTTGGTTCAGCCATAAACCGACTTACTCGGCCAACAGCATAAGCAATGTCTAGTCTAGTAATCGTCAGGTAGATCAAACTCCCTACAAGAGCCCTGAACACCAAGGGATTAGGAAGAATCCTTCCTTCATCTCGTCAAAGCTTCAGCCCATGTTCTAGTGGAGTAGAGCAACACTTCCCTTCACCCATACCGAATCGACTAACAATGCGATCCGCATATCCCTTCTGGCAAATGAGAATACCGCACTCCTTCCTCTCCACTTCAAGACCGAGAAAGTGATGAAGCCCATCTCATCTTTGCAACCGGACTAAATGTCTCCTCATAGTCTTCTCCATACTGCTGTGAGAATTCTCGAGCAACCAGACGAGCTTTGAACCTATCAATGCTCCCATCAGCCTTCTTCTTCAACTTATACACCCACTTGCAAGTCACTGGATTAATGTCATCAACCTTGGGCACAAGGTCCCAGGTTTCATTCTTCTTGAGAGCAGCAATCTCTTCCTTCATGACATCATCCCACTCCTTGACTCCAGTGGCCTCATTGAAGTTTGCAGGCTCTCGCTCATCCAGAGGACCTGCAAAGAAGCAGGAGACAAAGCTCACTGCATTCCCATCACAGTAACGAGCTGGTGGCTTAATAACCCTCTTCGATCTCTGAAGGGTTTGCTCATTGCTTACTACCTTTGTTGCTCCTTCAGGCTCAGAACCACCTTCAGGTAAGCTTTGAGCAATGCTCCCCCTGCTTCCTTAGCCAGAAGCCTCAGCGCCAGAATTTGAAGCAACAGGAGCTGCTGGTGAAACATCAAGCTCCTCTTCCAGGCCTTCAGCAACCACCATCAGTTCTTTATCAACCTTGCTTCTGGTTAGCTCAACCGAGCCACCTCCATACGACGTCAGCTCGTCAAAGATAACATCTCTTGACACAACGAACTTCTTCGTCGCAGGGTCCATGCATTTCCATCCCTTCTTCCACTCATCGTAGCCAACAAAGACAAGCTTCCTTGCCTTTGCATGCAGCTTAGTCCGTGAAGCATCCGGGACATGCACATAACAAGTTGAACCGAACACCCGAAGGTGTTCCACACTAGGCTTTTCCTTCAACAACAGCTCAAAAGGAGTATTCATGTTGATCGGGTTGAGCGGCATCCGGTTGACGACATAAGAAGCACAAGACATCCCCTCCGCCCAAAAGGATCTTGGAATGTCTTTCGCATGAAGCCAGCATTTGCAAGTCTCCGCCAGATGATGGATCTTCCGCTCCGCTACTCCATTTTGTTGTGGAGTGTGAGCACAAGTGAGCTCTCGTTGGATTCTGTGCTTCCTGCAGAAGTTAGAAAACTCGGAGGAGATAAACTCACCACCGTTGTCTATTCTAAGCTTCTTTATCCGCAAGTCAAGCCGGCCCTCGACCAACTCCTTGAACTCCACAAACAAACGGAAGGCTTCTGACTTCTCCTTCAAGAAATATACCCAAGTATATCTTGAGTAGTCATCAATCAAAACCAGCATGTATCTGCTCCCACCAAGGCTGGCAGTGACGGTTGGTCCCATCAAGTCTCCATGGATGCACTCCAATGATCTCTTGCTCCTCATTTGTGATTTATCAAACGGAAGGCGATGAGCCTTGTCGTACTGACATCCCGCGCAAACGTGACCATCCCCAAATGAAGAAAGCTTAGGCAAGCCTCTTACAAGGCTCTTGTTTGTCATAGCTTTCAACTTCTCCATTCCTACATGCCCCAGCCTTTCGTGCCATATAGCCGCGTTATCGTTTGCTCTCATCCGATCAACATAAGAGTTAGTAGCAATAACAAACAAGTTCTTCACTCTCCTCCTAACATAAGCAACATCAGCCTTAACCGCTGATACATTGCGAAGAAACTTCACTTCTATTGGCCCAAACAAAACGTGATAACTCGCGTCTACCGCATTGGTCACTGAGAATAGGTTCTTCTTCATGTCCGGTACGTGATACACACTCCTTAACGTGAGTGGCCCCTTATCACTACCCAAAGACACAACTCCCTCCTTCTCTACTACATAAACAGTATTATCAGCAGTTATAATAGCTTCATTACCTGAGTAGGCTTGTAGAGAAGATAACTTCGACTTATCTCCGGTGAGGTGATGACCACACCTGGAGTCCATGATCCAATCATCGTTGAAGTCGATAGTGGACAGGGCACGGACACAAGTACCCGTCATGAAAGCTCCGCCCCATTCAGCTTCCTCACTCTTAGAGTGAGCTTCCTCCTTGCCAGCAACATGCCCAGGCTGCAGTTTGACCTTGCAGTCACGCTTGAAGTGTCCTCGCTGATGACACCTGTAGCACTTCAGATTCTTCTTCCAGTCCTTCTTAGGATCAGTGCTCCTCTCTGCCTGATAAGAAGTTGAAGGCTCATTCTCAGCAGCGACTTGCTTCTTCTTCCCTTCCCATCTCTTCTTATTCTTTCCCGTGAAGAGTGTTTCACTGCTCTCCTCAGAGACAGTGACTCCAGCCATCTGCCTTGCCAAGATTTCCTGTGAATAAAGCAGATTCTCAAGCTCCAGCAAGGATGGTTGAGTGGCCCAGCCTTGAACTGATGTCACAAAGGCAACATAGTCCTTTCGCAAGCCGCGTATTATGTGCCTTTTCAACTTGGCCTCAGAGATAGGCTCATCAGGATCAAGCGCTGATATCTCTGCACACAGACTTTTCATCTTCAAGAAGTATTTAGAGATAGTCAGGTCTCCTTGAGTTGTCCTGGTCAACTCATTCTACAGAAACTGAAGTCTAGCCACATTCTTCCTATTGAACAACTCATCAATGGTTGTCCAAATGTCAGCAGTAGACTCACATCCAATGATGTGATCAAACAGTTCTAGTGAAACAGCTCTATTGAGAACGAACTCCGCCTTAGCATTTGTTTTTCTCCAGAGCCTCACCTGCTCAGCAGTTCCGAAAGCAGCAGTCACTTCCTGTCTGTCGTCACCACCGACGACCTCCCATAGCTCCTCACCAAGAAGGTAGCTCTTCATGCACGACTTCCAGAGATAGGAAGTGTTTATTGAGGGTTTATTTCAAGAGAGACTTGAGATTGATGTTTTTAGTCCGGGTGTTTATTGGGGGTTTGATTTTGACCAACAACTGAAGCAATAAAAGAAAACTAATTTAGTGTACGGGTCGTCGTCACCACTTCGCTCCTCCGCGAGACTCCTTCCTCTGCTTGGCACCTCCGTGATCCTCCTTCCTCAGCTTCGCACCTCCACGAGTCTCCTTCCTCCTCTTCGCATCTGCGGATCCCCTTCCTCCGCTTCGCACACAAGCACCACCACACAACCACAACAAACCACAAGCACAATATCATCACAATAAGAACAACACTATCTAATTCAAACCATCCACAACTAATTGTACACTTATGAACGTTTATGCCTAATGGTTATGGTACATAAATGCTTTAGAGAACACTTCAATATAGAATACAAACACTTCAAATGAGTGGAGAAAATACAAGTTACCAATCTCTAACACGGAGGGAGCAAAAGGCCAGTCTCCTCGAAATCATAAGAGAGCCCGGATTGGTCCACCGACTCTTTCTCTTCCTCCATGGCCTCATCCACGATACGGGAGAAGCTGTCACCTCCTTTTAACACGTCTTTTTTCGGGTTTTTCTCGCCTTGACACTAGGTACTCCGGCTTGGAGCTCCAATGGCACCTTGGAAATCACCTCCAACAACCTTGAAATCTTGGGGAGGTTGAAGACAGCAAATTGGTGAATCCCCAACGATTTTGACCAAAAATGGTTCTCCCCAAATCCGACTCCCGATCGACTCCCAGCCAAGGTTGTCAGGATCGAGATCCTACATGTGATCATTTCGAGGTAGGATCGAATCAGATAGTAGGGTTGGATCGAGGATCGCTTTAAAAAAACAGGATCGATTTACAAAATCTGGATCGTAAGATCCTATGATCCGGATCGCAATCCTGACAACCATGCTCCCAGCTGAAATCACGAGTTGCAGCAATATAGAAAAATAGAGAGCACATGTGTGCGGCGTAAAACATACGCACACACGCGAGTTAAAGACATGAAAATCTGGATGCCCAGGTCGCGTGTGCACGCGCATGCATAAATTACACACGAACAAACTCATATCGACCCAAACAACATGAAAACTAAAAAAATTACCACACACACGCAAAAACACATGCATGCATGCACGTGCGAAAATATCACATGTGCATGACATAGGCAGGAAAGCTAAAGGAAGATCGCGCCCACACAATTGCATGTGTGTGTACGCGTGTATAGAAATATTGCACACACACACGGATTGATATAAAATTGCTATGCTAGGGGACAAAGAAGTGCACGCTTGTGCTGAAATTCTACACAGGCATGTGTAAGGTAAATGTAACATAACCTTCCATAAACATTCACAAAAATTCACACCTCCTCATTGAAATCATCCAAACAGCTCTTTTGGGCAATATTTTTCCATATGAACAATAATCCTACACATTTAGCACAAAAATGAGTGAAAACGATAAGTACTGTAGAGTGAAAACACTATAAAATATACTTATCAAATACCCCAAGACCTGAATGATTGCTCTCCCCTAGCAACCCACTCTCCTCTCGGGTGTTTGACAAGTCTAAACTCACAATTAGAAAATGAAAGTAAGAAGTATACAGAGAAATTCTATGTTAAAGATGAAATAGGAAGAAAGCTAGAATTAACTTCTATGCATACATACTTTTTAAAACTAAATAGCACTAGTTATATCCACTTCTACATAAGAAAATCAGATCATCCAAGACCTTACATAGAAAAAACTTAGCGTGGCCGTTAAGCTTAGCATTATCCTATAGAGACTACAGGGTAGCCTCCAATGAAATTCATCAATGTCGATGGTTATAGACTTTCTCGGTCACACTCTCTCCAGGATGTTAGCTAAATCTATTTTTTCAAATCGATGGGGCTTAAAATTTGGATGAATCATTAGGCTTGAGTTTAAGGTGAGGTGAATTAAAGATAAACATGATGGCTTTAACAGTCACACTTAAACAAAAATAAGAGCTAGCATCAAAATCATCCTACCAAAGAGAAGGAATGAGAAGTCAATCCCAGACTTGAGTTTTTGCATATGGGGTCAATTCCACATTAACCAAAAACCAACTCTCCTTTTCAAATTAAATTTTTCGTTTTTTCTTTTTTCTATTTTCATTTTTTTTCATTTCAAAAGATAAATCTTTAAAGTTTTTTTTTTTCAAAAACACCCAATTATAAGCTTTTAAAACACCCACCCTATCACAAAGTTTCACTAAAAAGCACAAGTAGGAAATCAGATTTAAATTTTAATCTCTAATTTAAGTGTGAGATTAGGTCAATCTTTTTGGCATTGGTGATTATGAGGTGAGGGGTGAAAGAAAGGATGGTGTAAGTCCCAAAGAGTGTATGCAATGGTAGTTCGTATAGGCACAGATGCAAATGCTTAAACTATCAAATAAAAAACTTGCATCATATTTGCAAAACAATTCAACAAGACTATGCATAAGCTTCAAAAATTTCTAGAGGCAAGTTCTAGACATCAAAAAAGAATACCTTTCGTCATAATCAGATAATATCCAATTAGCAGCTCGCTACGCACATTTCTACACAAGTCTACCGATGGTAACACTTTCAAACAAAAAGTGGATACACACCGCAAATCTAAATTAGAAAAGTATAAACTATGAAGCATAAAAATAAATTAAAGCTAGAAAAAAATCTTAATGCAAACATGTGTACAAAACTAGGAATGCTAAATGAGTCAATAACTCAATATATACTCTCATAATCACATCCTAACAGTAATTTAATCTAATCAACACCTATGAAAAAGAACGAGAAAAACTCGGAAACTAACAAATGTTCAAGTCCTGGGAATGTGGGTGCGGAAAGGATAGTCATGGGCATAAAGCCCGATTGAGCTGGCCCGGTACCGGCCCAACGGGCCCTGGCTTTTCTCAACCGGGCCAGCCCGGGCTTTTCTGAAACCGGGCTCGGGACCCTGCCCCGGGAAGGGGCCTGATCCGGCCCTTCGGCCCGGGCCGGGCTTTACAATTAAATTTTTTTAAAAATATAATAATTTAATTATATTTAAAAAAATTAATATACTAAAAAAATTTAGTACACTAAAACCAATTCGCTCGCATTAACAAAAAAATTTCAACTTCATTAATATTAAAAAAATTTACATTTTACAATTTACATTAAATGAAAGAAATAAAAAAAATGAAATTTATTATTATTTTTAATTTTAGATAAAAAAACTACAATATTAATTAATTTAACAAAACAGAAAAATACAGTTTTAACTTTGAAGACAGCTATTAGATGTGTGTTTGCTTTTCAATCATCTTGTAAATTCATCGCGTCCATCTCATCTTTGATCTCCTCTGAGCTATCATCTAATGTTGTAATGCGCTGCTTCTTTTTCATAGCATCCAAGTAGTACTTTTAGCAGATGCACATTTCCAGAGATTCTTCATTTAGTCAGCTCCTCCGCTCGTTCAAAACTCTGCCACTATGAGAAAAAAACGGACTCCGAAGCTACCGTACTAGATTGGATTGTTAGTAAATCACTGGTCATATAGACCAAAATAGGATATGTATTAACTTTACCTTTTCACCATTTTAAGAGATCGAAGTTTTCAATCTCATTTGTGCTCATAAAATTACGGAATTGTGTTTTAGTGTACAATCCTAATTCATTTAAACTACTAGATGTGCGCTCCTTTTTCCTAGCTGCTAATTCTAAAATTTTATTTTTAAAAGTTTCCTTTGTTTTTAGTTGTGATATTTTTTTCTCGAGGCCGGGAGCCGTATAAGTTATCATAATAATTGTAACACTCGGTAAAAAAAGAATTAAATTTTATAATACTAACGTCGTCACAATCATCAAAATTTAAATTTAAATTTAAGTTTGTATTTATTTCTTCTATCAAATTTTTTACGCTGTCTACGCTGAATAACGGATTTAAAGCGTCGGAGCACAAAAACATTGCAGATATTTCTTTATAATATTTTAAAAAATTTTCTTACATTATTTCAATTAATGGAAGTCATCCATCATGTTGTCTATAATAATTAATTTTCTGTGCGATGTTTATAAAATTTTCAATAACTAGTGAGCTGGTGGGATAGTACACGCCAGATAAAAAAACCGTCGCCTTATAAAAACATTATAATAAATCAATGTAATGTCCTAATACGTCCCCATCGGTATCGGTTAAATCATGACTATTTACAATATTATAATATTCCATATAAAGTGATTTTTGTTGAAACGCTCTTTTTAACATTTTATATGTTGAGTTCCATCTAATAGACATATCAAATTGTGGTTTCAAATATTTTTTACCTTGTGCGTTTACAATTTTTTTAAAATTCTGTGATCGTTGCCTAGAACTATAAATGACTCTAAGCATAAGACGAATTTTTTCAATATACAGTTGCATAGCAGCTAAGCTATCTTGTACTATTAAATTTAAAATGTGACAAACACAGCGAGTGTGAAAAAAAGCACCATTTAACATTGTTTTTAAATCGCGTTTTAACCAATCAATAGCTGCGTTATTGTTAGAGGCGTTATCAAAAGAAATACTCATTATTTTATCTTTTAATTTAAATTCGCGCACACATTTCATAATTACATTATATATAGCTTTACTAGTATGCGGATATTCGAAACCTTCAAAACAAATTACACGCTTATTTAACTCCTATGAGACGGGATCGATGCAATGACACGTGATACTATGTACGATAATCCTACTTTTATGTTACTGCTTCAAACGTCACTCGTTAAACTTACACGACGCTCGAAATTTTCAAAAAAACTATTAACAAATGTTTTGATTCTAAATAATCTTTAATGACGTCGCGTCTAAGAGAAGCTCTACTTACCTGTTGATATTTGGGTTGAAGGCCTCCATGTATGTACTTCATCGCATCCTCATTGTCGTAATGGCTAAATGACAACCCACGTTTGATGACAAGTTTCATCTGCAGGTCCCGTTGGTGAAGTTGATCGTATGTCCAAATTTGTCCTGCTCCTGAAATTTGGGCCTGACTGGACTCGGGAGCTTGTTTCGACACGCAAGACTTAAGGTGTCTTGATAGTGTCGAGTTGTTGGTAAGGGTCAGCAACTTCGAGCATAATTTGCACCGCGCCTTAAATTCGGCGTCAACTTGAACCTTATCGAAGTGCTCACAAACTGCCGCCTTACGATTGTGCTCCACCACTACAAGCGTACTCTGAGTACACGACCCAGCCATTGAGGAGGACGACGTCATGCTGTCGTTGAGGTAGTGAGAGCCTTGGAGAGTGAAAGATTGAGCGAGTTGGAGAGAGAAATAGAGAGAGAGTGAGTGAGAGAGATAGCTGAGAGTGAGTGAGTGGGAGAGAGAGTGAGAGAGAGTCAGAGAGAGAGGGGGGTGCTCGGGTTGGGGATTGGGGAATGAGAGAGTGAGAGAGAGAGTGGGAGGGTGGGCGTGTTTTATAAAAAAATATAATTTTTTTTAAATAATGAGCCTAGGGCCTAGGCTGGCCAGCCTAGGCCCTAGGCTCTGTACAGCAGTACAGCAGCTGTTGTACTGTTGTACAGCAGCGGCCAGCGGGGCAGCTGGCCGCTACTAACGGCTCTTATTAGAGCCGTTAGCAGCTAACGGCTCTAATAAGAGTCGTTAGCAGCTAACGACTCTAATAAGAGTCGTTAGCAACGGCTCTTATTAGAGCTGTTTAATTAACGACTCTAATATGAGCTGTTATGCTCTTATTTTCCGTCGGCCGGACTTTGCCCGGTCGTAGCCCGGGCCTAGCCCGGGCCGGGTATCGAGCTGGACAGTGACTCTAAATCTGAGCCCTATATGGGCCCTGGGCCCGGCCTCGTCCGGGCCGAGCTTTTGTCGGGCCAGGCCTATCCGGGCTTTTACCGGACCGGGCTCGGGCCGATCCACTGAGCCCGGTCCTTTTATACTCGACTAGGAAAGGAATGTAAACGTGTAAGAACTTTTAAAAAAAACGAAGGTGGGTCCACATCATCATCCTCAAAAATGAGGATATTATCACTAACAAGACCCTCAACGGTGAGTGAATCTAAAGTTATAATATCAAGGGGTGGGGGGCTTCCTTCACTATAGGTTCTTCCAGATCAGGAGTGGCGCAGGAGACTTTCCTAAGTGAAGAGGGGATTTTCTCTTCACTGATGGCTGCTTCTACCAACACTTCACATGATAGAGTTTGGTAGTCATATAGTGAGGTGGTTTTCAAGATTGACGTGTTTGAAACAAAAATGATGTGAGGAATTGCATGGGAGGCTCAAACAAGGAGACCACACCACTAAGGATATGGCAAGAGGGGGCTTCCAGGTACACGATGAAAAAGGCTCGGGAGACAGACACTTCAGGAGGGCGTCATAAAGAAGCCTGGATGAAGAGCACAGTCACGACCAAGCCCTGCAGCAGATCCTTCCCAAATCATATGGTTGCGGCGCCACCACAACGCTCAACACGTAGTCGAAAAGAGCGCACAGTCATCCGGTGACAAGGGGGCGTGATCCGCCCGGAGCCAATCAAAACCCGAGCAGAACACTCCATTCTGGCCAAATTCAGGAACCCCAACATGGGCCAAATAGGAGCCACCAGCGAACTTGTACCAAAAGCGTGGCGAAAGTCCTCGTCAAGAGCCTCACAAAGTGATAGGGAACGGGGGTTCCGAAGATAACGACAACTCCCACCGATCAATAGAGTAAAAACAATAAGAAGCAAAACAAAACACCATAGATGAACACATAGATATACGTGGAAAACCTTCACCACTTGAAGGTCAAAAACTACGGGGCACGGCACAACGAAAATCCACTATAATAAATAATGATTACAGAAAATTATCTATGTTTGCCCAAAACCTAGAAAGCCCTCCGGATTTGACACACAAATTCACTCCTCTCTACCACCAAGACAAACAACAACTCCTCTACAACAAGATAAAATCCTACTCTCTCTTCAAGAACAATAGCAAACGAAGACAAGAAAGGGTACACCTGAAACCGTAGACAAAGAAACCCTTGAAACGGTAGAGAAAACTCCTTCCAACAGCACAGAGGAAACACCTCCTTGGAGCGGCCAACCCGCACCTACAGCAGCAGCAAAACCGGACAGCAAACTGGCGGCGACAGCGGCGGCGAACTCCTCCTTCATTCGAAACGGCGAACCGGCGGACGGCGCGGGCGCGGGGATGGCGGACGGAGAACGCGCACGGGCTGAGGGGGGCTATGGCTGCTCTCTCTGATAACCCTAATCGGGAGAGCCAGGGGAGTTTTTAAAAAGGCACGCACTTTAAAAACTGCTCACAGACAGTTTTAAATAAAAAAACTGCTACAGTTTTTATATAAAAACTGCCCCCAGCAACCAGTAAAAAAGAGGTTGCAACATCACATAATCCAGGTTGCAACTTCTTCAATTCTGCACAAATTCTGCACACACCTCACCTTTAGGGGCTGAACCCCAATAAACTCCCCCTTCATACCATAAAGGGGATTATCCCAGCTTGACTCCTTCAGGTGGGGATCATACCGATCAACCGCCGGCAGAAATCATGTTTTTCCCTTGGGATGACTTCGTCATCATGTCCGAAGGATTTTCATCCGTGTGGATCTTCTCCACCACCAACAGCTTCTCCTCCACAGCATTTTGAATCCAGTGATACTTTATGTCAATGTGCTTCGTCCTGGAGTGAAAGGCGGGATTCTTGGCCAAAAATATAGCACTCTGACTGTCACAGAAAACTGTGTACACGTCCTGTCGGAGATCAAGTTCTAGCATGAACTTCTTCATCCAAATAAGCTCCTTTGACGCCTCAGTCAATGCAATATATTCAGCCTCCGTCGTCGACAATGACACGCACTTCTGAAGCCTTGACTGCCATGACACTGCTCCCCCTCCAAAAGTGACCACAAATCCAGAAGTAGATCTCCTCGTGTCAACATCCCTGACATATCCGAATCCGAGTACCCAATAAGTTCTGGTAGACCTCCACCAAACTGTAAACAAAGGTCTGAGGTACCTCGGAGATAGCGGAGTATCCATTTCACAGCACTCCAGTGGACTTTCCCTGGGTTTGCCAAGTAACGGCTCACAGACCCCACAGCATGAGCTATGTTTGGCCTAGTGCAGACCATAGCATACATCAGGCTCCCCACTGCGGATGCATAAGGAATTTGGCTCATCTCTTCCACCTTCTTCTCAGATGAGGGGCTTTGAGAACTGGAAAGTCTGAAGTGCCCGGCCAGAGGAGTAGCAACGGGTTTTACCTTGTCCATCATGAACCTCTTCAGCACTTTCTCCACATACTCAGACTGAGACAGTCATAGTTGACCAGCACTCCTGTCCCTGGTAATTTTCATTCAAAGGATCTTCCTTGCCGGTCCCAAATCCTTAATTTCAAAGGACTCACTGAGCTCCTTCTTCAACTCAGCTATGCTGGCCTTGTCATCCCCAACAATCAGCATATCATCTACGTACAACAGCAAAATAGTGAACATCTTCTCAGTCCTCTTCACATATACACAGTGATCAGCCCTGGTCCGTTGGAATTTACTCTTCATCATGAAGGAGTCAAATTTCCTATACCACTGCCTGGGTGCCTGCTTCAACCCATAAAGGCTCTTCTTGAGCCGGCAGACCAGATGATGCTTCCCCTTAGCCACAAAGCCTTCGGGCTGCTCCATATATAGCTCTTCCTCCAAATCGCCATGCAGAAATGCCGTCTTGACGTCCATCTGCTCGACTTCAAGATCCATGGAGGCAGCCATACCCAACATCAGTCTGATAGAGGACATTTTCACCACTGGGGAAAAAATCTCATCGAAATCGACACCTTGTTTCTGACTGAAACCTTTCACCACAAGTCTCGCCTTGTACCTTGGCTGAGAGCGATTTGCATCTAACTTTAACTTGAAGACCCACTTGTTCTTCAAAGCTCTCTTGTCTTTAGGCAATAGGACTAAATCATACGTCTCGTTCTTCTGAAGGGAGTACAACTCCTCTTCCATGACAGCTGTCCAGGACTCACGATCTTCAGCACTCTGAACCTCCACATAGGACTCAGGCTCTCCACTATCTGTAAGCAAAATATACTCATGAGGGGAATACCTGGTATTGGGCCTTCTGACTCTCTCAGATCTGACAAGAGGAACCTCCACCACAGGTGGTACATCAACTGGCAGAGCTCCCCCTGCATCCGGAATCATCTCCTCATCAGGAATAAACTCACCAACTTCCTCATCAGCATGCCCATCATCATCAGCAGTCTCTACTGGCCCATCATCAGCATAGAGTCTCTCCTCCGCAGGTGGAAACTGTGGAACCTGTGACTCCGCAGCATTATGCTCACCAACCACTTGATCTTCAACAAATATCACATCTCTGCTTCTGATCATTTTCTTATTCACAGGATCCCAGAGTCTATAGCCAAACTCCTCATGGGGAAATCCCATCAAGATGCACTCCCGGGATTTCTCATCAAGCTTCGATCTCTCTTCCTTGGGGACATGAACGTGGACTTTGCACCCAAACACCCGCACATGTCCGTACGACACTTCCTTCCCGGACCAAACACGCTCTGGAATATCACCATTCAAAGGTGTAGAAGGAGACAGATTTATCAGATGTACAGCAGTTTGAACAGCCTCAGCCCAAAATTGTTTGCTAATGCCAGCTTGAGAAATCATACATTTGATCTTCTCAATAATCGTCTTGTTCATCTTTTCTACTAACCCATTCTGTTGCGGCGTCCTCGGGATTGTCCTTTCATGTACTATGACATGCCTTCTGCAGTAAGCGTCGAAGACACCAGTGTACTCTCCCCCGTTGTCAGATCGAACTCGCTTTATTTCTTTCCCGGTCATCTTCTCCACCTTCGCTCTGAACTCTTCAAACTTTGCTAGAACATCACTCTTCTGCTTCACAGAATATGCCCAGACTTTCCTAGAGTGATCGTCAATGAACGTGACAAAGTAAGCGGCTCCGCCCACAGACTTGGGCTCAATAGGACCACACACATCAGTGTGTATCAAGTATAGTAACTCCGCCTTCCTCTTTGGTTCAGAATCAGCAAAGGAAACACGTTTCTGCTTACCAGCCAAGCAGTGCTCACACGTATCAGGAAGCCCTCCTGATAGCTCCGGAAGGACCTTGTTTTCACCAAGATCTTCAAGTTCTTCTCGCTGATATGCCCAAGTCTGCGATGCCATAACTCCATAGAGTCGCACTCTGCCGCATTCACACTTGGACCACAGATCTTGGCTTTAGTACGATAAGGCCACAACACTTCCTTCCTCTGGCTACCACCAAAGAACCCTTTACCAACTTCCAGATCCCTCCACCTTCAATGCTTGTGAAACCACCATCATCAAGCCTACCAATGGAAATCAGATTCATTCTCAAGTCAGGAATATGCCTGACGCCCTTGAGAACAATCTTCCCCAATTCAGTCTCCAGATGGACATCACCAATGCCAACAATCAACGACTCACCGGAATTTGCCATCCGGATCACACCAAGATCTCCCGCAGAATAGGTATAGAAGTAGTCTCTGTGAGGAGTGCAATGATAGGATGCACCTCTGTCCACGATCCAGTCTGTGTCAACGCAGTCCTGGCAAGACGACCCACTGCACTGCAAGCATAACGGCTCAGCCTCCATAATCGAAGTCGTCGCATCACTAGTGGATTCTACTACCTCCTTGGTCTTTCCCTTCAGGTCTATTTTCATTTGGAAGCAATCCTTCTTGAAATGACCCTTCTTCTTACAATAGTAGCACTCGATGTCCTTCTTACACTTGCCCCTGGACTTACTCCTGGAACTGTCCCTGTGCTTCGCATCCTTCTTCACAGACCAGCCTCTTCCCTCCATGAGAAAAACACCCGAAGTGGAAGATCCAGAATCCTTCCTTCTCAGCTCTTCGTTCAGGAGACAACCAGACACCATCTCCATGGTTACCACTCCATCAGGTGCTGAGTTGCTTAACGACACTACTAGAGTCTCCCAACTCTCGGGTAAAGAACTAAGGATCATCAGAGCTTGGAGTTCATCTTTCAAAGTGATCTTCATGGACTCCAACTGATTGATAATACTTTGAGCAAGGTTCAGATGCTCAGTCATCTGTGAACCTTCCCGATACTTCAAATTGACAAGCTTCTTGATCAGAAATGCCTTATTACCTGCAGTCTTCCGCTCGTACAAGGCTTCAAGCTTTTTCCATAGTGTCTGAGCCGAGGTCTCCGTGGAAACATGATGAAAAACAGAGTCATCGAGCCACTGTCTAATGAACCCTACTGCCTTTCGATCCATTTTCTTCCACTCTTCATCATCCTTAACTGAAGCAGGTCTCCCCGTCAACGGAGCATGGAGATCTTTACAATATAAGAGATCCTCCATCCGAGGCTTCCAGATGCTCCAATTCTTGTCATTCATACTGACCATCCTTGTGTTCTGTTCCATTGCTTTCTCAAACAAGTAACTCTATTACGGTGCACAAGCCGATTTATTTCAAGGGATTAACACGAGAGAATAGGGAGCGCATCGATGGTCGTCACCTACCGCACCAAGTTAGAAACCGAGAAATAAAAACGACTAGCTAAATAACCTGGCTCTGATACCACTTGATAGGGAACGGGGGTTCCGAAGATAACGACAACTCCCACCGATCAATAGAGTCAAAACAATAAGAAGCAAAACAAAATACCACAGATGAACACAGAGATATACGTGGAAAACCTTCCCCACTTGAAGGTCATAAACCACGGGGCACGGCACAACGAAAATCCACTATAATAAATAAGGATTACAGAAAATTATCTAGGTTTGCCCAAAACCTAGAAAGCTCTCCAGATTTAACACACAAATCCACTCCTCTCTACCACCAACACAAACAACAACTCCTCTACAACAGGATAAAATCTTACTCTCTCTTCAAGCACAATAGCAAACGAAGACAAGAAAGGGTACACCTGAAACCGTAGACGAAGAAGCCCTTGAAACGGTAGAGAAAACTCCTTCCAACAGCACAGAGGAAACACCTCCTTGGAGCGGCCAACCCGCACCTACAGCAGCAGCAAAACCGGACAGCAAACCGGCGGCGACAGCGGCGGCGAACTCCTCCTTCCTTCGAAACGGCGAACCGACGGACGGCGCGGGCGCGAGGATGGCGGACGGAGAACGCGCGCGGGCTGAGGGGGGCTACGACTGCTCTCTCTGATAACCCTAATCGGGAGAGCCAGGGGAGTTTTTAAAAAAGGCACGCACTTTAAAAACTGCTCACAGGCAGTTTTAAATAAAAAAAACTGCTACAGTTTTTATATAAAAACTGCCCCCAGCAACCAGTAAAAAAGAGGTTGCAACATCACAGAATCCAGGTTGCAACTTCTTCAATTCTGCACAAATTCTGCACACACCTCAACTTTAGGGGCTGAACCCCAACACAAAGAGGGCAACCCACAACATCCAAGCAATGCATATGGCAAAGGGTAGAAGCCGTCGGTAAAATGTGCTGGGCCAAGCGCCACAAAATACCACGAAACTTAGGCAACACCCTAGCCTTCCAGATAATGTCCCAAGATGGCGGCCGAGTGGAATAAGAAGTTCCTCGGATAGGAGAATTCAAAGAGCCAAGCGGTACACACTCCGAACTGAAAATACACCATCCGCTGAGTAATGCCACACCCAAACATCCAAAAGAGCACTCCGCCCCAGAGAGAGAGAATGGCCGCAACATCATCATCATCAAAAAATACTAAACAAATCAGTGTCCCACACCCACTGCCCAGCCATAAAAATATCACACACCCACCACGGCCCATCCACATCAATTCGTAAAGACTAAACCCTGAAAGAAGTAAGACGGTGGATTCCATAGGTCCGCCCAAATGTCAATGGTCGTCCCCAAGCCCACCGATAATCAAGAGCCCTCCACAATAAGCGGCAGAAAGTGGTAGCGACTACGCCAACAAAAATAGAGGCGAGAACCTAACGTTGCACACCCTTTTTGATGGTTGGGATCTACAATACACCATTTTCAACGGTTGGAATCTAAACTAATTATGCACACCCATTTATATATACATCTTATGAATATATATGGTGATATACATTTTATAAATATATATGGTGGATTTAGAGTGGATCCGCCATGTGTCAGCATCCAAAAAAGATGTGTATAGAAAAAGTTATACACAGGTGTGTATAGAAATCCTTTTCCCTCTCACAGCAAGCACCAAGAAATCCATTGTGGCCCACGCTTGCCACCACCATCTCATTAAAAAGATGCAAGCAATGACTCAAGCTCCCAGAGGAAGCACCCCCGGGGGCGAAAACAGCTCATCACAAAAGTAACAGTAATTGTTAATATCGGCTTAATGAGGATCTCACGTCCGACCTGCGACCGGAGTTTAACCCGCCAACCTTGTATCATTTTCCACACACTATCCTTCAGAAATTAAAATTTTACGTGGCGAGAACTACCAATTGACGACGGCATATCCAAATACTAGTCATGATCGGTAGTGCAGTCCACAATCAAAATATTATATAATTTCTCCGCAACCAACTCGGAAATACCTCGGCCAAACACCATCTTTGACTTTTGACCATTAATTATAAGGCCGGATGCGCAGGCGAAGGAGCTCAATAACTCAGAAGTAGCCACCGCAGACCGCCTCTCAGATGCCGCAAATATAAGAGAGTCATCCGCAAACAACAAAAGAGAGATGTGAGGCGCCAAAGGGAAAATGGCCACCCCCTAATCAAGCCAGCTTGCTCGGCACACTCCAACAACTTGCTAAGAAACTTCGAACACATCAAAACAAATACGGGGAAATTGGATCACCCTGCCGAAGACCAATAGGATCATAAAAGAATACCAAACAAAGAAAGCGCAAGACATAATAAGAGAAATAAATGAAGAGCGAAACCTCAAACAAGCCAAGCCTCCAGCAAAAGATTCCCATTCAATAGGATCCCCTGCTTGCTTGCAGTTGAGAGGTCCCATTTGCTCAAATAAATATATAATAAATGAGAGAAAATGTAGGATCACATTTTCATTAAAACTCAAGGTGGAGGTAGATTGGAATAATCAAGCCAAGCTCTCCCCACCATATAATATAAATGCACGGGAGGGAGATCAGTAGCTGCACTCTCCATTTATCTTCTTCCCAGCAGTAGAGTAGCTGCAGGAGTAACTCAAGCAGCGTTAGAAGGTGCAGGTTATGCATGGTGGAGAAGCAGGGCACGTGCATTGCGTTCTCATTAGATTTTTCTTCTTCTTCTTCTTCTTCTTCATGCATGTGCCCATCTTCTCCATTTTGCACGCCTCATCTATTTCTTCCTCCCCTCTACCTTCTTTAAACTTCTCTTCATCATTCTTAATTAGAAGCCTGTGCAGAGCACTCTGTAAGTTGTTTTTTTTGGTTTCATTCTAAAGCTCTCAACTTGGATCTATGAATATGCTCAGACTTCGGCTCCGTTTGGGGGACTTATCTTCACCGGTCAAGCGGCTCCGTTTGGGGAATTAAGGTCCAGTTCATGTGGTCGTAATCGCTTGAACAGAGCTTCATTTGGTGTGGCTTATTTGCTCTAGTGAGTTTGATGAAAATCACTATTATTATAGAATATATGTTTGACAAGACAGATTATGACCGCTACAAAGAAAATAAACTAATTTTGAGCATAAAATGCAAGAAAGTTTTTAGATGAGGCGTGAATATTTGCAGGACTAGTTTATTTCTTAGCTAGTTTCACGTCTAATTAGAAATTTTTCATGACCACCGTTTTCATGACTGCCACCAAAGCGACAGAAGAAAAGCGTCACTCTGCCGATTTTATTTGAAGCAAGAATAGTAATATACAGAGATACATAAATAGATAGACATATGGATGGCGTTTCCCTTAATACTCATTTGAAACTATGGTGTTAGGGAAAAAAAATTCTCTTTATTGAAATATTGTCGTTTTTTGCTACTCAACTTTTTTGTCAGTTAATTAATATTATATATATATAGCTCCAATTTATTAAATGTAATAATCACATAAATCTTATTTATTAATATATTTAATAATGATGTATATTTACCTCCCCACGGCATGCACGCTCCCCACCTCCGTCCGCCGCCGTCGGGCTCTTTGCCCAAGTCACTCGGACTGCCCGGGTGGGGGGGACTGAAACGGAGCGATGTCATTCGCCCGCACAATTTTCGCTTCAACGCAATTACAGTTGTATCTCTCAAGAAAATTATAAAAAAGCTCTCAGAGCCTCATTTGAATACAAATAATTCCAGAGGTTGAGAAGAGCTCTGAGATTTTTCAGTGAGGTCGTGAACTTAGACCGATCCTCCACTCAGAAATTCGCTCCGCTCCCCTTCTAGCGCAAAAGTCACATCTGGCTTCCAAGGCACGACGTTCTTCTCTGCGGGAGCGCTCCCACTAAGACTCCGATTCAGCATGAGTGCTTCCATCGTGACTACGTGAACTTAGAGATTTTTCACAGCTGAAACTATTCCATCGAGGTTTCGTGGACTTAACAATCTCCCTAGCCGGAGCTGTTAGAAAATGTAATTGGCTATTTGTATTGATGTATAAAGGGACCAATTTGGTCTTACATATATAGAAGAAGAGCAAGGGGAGAGTGCCCATTTAGACAATGTGGGACTAAAAGAGAGAGACAATAAATGCACTATTAAATACAACCAATATAATATTTAACACGCCCCCTCAAACTCACGGTGGATCATGAACCGAGAGTTTGCTAATAAGATAACGGAATCTTGCAGTTGTGAGAGACTTGGTGAGGAAGTCTGCAACTTGTTCTTCAGAGGTAATGAACGGTAGAGAGATGGTGTTGGCGAGGAATTCCTGACGAGTAAAGTGACAATCGATCTCAATGTGTTTTGTCCGTTCATGGAACACCGGATTGGAGGCGATTTGAATGGCGCTTCGATTGTCACAAAATAGGGGAGTGGGGCCTGTTATCTGGACACCAAGGTCGCGAAGAAGACGACGAAGCCAAACTATTTCAGCAGTGGTGGAAGTCATGGCACGATACTCAGCCTCCGTGCTGGAGCGCGCAATGGATTCCTGTTTCTTACTACGCCAGGAGATCAGATAGTCGCCCAGGAAAACACAGAACCCAGTAGTGGAGCGACGAGTGGTGGCATCCCCCGCCCAGTCAGCATCCGAAAATGCTCGGAGGGTGAGTGGCGAAGTGGCAGAGAGAAATAACGAGCGACTGACAGAGCCGCGTAGGTAGCGGAGTATCCGGAGTACCGCGGCATAGTGAGCAGAGCGAGGAGCTTGAACAAATTGACTGACGAAGCTAACAGCGTAAGCAATGTCCGGTCGAGTCATGGTGAGATAGACCAGCATCCCGACGAGGCGCCGATAGCGGGAGGCATCGGGCAGCGGTTCCCCATCTGTAGGAAGAAGTTTCAGATTGAGCTCAACGGGGGTGTCAACAGTGCGGGTGTCAGTGAGAGCGGCCACGGAGAGAATATCGGAGATGTATTTTTGCTGAGACACCAGAATCCCGCGGTTGGAGCGGGCAATCTCTAACCCAAGGAAGTAGCGAAGGGGGCCCATGTCCTTCATCTCGAACTGACTGCGGAGGTGTTTCTGAAGAGCGGCAATGGTGACGTGATCATCTCCAGTGATAATCATGTCGTCAACATACAGGAGCAGGATGGCGCAACCCTGAGCGGAGGTGCGGGTAAACAGGGCATGATCAGTCTGGCGTTCAATGAAACCAGCCTTGAGAACGGCAGTGCGGAAGCGCTCAAACCAGGCACGAGGAGCCTGTTTGAGGCCATAGATGGCCCGGCGGAGGTGGCAGACATGGCCAGGGGGTGCGGAGAGACCCGGGGGAGGTGCCATGTAGACAACCTCAGTGAGATCGCCATGAAGAAAGGCATTGGTGACATCCATCTGATGGAGGGGCCAATTGCGGGCAGCTGCGACCGCAAGTAAGGTGCGGACGGAGGTCATCCGGGCAACCGGGGCAAAGGTTTCGTCATAATCGATGCCATGTTCCTGTGAAAACCCGCGAGCAACCAAGCGGGCTTTATGGCGCTCAATAGAACCGTCCGGACGAGTCTTAACTTTGAAAATCCATTTGCAGCTGATAGGAGTAACACCGGGAGGACACGGAACAAGATCCCAAGTATGAGTCCGGCGAAAGGCTTGAAGTTCAAGCTCCATGGCTTGCTGCCATTCGATTTTGCCAACTGCCTCTTGGTATGACTGGGCTCCCGGTGGGCGTGGAGAGCGGTGAGGAAGGCCTGAAAGGCAGGAGAATAGGAGGTAGCCGCGGTGAGAGCGGAAGGAGTGTCGTAGCGAGCAGGGGGATGGCGATGGCGAGCAGGATTACGGCGAGGAGGAGCAGGATCCACGGTTGCAGGGGCGGACGGAGCGTCAGACTGAGCCGTATCAGGAGCAGGAGCAGGAGGAGGGGGTGTGGGCGACGGAGGAGGAGCCGATGTGGAAGGAGAGACCTCGGGCAGAGAACGAGGTGGAGATAGGGGAGGATGGACAGGGTGAGTCCGGGGGCGAGTTGGTATAGAAGGAAGAAGCGGAAGGGAAAGCGGTGGAGCAATGGAGGGTGAGGAGGGAAGGTGGGCCGGTGGGGAAGAGAAGAACATGTCATGTTCGACGAAGGAGACATGTCGAGAGATGCGAATGCGACGAGCCACCGGATCGTAACAACGATAACCTTTGTGGTGGGGGCTAAGACCGAGGTGAACACAACGAGTGGAGCGAGCGGAGAGTTTGTTACGTTCAGTAGGGGGAAGGAGAACGAAGCAGGTGCACCCAAAACTGCGGAGAGAGGCATACTGCGGCGGGCGGGAATGAAGGCGTTCATAAGGAGTGACGCCAGAGAGGGTCGTGGAAGTAGTGATGTTGATGAGGTGAACAACGGTGAGAACGGCTTCAGCCCAGAAGGAGGGAGGAGCGGAGGCAGAGATGAGGAGTGTACGAGCTGTTTCGATGATGTGGCGATGTTTGCGTTCAGCAACCCCATTTTGTTCATGGGTGTGCGGGCAAGACTGTTGGTGGAGGGTGCCATACGAGTGGAGGATATCGCGCATGGTGGAGGAGAGAAATTCTTGAGCGCAGTCAGAGCGAAAGATCTTAATGCGACGCGCAAACTGAGTGTGAAGCATAGCGGTGAACGTGCGATACGCATTGGGTATGTCAGAACGATTGCGAAGGAGATACACCCAAGCACAACGGGAAAAATCATCAATAAAACTCACATAATAAAGATAGCCAGAATGAGAAGCAAGAGGCGCGGGGCCCCAAATATCAGAGTGAACTAAATCAAAAGGGGCTGTCGTTTGAGAAGCACTACTGGTAAATGGTAGAGCAAGGTGCTTTGACAAACGGCAGCCGGTACAAACAGAGAGGGGGAAGGGGAGACACGACCCAAAGCTCCAGAGCGGATAACACTTCGGAGTCGATCAGGAGACAGATGTCCTAAACGTCTGTGCCACAAGTCGGCATCAGAGACAACAGAGAGGGCCGAAGCGGAGGTTGGTGGGGGGGGGAACATGAAGATACTCCAGCTGATACAGGCCACCAGCCCTACGGCCCCGTCCAATCCTCTGAGCTGTCCGGGAATCCTGCACAACACAATCAGAAGAAGAGAATAAAACCGTTAGACCGCGATCACAGAGGGAGCTGACAGAAATGAGGTTCATATGTAGCCGAGGGGCATGGTGGACGTTGGAGAGAGTAAGGCGTCCAAGAGGGGCAGAAGTCGGGGTGATGGAGCCAGATCGCAGAATAGGAGAGAGCCCCCATCAGCAGTGGTGACCTGAAGAGAAGGGGGGAAGAGGTGCAGTTGGTGAGGGTGCGGGAGTCGGAGGTGAGGTGGCAGGAGGCCCTAGATTCGAAATACCAAGGTGCAGTCGGAGGAAGGCGAACAGCAACAGTACCAGAAGCAGCTGAGAGACTGTGTTCCGCAGAGGAGCTGGTAGAGGAGGCAGATTGAAATAGCGGAGACCGGAGGATCAGATCCTCTAAGCGTTGCAGAGGATCGGTAGCAGCAGCAACAGTGTGGTGAGATCCGGAACTACGACCGCGGCCCCGACCACGGCCGTCACGGCGATGGTCAGAAGCGCGGTATTCATCAGGCCGAGGGGGACGAATAGGGCAAGCAGACTTCATGTGCCCCACCTTCTTGCAGTAGTGACAGGTAACAGCACTGGGACGCGGAGGAACGGCAAGAGCATGATCCAGTGGGAGAGGGGGCTGGAGAGCCACGGGAGGTCGGAGACGAGTCTCTTCATCGAGCAGAGCGATCAGGGCATCATCCAGAGTAGGAAGCGGGACCCGGTGAAGGAGCTGAGCAGCAAGAAGAGAAAACTCAGGACGCAGAGCAGCAAGAAACTGATGAAGATGGCCCTCGGAGAGGTGGCGCTGAAATTCCAAGGAGCGAGGACAACCGCAGGGCAAGGGAATCAGAGAATCCAGTTCGTGCCAGTAGGCACTCATCAGAGTGAAGAAGTCCTGAATGGAGCGACCGTCTTGGCGGGCAGCCTGAGAATCGCAGATAAGACGGTGACGCCGAGCTCCACCACGGGGAACGAAACGGTCACGGAGATATTCCCACATGGCACGGGCGGAAGGAAGGCGACCGATAGACGTGAGAAGCGGGCGAGCAACGGACTCCAGGAGGTAAGCCCGGATAGCATGATCGCGCCGGTGCCAAAGAGTGAAGGCATCGAGAGAAGCGGCGTCGACAGAAGGTGTCGCGGAACCGGTTGTGGCGGCGGGCTTGGCGGCAGGGGCAGGAGGCGCACCGATAATGTGATCCCAAAGATCACGGGAGGAGAGAGCGGCCTCAACGGTAAGGGCCCAGTCAGGCCAGTCGCTAGCGCCGGCGAGCTGGAAGGATGTGGCCTTCAGCGGAGGCGAGATCAGAGGAGCAGCCATGGAGTCGCAAGGAAGAGGGCGGACTGGCGGGTTGGGGAGGGGCGGACTGGCTGACCGGCGGGCTGGGGAGGGGCGGACTGGCGGGCTGGGGATGCGGGTTGGGCGGACTGGCGACTGGGGCGGACTGGGGATGCGGGCTGGCGAACGGGGTTGGCGAGCTGGCGGACTGGGGAGGAGGCGGACTGGGCGAACGGGGTTGGCGAGCTGACGGACTGGGGAGGTGGCGGGCTGCGGGGGAGGTGGCGGACTGCGGGGGGCAGACGGGCGGGGACTAGCGGACTGGCGGACTGGCGGACTGGGTGGCGAGCGTGGGGGGGGGGGGGGGGGGGGGCGGACGGG
Organism: Platanthera guangdongensis; assembly: GCA_039583875.1. Classification (NCBI taxonomy): domain Eukaryota; kingdom Viridiplantae; phylum Streptophyta; class Magnoliopsida; order Asparagales; family Orchidaceae; genus Platanthera; species Platanthera guangdongensis. The sequence goes on along the minus strand of CM077159.1, from coordinate 136,949,885 downwards.
GGAGGGGCAGACTGGCGGGCTGGGGATGCGGGTTGGGCGGACTGGCGAACTGGGTTGACGGACTGGGGATGCGGGCTGGCGAACGGGGTTGGCGATCTGGCGGACTGGGGAGGAGGCGGACTGGGCGAACGGGGTTGGCGAGCTGACTGACGGGAGGTGGCGGGTTGCGGGGGAGGTGGCGGACTGCGGGGGGCAGACGGGCGGACTAGCGGACTGGCGGACTGGGTGGCGAGCGTGGGGGGGGGGGGCGGACGGGCGGGCTGGGTAGGTGGCGGACTGCTTGGAGGTGGCGGACTGCTGGGCAGGGGGCGGACTGAGCGGGAGAGCAAGCGGACTGAGCAGGCTGAGCGGGCAGGAGGCGGACGGGCCGGCAGAGGCGCGAGCAGAGAGGCGAGCGCGAAAAATTAAACCCGCTCTGATACCATGTTAGAAATGTAATTGGCTATTTGTATGCATGTATAAAGGGACCAATTTGGTTTACATATATAGAAGAAGAGCAAGGGGAGAGTGCCCATTTAGACAATGTGGGACTAAAAGAGAGAGACAATAAATGCACTATTAAATACAACCAATATAATATTTAACAGGAGCAATCTCATCAAGCCTCTGAGAACTTAGTTTCTTTTCGTCATTTTTTTCATTTTGTGCTTGTAACAGAGGGGTGGTCTGTCGCCCCCCTCCCGAGAAATCATTCTCAAATTTTTGAAATCTCCAACAATATAGTGGATTTTGGTCCGACATAGATCCGGACGCGTGTTTTTTCACCTTTTCCGAATTTTTCACGTCAAAAAAATCAATTTGTCACTTGCTGCTGTTTTTCTTTGACTGTTTGGGTGCTTTAAAAATCAAATGACCCGCCACAAAAAACAAATAAATTTGGCCATGAGGACAAAATTGTACCTCAAATTATATACACGTGTGTGCATGCTCGTGTATGTGTGTATATATATCTTTTTTGGTTGTATATTCTTAGTCCCTTAAGTTTAAAACCTTCATAATTTTAGTCCCAATACTTTTTATTGTGTGATTTGAATCCTTAAAATTTCTTTATTTTATCCTTTTAGTCCTCGAGTGTTTCTCAAAACCAACTCGATAAATTTTTTAAGACCCGAATTCAGATGGAGGTCAACCTAGCAGGGGCGGATTTAGAGGGGGGCCGAGGGACACTGATCCCCCATTATTTTTCAAAATATTTAGTGTATTGAGATTTCTCTCCTCGAGGTAATGAATTTTGACTACTTATACATCAAAAAGCGGTGGCTAGATGAGGGAGAAACAATTCTGATAAGATAAAAACGTTTTTAAAATTTTTTTTTGAAGGAAATTGATGATTAGCCCACATGTTAAAATTTTTAGAATCCAGTGACACATTAAAAAAAAAATTATGCACCCTCATTATTAATTTTCTGGATCCGCCACTATCACGGAGGGATCTATTTAGGGTCCAGGGGGGTCAATTGACTTCCCCCCCCCCCCCCCCCCCCCCCCCCCCCCCGAGTTTTAAAAATATATGTTATATAATTTATTTAAGCTTAATGCTCCCGATTCCACGCTTATTGACCTAACAACTCTACGCCTCAACCAGTTCGCGATTAGGGTTCCTTCCCGGCGTTCCCGCGTGGCCGCCGAAACCTCACGATCCCTCCCTCGACCTCGTCGTCATTGAAAGCTCCTGATCCCGCGTGGGCGGCATTTGCGTGTCCAAGACTCCAAGCCTGCGGCTGCCTGTCGTTCCTTCACCTCTTTCATTGGTGATTTGGCGCTACCGCTGCCACCATCTCACCTTACTCGGTAGTCGGTACTAAGATTATTGAAGGCTTACAGAGTGGTGAACTTTCAAGTGGAACAAGAATAAATCAAGTGCGAAATTTTAAAAGAGTCGGAGACACGCGTTGGAGCTCTCAATTTGGCTCTTTAGTAAGCATGATTGGACAACTAGTTCACAGAGATAACTACAAAATTACTTCTTTGCATGACATGTCTAAGTCCAAATGATTCTTTTTCATCATTTGACAAACAAAAAATGATACGCCTTGCTGAATTTTATCAATTCGAGTTTTCTAGAATAGATCTCATTGAACTTGAAAGCCAGTTGGACACATACATTCTTGATGTTCGAAGTGATAATGATTTAAGTGATATAAGTGGAATTGATAAGCTAGCAGAAAAGTTGATTGAAAAGAGGAAAAATATTTTATATCCATTAGTTTATTTGCTATTGAATTTAGTTTTGGTCTTATCAGTTGCAACAACAACGGTTGAAAGAGCTTTTTCAGGTATGAAGATTGTGAAGAATCGTCTGCGAAATACAATGAGAGATTCTATGATGCATGATTGTTTAGTTACATATATCGAAAAAGATATTTTTGACAGTATTGAGAATGAAACAATCATACAACACTTTCAAAACATGAAAAGTCGTCGAGGACAACTTTAGAAATGTACTTTTTTCATTTTTTTCAATCCATTGATAGAAAACTATTTAATAATTTATGATGTTAAAAATTTATGTATTTAAGTTTTCCCACTTATGTAATTTGCAGGTGAATATCAACTCTACAAACGTATTCAGTCAATTATAAATCATGTTTCAACTTTCAATGTATTTTCATTTTTGACTTATGAGATAATTATTTTCATATATGTTGATATTTTTTAAAATCATTTGTATGTTACTATTTTTTGACCCCGCTGAACAAAAATTCTGGCTCCGTCCCTGAACACTATACCTAACACATTTAATTCCAAGTTTGTTTGAACCTAATTGAAGACTACTAGAAGTCCAGGTTCTTTAATTTTGTAATATAACAACTTTTTTAATATTAAAAATCCTTGCAATAAGTCATCGATTTTTATTTTTGATGTATGTTTGTTTTCATTTACGTTCACACATATTGCTAGGAGAATAATGTGCAATGAGATTTAAGGACTCACCGCTATTTATGCTAAAAAAATATGTAAAATTTTGCTTATTATTAAAGGGATTTCATTTCAACTCAAATTGAATAATTATGAGTTAGTATAGACTTGATCTAGTTAGGCTGAACTCAATGTCAATCCAAAAAAAAATCATCGAGCCCTACTTATATACTTTTGTGGATCGCTCTAAGCCCCTGATAGATCAAACTAAATTGAACCATCTTAGCACGCAGTGTGGTCGAGCGCGCATACAGTCGTAGAGAGAGAGAAAGTCCACACAATATTTTTAGCGTGGAAAAATCCCTCAACCAGGTAAAAAACCACGTGACCGGATATCTGCCGTTCAAACTCCACTATCAGCTTCAGGTTACAACTTGCTACTCGCTAGACTTTGGAGGTGAGAGAGAGAGAGTAGGGCTCGAATGGTGACCTAATAGTATTTGGAAGTGATTATTTATTCGTCTGCTGCGGGTCGAGCTTCGGGTCACCACTCACAGAGCTAATTATTTCTTCGTCTGCTGCGGGGAGTGATATGTTCGTTGTATTCTGAAGTTCTCTGATAGTTTTTGGAAGAGTGAGCAGCTTGTTGCACTCATTCAAGATGTCGGGGGCTTGAAGCTCGAGGTCGCGTTAAGTGTGCCTTATCCTCTTGTCTCTGATTGCCTTTTGGAGAAGCCTGGTGCGGTTGTCTCATCGGTGGTTGGAGCACTTGTTCTCGAGCGCATGAGGAGCTTGTTGGAGGAGAGCGCACAGAGCGCTTTCCTAGAGGAGAGGGCGCGGAGCGCTTCCTGACGGAGAGTGCGTAGAGCGCTTACTGGAGAAGAGTGTGCGGGGGCACGCAAGGAAGTGGTGCGCGCGGAAGCGCGCAAAGAAGACAAGTGGATGAAAGAGAAATTTCGCAGGAGGAGTAGAGAGAAATTTTGTAGGAGAGAGAAATTATGTAGGAGGAGAGAAAAATTTCGTAGAAAGAGCTGAGAGAAATTCCGTAGGAGGATTTTTTGGTCGTAGAATAGATGGAAATGAAGGAAGGACTGAGGCTATATTTATAGGCCCAAGAGATGGTTATGGTGGTTACGCGGCTATCCGCAGACCGTAACCACCTAATTTAATATTTGCAAACAGAATTCATAATATAATATGCTCGTATTATTATATTAAATTTAATAGACACAGACCGGTACTATTTTTGGCAACACATTTTCCTCACTACGAGAGGTCATGCGGGCGGTTACGTGGGTGGTTACCCACATAACCGACGACGGTGATCGCGGGAGTGTGATCAGACGGTGGAGAGTTGGTGGCGGGAGAGAAGGGCGATAACATCGGCGTTGGTGGCGGACGACGGGGAGATCTCCTGACCGTCGAAGTTCCTTCTTGACCGAGGGGACTCGGTCGGCAGCTAGCGGAAGGCCGACCGGCTGAGGGGAAGGAGAGGCCACCCCTAATTAGGGTCGGCAGAGGACGGGCGGCTAAAGGGCCGCCCGTCTGGACAAATAGTGGCGACCCATGGTTTGGGCGGCGGCTAAGGAAGAGTAGCCTCTCAGTCGCCCATCCTAGGTAGAGGGAAGGGCGCCCCTAAATGGGGGCGGTCGGCAAAGGACGAGCGACCAAATGGTCGCCCGTCCCGGGAGAAAGGAAGGCCGCCCCTATTAGGGGCGACGACTAGCAGAGGACGGGCGACCAAATTGTTGGGTACATTGGAATATATGTACCTGATTTGAAGAAGCCTCACCCTACTCAATGATATACATCAAGGTGTATTTGATGTATTTTGAGTTACCTTGTGCAGGTTAAGTATTTGCAGGGGAAGCTTAAAAGTTTCTAAGTCCATGTATCGACACCTAAAAGAAAAGTGTCGACACTTAAGAAGACTTGTGTCGACACCCAGAGAAGCAGTGTCGACACTTGGAGTAATTGTGTCGACACCAGGAATGCAGAGTAGACACCAGAAGGAATGTGTCGACACATACATACTGTGTCGACACTCAATGAAGAAATGTCTAAAGAATCAGTGTCGACACTTAAAAGCAGTGTCGACACCCAGTGGAACTTTGTCGACATCAAAAGTGTCGACACTAGGAGGCTGTGTCGACACTCAGCAAAACATCAACAAAGTTCAAGTACAAGTGTCGACACTAGGAGGCTGTGTCGACACTCAGCAAACTTCAACAGAGTTTAAGTACAAGTGTCGGTATAATGAAGAATGTGTCGACACATAGCAAAAGTCTCAACACATGAAGAAAGTGTCGACACTAGGAGGATGTGTCGACACTCAGCAAATTTAAATAAAGTCTAAGGACAAGTGTCGACACAAAGGAGATGTGTCGACACTCAGCAAAAGTATCAACACAGAAGGCATGTGTCGACACTAAGAAAATGTGTCGACACTTAGCAAGTATCAACACAAGAAGATGTGTCGACACAAGAAGATGTGTCGACACTTACAAGAAATCAACTAAGTATCAAAGAAGAAGGACTTGTGTCGACACACAGGATCAGTGTCGACACATGTTGAAGAAGCAGTGTCGAGAAGCAGATTCTACAACACAAGGAGTTGTGTCGACACCATGAAGGCTAGTGTCGACACTTAGTCTACTTGTGTCGACACTTAGTCTATCAGTGTCGACACTTAAAGACTGACTGTCTCGACACTTTCAGACAGTTACAGAAAATTTAAGAAGTGACTGGATGACTTGACAGCTGCCATTCCGGCCGGTCTACTGCAACTGTCAGAGCTGTCAGAAAGTTGTTAGAAACCGGATCAGCCGGTCACCATGAAGAAAGCCTATATAAAGGCTTATTGCTTCAACAGAAAAGATATCTAAGAAGATCAACAACAATCAGATTAAAGATCTAACAACACTAAAAGAAGAAGATCTTCAAGTGAAGATCTAAGAAGTTGGAGAGAGAGAGCTCCTTCCAAGAAGACAGCTATTGAACCAGGCTGTGAAGAAAGTTTTAGATTGAGATCTGATTCTTAAGTCAGCAGTGATTGAAGATCATCTGCATAGAGTTTCAACCCTACTGTGTTCTAATTCAAGAAGCTTTGAAGAAAGCCAAGGGAGGTTGATCTCAGCAAAGTTCTTTCAAGAACTCTTCAAGAAACCAGACAACTCTTCTCTCTCAATCTGAGTTGTGGTTATATTCATTGTAATTTTAATTTTCTGTAGGATCCTTAGGGATCTGAGTTGTAAGCCTGAAATTATAAAGGCTGAGTGGTAGGGCCTGTGTGCCTGAGTGTAGGAGATCCATTTCTCTGAGTGTAGGCCTTGTTGAGGGCTGAGTGTAAGCCTTGTTGAAGGCTGAGTGTAGGTCTTGGTGAAGACTGAGTGGTAGGGCTTTGAGCCTGAGTTGTAGGAACCTGTTTGGGGTTCTGAGTGTAAGATCTGAGGATCTGAAGAATAGTGGAGGAGTTTGGCCGAATCTAGTACACTACTAGATAGGCGAAGGGGGAAAGTTGATGTACTCAAACCTTGGGGAACCACTATAAAACTGTGTACTCTGTGTGTGTCTGATTCTGTGTATGCTGTTTAAAGTTCTGTGAATGTTGTGTTTGATTCTGCCTAAAAGTTTAAAAAGATTAATGTCACCTATTCACCCCCTCCCCCCCCCTCTAGGTGATTAGGTACAATTTCTTTCACAAATGGCTGCCCGTTCTGAGCGAGAAGAAGGCCGCCCCTGTTATGGGCGGCGACTGGCAGAGGACGGGAGGCCAAATTGGTGTCCCGTCCTGGGCACCGAAGAAAAGGTAGAGGGTGGCCAGAAGGGACGTTCTCCCCGGAAGAAGAAACCGGCCTTCCTTTCATTGGCGGCTGGGGAGCTGGAAGACTGGATGGCCAGGAGGCTGCCCGACCAAAGCAGCAAGGCAGCGTGCAACAGCATGCTGCCGGGCCTACGCGATGCTAGGGCTGCGTACGTGCACGTGCGCACGCGCAAGCACACATGCAGGTGCGCGAGCGAAGGTTTGAGCACGCAAGCATGCACACGTGTCCTGCACGCGTGCTTGCTGGACCTGACCACACACAACATTGCGCGCGGTCAGGTGGGGTTACGTGCACTCTCACGTGCGGCCCGCGCCCGACACAGGCGGCGGCGCGCCTGTTCGCTTGCGGGAGATGACTCTACGCATAGGGATTTGCGCGAGTGCGAACGACGGCCTGGACCGTGGTAAATGGATTCCCCGCCTAATCGAACTCGTTCAGGGGATCCTCATCATTTGCCCCACAAGTCCCTACAACTTCGAGCCGAAGCGAATGAAGGACAGAGACTTCTACTCGGAAGCTGGACTTGGTGCGTAACACTTTGCGGTGGTGCACACATGACAAAACACGAGAGGTACAAACGATGGAACGTGTGAAGGGCGCTCTGCATGCTATGAGAGTATGAGTGGCATGCACAATTGGTGCTGCGTACGCGAAGTGCTCGCTAGGTGTAATATGCATGAGGCATACGACAGACAATTGTGAAGGGCGCTCACAATTGTATGAGGCGTACGACAGACAATTGTGAAGGGCGCTCCTAATTGTACGACATACAATTGCAAAGTGCATGGTGTGCATGATGTTGTATGTCATATGATGTGTACATTCGTTGCTTTATGTTTGCGAAGACTTGAGCGAATTTTTGGCTTGGCGGGTGACGAGACGCTACTCGCAGGGGAGGTTGATGCAGTGACACTACTTTTGTGGAGCATGTTGATGTTTGAAGGATACGGTATGAGATACTTGCAAGATTGGAGATGATGCTCATGTACATGGTTGTTTGTACGCAATACTGCAATGTAGCAGGTCTTAGTGTCGGAGATCTAAGTGTTCTAGTACCGACATCGAGGAATAACTCTTGCCTTTCACACCATTATGGCTTTGGGGGTGCATTTGCGTTGTGTAGCAGTGCCCATATCAAATACATTTTAGCTTGTGGAGTGGTCAAACGCGCACACAGTCATAAAGAGAGAGAAAGTTCACACAATATTTTTAGCCTGGAAAACCCCTCAACCGGGCAAAAAACAACGTGACCAGATTTGTGTCGGTCAAACTCCACTATCAGCTTCAGGTTACAACTTTCTTGAAGAATCGAGGGCGGCAGACTGCTTCTCGTTATATTTTGGAGGTGTGAGAGAGTAGGGATCAGAGGGTGACAAGACACCACTCATATAACTAATTATTTTTTGTGTGCTGCGGGGAGCGATGCGCTCGTTGTATTCTGAAGTCCTCTGATAGTTCTTGGAGGCGGTAGCAACTTACTGCACTCATTCTGATGTTTGGGGCTTGTAGCTCGGGGGCGTGTTCTGTAACGACCCGGCCCTTTAGACTAAGCGTCGTCGGCCTAACAACAACCCATGTTTAGAGCTCAGAGACCCAATATACCCTTCATGGGCCGGTGGCTTGTCTTGCCCCACGACACCACTGTTAGTAAGCCTAAACATCAAGGCCTGCAGGCCCAATGCACCCCAACCAAATCTTCACGCCTGTTTATCAGCAGCGGTAGGTTGTTGCCACAGGGTCTTGAACCCGTAACCTTGATAAGAGAGTCTTATTACCACTTCTCATCACCAATCGGCGGTCAGATTCCTCCTTCTCCTTCTTCCTTGCTCTCCCCACTCTCTAACTCTTTAGAAAGAGGAAGACCTAAGATAAATGAGGGTTTAACCCTCAAATCCCGGCCTTATAACAGCAGGGAGAGTTCTGGATCGGTGATGTTTCCATTATGCATTGATTGTCGGAGAAGACTCTGTGTCGTATGTTTTTGGGTTTCTACGCAGTAGATTGCAGCAGGGAATCTTGGGGATTAACTCCAAGTTGCACCCGAAAATCTTGGCAGAAGCGAAGTTCTGTCGTTTTGTTGGCCTGGGAGCCAGCCTTGTACATAGCCGGGCTATGTACTGTTGAATGATCGATACTTTGGGATTCAGTGAAGCTTGTCCCGCGCCGATGGCTAAATAACCGTGGAAAGGTGAGCAACGGGCTGGTGGAACCTTACCCACTCCAAGTGGTTCGGTTAAAGCAACCTAAGGTACATGGGAATTACCGATGGCTTGGAGAGCGAGTCTAGGCTTCGGCTGAAAGGACTTTAATGCTCACGATGTTTGTCGTGCTAGGGGCGGTGGTGGAGTTGCGGGACGGACCGGGTTCGGACCGGCTTCACCCTGTAAGTGCCCTGAGAGCACGGGGTGTGTGGTCGTGCGGGCCTACACCTGTGGTGTAGTGTGCTTATGTTGTACTTTCACTTTAATGTTTGACTATGCTACTAAAATGCAATGAAGGAGCATCGCCACCCCATGTAAGGGGTGAGGTCGTTATAATTTGGTCAACTTTATCTGACTGTTGCTTTTTTTGCCATCACTGCGGTGAAATGTTGATTGCAGCTGCTGCAGAGACTAGTGGCAAGTAGCGGGCTGAAGCCCTGGTTGTCGTGCCGACCCTTGAAGGCCAAAACGAATGTTTACTCTTTATGTTCATGTGTGCCCGGCCTACGTGTCGATGTATGGAAGACATTTATTGTTTAAGTAAACTCTTGTAAGGTCATAAGGCCAACTTTATGATGTATCTGTACTTTCATTCCTACTTGCGGTTTTGTGGACATTCATGCTTTGGAATTAGGGTTCTTATAACTATTTTAAAAGTTTCCGCTAGAATGCTCTGAGTTAGGACACGTGATCCTTGGGCGGTAATTTGGTATTAATACGTAACGCCACTAACTGTCTGTGGAATATGGCGTAGGGCCCCGGCCGGACCTTCTGTTATATTTCATGTGCAGATCAATTGGTGATGAGAAGTGAAGGAGCTCCATAGTTAAGCGTGTTTGGGTGAGAGTAGTACTGGGATGGGTGACCTCCTGGAAAGTACACGTATGACCCAACTTAACTGTCGAGTTCGCTCATCAAAGGGAGATTGTGCCCACCAACAACCCGCCAGTGGGCTGGAGAGGGGTTGGTGTGCTTGGGCTGCAGCCCAGTAGCGTCGCCTAGAGCGGAGCCGTGACGCTGTCACGTTGGATCGGCTCGGAACGTTACAATAATAAAAGTGCACTTTTTTTAACGACCCGACCCTTTAGACCAAGCGTCGCCGGCCTACCAGCAGCCCAGGTTTAGAGCTCAGAAGCCCACCACACCCTTCATGGGCCGGTGGCTTGTCTCGCCCCATGGCACCACTAGTAGTAAGCCTAAACATCAAGGCCTGCAGGCCCAATGCATCCCAACCAAATCTTCGCACCTGTTTATCAGCAGCGGTAGGTTGTTGCCACGGGGTCTCGAACCCGCAACCTTGATAACAGATTCTTATTACCACTCCTCATCACCAACTGAAATCCTACATTAAAAAATGTTAAAACTGAAATCTTAAACAAAATAAAGTTTAGGGGCAAAAATCATAAATGTTTTGATTTTGTTCTAGTCTTTCTCCCTCCCCGCATTTTAGCTCCCACGCTCTTAAAGTCTATACATTTTTGGACTCCGACGCCATGAATTCATGAACAGATGCGGTTGTTGTTCATGAGATCTGTGGACAAGCTATTGGTGGAGAACAATTGGGCTTCGTTTGGTGCGGTGGTGGCGGTTGCAATCGTGAACGTGGTGGTAATGTACTGTCGTTGAACGTGGTGGTAATGTATTGTGGTTCGTGAACGCCCGACCTCACATAGAAAAATTCACATGCATTTTATATGAAAACTAGTTTATTTTCTTGATAGTGGTCATACCATTTATCTTGCCAAACATACATAATGACATTTTTGATCAAATTCACGGAAGCAAATAAATCATGCCAAACAAAGCATTGATTTTTCTGGTTATCCCGCATGAATTCAGCCCTCATATAATCTTTAAAGTTTAAATACATAAGAAACTATAGAAAATTTATATACTGTATATTGCAATATATTTTGTAGGCGAAGAAAATAACGAAAGTGAAGTCGCCAAATCATGAGTTATGATTGAATGTGACATTTCAGGGCATGTATGGATAACAGGATACGATCGCCATCCAATGACGTAGTCATAAAAAGGTGATGCAGGTGGTATAACATGAGTAGGCTTGTCCATTGGCAAGCAAGTTAGGTACATCATCATCGACAGATCCAACGAGATTTTTCAGAACGTTCAATAAAATAACAATGAAGTTTTTTGAAGCGAACGATAGAAAATGACTATAAATTTGCAAAAATAAAAAAAACATTTTAGATTAGAGCATTTTAATTAACAAAATAAGATTATATACTCAATTACCACTCCTCTTTAATGTTTCATGTTCTGGAAACATTCCATGATAACTGATGGGTTCCACCTTCATTTATAGGAGAAAGGCCCCCCCATGATCTCCTCCAAAAGTGGGTCATGGGTGACCCACCCCCTCCATGAACTCTCATGAGGAGGAAATCATGGGGGGTGGGGCCCGCCACTCACCCCATGGAGAAAAACCGCCAACCGGGCGGCCTAACCGCCGCCGGCAACCGGCCTCCCGCCGGCCTTGCCGGGAAGGCGGCCTCGGCCAGCCGCCTGGCCGCCGGCGGCCCGGCCCCGGCAGGCCGCCGGCCTGGCCACGGCCGGCCCTCAGCAAGCCGTCGCGGCCGGCCGCCGCAGCCGGCCGTCGCGGCCGGCCACCCGGCCAACCACCGGGCCGTCGGCGGCCCGGCCGCGGCAGGCCGACCGCAAAGACGCCGGCCTCGCCACGGAGGGCCGCCGCCCGGGCCACGGACGGCCCTCGGCAGGCCGCCGCAGCCGGCCACTAGGCCGGCCGCTCACACTGCCGGTCGCCAGGCCGGCGGCCTAGCCGCCGGCGGCCCGGCCGGGGGAGGCCGCTGGCCTCGCCGCGGCCGGCCCCCGGCGGGCCGCCGCCACCGCCCGACCACCGCCGCCACCGTGGTGGCCCATCGCCGTGGGCGATCTCCCCGCCGTCCGATCGGAGGGAGGCTCTCCTCGTCGTTCGATCAAGAGGGTAACCACCCACTAACCCACCACTTTAGTGGTGGGGCCCGCCATGACCCTCCCTTGGAGGCTATAAAAGGACCCCAGGGGCTCTTCATTATTCACCTTTTGGATGCCCGGAGCTTTCTTCTTCTTCTTCTTCTTCAGGTGAGAGCTCTCCTGTCTCCTCCCCCGCGTTGGCCTCGAGTCGTCGTGAACCACCAGCGGCCGCCCACGGCCACCAGCGCTCCACCACCGCGTAGCCAGTAGTAAAACGCCCAAGTCCCTGCAAGAGTCAAAGGAGGAAGGCGACCACAGCCAGCAAGTGAACGCAACCAGAAGAGTCAGAGCACCGAGACCATCCCACGCATTCCAACGTCCAAGCTACTCCCGCAGCGCAGCCTGTTGCCCGCCGGGAGTCATAGTCTCTCTCTCTCTCCCCAAGCTGTAACGGGAGCGGCCTGTCGCCCTGATTCTCCAACACACTGTAAACACCGAAATCTAGTGGAATTTGATTGGTACAGACCCGATCATGTGGTTTTTTACCCATTTAAGGGGTTTTTCCACATCATCACTTCTTATGTCAACTTTTTTACTTTCATTGACTGTGTGCGCGCTTGACCGCTTCGTGAGCTAAGACTGTTCAAACAAATCCGGCTCGACCGGGGCATCGAGTTAGTCCGCAACAGTTTGGCACCGTCTGTGTGAACACGATTCCCAGCATCCTTCGAAAGAGTTAGATCACCAGCTTAGCCGCTTCAAAGTCCTGCTCCGATGGCAAAAAGAGGCGCCCACGCTGCTGAAAGAGTCATCGTCGGAGGACCCGCCAAACCAGCACGCACCCACTCTCTAGCGAGCGTGCCAAAAAAGGCAAAAGCTGCGTGCGCGGCTGTTGACGCCCTAGAGAGACGCGTCCGCCAAATGGAGGAACAGCAGATCGAAATGTTCACTATACTCAGAAGATTAGCAGCACCAGTCATCCCCTTGCTGCAGTCAAATTATCATCCGGCCCAAGAATTTCCGCGACGAGAGGAACAAGCCCTCAAGAGACAAGAAGAGCGGCGTCAAGTTAAGCGTCGTGGAGACAACTGTCGTCGTGACCCTCAGGGGACTGGGGGCAACGTCCATTTCAAGAACATCCCGATTTGAGTACTGCCCGCACAGACATCATGCACACAGTTCAGAAGGATCCGGCATCCCGCCCGCTAAGAGCGTCTCAGCCATTCAAGCAAGCCGACTTACAACCACCAGGATAACTCTCCGCTTCAACCAGACACTGCCCACATAATGAGTACGATATAGAGAAGGAGTTCTCAGCACAAATAGCTCCCCCTCGCCCATGACACCATTCCAGGAGATGCATGATCGCCACCTCGACAGTCCTCATCACGAGGGGAGTCCCGAAAGCAGGATGACACTCGATGCCTCGGCCACGAAGCTGGGGCTGAGTAAACACATGCCTAACTACGGCTCATTTGGCTCCTGGACAGAATTAGACCCGAAAGACGACATTGAAATTCACAACTTCAGCGGAGCCGGCGACCCATTGGCACACGTGGAATATTTCGAAGCTATCATGCACGCGCGCAACGCTTCGGATCAATTCATGGTTCAGACGTTCCCGACAACATTGAAAGGGGAAGCTCGAGCCTGGGTTCATTCTTTACAGGAGGAAAGGATAAGCAGCTACATTGAGCTCGCAACTCTCTTTATTAAAAGGTTCGCCACAATCAGAGAGCCCTCACCGGAAAGTCCGTAAGGTCCAGAAAAGGAAGCTAGAGAACAGTGGGTACCTTGAGCACAAGAGAAACTGCAATCAGCAGAAGCTGCGCCAACTTGAGACGCTCAACGCCCCTCATAGCAAGATCTTTGAAGCGATTCGCGACCATCCAGCCTTGCACAGGCCCAGACCGCTCGCTCCCGGCCGAGGAGATTTGTCAAAATACTGCGAATACCACCAGGGACCAGGTCACAGCACAAATGGGTGCAATCGGCTGAAGGAAGAAATCCAGCGACTAACCAGTCTGGGGGCGGTTGATCAATTCTTATCAAAAAAGAGACCGCCTCCTAGTCAGAGCATGAGATATATAACCGTCAAAATTGGCGAGCCGTCCACCGAATTGAGTCAAGTCCTAGTGGACAGAGAGCTGGCTGTTAATGTGCTGTTTTTATACACATTACTCAAACTCAAACTGTCCACCGACAACCTTGAGCTAGCATCTGCCAGCGCACGTGTTTCAGGGGACGTCCCGGTAGCAGTCATGGGCACCATCACTCTCCCAGTCACTCTTGAAGAAGCATCTCGTCAAGCATACCATGATGTACAATTCGTAGTCATCCAAGCTGATTCTTACTACACTGCAATACTCCATCAATCGCTCGTGGACGTCTTCCAATCCCGCTCCCGCCACTTCCATCCTTGAGCCATCTCCTTTTTCGCTCATTTACTTGTTTGAAGTTGTAAAAGCTGCAAGCTCAGGCTTGCGAGAACAATCTTTTTGTTGTTTTATTAATACAATAGTTTGGCCAGGCTAGGTCGTGCAACCGGATTGGGTACTTACATTCTCCGCAGAAACAAAGCCGCGAGCCCGCCTCACGCAACACCGTGGGGGACTTCCCCCCTCATGAAGAAGCCGCGAGCATCCCTTGCGCAAACTAAGCCGCGAGCAACCCTCGCGCAATACCGTGGGGGCCTGCCCCCCTCACGAAGAAGCCGCGAGCATCCCTCGCGCAAACTAAGCCGCGAGCAACCCTCGCGCAACACCGTGGGGGCCTGCCGCCCTCACGAAGAAGCTGCGAGCATCCCTCACGCAAATAAAGCCGCGAGCAACCCTCGCGCAACACCGTGGGGGCCTGACCCCCTCACGAAGAAGCCGCTGGCATCCCTCTCGCGAACTAAGCCGCGAGCAACCCTCGCGCAACACCGTGGGGGCCTGCCCCCCCTCACGAAGAAGCCGCGAGCATCCATCGCGCGAACTAAGTCGCGAGCAACCCTCGCACAACACTGTGGGGGCCTGCCCCCCTCACGAAGAAGCCTCGAGCATCCCTCGCACAAACTAAGCTGCGATCAACCCTCGCACAACACCGTGGTGGCCTGCCCCCCTCACGAAGAAGCCGCGAGCATCTCTCGTGCAAACTAAGTCGCGAGCAACCCTCGCGCAACACCGTGGGGGCCTGCCCCCCTCATGAAGAAGCTGCGAGCATCCCTCGTGCAAACTAAGCCGCGAACAACCCTCGCGCAACACCGTGGGGGCCTGCCCCCCTCACGAAGAAGCTGCCAGCATCCTTCGCGCAAACTAATCCGCGAGCAACCCTCGCGCAAACTAAACGACAAGCTTCCCTCACTCACTATGGGTTACAAACCTAAGCTATAGAAGGTAAGCAGCGAGCCAGTACGAACAAGTTGTCAACTGACATAGAAATAATAACGATGTCATAACATAACAAAGTTGAAATGATACAAGTGCAATCAGCAGCAACAACAACCAAGCCAAACAAGGGGCAAAACAAAGTGCAATCAGATGTAAACATACAATGACAAAACTACCACTACTTGTCTTCAGTATCAGAACGCTCATCCTCAGAGACATCTGCAAAACTGAAACTGGAGGTGTCACACCCCAGGATCTTGCTAACAAAGCAAAAAGCCTTCGAGACATCGCGTCGGAGAGCTAACTCGCGTATATCATCCATCTGAGGCTCCACCTCCTTGGACCAAATATCGTCACGAACCTCCTCCGCAAACAGGCTATGGTCTCACATATAGTCCAGCGACTCCAAGTACTCTGCGAGCCCTGCAGCCTTCAGCTCCGACGCATGGTCATCAGAGGACAGTGTCTCCACCTGCGTCTTAGCCGCTCGAAGATGAGTCTCAAGGCCTGAGACCTCCTCCCTCACCGCCTGTAACTGGGTTCCCAAGCTTGAAGTCTCCTCCTTTGAATGCTTTAACATCTGAGTGGTCCTCTCCACCAAAGTCTTCTCCACTTCCAAAGCTGCGCGAGCATCCTCTAGCTCGGACTTCAGCTCCGAACCAACCCGGCGGAACCGCGTAATGTCCCAGTCATGTTCCTCCCTCAAAGAGGCAAGCAAACTCGTCGTCGACCGAAGCTTCTCCTGAAGAGCAAGGTACCCATCCTTCAGGCTCACGTAATGATCATTCCAGGTCAATGTAATCTGCGCATGGGTCTCTATCTACACAAAAAAGAAAAGAGCAAAGTTAGCCTCTATTAGCAAAAGATGATAAGGGAAAAAGCCTTGGAAACAAGTCAAATCCATACCGTATCGCTCATCATCCTTAAAGAAGAGGACATCCGCGGAGCAACTACACCAGCAGATGCCAGGAGGACTGGGGAAGCAAGTATCTGCACCTCAGGAGTCAAATCATGACCAACATCAGAGGTCACCACTGCCACCACATCAGGGTCACCAGAAGGCGCCGTCACTGCATTCCTCTTGCAATCCCCTCCTCGAGAAGTCTCCGCTGGCCATCCCGGGTCTGCCGAAATACCACATTGCACCAACCGCTTCTCCTCCACATAAACATAAATGTTGAACAGACAATTGACCAACTCATGAGGCTCAGAAAATCCAAGCACCGGGGAAACATCCCACTCCTTCCACCTTACACGGCGGCAGCAATCAGGAAGCATATCCCACACATCAGGAAGACCCCATGAGTTCTTGATGTATCCAAACAAAGTGTTGCCATGACGACGGTCTTTGCAGGCCTTAAATTCCAACCAGGCCTTGTTGTTGCGTACCTCCATCCGCTCGCCACCATCAGAACGAACATCGCACCAATCCCGCAATAGGTCCAGGGAAAACCGGCCTCCATGCTCGCGGAAGAAAGCAACTAAGCGCATAATCCGAGCAATTCCAGCCGGAACGAACTGGGAAATAGGCACCCCACAAAACCTCAAGATCTCAACCACCTCCTCGCACGGCGAAAAACGGAAACCGGACCTTAGAGAAACTTCGCAAATAGTCAGCCAACCACGCAGAGGATTTTGAACCCGCTCCTCAGGGCGCGGGATCCTCACTTCCAAATCAGCAGGAAGCCCGTATTTCTTCCTCCAAATATCCACGCCATCTTCAGTCAAAGAGGAGCGCAAACACATTGGGCCGGAGGAGCTCTTCGAGACCTGCACAGAGCTAAAATCAAAAGTTCAAGAAAAACGCGACCAATCAACCCAAGTGGCACGCGAAAGAGGGCACCCGCGCAAGCATGCACATAGCAGGGGCATTGCACTCCATGCGACCAGCTCACGCAAACCGCGCGCACGCAGCCCGCACACGCGCAAAACCCCGGTCTTGCGGCCTGAGTAGGCAGCCTGCCCGCGCCCGCTCGGCTTGCCCGCGCGTACGGCCGACGCGCGCGGGCTACCCGCGCACGCGCGGGCTGCCCCCTCGCGCGGCCTGAGCACGCGGCCTGCTCGCGCGCACGTCCTGCTCGCGTGCACGCGGCCTGCTCGCGCGCACGACCTGCTCGCGTGCACGGCCTGCGCGCGCGCGGCCTGCGTGCGCGGCCTGTGCGCGGCCTGCTGCGCGCGCGCGCGCGGCCTGCTCGCGTGCGCGGCCTGCTCGCGTGCGCGGCCTGCTCGCGCGCGCGGCCTGCTCGCGTGCGCGGCCTGCTCGCGCGCGCGGCCTGCTCGCGTGCGCGGCCTGCTCGCGCACGCGGCCTGTGCGCTCGGCCTGCGCGCGCGACTCGCTCGCGTGCGCGGCTTGCGCGCGCTGCCTGCTCGCGCGTGCACGCACGGCCCGCTCGCGAGCGCGGCCTGAGCCGCGCACGGCCAGGGCCGCGCACAGTGCGCATGCAGTTAGATCTGTTTGGATTGAGAGCTTCCTTTTTAGATATAGTTGCACCTAAAGAAGTTTGTTGCTTTGGCCTGTGCACTACAGCTTCAGGGTGCAGCTTCATGTAGCTTTCTGAATAAAAAAACTTGCTGGATGAATATCTTTCAAGTTCCTTTTTTCCTTTGGTCTGATAAGGTGGTTATATTGGAAGTATCCCTTCCTTGTTCTTTGGATTTCTTAATCTGATCCAAAGCAGCTAACTCTTTCATCCTAGCTGTCCATGAAGTAGGATTATTTTCTGGATCCTTGAAAGGAACTGGAGGCTCATATCTATTGGAGGGATTGTTTGGAGGAGCTCTGGAGGAGACTAGTTCTTTAAGCTTGTAAGGAAATGGACCAGAGGTTGTATCAGATGGACCTTGTACTCCCCTTGAATATGGATGTTGCCTGGAATAGCCTTTTGAATAAACTTGAAATTCTCTTTGGTTTCCTCTGTAATTTCCTCTCCTTGACTGATAGCCTCTAGATTGGCTTCCTCTGTATTGGGATCTTCCCTGAGGTTGATAGGAGGATTGACTTCTGGCAGAAGGTTGAGATGCAGAGCTTCCACTTGCACCTGTACCTGGTGAGGGAGGATGAGGAGGAGGAGGATTGAACTGAGAGGATCCTTTATCATTCTTTCTCTTTTTCTTCATAGCCTTCAGTTGATTTTTGTAATATTGCATCCAATGTTCTATGATATGACAGTTATGCAAAATGTAGTAAGGAATACCATTTGTGTCTTTCACTTTGGCTGGAGGAACCCTTTTCATAGCCTTGCTTCTGGCTTTTCTTTTCCTTGCAATAGTAGCAGAGGAGTCATCTGAGTCAGTCCTATACTGATCACTTTCTGAGCTTTGATCATCATATAATGCATCAATCCTTTTGAGGTATTCTTTTTGTTGTTGAGATTGAGCAGGAGAAACATCAGAAATAGCAACAGTAACAACAGTAACAGCAGGAGGAGGAGTAGAAGCAATACTGGCAGAAGAAGTTATAGCAACAGATTCAGATACAACATCAGGATCAGATACAATACTTTCAGCAATAACACTTTCAGAAATAGAAGGTACAGCAACAGTAACAGAAGGAGCATTAGCAGCAGTAACAATAGGCTCAAAAATAAGTGCCTCTGTCATATGTATGTCCTCAGATACTGAAACAGCAGCAACATCAGAACTATCAGAAACAACAACATTTGCAGTAGGAGCAGCAACAGTAAGATCAATAGAAACAAAAGGCTCAGCAGTATATAGGGAATTTATATAGGAGCTTATTAAGCTGGTATCACAGCTGGAGATGGGCACAATGGCCTTTGAGAGATCCTCAGATTGCTGGACTACAGTGTGCTCTGGAAGACAGCTGAAATAAATAGAATCAAAAGCTGATAACAGTGACCTGAGGTCCACTGAGATAACTGCAACTGGATCTGTTGAGGCTTGGACTGAGGTAACAGCAGCAAGAGAAGCAGCAGCAGACAATCCATTAGCTTCATGAGGCATCTCCCCCTGCCTAGATTCAGTCAGGACTGGATCAATGCACCAAGACGAAGGGATTACCTGAGGAGAAAGGAGAGAGGAGAGCCTGACAGACAGTTCTTGGACTGTTTTTAGAAGAGGAGCCAAGGAGGTCTCCATCAAGAGTGATAGCCTGGGAGCTAGCAGCTCATAGAGCCTGTCTGCTAGAGCTGGAATATCTACTTGCTCAAGATGAACTTGAGTAGAGGTAGGAATTGAAGGTGAGGCAGCAGTGGATGTTGGAGGAGAACTTGTGGATGGTGGAAATGAAGGTTGAGAGATGGGAATTGTGGAAATAGAGGATAATGGAATGGAAATGGATGGTGTGAAAGATGGTTGTGCAATGATATCTTGCAGTAGTTGTTGATAAGATGTGGATGAAGATGGTGGCTCAGCTGGGGATGAGGGAGAATCATCCATAAAGGAATCATCTATAAGATTGAAGGATGGAATGTGGGATGATGAGTCAATCTCTAGGTGAGGATATTGATGTAGAGTATGAAAAGTTTCTTCTGTGAATTGTGGAGGTGGAAAAGTAATTGAAGTAGGAGAGGGAAGTGAAGTTGGAGATGGGGTGGAAATAATGATGGTGGATGTGACTGGTGTAGAGGAAACAAGAAGTGGAGGAGGAGGAGAAGAAACAGGCAAGTCTTCTGCAGGGGCAGAAGCTTGAGGGGAAGTGACTGCAGCAGTCCTTGTGCCTGAAGTAGTAGATGCAGAGGGCCTGCTGGGCTTCACTATTTGCCTAACCCATTTGCCAAACAGGGCACAGGTGAGCCTCTTGGAGGCATTGATGTGCATCCCATTTAAAACTAGCAAGCCAGGGCATCTGTTCTGAAGAAACAACCCTAGTATTCTCCCAAAATTAACAAAGTTTTTGTTGGTTTTCTTCTTAATTAGGTCAAAGAAGATTTCTCCCCAATTCAGTTGTTTTTTATCCACAAGAGCACCCATCAAGCAGAGCTGATACCTGGAGATGGTATCATGGGCTGAGTGTTTGGCCAACAATACCTTTCCAACCACATCAGCTAAGCACCTTTCCAACCCTTGAGCAACTAGCTTTGTCTTGTTCCTTACAATTACTCCTTGATCATCCAATTTGTTTCTGAACACCCACTTTGTTCCAACAATTGAGTGATCCTTCGGCCTTGGTACTAGTTCCCAAACTTTGTTTCTTTCAAATTGATGCAACTCTTCTTGCATTGCAATGATCCAGTGTGGATCTTTCTCAACATCTTGAATGGATTGAGGTTCAATTTAAGAAAGAAAGCAAGTATGCATCA
The DNA here is from genome assembly GCA_039583875.1 of Platanthera guangdongensis. NCBI lineage: Eukaryota > Viridiplantae > Streptophyta > Magnoliopsida > Asparagales > Orchidaceae > Platanthera > Platanthera guangdongensis. The sequence continues at coordinate 136,929,435 of CM077159.1, read as the reverse complement.
GGTTTTGGTTGACCTGATTTCTGGTTTGCGCACCAGCTGAGATGTCTCTAATCACTTGGGAGATTGGATGGTCTCTTGATGTTACTAAGTCAACAGGGGGTGTTGATTGTTCATCAACCTGTGTTGTTGTTTCCTCTGGTGGTACAACAACTGGCTCTTCAAGTGGTTTCTCTTCAAGATGTTGAATGTCTTCTTCATCTTCACTGCTTTCCTCTTTTTGACTGATTTGTAACCTGTTCAAGTCTTCAGCAAGAGAATGTACCTGTAAAGGTTCTATGGTAGAAGTGTTCTTCTCCTTGAAAGACATGTTAGATTCATTAAAAGATATATGAACAGATTCTTCAATTTTATGAGTTGATTTATTATATACCCTATAAGCCTTACTGATCATGGAGTATCCCAGAAACACTCCTTCATCAGCTTTAGCTTGAAATTTTGCTAAGTATTTCTTGTCATTATTGTGAATGTAACAAATACAACCAAAAATTTTAAAATAATCTACTTTAGGTTTCTTCCCTTTGAGTAATTCATAGGGAGTCTTGCCCTTCAGTTTATGTATTAAACTTCTGTTCAGCACATAGTTGGAGGTGTTCACTGCCTCTGCCCAAAAGGATAGAGGAAGGTGAGCATCTGACAATAATGTAGTGGCAGATTCAATAAGGGTTCTATTTTTTCCTTTCAACTACCCCATTTTGTTGAGGAGTTCTAGGAGCTGACAAAGTGTGCCTGATCCCTTCACTTTGACAGAACTCTTGCATAAGAAGAGAATCAAACTCTGTCTCATGATCACTTCTGATCAGGGCAATGTGAGTATTGAACTCAGTCTGTATGCATTTGAGAAACTCTGTCAAACACTTAAAGTTATCAGACTTCTTCCTCAGAAAGAACACCCACGTGAATCTAGAGAAGTCATCTACAACCACTAAAGTTTAAGATTTCCCTCCTAAGCTTTGTACTGTAATGGGTCCAAAAAGATCCATGTGTAACAGATACAAAATTCTAGGTGAATCACTCTTATTAAGTGACTTGAAACTATTTTTGATTTGCTTGCCTAATTGACAAGCCCTGCAGAGTCCTTCCTTCTTGTAGGGGCCAGAAAGTAGTCCTCTAACAAGGTTGTCCTTGGATAGCCTAGCAATGGTTCTAAGGTTTATATGCCCTAGTCTCTTATGCCATAACTCATTAGGTCTACAAACAGAATTAAACAGGCAAATATCTACTTCTATTGAAAGAAAGTCTACTAAGTAGATGTTACCTTTCCTTTTACCTGTCAACATAATTGTGTTGTCCTCTGATTTGATCTTGCATAAGGATTTGCTGAAAGTCATCTGGTAGACTTCATCACATAGCTGACTGATGCTGATCAAGTTGTGCTTCAGTCCTTCCACATAGGCTACTTTCTTGAATGTGACTGTGCCAATCTAAACTGCACCATATCCTTTTGTCAGTCCAAAGTTTGAATCACCAAATATGACTTTGGGTCCAAGCTTGGATTTAAAGGATGTGAAGTTATCATTGCTCCCTGTCATGTGCTTGGAGCACCACTATCCAAATATCATTGCTGGTTTGATGTTGGATAGGTCTTCACCTGCACATAAAGCAATTTACTTATTTTTGACCCAGTTTACCTTGGGCCTAGGTTGATAACCTTTAAATTCAGAAATAAATTACATCCCTGGTTGACTCTTATAACCTTCAGGATGATATATCCTTGGAGGTATTATCCATTCAGTATAAGGGTTAAAGTTTTGGGATGAAGGACCCCTAGGTTTGGATTTTGATTTACCCTTGAAAAGGTTTTCAAAGCTCTGATCTCTGCTCGACGATCGTGGAGCTGAGTTCGATGATCTTGGGTTAGATCGTCGAGCTCCATTCGACGATCGACTGTGGCAGAGTTCAGGGTTTAGAGATCATCGACCTGAGTTTGACGATTTTGCCTGAGATCGTTTATCTCCGTTCGACGATCGTCTAGCTCCGTTTGACGATTTTTGTTGAACCTTGGTTTTCTTGGGTAAGTCAGAATTTTTCCTAGCTACCTCTACAACTCCCTTCCCTTTATCAGAGATAAATTTAATTGTGGTTGTTAGCACTATAGGTTGGCTGGATGAAGCACCCAAGCCCAGTGTACTATTGAATCTAGAGTTCACTGTGCTTGTGATGCCATTAGCTTGATGCTTCTCTCATTAAGGGATTCTTCAAGCTTTTTGGCTTCTGATAGCTCACTTTTCAGTGAAGCTATCTGCTCCCTACAACACTCCAACTCCTCAGAGAGTTTGAGGTTTTCTGACTTTAAGGTATTGTGTTCAGACAATTGATTTCTGAGAGAAATGATTTCCTTCTCAGATTTTAATAAGTCTAAGCATAGTGCTTTAAATTCATACTTAAAGTCCTCAGAATTGAAATCAAATGAGTATATTACCTGGTCTTCTTCAGGTTGAGTCTCTGATTCAGATTCAGACTCTTCTGCATCAGAATTGTGTTGTGAGGTATTGATAGCCATCATGCAGAATTCCTTCTCTTCAGCATCATCCTCATCATCACTTGAGCTGGAAGAAGTTTCAGATTCTTCTTCTGTCTCACTCCAAGTTTCAGCAACAAATCCCTTCCTTGTATGTTTGCTCTTGCTGGAGGAGGGTTTGTCATTGCTATTCTTCTTGAAGTCTTTTTCTTTTCTTCTTTCTTTCTTATCCTTTTTGTCCTTGTTTTTGTTTTCTGGACAGTCAGGCGCAATGTGGCCTGGTTTCCTGCAACCAAAACAGATAATTTCTTTGTTATTTAACTTGTCATACCTTGGCTTGTCATGCTCTTTGTATGATCTTTTCCTGAAGTCCTTTCTGGCCATTTTGTAAAATCTTTTGGACAGTAGACTAAGCAGCTCATCATTGCCTGTGACCATGTCTTCAGGCTGATCTTCAGTGGCTTTGAAAACTATTGACTTTTCCTTTCTTGTGGCTGTTGTGGCAGCCTTCTGCTCTTCTTCTCTATTTTTTATGAGCAGCTCATAAGACTTGAGCTTGCCTTAGAGAGCTTTTGTTGTGATCTCATTGAGACTTCTGGCATCCTTGATTGGCCAGATCCTTGAGTCCCAAGTGTTTGGGAAGCACATTAGGATTTTATCATTTAGCTCAGTCAATGAGATCTCTTTATCCAAAGTCTTCAGTTCATTGACTATCAGGCTGAGTCTATTATACATTTTTTCTACTGACTCAGCTTCTCCTTTCTTGAAGTTCTCATATTGGGTTATGAGGTGATATCTTCTGTCTTTTCTCTCATCAGCTGATCCTGAGACTATTTCAGATAGCTTGTCCCAGATGTCTTTTGCTGAGTTGCATTCTGCTACCTTTTGGAATATCTCATCAGACATAGTCTGGGCTAGAATGTTCATAGCCTTTGCATCTGCTAATTTCCATTTCTTGATCTCTGTATCTGTTCCTGATGGATGTGGAACAGCACTTGTACTTGTGTTCTCTGTAGGTCTTGGACACACTGTCAAAACAGAATTAAAAATGTCCTCATCAATAGAGTTCATGTACAGTCTAATCCTTGCCTTCCAAAGTGCAAACTTAGACAGATTGCACACTGGAGGTCTGGTGCTGGCATAATCTTTGTTTTGGGCCATGTTTTGTGAAGAAATAATTCTAATAATAAAAACAAAACAAGCAGATCTAACTATAGGGATCTTTGGGTTAAGGTGTTAGCCTGTGCAACCACTAAGGTGGTATTTTTAACCAACCTGGCTTTGATACTAATTGAAAGTGCAAGTTAGATCTAATATACTCTATAGGGGGGGTGAATAGAGTATGGTTCTTGCTAAAAACTTTTTACAACTGTTGTTGTATTCCTAAGTGAACAGGGAAGCTAATAATAAACAGTAAATCAAAACACAGAATAATCACAGAGCAATCATAATCTACAAAGCAATCTAATCACAAACCACAACCAGAAACAAAAAGAAAGACAAGCAATCAGATGACACAAGGAGCTATAGTGGTTCCCCAATCAACCTGAGTACATCCACTCTTCTACCACCCTAGGTAGGAATCCACTACAGGATGAGTTGATCAGGTGTCCTGGGCACCAATGAGCTTTTGATAAGGTGCTCAAAAACCAAACCAGATTTTTTGATCAGTTGTCTTGCCACCACTGAGTTTTGATAAGGTCTCAGAAACCAAGCACAAACTTTTGAAGGGAGTTTGAAAAACCCTTTACAGTAGAGAGAGAGAGAGGGATGAGATGATCTTCTCTGTCAACAGTCAGAGAGAAGATAGTGGATGTTGTCAAAGCTCCCCCTGAGATATTGAGTTGTTCAGGAAGTGAAGATTTGCAGTAGGGTGATAGGACTTCAGATGATTTGATCTCCAGCAAAAGATGATTTCAGCAGCAACTGAAATGTGTGATGTCTGGAGTCTTGAATGATGATGACCTTTGAACACTTGAATCAAGAGAGATCTGAAAAATTTCAGTTGGTTGATCTCCTTTTGTGATGTGTGTTCTTGTATGAATTTTTTGACTGAGAATGTCTACAACTCTTTCTCTTTCTCTTGTGTGATTGTTGTTGTAAGAGTTGTTGCAGAAGTTGTTATCATTCTTTTTTTTGCAGAGAATGAATATCTCTTTTTTTTCTTTTCATCTGAATAGAAATGATCCTTTGTCCAAGATAGTCGTTAGCCTGTCACTAATTACTCCCTTAATTGCATTTGTCTTCTGGAGAAAAGTCCAACAAAACATTCCTTAAAAATTCCTTGAAACTTGCTCCAGATTAAATGAAAAATGGCTACAAGATCTCTAAATTAAATGCTGACAGTAATTCCACAACTGTCTGGATTTGAATCTTGAAAAACATCTAACTCTTCAGAAAAACGTCGAACTGAGCTCCACTATCGTTGAACTGAGCTCAGAGATTGGACTTAGACAGAAACAGAGATCGTCGATCTGAGCTCAACTATCGTCGAACTGAGCTCAGAGATAGAGAATCAAACTGGAGTCAAGATCGTTGATCTGAGCTCGAAGATCGTCGAATGGAGTTCGACGACATGTCGAAGTTGAGCTCTGAGATCGTCGAATGGAGTTCGACGATTCGTTGAAGTGAGCTCAACGATCGTCGAATGGAGTTCGACGATTCGTCGTACTGAGCTCGACGAAATAACTTAGTCTCCAAAACTGAAATCTCTGGTCTTGAGGGCAGCTTCCAAACCTAAACACTAACCCTTAGACTCAATTCTAATTGACCTTTATATCTATACAATGAGGTCAAAACAGGTTTCCTAAGAGACATAGTGATCCTTACCCAAATCAGTAATAGGGTGTTCCAACATCGCGCGCGCGCAGCCTGCTCGCGCGCTCGGCCTGCTCGCGCGCGCGGCCTGTGCGCTCGGCCTGCGCGCGCGACTGGCTCGTGCGCGCGGCTTGCGCGCGCTGCCTGCTCGCGCGCGTGCGCACGGCCCGCTCACGCGCGCGGCCTGAGCCGCGCGCGACCAGGGCCACGCACAGTGCGCGCGCACGGCCGGTGCGCGTGGCCGGCCTCCGCGGGCGCGCGCCTCCAGCGCGCGCAGCCTTCCCGCGCCGTCGATGCGCGTAAGCGGCGTGGATGCCCCCGCCTTCACGTCAGTACATCGTCATCATTTGTCGGGCCTCCCTCCGAGTACCTTGGAAGTACTGGTCGCTGCCACCTCAGCCTTCTCAGCGGAAGCCGTCATGATAGCAGGAACCAAAGGAAATCTCTCCTCTCTCGCTCACTTCGCTCTTGGATAGCAAAGATTTAGGGGGGCAATTGATGGGTTCCACCTTCATTTATAGGAGAAAGGCCCCCCCATGATCTCCTCCAAAAGTGGGTCATGGGTGGCCCACCCCCTCCATGAACTCTCATGAGGAGGAAATCATGGGGGGTGGGGCCCGCCACTCACCCCATGGAGGAAAATCGCCAACCGGGCAGCCTAACCGCCGGCGGCGACCGGCCTCCCGCCATCCTCGCCGGGAGGGCGGCCGCGGCCGGCCGCCTGGCCGCTGGCGGGCCGAATACGGCAGGCCACCGGCCAAGTCGCCGGCCTGGCCACGACCGGCCCTCGGCAAGCCGCCGCAGCCGGCCGACCGCTACCTCGGCCGGCCGGCCACCCAGCCAGCCACTGGGCCGCCGTCGGCCCGGTAGCGGCAGGCCAACGTCCAAGACGCCGGCCTAGCCACGACGGGTCGTCGGCCTGACCACGACCGGCCCTCGGCAGGCCGCCGCAGCCGGCCACTAGGCCGGCCGCTCACACTGTCGGTCACCCCGCCGGCCACCTAGCCGCCGACGGCCTGGCCATGGCAGGCTGCCGGCCAAGCCGCGGCGAGCCGCCGGCCTAGCCGCGGCAGGCCGCCGGCCTAGCCGCCGACCTAGCCGCGGCAGGCCGCCGACCTAGCCACGGCTGGCCCCCGGGGGGCCGCCGCCACCGACCGCCCGGCCGGCAACCGCAGCCACCGTGGCGGCCCATCGCCGTGGGCGATCTCCCCACCGTCCGATCGGGGGGAGGCTCTTCTCGCCGTCCGATCAAGAGGGTAACCACCCACTAACCCACCACTTTAGTGGTGGGGCCCGCCATGACCCTCCCCTGGAGGCTATAAAAGGACCCCAGTGGCTCTTCATTCTTCACCTTTTGGATGCCTGGAGCTTTCTTCTTCTTCAGGTGAGAGCTCTCCTGCCTCCTCCCCCGCGTTGGCCTCGAGTCGCCGTGAACCACCAGCGGCCCCCCACGGCCACCAGCGCTCCACCACCGCGTAGCCAGCAGGAAAACGCCCAAGTCCCCGCAAGAGCCAATGGAGGAAGGCGACCACAGCCAGCAAGTGAACGCAACCAGAAGAGCCAGAGCACCGAGACCATCCCACGCATTCCAACGTCCAAGCTACTCCCGTGGTGCAGCCTGTTTCCCATCGGGAGTCGTAGTCTATTTCTCTCTCCCCAAGCTGTAACGGGAGCGGCCTGTCGCCCCGATTCTCAAACACACTGTAAACACCGAAATCTAGTGTAATTTTATCGGCAAAGACCCGGTCACGTGGTTTTTTACCCATTTAAGGGATTTTTCCACGTCATCACAACTTGTGTCAAGTTTTTACTTTCATTGACTGTGTGCGCGCTCGACCACCTCGTGAGCTAAGACGGTTCGAACAAATCCGGCCTGACCGGGGCATCGAGTTAGTCCGCAATAATAACTTTGTTGTCGATGGTAGAGAAGATCTATTTTTTCAATATATGTTACTAGACAAACATTCATCCAATCATCACTCATTCGATTGTGTAATGATGTTTTAATAATCTCCATCGCAGAGAAAGCTTTTTTTACACTTGCAGTTGTAACAAGTAATAATAGTGTCAACTTTATGACCAAATACAATAATGAGTATAAAATATCCTTCTTCAATTGTACTAACTTTGAGCTAATCCTCCAAACCCTTTCATAACTGAGAATTCTCTGCCTGCGTGAACGTCTAAAATTTAACTTTCTAATTGGTTATCAAGTTTTATTATATTAATTAGAGAAAAGTCCAACGGATAATGCTCAATAAATCAAATTACTTTTTGTTTTTCAAAAGTTGAAAAATCATTACTTGGATCTCATATGTCATATATATAATTAATTATTTGTTCACTTTATCAAATCGACAATTTAGCTCAAAAAGTTGTAAATCAATAACTGCATAAAATGGTTTAACACGATATAAGTGAATGTTTTTGTTGTTTTTTATTTGCGTCTCGATCTCCCTTGAGCTATAAGTTTATTTTCCATATTTAGAACAATAATATCTTTTTTGGCAAAAGATAGTTACTTCATACAATATAGAATCACATTCATTATCTCGCATTGCTTGTAATCGCATCTTGGAATCTTTGACAAGAGTCGTAACATTTACAAGATCTTATCGCTCTTTTGTAATGATTGCGACAGTCCATTGGTAATCCCTAAGATGATTTTTATAGAGTCAAAAACACAAATTCAAAACATTCGATAGGGTCCAAGAAATCACTTGCGTCAGATTTATGCTTTGAAAGGTTGTCATATTTTTCAATGACTTCAAGCACATCAATCACAGAGGAGAAAAAAGAAATTAAAATCCAGTATAATTCTAAAATGGCACTCCCATCTTGTGTCCCCTGCCCCTGTTAGTGCTCTTTCTTGATTCAAGCCTCTTCATATTAACACTTCGCCACTATAAATCTCTTCAATAACTTTTGCATGTTGCTTCTCTCGTAGAATATCTCTACGTTTGCATAATGCGCCAACAACATTTGTTATACTTGATATCAAGCTAAGAAGTGCAAACCTTGTTGTGTTTTTTTGCGATCGCAATGAGTGTCAGATGAAGTTAATGAGCAAGACAATGCACATAATATGCAAATGGATTTTCAGGCATAATCAATGTTTTAGGTCCATTGAATTCACTTTGCATGTTATTTGTCCCATCATAATCTTGACCCCGCAAGCTTGATATACTCAATCCATTTTTGCCAAAGAAGATTCAACGATCGCTTTTAATGATGACGTTGTAGTATTTTATACGTGCACTATCCCTAAAAACCACTCTATTACACTTCCTTTTTCATTAACATAACGTAAAACAATTACCATTTTCCTTTTGACTGAGGAATCCCGAGCTTCATCTACTAAAATCGAAATAATTTTGCTTGACTGACAACTTTAATGATAACATTGGCAATCTCTATTGCAGTAGCATGCACATTATCTCTTTGAATGCTTGGTGCTACAAAATTAAGATTTTCATGAGCATTCTGTAATACAACTTTGCTAATTTTGTCATTATGATCGGCGTGGAATTAAACAAGTTCAAGAAAGTTTTCCTTAGTTGCTTGATTCAACAGATTGATCATGGCCACATAAAGCTAAATCTTGTATTAGCAAAAATCTAATACAATCAACCGACACTTTTAAGCGTGAGTGATAATCCAGTCAAGCTTGGTCATATTGATTACACAAAGCAACTTCAATATGTTATTTTTGGTTCAACAAGTCTATACAAGCCTTCAAATATCGGTTGTGAACGTTGTTATGAGTCTCAACATAAACATCTAATCTGTCATTTGTTTCCAATTTATGAACCCTCCACTAACAAAACACTACCACTACCTTGGCCATCATGCTCAGGATTAAATAGGTAACAACATAAACAAAATGTTGTACTTTGACTATGTTGTACTCGAGCCAATAACTATATTCTTGAAACCATACACGAATAAATCTGCGCGTCTTTTTTTCTAAAAAACCTTGTTGGAAAATTATGATCTTTAGGTTAGAGTATTTTCTTCTGCAAATACCAACGTCTAACTTTTTCTCTATTAATATTCTTCCACAATCCTGGGTCCGCAGGAAGGTCATCTATATTGTCCAATCTTTGGGACTTATATTATGATTTTATGGTTGAGCAACGACTTTTCTTTTAAAATATGTATCCATGACTTTTAAAGTTATCTGAATTATGTCATGGGGGCTTATTACTTCAATTGATAACCATAAATGAAAAGCACATGATAATCTAATAAAAAAAACTGCTACATAAAAAAGAGTTGGCTAAAACTTGCAAATGAACTTTTGATCCAAATATCAATAATCAGATAACATCAGGCTCTGAACTAATGAATTATTGATCCAGATGAGAAAATTATGTACCTAACTGCATAGTGTAACTGAAACATCATCATATAAACGCTAATCATATATTTTGGAAATCAAAGAAATAGGTATCCTATTAAAACAAATGCTCACCTTGTGGGAAACATATGCTCGCTCATAATATATCTTAGCAATTTCAAGATGCTTTGCATCTCTTTCACCTACAAGTATGCAACTAGATGGACAGAATCTGGCAGAGCTAATGCAATGGCACTACTAGAAAGGTGAGTATTGGCTACACTTTTTTTGGCCATGGACTAAAAATCGTGGGTAATACACAGATATTAGACACGATTACAAAAACTGTGGTTAATGGTTATTTTATAGTCAGGATTATAAATAGTGTGACTAATACAGATGTATTAGCCTTGCAAAATAATATTCATGGCCAAAACCCACATATCAATCAAAACCCGCACGTTTATTTACCCTCCAACTCTTTCATCCCGATCTCAACCCTAGCCATCACTCCACGCCGCAGCCCCTCCCCTCGCGACTCCCTCTCTTCCCTCGACAGACCGCGACTTCCCCTCGACAAATCGACAAAGCAGGTCTTCCTCCCCCATTCTCCTCTTCAATGGAGATCAGGTATTCCATCCATTCAACATCCTCTTTTGCTCTCCAAATCGATTTTACCCCCCTTTCTCGTTCCTCCCTTCGCGTTTTTAGTGACCGCTGAAGTCGAACGCCTCTGCAATGCAATGGAAAAGCCCGAACTCTGGAGACCCCGCCGGCTATTTTACGCGATTTCTGCTTGGACGAGGAAAAGGACAGCGCTCGCGAGGTCTCTCCTAGGTCTAAAGGAGGCTGGCGGTCACTGCTAGGACAAAAGGAGTTCGGAGGTTGCTGCTTCGGAAGAGAATAGGTCAAGGTGTACTTTTTTAAATAATTCACGCCTTGTGTTTTGCCCACCGGTAATGTAGCTTGGGCTGAGTGACAACTTTTGTAATATTGGGAACTCTTATTTTGTAATATTGGGAACCCTTATTTTTTTAAAAAAAACATAAATTAATATTTGTCACGGCATGTAACTGTGACAAATAGTTTTAAAAAAATGATGAGTTCACTTTCAGTCAGGGTTTCATACCGTGGCTAATAGTTGTCATATTTGTCACGACAGTTTTTTCCCATGACTAATACTATTTGCTACGGCCATTCCGTGACTTAAACTTTTTAGCCACATCGACTTTAGCCAAAGATTTTTCCCGTGACTAGACCGTGGCTAAAGCTTTTTAGTCACGGTTTTGGACTTTTTGCTAGGGCAATTTGCCCTGACCAAAAGTCTGTTTTCTAGTAATGTGGCTATAGATGAGTATCCCTACATAAAGGGGAAGAATGCATTAATAATACACATCTAAATAGGTCAAGATGAGTTTCCCTGGAGAAAAGGGAAGATTGTAATACTCTCGTCAGATATAGAAAAATAATGATTTTTCATAAATCAAATGGTAATCAATACGATTATTCTGATTTGTCCATACTGAAGTTCTAAAATAATTTATAAATTCCCATGAAAAACAATCATTTAAATATTGGGTAGCTGAGTAATAAAAAAAAAGAATTAAAATACAAATTGTGTTTCTTGAATTATAGAAGGAATTGAACAAGAAGAATCATTGTTGAGATTTTATCTATTTGTGAGGCTAAAACTTTTCATGCAATTTGTCGGATATAAGAATTTGAATATCTTTTGAGTTAATCAATCTGTCTTAAAGGATGTGCACAACTTCATGCAATTGCTAGCAAACTCAGCACAAGATTTTTTTTCAATTGTGCATTCAAAACCAAGGATCAAAATCAAGGAAGAGTATAAGGAGAAGACACTTGCCTTTGAGGAAACTCAAACCACAACAAACTTAGCCTAAGGCTCCGTTTGGGGGGAATTATTTTCACCGGTCAAGCGGTTACGACCGCATGAATCAGACCATAAATTATGGTCTGATTCATGCGGTCGTAACCGCTTGACCGCTGAAAATAAGTCCTCCCAAACGGAGCCTAAATCTGGAGCCTGGAGACTGGAAGAATGCAAAATACCAAGCCATGGAAGGCTAGAAGAAATTTGATCTAAACAAATCTCGAAGAAATGAAATCATGCATCATCACTTGAAAAGGAAACAAAAATTGGGTCAAAATCAAGATCAAAAATCAAAACAATACCTCTAGAATCTGGATGAGAAAATTATGTACCTAAATCTACAATGGTCCGTTCGTTTGGACGGAATTAAACTTCTGGAATTAGAAATGAAGGTTTAATTTCAATTTTGTCGTTCGTTAGAGCGTTTAACGTTGAAATTGAAATTTTAATGAATTATATAAAATTTATTTTGAACTACTGTCAATTCTTTCTGGTCTATATAATAATTGGATAATTACAGTCGTAGTGCGTTTATCCCATGTAGCGTGTATTATTTCCCTAGGGGGATAATTTTTTTGCCTGGAGAAATATTTTTCTCACAGACTAGTATTTTTCTTGCAAACACGCGTTTTTGCACATGCATGAATTTTTTTGCCCATGCGTGTTTTTTCTCGGAGAATGCTTTTTTCTCCGGGGCATATTTTTTTCGCCCGAGCGCGTGTTTTTTTGCCAGAGCGCGCTTTTTTTTCTCCCTGACACATATTTTTTTTCAATTGTGCGTGGTTTTCTCCATGACTTGTGATTTTTCGCTTGCGCGCGCGCATTTTTTCCCACATTTTTGTGCGGTCTAGTATTTTTCGCATGAGCAAGTGTTTTTTGTACAGACGCGGGTATTTCTCCCTGGCAGGCAATTTTCTTCTCTGCGTGCCTTTTCTTCAGGGTGCGCAATTTATCACCAGTGAGCTTTTCCCCTTAACTTGCAGTTTTTCTCCTGGACGTACATTTTCGCCAGGAAGAGCGTTTCTTTGCCTGGTCCTGTGTTTTCACCCGTACAGATTTTTTTACCGGGTGCACTTTTCACAACATTGTTCATTCATTGCTCGGTCACACATTTTCCACTCGGGCGCACTTTTTCCGTCTGGGCGCGCTATAGCAATCCAGACGAGCGTTTTCTTCCCGGGAGTGCGTTTTTTCGGCTTGGCAAACATTTTCCCGCCCGGGCACGCGTTTTCCTCCCGGAACGCAATTTCTGACCGGACGCTCGTATTTCGCCCGAATGAGCGTTTTTCACCTGGACGCACGTTTTCCGCTAGAACGTGAATTTTTTCTCCGGACATGTGTTGTTTTGCCCGGACACGCGTTGTTTTGCCCGAACATGCGTTGTTTTGCCCGGGCTCACAAATTTTCGACAAGGCGCGTGCTTTTCACCAAGCCACATGCAATTTCTCCCAGACATGATTTTTTTTCACATGGATGCATATTTTTTCTCAGACGGGCATAATTGTTAGATTGAATTTTATTTAACAAACAAACATAAAATTAATCAATTACACAATATTCTTCAATTCTGTTTATTGGGTGAACAATATAATTGAAATTAGACCAATTCCAATCTCCAAGGGTCCGTTCGTTTTAACGACATTGATATTGAAATATTGACTTTCAATACAATATCAATACACATGAGAAATGACATTAAGTTTAAAATCAATTTTTTTGTTCGGCGACATGATGACTTTCTGTCGTAGGAATTGACATTGATATTTTTTTATTGTTCGTTTGCAGAAACACTTTTTGTCATACAAATTGATATTATCAATGTTCTTAATGATCACAATTAAAAATCACAAACGCGAAATTTTCGTCCGACCGTGATTTTTTCACCCTTACATTATTTTTTTGTCAGGGTGCGATTTTTCGCCCAGACTCAAGTCTTTCGACCCCAGCGCGAATTTTTTGCCCAGACGTGAAATTTTCGCTTGAACGTGTTATTTTTGCCCGTACGCGATTTTTTCGTTAGGGTGCTATTTTTTTCACTCTGATTTGATTTTTTCGGCCCGAATGTGAAATTTTCGTATCAACGCGAATTATTTTCCTGGACGTAATTTTTTTCGCCCGGATGCAATTTTTTCGCCGGGACGAGATTTTTTCGTCTTGACGAGATTTTGTCGCCCGGACGCAATTTTTTCGTCCGGATGCGATATTTTCTCCATGACTCAATTTTTTCCCGAACGCGAAATTTTCGTCAGACCGCGGTTTTTTCGTGCAGACGCGATTTTTTTCTCCCAAACTCGATTGTTTTTCGGGACGCGAAATTTTTGAACGACGTAAAATTTTTGCCCGAATGCGAAAATTGGGTTCGAACGAAAAAATCAGGTCCAGGCGAAAAAAATCGCATTCAGGCGAAAAATTCGCGTTCGGGCGAAAAAAATCGCGACCGTGTGAAAAAATCGCGTCTGGGCAAAAAAATCGGGTCCGGGTGAAAAAATCGCTTCCGGGCGAAAAAATTGCATCCCAGTGAAAAAATCGGTTTCGAGCGAAAAAAATTGCGTTCGAGCAAAAAAAATCACGTCCGGGTGAAAAAATCATGTCCGGGCAAAAAAATCGCTTTAAGGCGAAAAATTGCATCCGGGCGAATTAATCGCGGGCAAGCGAAAATATCACATTCTGGCGAAAAAAACGCGTATGGTTGAAAAAAATCGCATCCGGCGAAAAAGTCGCGTACGAGCGAGAAAACACGTCCAGACAAAAAAATGCGTCTGGGCAAAAAAAATTGATTCCCGGCGAAAAATTCGGGACCGGGCGGGAAAAAATCAAAGTAGGCAAAAAAACACGTCCGGGCGAAAAAATAGCGTCCTGAATAAAAAAATCGTTTCCGGGCAGAAAAAACGCTTTCGTGCGAAAAAACGCTTTCGAGCAAAAAAAAACTTGTATGTGCGAAAAAATTACGTTCTTGCGAAAAAATCACGCACATGCAAATAAGCTTGTCCGTGCAAAAAAATTTCGTTCCGGAGAAAAAATGAGTCAGGGTGAAAAACAAATGCGTTCAAGCCAAAAGAAATGTTATTCTTTTGGAAAATCAGAGTTGCTGATCCCAATATTCTCACTTGGAGATAGACATTGAATTTATGAGTTTTTAGGTTATGGTGAATATCAACGACTTTCTACCAGAAAGTCAATTCCACTTTAAAATTGTTGCTCCGAACAAGAGAAATAACATTCATATTCTCAAAACAAATGCTTCAATATCAATGTCTGCGAAACGAACTACTCCAAAAAATTTTTCATTCTTCTAGAATTGAAATGGCTCACAATTTCAATATTCTATTTTAATTTCATCCAAACGAACCATGCCTTGGGTTTTGATTATGGTGATGTACACGGAAAAGACTTGAAATAATATGTTGGTTATCCCATTTAAATATCAAAAATTGGGAGTTAGTCGAATATTTATTTGAATTAACAGTGGTGAATTTATTATAATTAAAAGACAGATATTGGAAGAATCTTAGACGAGCTTTACATGACAAGAATGTTGAACTAACAACATTCAAGCCTTGGTGTTATTGATATTTTTAGCAAGTCCAAACACGACTTAAGAATTAGGCAATGTTTAGAACAGTTTATGTTGATGAATAAACTGATGATTGTACACTGATGATTAAATAAAGATTTTATAAAAACAATGATGAATAAGCGGTAAATTATTTGGATAGTTTGTCCATAAGTGTTGATCTAAAATTTCATTCACGCATAAGAGTGTTCGTTTAGAAGCGTTTTATTTCGCCCGGACGTGATTTTTTCACATAAACGCGACTTTTTCGCCCGAACGCACTTTTTTCGTACAGGGCCAAGCGAAAAAATACGTCCGGGCGAAAAAAATGCGTCGAAGCAAAAAAAAAATGCAACATGTCGAAAAAATGCGCCTGGCCGAAAAAAACCCTCCTAAGCGAAAAAGACGTAACCGGGCAAAAAATTCGCTCTAGGCGAAAAAATCGTGCCCAGGTGAAAAAAATGCGCCCGGGCGAAAAATTCGCCTCCGGGTGAAAAAACGTGTCCGCCTGAAAAAATCACGCCCGCGCGAAAAAATCGCGCCCGGGCGAAAAAAATCGTTCCGGGAGAAAAAAACGCGCCCGAACGAAAAAATCCTGCTCTGCCAAAAAATGTGCCTTGGCGAAAAAAGCGTCAGAGCAACAAAATGCAGTCTGGCGAAAAAAAATGCGCTCTGGCCAAAAATTCGCCTACGGTCGAGAAAAATGCGCTCGTGCGAAAATATCGCGCTCGACGAAAATATCTCGCAGGGGCGAAAAAATCGCATCCGGCCGAAAAAAATGTTGACAAACAAAAAAAATGGATCCGAGCGAAAAAATCACGTCCGTGCGAAAAAATCGCGCCCGAAAAAAAAATCACGTCTGGACATAAAAAATCTGCTTAGTGTTTTTTAAAGTGATAAACGTTAATGAGAAACCATAAGTTGCACCCGAATAGCTTATGAAAAACTAACTTATCATCAGTTTTGAAATAAGTAATTTTCTAATTGCCGCACAAACAAATAGAATTGCTTTTGGTGTTTTAAATAGAGATTATTCATCAGCATAAGTTATCTCAAATAGAGCCTTAGGTTGCGTTTGTCGTGGTTTGTTGCGGCTTATTTGCACCGGTGAGGTTGGACCAAAATGTCGTTGTTATGGGGGAGCCACTATGGCACTGCCGATGTTATGGGGGGAGCCACAGTGGTGGCAGGCAGATTACTGTAGGTGCAGTCAGGGAGAGGTTATCACAATGGCCACGAGAGTGGAGTTGTGGGTTGTGTTAGCGGCAAAGGCCATGTGAGGCATCTGTGCCTTGACGCAGGTGACCTACTTACAGATTGATCAGAGTATGTTGGGGATGTCGTGTGTCGACTGTCGATGCAAGCAAGGAAGCTACACGTTGAATTGAAGGATCTTTAGAGGTTTGCAAAACTTTCACAAAACCAGTTGAGAGCGAATCGTTTAGCTCAGACTTGATCGTCTTTCTTAGCACTTATATATGCTTCCCTTGCCTTTACTTCTTTGTTAGCTATAAAATCCATCTGTGAATCACAAAGAAAATAATGTATGTGTAGTTATTGTTAATGTCGCTCGAAGCATCCAGATGGTGATCAAAGTGGAATAACCTACCCTTTGCCTCCGAACCCGAGAGGTTTTTACGGGTATTGGATATCTGCGTATCCGACACGACCCGTTATGCCTCTGAACCCGTTAATTGTCAAAATATACACCATCACCTCATATATTTGGGACAAATAACGTATACGTTTCGGAGTGCAGAAAGCGGAGATTATCAAAATAAGTTTTCAACTTTACACATTTCAATAAGAGTTAGCACAGTTTTTTAAAAAAACATAAACATGAGTTTTAAAACAATAACATAAAACATCCAAAAACTAAAGGTACTACTCAATAATAAATAAGTCCGGAAAATAAAAATGACAACAAATAAACGAGTAACAATTCTACTCAGAGAGTAGATCATCATCATCCATGTCAAAGTCCACTTTCTCTCCTCCATCTTCACCAGTGTCTGCACGAAAATTCATGAGTCAGACTCTATGAATTTATAAACATATGCAGTGACGTATCATAGTAAACTAGCTCTATCTAAATGAGCCTAGTACTTGCAGCAGTAGTGAAATAACACTGTCAACATCTCTATCCAGTTAAGTTAGGAACAATCAAGTTTTGACTTTAATAAATCAAACGTTGTTATCTTACTCATTAGTGACCACTATGTACTTCAACATATAATTTGTCACACCGTCATTTGCAACATTATCAAATGTGGAATAATGTGCTATGATCACTAATGTTAGATTAACTCATACAATGACTTTCTATTCCCAGTTGGATAATTCTCAAATCAACTTACAATAAGAAAGATGTTAAGTCATCAGGTGTGGAATGACTAGCATCTAATCATCTTGGGCTTTCATTAAGAAATTATTTAGGGTTTTCAGTGTGTTATTAGATGCTTGAATGTTGCGACTATAAGTTCTTACTATCAAAACATAAACATAGGAGGAAGTTTCATATATCTATGAACTTTAATCTCATATCCCCCGATGTTTTTATTGTGAGAGCTCTATTTAAGCCATTTGTCAAGACGTATGCAATATTATCTTTTGAACTCACATTCATAAGGGTCATAATCCCTTGACTCGTGAGAGAGTTCAACCAAGTTTGTTTCATCCTGAGTTGCCTTCTTTTGCTATTGAACAAAGTGCTCGTAGCAATCATTTTTGTAGCCTGATTGCCGCAGTAAACTGCAATATGAACAACTTCAGACTCGATAGTGGAATGTCCATCACCAAATCTCTTAACTACTCTGCTTCTTCTCCTGCTGAAGCTAGAACGTAGAGTTCGAATTCCAAAGAAGGTAGTGCAATACATAATTGCCTCTTGGACTTCCATGCTACAGCTGTTCCTCCTAGTGTGAATATAAATCCACTAGTGAACTTGCTGTCGTTGATTTCTGAGCACCATGATGCATCAGAATTGTTGGGTACATTGGAATATATGTACCTGATTTGAAGAAGCCTAACCCTACCCAATGATATACATCAAGGTGTATTTGATGTGTTTTAAGTTTATTTGTGCAGGTTAAGTAACTGCAGGATTGCAGGAAAACTTATAAGTCCATGTGTCGACACCTAGAGGTGAAGTGTCGACACTTATGAAGGCTTGTGTCGACACCTAGAGAAGCTGTGTCGAAACTTGGAGTAATTGTGTCGACACCAGGAATGACAGAGTCGACACCAGAAGAAAAGTGTCGACACATACATGCAGTGTCAACACATAGTGAATAATTGTCAACATAATCTGTGTCGACACTTAGAGGCAGTGTCGACACCCAGAGAAACTTTGTCGACATCAAATGTGTCGACAACAGGAGGTTGTGTCGACACTCAGCAAACTTCAACAAAGTTAAAGTACTTGTGTCGACACCAGGAGTTGTGTCGACACTCAGCAAGTTTCAACACATGAAGGCATGTGTCAACACAAAGGAGATGTATCGACACTCAACAAGTTTCAACACATGAAGACATGTGTCGACAAAAAGGAGATGTGTCGACACTCAGCAAGTTTCAACACAAGAAGATGTGTCGACACAAAGGAGTTGTGTCGACACACAGCAAAATTCAACTAAGTGTTAAAGAAGAAGTATTTGTGTCGACACACTCAACCAGTGTCGAAACATTCAACAGAAGGCTTGTGTCGACACACAGAATCTGTGTCGACACATTCTGAAGAATCAGTGTCGAGAAGCAGTTACAACAACACAAGGTGTTGTGTCGACACCATCAAGGCTAGTGTCGACACTTAGTCTACTTGTGTCGACACTTAGTCTATTTGTGTCTACACATAATGACTATCTGTCTCGACACTTTCAGACAGTGACAGTGATTTCAAGAAGTGACTGGATGACTTGACAGCTGCCATTTCAACAGGTCAACTGCAACTGTCAGAGCCGTCAGAAGGTTGTTAGAAACCGGATCAGCCGGTTACCTTGGAGGAAGACTATATAAAGACCTTTATCCTTCAATAGAAGATGTGAGATTACAAAAGGAAGAATAACAGTAAGATCAAAAACAGATCACAATTAATCAAGAGATCTAACAACACAAAAGAAGAAGACCTTCGACAGAAGATCTAAGAAGTTGGAGAGAGAGAGAGCTCCTTCTAAGAAGAGCAGCTGCTGAAACAGGTTGCAAAGTAAGATTCAGATTGTGATCTGAATCTCAAGACAGAAGTTGATTGAAGATCATCTTCACAGGAGATACAACCCTACTGTGTTCTAATTCAAGAAGTTTTGAAGAAAGCCAAGGGAGGTTGATCTCTGCCAAGTTCTTCCAAGAACTCATCAAGAAGTCAGTCAACTCATCTCTCTCTTTCAGAGTTGTGGTTAATTAGTTTGTATAATCAAAATATCTGTAGGATCTTGTATAGATCTAAGCTGTAAGCCTATTTTATAAAGGCTGAGTGTAGGAGACTGTGTGCTTTGAGTGTAGGTCTTGTTGAAGACTGAGGTAGGGCCTTGCGCCTGAGTGTAGGAGACTTTGTTCTCTGAGTGTAGGTCTTGTTGAAGACTGAGTAGTAGGGCTTTGTGCCTGATTTGTAGGAGTGGGGACACTCTGAGTTGTAGGAACCTATTTGGGGTTCTGAGCTGTAAGATCTGAGGATCTGAGGAGAAGTGCTGAAGTTAGGCTGAATCTAGTACTCTACTAGATAGGCGAAGGAGGAAAGTGGATGTACCCAGACCTTGGGGAACCACTATAAATACTATGTGCACTATGTGTATGTTTGTTTCTGTGGTTGCTGTGTTGTGATAGTTGTAGAATTGCATTTGTTGTACAGAATTTCTGCCTTAATTTTAAAAAAAGATAAAGTTCACCTATTCACCCCCTCTAGGTGATTAGGCACTATTTCTTTCAAGTGGTATCAGAGGGAGGTTCCTCAAAAAGGATATAACAGTCTAAGTAAGATCCTGTAGGCAGAATCAGAATAAACAAGAATCAAGAAAATGGGTTCTAGTGAGAATCACAAAGAGCTGGGGTCCATGAAATTGTCAATCTGTAGAAAAGAGATTTTTGGTATATGGAAAGAGTGGGTTAGACTCTTTATGGAAGCATCTGACCCAAGAATATACATTACAGTCAAAGAAGGCCCATATGTGCCAATAAAGATATTTATTCTGGATGCAAATCAGAAAACTCCCAAGGACTTTTCTGAAATGACTAAAGATGAAATTATTCTGGCCACTATGGACAAGAGGTCCCAGAATATTATTGTTAGTGCAATTGATGATGCAACATTTCAGAACTTAATTCATTGTAAAACCTCTAAAGAAATGTGGAACACATTAATAGTTTACATGGAGGGATCAGAAGAAGTAAGACAAGACAGGAAGTCTTTGTTAAATCACGAATACGAAAGCTTCAGACAAGGAAAGTCTGATAGCATTACTGAATGCTACAAGAAGTTCTATAGGATAGTAAATGAATTGATGTCCTATGGAAGAGAATTTAGCAACTATGAGCTAAATGATAAGTTCTTAAGATCCCTGACTAAGGACTGGGACACCAAGATTTGTGCCATTAGGGAAATGGCCAAATTAGCTGATATACCTCCTCCAACTTTATTTGGAAAACTGCTATCTTATGAAATGCAGTTAATGGTTAGAAAGGAGGAAGAGAAGACTACTAGAGTGGAGCACACGGAAAGATCTGTGGCCTTCAAGACTGAAGCCACTAGGAAGTATAGAAGCAAGTCTCCATCTCCGCCTCAAATAGTTGCTGAGGTTGTGACAGACAATTCAGAAAGCAGTGAAAGTGATGAAAACTTTGCTGCTTTTACTAGGCATTTTCAAAAGTTTCTGAAGAAGAAGCAGTGGATGTCTAAGCCTTCCACTTCTCAGCCAAAAGATGACTATTATCAGAAAAGAAAGTCATCAAGGAATGACAGAAGCAGATCCAAGCCAAGCAAAGCTACATCTTCAAAGATTGTGTGCTATTACTGCAATAGCAGGGACATGTAGTGGCTGACTGTACTAAAAAGAGGAAGGAGTCAACTGACAAAAAGAAGACTCAATTTAAGGGCAAAAATGAAAAGTCCTTTGTTGCTAAGAAAGACAGAAGTTTAACTGATCAGTCATCTTCAAAAACAGAATCAGAAGCTGAATCCTATATTGGATTGTTTGCTGAAGAGGAAGAAGATGAGTTCATGCAGCTAATAAATTCAATTTATGAGCATGAGGACAATCAGTGCAAAGGGCTGATGGCCTTATCTGAAGGAGACAAAATCCAGGATCAGCCTGGACCAAGTAAGGTACAAAGTTGTTCTTCTAGTTCAATTTCTAGTATTGAGTCAGAATCAGATACATCTGCATCAAGTGATGTGGGTGGGTCTTAATCTGAAGGAGATATTCATCAGTTAATTGATGAATATAAGGACTTGTTGCAGGCCTTGAAGAAAAGCAAAATCTTAGCCAAAACTCAAGCAAAGGAGATTGCTAGTCTTAAATTGGTTGTTGCTGATTCAGACAAGTTGTTTGATCAGAAACTGAATGAAATAGCCAGGCTGAAGAACATTACTGTTATTCAGATGGGTACTATTATATTTAAGAATGATCAAATTAGAAATCTGGAGGCTAGACTTCAGAAGGAGAGAGAGATTGTAGCAAGTTTTTCTAAACCTAAATCTGTTTTACCTTTGATAGATGAGTTTGTACATCAAAAGGGTAAGACTGGATTGGGGTTTACAAAACCTGCATGGACAGCTAGGTCCAAATGTAAGGGCAAAGCCCCAGCACTAAACAAGAAGGCTGCAGTAGATAATCCAGCCAGGGTTGTACCTAAACAAAGGTACAACAAGTTTGAGTGCTGGTGTTGCGGCAAGATAGGCCACTTTGCCATAGATTGTTGGCACAATTCAAGTGTCAAGGAGAGTAGCAAACTGCCTACTAGAAGAGCTACAAGTAGTTTTGTTAAAAGTCAGACTAACCTGCACCAAGGACCCAAGAATTATTTGGGTTCTAATGTTAAGTAATCTGTTTTGCAGGTGAGTCCAAGTGGCCATGCCCCTATATGGTACTTGGACAGTGGATGTTCCAGGCACATGACTGGAACTAGGGGGTTGCTGAAGGACTATACACCTATCAAGGATGGCCCTAAAGTTACTTTTGGTGGTTCAGAAAAAGGAATCATCAAAGGCTTTAGTAACATTTATAGTAACCAAATTACAATTACTCAAGTGGCTTATGTAAAGGGTTTGAAACATAACCTCATTAGCATAAGTCAGCTGAGTGATTTAGGATATGACATCTCATTTGTCAAGGATGGTTGTCATATCAAAAGGTCAAGTGATCAAAAGATCATTCTGACAGGATATATGAAGAGAAATGTTTATTGTCTTGACTTTGTATGTGAGAACAATGTTTATCCTATTTGTCTTGTAGCTGATGAGAAAGTCTCATATTGTGTTAAATGGCACAAGAGGCTGGCTCATCTTAACTATAAGACAATTGGCCAACTCTTTAGCAAAGAGTTAGTGAGGAATAATCCTCAGGTTAAGTGTATAAAGGATGGATATGCTCAGCTTGTCAAAAAGGCAAGCAGTCCAAATCCACCTTGCATAGCCTTGAGAACAAGGATTCTGTGAGGTGTCTATACCTCTTACATATGGATCTTTTTGGTCCTATGCCAGTTCACAGCCTAGGTAGGAAGGTCGACACATTTGTGGTTGTAGATGACTATTCAAGGTATTCCTGGGTGTTCTTCCTTAGACAAAAATCAGAAACCTCAAGTATCTTATATAGTTTTGTTAAACGAATTCAGAATGAATTGGACAGTACAATGGTCAAAATCAGAAGTGACCATGGTACTGAATTTCAGTCTGAAAGTATGACAAAACTGTGTGAAAAATTTGGAATTTTTCAGGAATTTTCCTCACCAAGAATACCTCAGCAAAATGGTATTGCTGAAAGGAAAAATAGAACCTTGATAGAGGCTGGTAGAACCCTATTGAGTGACACATCTCTCCCAGAATATTTCTGGGCTGAGGCAGTAAATACTGCTTGTCATGTGATCAATAGGGCTACTATCACCAAGAGCCACAAGAAGACCCCCTATGAGATTATGAAGGGCAGAAAACCAAATTTATCCTATTTCAGGATCTTTGGTTGCAAGTGCTATATCCTTAACAATGGTAAGTCTTATCGAACCAAGTTTGCTGCCAAATCCCAAGAGGGGATCTTTGTTGGGTACAACAATAATAGTAAGGCTTATAGGGTCTACAACTTGATTACTCAAGTTGTAGAAGAGTCTGTTCATGTACTTTTTTATGAAGCTAGACTCATTAACTGTGAATTGCCAAGAAGTGTTTGCAGCTCCATAGGTGTAACTGAAAGAATGGACAAGCTTACCTTAACAGAAGGTTCTTCTGCAAGTCAGCAAGTGGAAGATGGTGGCTGCTGTCCAGGGGGAGTACAAGATACTCCTGATGCTGAAAAAGACCAAGAGGTGCAGCTAAATGAAGGGACTGAAGGTATATAACCTGAAGACAGGCTGCCTCCAGCACATAGGCACTTAAAGGATCATCCAACCAATCAAATAATTGGAGATCCCAAACAAGGGGTGCAAACAAGGAGCAGGAATCTAAATACAGTTCTTTACTCCAACTTTCTATCCCAAGTGGAACCAAAGAAGTTTGAAGAAGCAATCCTAGACCCTCATTGGATTGAGGTCATGCAAGAGGAGCTGAATCAAGTCAAAAGATGCAAGGTCTGGGAGGTAGTTCCTAAACCTAAGGACCACAACATTATTGGAACTATGTGTATCTTTAGGAACAAGTTGGATGAGAATGAAATCATCATAAAGAATTAAGCTAGACTTGTTGCAAAGGGATATAGGCAGAAAGAAGGTATTGATTTTGATCAAACCTTTGCTCCAGTAGCAAGACTGGAAGCAATAAAGATGTTCCTTGCCTATGCAACATATCAAGGATTTAAGGTATATCAAATGGATGTTAAGTCAGCTTTTCTGAATGGAAATCTGAAGGAAGAAGTCTATGTAGAGCAGCCATCAGGTTTTGTTGATTCTATTAAACCTGATTATGTTTATAGACTTAGGAAGGATTTGTATGGGTTAAAACAAGTCGCAAGGGCTTGGTATGAAACCCTGTCTAGTTTTCTCATTGAGAACAAATTCTCAAGGGGGAAAATATACAAGACTCTATTCCTTAGGGAATCCATAGGCAAGATTATCTTAGTCCAAATATATGTAGATGACATAATATTTGGGTCTACAGAAAGTAGTCTTTGCAGAAAGTTTGCAAAACGTATGCAAGGACAATTTGAAATGAGCAGTATGGGGGAACTTAAGTTCTTCTTGGGTCTCCAAGTTAGACAGACTGAAGATGGATTATCCATATACCAGTCTAAGTTCACCCTAGAGTTGATAAGGAAGTATGGTATTGAATCATCCACTACCATGAAAACTCCTATGGGGTCAAGCACGTCTCTAAGCAAAGATGATGCAGGGAAACCTGTAGATGAAACTTTGTATAGAGGGATAGTTGGCTCCCTACTGTATTTGACTGCTAGTAGACCAGATATCATGTATGCTACATGTGTCTGTGCTAGGTACCAAGCATGCCCTAAAGAATCTCATCTGACTGCAGTTAAAAGAATTTTGAGATATCTTAAGGGTACACCTTATCTAGGCCTTTAGTACCTTAGGAATGGAGATTTTGTACTGACAGGTTATTCAGATGTAGATTTTGCAGGCTGCAAGGAAGATAGGAAGAGTACTACAGGAACCTGTCAATTTCTAGGTGGAAGGCTGGTGTCATGGAGTAGCAAGAAGCAGACCAGTGTGTCCATCTCCACAGCTGAGTCAGAATATGTTGCTGCAGGAAGTTGCTGTGCACAACTTTTGTGGATTCAACACCAGCTAGAAGATTATGATATTCAAGTAAGTATAACACCTTTATTTTATGATTCTACAAGTGTCATTTCTATTGCAAATAATCCGGTCTCACATAGTAGGACTAATCACATAGAAATTAAATACCATTTTCTAAGAGAACAAGTAGAAAAAGGAGACATTTCTGTAGAGTATGTTAAGACAGATAATCAGTTAGCTGATATGTTTACGAAGCCCCTAGATGAAACCAAATTCAATAAGTTTAAAATTGAATTAGGAATGATAAACTTAGAATAGTTTAAAAAATTGGCTAAGTAAAATGGTGTCGACACACAGAGTTGTCAGTGTCGACACATAGAAGTTGTGTCGACATTTCAGAGAAATGGTGTCGACGCATCTAGACAGTCAGTGTCGACACTTCAGAGAATTAGTGTCGACACATGCAGAGTAGGTGTCGACACATCCAGGGTGAAAGTGCAGCTAGATCTGATATACTCTAGAGGGGGGTGAATAGAGTATATGGTGCTTGAAAACTTTTTACAACAATTGTTATAATCTGAGTGAACAGGGAAGCAACTATTAAATCTAATCACAAAACAATCACAGACAGAAACAAAAGATAAAGACAAGTAAGCCAGAGGACACAAGGAGCTATAGTGGTTCCCCTAAACTTGGGTACATCCACTCTTCTACCACCCTAGGTAGGAATCCACTACAGGATGAGTTGATCAGGTGTCCTGGGCACCAATGAGCTTTTGATAAGGTGCTCAAAAACCAAATCAGATTTTTTTTTATCAGGTGTCTTGCCACCAATGAGCTTTTGACAAGGTGCTCAAAAACCAAGCTCAAACTTTTGAAGGGAGTTTGAGAAACCCTTTACAGAGATGGGGATGAGAGAGTTATGGAAGTCTTCTCTTTCTCAAAGCAGCTGAGAAGACTATGTGGATTTGATGTTGTCAAAGCTCCCCCTGAGTCCTTAAGATGTTCAGGAAATGAAGCTTTGCTGTAGGGTGATAGGCCTTCAGAAGTTGATCTCCAGCAAATGATAATTTCAGCAACAGCTGAAATGTTAGGTGTCTGGAGTCTTTGAAAGATGTTGACCTTGAACACTTGAATCAAAGGTGATCTGAAGATTTTCAGATTTGTTGATCTCCTTTGGTGTGTGTTCTTGTATGAATTCCTTTTAGCTCTTTCTCTTGTGAACAGAAAGATGTTTGAGAAAGATGTTGTCCAGAGAAGTGTAGCAGAGAATGTTCTTGTTCTTCTGTTCTATGTTGTCTCTCTTCTGATCTGTGTTCTAAGTGTTGGAGAGATTCAAAAATCTTGTATTTTATTCTTTGGTACTGAATAGAAATTCATCTGTCAAGAATAGCCGTTGGCATGTCATTAATTGCATCCTTAATTGCAAAATGTCTTCTGGGGAAAAGTCCAAAGAAACATTCCTTGATAATCCCTTGAAACTTGGTCCAGAAATAAATGAAAACAGCTAGAAAATCTTCTGAATTAATTGCTGAATAACTCCTTGACTGTTCTGAATTTGAATCTTGAAAAATCCTTTAACTCATTAGAAAAACGTCGAACTGAGCTCTGCTATCGTCGAACTGAGCTCAGCGATTTGGACTTATACAGCAACAGAGATCGTCGATCTGAGCTCAACTATCGTCGAACTGAGCTCAGAGATAAAGAATCAATACTGAGTCAAGATCGTCGAACTGAGCTCGCAGATCGTCGAATGGAGTTCGACGATTTGTTGAAGTTGAGCTCAGCGATCGTCGAATGGAGTTCGACGATCTGTCGAAGTTGAGCTAGACGATCGTCGATTGGAGTTCGACGATTCGTCGTACTGAGCTCGACGATATGACTTAGTCTGAAAATCCTTGGTCTTGAGGGCAACTTCTAAACCTAAGTACTAACCCTTAGACTCAATTCTAATTGACCTTTAGATCTATACAGGAGGTCAAAAACAGGTTTCCTAAGGACATAGTGATCCGCACCCAAATTAGTAATAGGGTGTTCCAACACAGGGTGTTGTCGACACTTAGGATTTACACAGAATTCGTCGAGTAGAGTCTCGACTAATTGTCGAGCTGAGATATATAAGTGTCGACACATATATTCTGTCGACTATATTTGTGTCGATACATAGTTGTCGAGACATTAGAAGTAAGTGTCGACACTTTTCAACAGTGTTGACACATTTCAAGTATTTTGACGCGCCTTTTCACCTTTGATTTTAGAAAGGTATAAATAGGTCTTCACAATTGTTTATCGACACGCTCACCGTAGTTTCGAGACCAAACTTGTGTGTCTACATCTCTCTTCTCTAAATTCAAAATTTCTTCAAACCCTATTGGCGCCCAAGCTAGAAGAGAACATTAATGAAGGTTATGAGCTCGTGCGACACGCCTTTGATGACGCGGAACCAGAAATCCAAGTTGTGGTAACCCTAGTTGCAGAGACTGGGTTAGAGTATCTTATTTCAGAACCAATCAAGATATGGAATAAGGAGGTCCTCAAATTCTTTAATGCAGCTACCCTAGATGAAACTGGTCTTAAGATTAAATCTAAAGTCCATGCAGTTAAGGTGAAGGTCACCCAAAAGAATCTCAAAAAAGTTCTACATCTCCCTTGAACTAAAGAAGAAGAAGATGTACCTGCATCAAAGACAAGGGAGGCACTGACATGGTGTGGACTTGATTCAAGCATGAAGATTGGATCAGTTTTCAATAGGAAATGCATGAACATGCAGGGCAAGTTCTTGTCTGAAATAGTTGGCAAGGTAATTCTGAGCAAGCCTGGTGGGCATGATAGAATATCAGCTCACATGTTCAGTTTGATGACCAGGATAATTTTCCAACTTAAAACTGATTGGTCAGTAGTAATGTTTGATAAGATAAAGGAAAGTCTGAAGAAGCTCAATCTGGGTAGGATTCTGAGTTTATACTTAGCTGGAAGTATCCCTGAAGTGATGAACCAAGCTGCTGGATCTAAGATAAACCATATGAGGAGAATGGATGTTAGAATTATCTCAAGGTGGGATAGAGTGTTGACAAAGGAAATGTCAACTCCAGAAAAGGAAACACCTCAGCTGAAGAAGAAGAAGAAAGCCATTATGGTTCCTGAATCCTCAAGTAGCTCAGAGGAGCAGGTGATTTTTAGTTCTGATGATGGAGAGGATGGCAATACTGGACAGTCACCAGCAAGACAAGAAGATGCCCAGAGGCAGGGGGAGCTACCATCAGCTAGCCCTATTCACCTGGATCTACTCCAGGGGGAGCCTCTACATATGGATGAGCCAACTCAATTAGATAGTGAAAGGGCTACCCAAACAATTCTAGAGGTAATCACTGAAGTTAATCAATTAAATTTCAATTTTGAGGATGAAGTTTTGACTGAATCATTACTTGATGTTGATCAGCATACACAGTTACATAGTCAACCACAAGATGTTGTTATGGAGGACACATCTGTTGCTGATGAAGTGATATCAGTTACTCCTGAGATAAGAGATTCTCCTGTACAACCTCAACATGAGTTTACACTAGAAGAGTTGTTCCCTGATCTTTTACAGACTAATTTTGAGGGAGAGAAAGCTGTTGTTGAGGGGGAGCCAGCTAATATTGAGGGGGAGCATATAGAGGAAACTGCCAGAAATGAGACTGAGGAGCAAAGGACTGCTGAGGAGCTACCAAGGAATGAGAAGGATTTACCTCCTAGTCCTAAGGATAGGGTAGACATTGCCAGTACTTTTGCCTCAGAGGATGAAGAGGCTGCTAGAGTCAAGAAAAGAAAGTTACAAGTTTTCAAGAGAAGAAGCCAGACCTACAAGAAAACACTTCAAACCATTGTTCCACAACAAGCCTCAACTGCTGACTATAGTTCTTTGTCGGTGGCTTTGCAAATCAAGATGGATGAGCAAAGGAAAGCTCTAGAAAAGTATATGGATGAAGGCCATAAATCACTTCAATTTGATCTGGCTCAAGACATAAAATATATAAGATTTGAAATGAATCAAAACAAGAAGGAAATGACTGATTGTTTCCATAAAGGAGGCAATGCAGTGGTCTATCTGGCTACTCATCAAGAGAATATAAAGAAACAAGTTGATGACATGGCAGAAAAACAAGGATATGTTCTGGAAAATCAGATTAGGATGAATGACAATCTGACTGCTTCTCCTAATTCCATTGTCAGTGAAATGAAAAATATAGCTACTGCCCAGACTGCTGTAAGTGCTACTGCCAAAGAAGCCTTTGATAAGCAATTACAAGAAAGCCTCACTGCTGTTAAAACTGTCATTGAAGATTCTCAAAAGGCTATTACTGACAAGCTACAAAGGTTAAAACCTTTTTATAAAGATGGAGTTAATTATTTGAATGCTCAAATCAGATTCCAGAAGGATGATCTTAGAGATCATATAGAAAGAGAAGTCATAAAGGGGAGAGGGTATTAGTCAAAGCAGGCTCTGACCATGCTAAACGGATTTCCAACAACATCAGAGCTACCCTTGGATATCCACTCTTGTGTGATGATGATAATGTAGCAGAGTCTGGAATAAATCCTACATATTTTGGAGGCGAGCAAGCTGAAGTAGCTCAGATGATCTACCCTCCTGCTGATTTTGAAATGATACATCAGGAGGTACAATCTATGTATAGTCCTCCTGAGGGTAATCAGAATATTATTATTGAGAAAGTAGTACAGCCTGTGCCAGAGGCAATATTAAAGGAGCAAGAGGCATTATTAAAGGAGCAAGAAGCTCAATTATCTAAGAAGAGGTTCAGAGAACAGGCAGAGTTAATGCCCGATTTTGAGCAATGGAGCCCAACCTCTAGGAATATCATATTGACTGCTTGGAAGGCTGCAAAGGATAATTTCCTAGAGAGGGGCAAATGGTATTCTGACCGGGAATGGAAAAAACATGAGGCTAGGCAAGAGGCCATAGTACAATACAGAAGGAAGGCTAAATTAGGGAAGCTACCTCCTAATGCACAGGAGCCTAGCAAGTATTTCCCTAAGCCTTATCATTATTTTGAGAGACAGAAGATAAGGGCTGAAGAACAGAAAAAGAAAGATCTTAAGGGAAAGAAGCCTGCTGATGACAATGATGCTCCAGTTCAAGCAAAGATTCAATCTGGAAAGGGCATTGTTATCAGAGAGCCAGAGCAGCCATATGATAGAATTTTCTTAAGTTTACAACCTTGTAATCATTTGCATTAAACTTCATGTAAACTTTTGATTAATAAAACTTTTGGAAGTTGTAAAAATAATGTTTAATGTTCAATATATTATATTGTTGTTATGAGATAATTGTTTATACATTCTTTGTTTATACATGTTTAGCATTTACCCTATCAAATAATACTGTTATACATCATGCTGAGTATTTGTTATGAATGGTGTATATCACTGACTAAGGGTTATGACTTCTCCAAATAGGAGGAGATTGTTGGGTACATTGGAATATATGTACCTGATTTGAAGAAGCCTCACCCTACCCAATGATATACATCAAGGTGTATTTGATGTGTTTTAAGTTTATTTGTGCAGGTTAAGTAACTACAGGATTGCAGGAAAAATTCTAAATCCATGTGTCGACACCTAGAGGTGAAGTGTCGACACTTATGAAGGCTTGTGTCGACACCTAGAGAAGCTGTGTCGACACTTGGAGTAATTGTGTCGACAGCAGGAATGACAGAGTCGACACCAGAAGAAAAGTGTCGACACATACAGGCAGTGTCGATACACAGTGAAGAATTGTCAACATAATCTGTGTCGACACTTAGAGGCAGTGTCGACACCCAGAGAAACTTTGTCGATATCAAATGTGTCGACACCAGGAGGCTGTGTCGACACTCAGCAAACTTCAACAAAGTTAAAGTACTTGTGTCGACACCAGGAGTTGTGTCGACACTCAGCAAGTTTCAACACATGAAGGCATGTGTCAACACAAAGGAGATGTGTCGACACTCAGTAAGTTTCAACACATGAAGGCATGTGTCGACACAAAGGAGATGTGTCGACACTCAGCAAGTTTCAACACAAGAAGATGTGTTGACACAAAGGAGTTGTGTCGACACACAACAGAAATCAACTTAGTGTTAAAGAAGAAGTATTTGTGTCGACACACTCAACCAGTGTGGACACATTCAACAGAAGGCTTGTGTCGACACATAGAATCTGTGTCGACACATTCTAAAGAAGCAGTGTCGAGAAGCTGTTACAACAACACAAGGAGTTGTGTCGACACTATCAAGGCTAGTGTCGACACTTAGTCTACTTGTGTCGACACTTAGTCTATTTGTATTGACACATAATGAATATCTGTCTCGACACTTTCAGACAGTGACAGTGATTTCAAGAAGTGACTGGATGACTTGACAGCTGCCATTTCAACAGGTCAACTGCAACTGTCAGAGCCGTCAGAAGGTTGTTAGAAATCGGATCAGCCGGTTACCTTGGAGGAAGACTATATAATGACCTTTCTCCTTCAACAGAAGATGTGAGATTACAAAAGGAAGAATAATAGTAAGATCAAAAACAGATCACAATTAATCAAGTGATCTAACAACACAAAAGAAGAAGACCTTCAACAGAATATCTAAGAAGTTGGAGAGAGAGAGCTCCTTCTAAGAAGAGCAACTGCTAAACCAGGCTGCAAAGTAAGATTCAGATTGTGATCTGAATCTCAAGACAGAAGTTGATTGAAGATCATATTCACAGGAGATATAACCCTACTGTGTTCTAATTCAAGAAGCTTTGAAGAACGCTAAGGGAAGTTGATCTCTGCCAAGTTCTTCCAAGAACTCATCAAGAAGCCAGTCAACTCATCTCTCTCTTTCAGAGTTGTGGTTAATTACTTTGTATAATCAAAATATCTGTAGGATCTTGTATAGATCTGAGCTGTAAGCCTATTTTATAAAGTCTGAGTGTAGGAGACTGTGTGCTCTGAGTGTAGGTCTTGCTGAAGACTGAGGTAGGACCTTATGCCTGAGTGTAGGAGACTTTGTTCTCTGAGTGTAGGTCTTGTTGAAGACTGAGTGGTAGGGCTTTGTGCCTGAGTTGTAGGAGTGGGGACACTCTGAGTTGTAGGAACCTGTTTGGGGTTCTGAGCTGTAAGATCTGAGGATCTGAGGAGAAGTGCTGAAGTTAGGCCGAATCTAGTACTCTACTAGATAGGCGAAGGGGGAAAGTGGATATACCCAGACCTTGGGGAACCACTATAAATATTGTGTGCACTTTGTGTATGTTTGTTTCTATGGTTGCTGTGTTGTGATAGTTGTAGAATTGCATTTGTTGTATAGAATTTCTGCCTTAATTTTAAAAAAAGATAAAGTTCACCTATTCACCCCCCCCCCCCCTCTAGGTGATTAGGCATTATTTATTTCAAGAATATCCTTCCAAAACTGGAGGATGACCATGGTAATATAAAACATACTTTTTGGTGTGTTTTATGTATCGTATAAGCCTATCACGGGCATCCCAATGGTCTTGGCTAGGATTACTAGTGAATCTTCTTAACATGCCGACCGTAAAGGCTATGTCAGGTCTTGTGCAGAGTATATCATACATGAGACTACCGATCAGCTTAGCATAATCTAACTATCTAATCGCAGCTCCGTCATTGGGCTTCAAGCGATTATTGTAATCGTAAGGTGTCTCTGCTGCTCTACGTTCACTGTATCCCCACGTATCCAACATGGACTTTATATAGTGACTTTGACTTAGGTAAATGTCATTTTTCTCAAAGCTCACTTGCATGTCGAGTATAGTCTCAGCTACACCTAGGTCTTTAATGCTAAACTCTTTCATTAGTTCTGACTTAACATCATCCACTACAGATTGATCAGGACCAAGAATCAGTATATCATCCACATATAAACATATTATAGCTACTTTGTTCGATCTATTACATATGTAAAGACATTTGTCCGAGTGGCTCGACATGAATCTCATGTTCGTTATACTATAGTCAAACTTCTCATGCCATAATTTTGGTGATTATTTTAGTCTGTATAGCATCTTGATTAACTTACAGATCTTACTTTCATGACTGTCTACTATAAAACCTTCAGGTTGGCTTATGTATATTTCTTCGGTCAGATCTTCGTTCAAGAATGCAGTCTTAACATCCATTTGATGAATAATAAAGTTCTCAATCGACGCAATAGAAAGGAGTATCCTAATGGTTACTAAGTGACACACTGCTAAATATACATCAAAGTAATATGTACAACCCTGTATCTGGCGAGTGAGGTCGCCAGGAACCAGACCGGCAGGTTTAGATCGCCAAGGCAGCAGGCGAGCTCGGCAGGGAAATCTGAAGGCCGAGCTCGTCATTCGTCGACCCCGAGCTCGGCATCCGCCGAGCCAAGCCCGGGTTTCGTCGAGCTGAGCTCAACTAATGAAGGAAGATCGAAGGGCAAGCACAGTAGCCAGCTCGTACTCGTCCTATGGAGCTCGGCAGACAGCATGCGAGCAGGACCTTTAGGGGTGGCCGAGCTCCTCAGCTCGCCCAGTTCTATGAGGTATTTTTTTTTACTATTTTGCCCCTGCTGGCCTGCCCATACCCCTTCAGAACAGCGGAGTTATGCTGTTGGAAGTCCAACCTGGACTGCACATAGCCGTTCAGAACAGCGGGAGTTGGCTATTTGCAGGCTGTTTTCAGAAATCTATAAATAGGACCCAAGGGGTACCTCAGAAAGCATGCTTCTTGTGCCCACTTGCTCCATCCCTCAAGCGCTTTTTGAGGATACCTTAGCTCGGCCTTTGGCTAAGGAGGGGAAGCGCTCTAAGATCTTCCGGGTGTGTGGCGGGTCCTCCCGCCGAGACCTTATGTTAGTTCTTCTTTGCTTCCTTTGTTGTTTTGCTTGCAGGATAGAAGTAGGTGCGCGATCACCCCTTCCCCAAGGGTGAACTCCACGAGAGACCGATTTTCGGTTTCCACATTTTGGTGCGGTGAGCGTGAAGCATGCTCAGTACAGAAAATCTTTAGCGAGCTCAATGACAGGAGGACAAGGATCTGACAGGTCAAACTCGCCACCTCCCACCTCTGGCCACGATGGGGATGTTCGAAGATTTCAGGAATGAGGTGCTGGGCCTCGTCAAGTTCACACTCAGCGCGCGGGCCGAGTGCTCGACTCCAGCGGCCCAGATCGCAGCCGCCCCCTCTCTGGGCAAGGACGCCCCAGGCAGGCGAGCTGGGAAGGAAGTGGCCGAGGAGGGCAGGGGGTGCAAGCTCCTCGTGCGCATGCTCTTCCCCGGCTCGGTAGGCGGAGGTCGGATCGGCGAGTTGGGCCCGCGAGATGGGCCAGCTTGCCTAGTAGGGGGAGGCAGCCCCTTTAGCGAGTTGGCCTCTTCCGCTCCAGTTCCATAGGGGTTCAAGGAACCCGAGATGTCCTACTGCTTGGTTGTGTTGCTTGTTTTTTTTATATTGCAGGTTCTAAGGACAAGTTCTAGATCACTTAGAAATAAAACAGCAATAATACTAAGAAATTTTCAAAGACCTATTCACCCCCATCACCCTATATGTGATTAGCTAACCTTAAGTTAATAAATTTCAAGTGGTATCAGAGGGATGTTGCTCAAAAAGGATTTAATAATCTTAGTGTACCTCTTAGGTTAGCTATAAGACATAAGAATGGGGTCTGCTGTAAACTACAAGGAACTGGGGGCCATGAAACTACCAATCTGCAGAAAGGAAGGCTTTGGCCCCTGGAAGGAAAGGGTTAGACTATTCATGGAAGCTACTGACCCTAGGATATACATCACTGTTAAAGATAGACCCTTCATCCCTATGAAGACCTCAGTTCTGGATGCCAACATCCAAACACCTATAACCTATGATGAAATGAACAAAGATGAGCTCCTACTTGTCTTCATGGATAAGAGAGATCAAAACATTATTGTCAGTGCAATAGATGATTCAACCTTCCAGAATTTGGTGCACTGCAAGACCTCCAAGGCGATGTGGGACACCCTAGTTGTGTTCATGGAGGGTTCAGAGGAGGTGAGGGATGACAGAAAATCCATGCTCAACCAGGAGTTTGAGGCCTTTAGACATGGAAAGTCTGAGGGCATTGCTGATAACTTTGAGAGATTTTTCAGAATAGTGAATGAACTGAGAACATATGGAAAGGTCTTCCACACCTATGAGCTGAATGACAAATTTCTCAAATCCCTCACAAAGGATTGAGACACAAAGATTTGTGTCATTAGGGAAATTGGTAAGTTAGCTGACACTCCTCCTCCAACCATGTTTGGAAAGCTGCTGTCATATAAGATGCAACTTGCTACAAGAAAGGAAGAACAGAAGAGCAATAAGTCACAGGCCAAGGAGAAGTCTGTGCCCTTCAAAGCTGATACCCCAACCAGGAGAAAAAGGAAGAACTCTCCACTCAGGAAAATTACTGAGTCAGATTCTGAGAGCTCAAAGAACAGCACTTCAGACAGTCATATGTCTGATGTGGACCTTGCTGCCTTCTCCAGGCAGTTTCAGAAATTCATGAAGAAGGAGCATTGGAAGAACAGCAGGCCTTCCTATTCCTCACAGCATAGAAGGAAATCCTCTAAGGAGGACAGGTATGCTCCTAACTCTAGCAAACAAACTTCTTCTAATGTTATGTATTTCTGCTGCAGCAAACCTGGGTATATAGTTGCTGACTGCCCAGTGAATAGGAAAGAAGGAGTGAAGAAGCACCACAAGGAGAAGAAGAAAGAGAAGTCACTTGTGGCTAAGAAGGAAAATACCTGGTCTGACTCTTCCTCTGGGTCAGACAGTGAAGAAGAAGAAGCCTATATTGGGCTAATGGATGTTGCTGAAGGAGAACCTGAAGAATACCCTGCTGTTAAGATAGGGATCAGGGCTGAAAGAAAACAGTTGTCAACCTAAATCACCTAGAGGGGGGGGGGGGTGAATAGGTGAGTTGTGCGTCTTTTGCGGAATAAAAAAAGTTAGAGCACTGCACAAAACTATCTACCAATATCACAGATGACACAAGATTTATAGTGGTTCCCAACCTTGGGTACATCCACTTTCTCTCACCGATCTAGCAATCAACTAGACTCGGCTACTCCACTATCTCGGATCAAAAATCGATCCTACCCTCGGAACAAAGTTCCTACAAACTCGATCCAAACAAAAGGATCTACAACTCGGAAGATAACACTTCCTACAAACTCGGAGTGAAAAAAACTCCTACACTCGGAGAAACTTTCTCCTACAAGATTAATAAAGTGTTGGAAAATTATACAAACAGTAAATCCAATCAGATCTGAAGAAACGGCCTGAAAACTTCTTCTTATGGACTTTGCAGCACTATCAGAAATCGGTGAAGAGAGTCTCGGCCCAGATCTGGATCTTCTTGCTTTTACAAAATCAGAGAGAGAAGATGAATGGTGATGTCTATCTCGATCTGTAACTTTCTTCAGAATAAATCCTCTAAACTTAGAAGCAGTGGCCGGAGAAGATGGTGGCGGCGGCGGCTTCCGTTTCGAGAAAACAGGGAGGAGTCGGCTGAAGAATATTTCTCGAAATAAAATGACAAGAATGCTTGGAGAATACTTAGGGTTTGTCATTTTCTAATAAGACCTTATATAGAAGAGACAAACGGTCATAATCGGTCATAATGATGTACACGTGGATCAATCATGTCGCGTGATTTCAAAATCCCGTCAGAAAAGGGACTTAGCAAAATTTCAGAGAAGGTTCAGCCATTTACACGAGTAAGTGAATAACTACTCGAGTAGTTGAATAACTACTCGAGTACATGAAGGAGAACATACTCGGGTATACAAAGATAGGCTACTCGAACTGGTAGAAATCAACTACTCGAGTAAGTAGACAGAACTACTCGAGTATGTAGAGAGACTTACTCGAGTACATAAAGGATCTACTCGAGTACTGGAAAAACTACTCGAGTATATTTCATAAACTACTCGTGTACATGAAGTACTACTCGAGTGGGATACTTAGAATAAATTCTGAAGATGTCAGCAAGAGCTACTCGAGTAGTTGAACTAAACTACTCGAGAGGAAGTAATCTACTCGACTAGGTGAAAGATCTACTCGAGTAAAAGACTTAGAAAATCCTGGAGTAGGAAAATATCAAGGTACACGCGTGAAACATGATCTACTCGAGTAGGTATAATGAACTACTCGAGTATGATTCTATCTACTCGAGTAAGTGAGTATACTTACTCGAGTCCATGACTTAGACAAATTTTGAAGAGAACCCTTTAATACTCGGGTATAAAGAGTAATCTACTCGAGTATATAAGTATGCTACTCGAGTATATGACTATGTCTACTCGAGTAGGTGACTTAGCTACACGAGAGATACACTTAAGTACTCGAGTACAAGGTTCCTTTACTCGAGTAAATTATACCCAAACTACTCGAGTAGTTATAGACCTACTCGAGTAAAAGACTTAGAGAAATTTTTTGATGTTTGAAAACTGTTTCTTCTAGAGTAGTCAACTTCCAATTCTTTTCCCATAGTCCAATAGCTTGAATATGAAGTGTATCCCAATAGAGAGACCACACATGAGGCAACACCTTGGAATATGCAATGAGGGATTACATTGCACAGTTCCTGTGTTTGGTGACCCACTGTGGACTGACATTGGTCTACACTTCCCAGTGAAATTCCTGCAAATATATAACTCAAACCAAGCATCAAATACAACTTAATTCATCTTAGTTCCAGGGTGACTTCATCAAATCTGGGTTAATGTGGATGTAATACCCAACAATCTCCCCTTATTTGTCGAAGTCAGAACCCTTTTCACTAAGGTGAATTATGGACATAAAAGAAACTAATAAGTAGAAAAACATGAGCAGGTAAGCAATAGACAATGAAAAGGATAATTAGACAGAAATGAAGAATTGTATATATGTAAGTTTCCAAAAACATCAAGTCTACAACTTGTCATTTCAATCTCTCATCATCTTTTAGGTTTAGACTTGGGATTGCTGCTTATCCATCTTTTCTTGCTGTCTTCTTAGATAGCTGAATGGCTTAGGGAAATATTTAGGAGGCCTTGGAGGAGCAGCAATGTTATTTCTCCCAAACTCTCTATCATGGATCTTCCTTTATAGCATTGATTTCTCATATAACTCCCATTCCTGGGAACTGTAGTGAATGCTCCTCTTCTCATTGTGATCCATAACTAGCCTGAGTGTGTCCAAAATTAGAGACTTGGAGGTTGGAGACCAAGCTTCAGCATGTTCAGGGGCTTTGGAAGGAGCAGTCCTGCTAGCTAAGGGACCTTCACCATACTTCCTTTTCTTCTTGTGGATTCTGATCTCTGGAGGAGCTTGAAGGAATATATCAGCAGGATCTTCTTCTTCCCAGCCTGGAACATAAGTATCTGGAGGAGCAACTGAGTCTCCAGGCTTGGGAGAGAAGGTAGGTTGCAGAGGAACAGCTGGGGCAGTGACATCTGTAGCTAGAGGGTTGAGATGATGGGGAATGATGTTTGGGTCAACTGCAAGATCTGGCAAGATCTGATTGTGCATCCAGACAGCATTGTCATATGTGTGAAATTTGACACTCTGTATTTGGGCTAGCACATCAGCATGAATGGTCTTCACATGAGCTTGTCATTCATCTGTCTTCTGAGTAGAAGATTTTTCTATCTGTTCTCTGAGTTCTTTTATCAAACCCTCCCCCTTTCTAATTTCAACAGATTGCTGGGCTATAGCATCATCTTTGAAGATACCCACTTCTTCACAGATCTTCATCTTGTTGGCTTCATTCCTCTTGTCTAGTTCCATCTGATTGTTGGTCAGGGTGACACGTTGTTCCATAACATTGCCCACACTAGTGATAGTATGGTCAAGGGCTTTGCCACCAAGTTGAAATAGGTACCTGAGCTTGTCAGTGTTATGCTGAATTTCAGCAAAGCCTCTGCTCATCTTAGTCTCAAGAGCAGTTACCTTGTCAGTGACCACCTTTAGAGAGGTGTCAAAATGATGTCTTTGTTCTTGAAGAAGAATTGTGATGTGTTACAGCAAATCTGAGGAGGAGGAGACTGTAACAGCAGCAGTAGATGGAGCAGCAGTAGGGAGAGAAGGAGGTACCCAAGGAGCTAGTTCTTCAATTATCACAGAGCTGTGAGCTCTGGTGGTAGGAGTGAGAACAACTCCTTCTGTATCCTGAGGAAGGGAGAAGTCTAGATTTCTGAGAGGGGCCTCAGCTGGCCCAGGAGAAGGCTCATCAGAAATAAGAATGGTGTCTGGCTTGTCTGGTGGAGGATTGGGAGATGGTGTTGGAGTCCTGGCTGGAGAATGGGCAGGAGACTGTGCTGGAGACAAGTCCTTGGGACCTTCAGAGGTTGGAGCTGGAGGAGATAGAGGAGGAAGGGGAAGCACTTCTTCAGAAAGCTCTGCAATCATGGCATCTATAGCAGCATCTGTGGACAGAAGAGTGTCTTGAGGTACTTGATCTGAAGGAGTGGCTGGACTCTGTGGAGTATGAGGTAGGGATGGAATTTCTAGCTGAGGAGAGGGATGCCTGACTTGGCTAGAAGGAGCAGGCTCCCCCTCACTTGGTGCACCAGAGGAGCTGTCCACATGATGAGGAGAGGGAGATGGAGTCCTGTCCTCTACAGCTGGAACTTCTGGAACTTCTGAAAGCTTGGCAGCTTGGG
Organism: Platanthera guangdongensis; assembly: GCA_039583875.1. Taxonomy (NCBI): domain Eukaryota; kingdom Viridiplantae; phylum Streptophyta; class Magnoliopsida; order Asparagales; family Orchidaceae; genus Platanthera; species Platanthera guangdongensis. The sequence goes on along the minus strand of CM077159.1, from coordinate 136,889,810 downwards.
CAGAATTCTTGAGCTTGAGATCCCATCTCTGAATGGAAGAGATGGAGACCTTCTTCATGTGGTGAAGTGGAGTCCCTTTGGAGAAGTTGAAGACTTCAGGATCTGTGGCATGGAGGAGCAGAGAGATAATTCTGGCGTAGTTGGGGGATTTCATGCTGTCCTTGATTTTGTCCAAAATCAGCATACCGAATTGGTATTTCTTGCGGCAGATAATTGCTTGAATTATATCGAAGAAGTATAAGGGAATGTCTCTGATGGAGTGAGTCTTGCACAGTAGAATTTTGCCAATAATATCAACTATAAATTTTCCTTCAGCATTCATGTTTGACCTCTTAATATACTGAGCGTCAGGAGAAATGCCACAGAAAAGGGCTGTTCGGTCAGAGTCTTCATCATCTAAATCATCTTCCTCAACGACAAGCGGCAAACGGAGAAGCTGAGATACAAAGGTCTTGGTGAACTTAAGTTTCAAACCCTTCACTTTGGATTTTAGGACTTTTCCATTTCTTCTGACCTTGAGATTGGAGAAGAATTCGGCAACTTCGGGGAATAGAGCGCGACAGGGTTCCTGGAGAATGAAGGAGAGGCCGGCGGTGTCGAGGAGGATGAGCAGGTTGTGGAAATCATCAGAGAGCTCTGCAATACCTGCGGTGACTAGTTTTGAGCCGACGCCGATCTTGTAAGAAGTCGCCATGGATGCGATTGACTGGAAGAAATGAGAGAGGCGGCTCTACAACAGCAGCGGAGGAGAGTAGGCGAGTCGGCAGGGTAGGCGAAGAGGCAGAGGGTACTCGAGAGAAAGAAATGATGTCGTGTAGGTTTGAGTTTTCGGAATTTCATATATATATAACTCTTAAATTACCGCTAATTAATTTAAAGAAAGAGGCGGCATATAGCCTTGGGTGGTGAATAGAACAAATTTCAAAATCTGGGAAATAGAACACGAGAAAGAGATAGACTACTCGAGTAGGTAAGTGAGTTACTCGAGTAGGTTGACAGGAGTTACTCGAGTAGGTCAGCAGAGAGTACTCGAGTAGGTGGAGAAAAAGACTTGAGTAGATAGGTGACTTACTCGAGTAGGTAAGTGACTTACTCGAGTAGGTCAGTAGATACTCGAGTAGGCACATGCTTATACTCGAGTAAGTAGAGAAAAGTACTCGAGTATGTTAGTTGTTACTCGAGTAGGTCTGCCTTGACTCGCGTAGGGAAATCACATACTCGAGTATGTCTCAAGCTGCTCGAGTTGAATTTTGAAAAAGTTGAGAAAGAGTAGATTTTGACTAACCCCTTGCCATTACTTGCCTCTTAGTCATCCAGCCTTCGTTAGACCTCTTTGTTGAGCATCCCAAGCTCTGTCTTGAAGAACGAGAACTTGGTCTCGTCCAGCGGCTTTGTGAAGATATCTGCAACTTGTCTATCTGTAGGCACATATTGGAGATCTATGTCTCCATGCTCCACATGTTCCCGGATGAAGTGATACCTTAGCTCGATATGCTTTGTCCGGCTGTGGGAGACTGGATTGTTGGCTATTGCAATTGCGCTGGAGGAGTCACAGTACAAGGGAATATCCTTGAACTGCAGGTTGTAGTCCTCGAACTGATTCTTTATCCATAACAACTGTGCGCAACAACTGCCTGCAGAGATATACTCTGACTCGGCCGTTGAGATTGCAACACAGTTCTGCTTCTTGCTACTCCAGGAGATTAGCCTTCTTCCAAAGAATTGGCAAGTCCCTGAGGTGCTTTTCCGGTCGTCTTTGCTACATGCAAAATCTGCATCTGAAAATCCAATTAGTTCGCTGTCATTACTTCTTGGGTACCATAAGCCAAGATTTGGTGTGCCTTTAAGGTATCTCAGGATCCTCTTTGCAGCAGCGTAATGAGATTCCTTAGAGTTCACCTGAAATCTAGCACAGACACATGTTGAAAATATTATGTCAAGCCTACTGGCAGTAAGGTAGAGCAAGGATCCAATTATGCTTCTGTACTTGGTTTCATCAAAAGGTTTCCCTTTTTCATCCTTATCCAGAGACATAGTTGAGCTCATTTGAGTCCTCATAGAGGTTGCGTTCTCCATTCCAAATTTCTTAATTAGCTCTTTGGTGAATTTGGTCTGTGAGATGAAAATTCCATCTTCAGATTGTTTCATCTGAAGCCCTAAGAAATACTTCAGCTCGACCATACTGCTCATTTCAAACTTCCCTTGCATAAGTTTTGAGAACTTTTTGCAGAGGTTGTTATCTGTAGAGCCAAAAATAATGTCGTCGACATAGATTTGCACTAGCAAAATCTTGCCTTTTATTTCCCTAAGAAATAATGTCTTGTCTATCTTTCCCCTTGTGAACTTGTTCTCAAGTAGAAAGGTAGACAGCGTTTCATACCAAGCTCTAGGAGCTTGTTTCAGACCATATAGGGCCTTGTGCAGAAAATAGACATGATCAGGAAAGTTAGGATCAACGAAACCTGGAGGTTGTTCCACATACACTTTGTCCTTTATGTTACAATTCAGGAAGGCTGACTTCACGTCCATCTGATAGACGCTGAAGCCTTTGAAAGCAGCATATGCTAGGAACAACCTTATTGCCTCCAGCCTCGCCACTGGAGCATATGCCTGGTCGAAGTTGATTCCTTCTTCTTGACGATAGCCTTTAGCGACGAGTCTGGCCTTGTTCTATATGATAGTTCCGTCTTCATCCATCTTGTTCCTGTAGACCCATTTTGTTCCAATGATGTTCTTTCCTTTGGGTCTTGGAACCAGCATCCACACATTGCAGCGCTTGAACTGATTTAGCTATTCTTCCATTGCCATTATCCATGATGCGTCTGAGTTTGCTTCCTCAAATTTCTTTGGTTCAACCTGTGAGAGAAAACTCAAATGAAGATTCTCATTAGTTGTACCTCTCCGAGTTCTAACACCATCCCGGGGATCTCCTATGATCTGGTCCATGGGGTGATCCTTCAGATGTCTGAGCTCTAGAGTTCTTGCATCTGGATTATCTTCAAGCACCGGAGTGATTTCTTCATCCTGGATGACTTCTTCATTTTGATCATCAGCCTCTCCAATAGGAGTTGAAGTGGTGATCTTAATGAACTTCTCGCCTTTGTCTTCGGACGGATCATCCAAGCTATTTTCTTTCAGCTTTTCACATACATCTACAGTGAACACACTAGACGGATTGCTTTGCAGCAAGCTCGTCTCATCAAATACAACATGTATCGATTCTTACACCACCAGGGTTTTTTCTATTAAATATCATATATTCCTTACTATGGCTACTATATCCTACAAAAATACCTTCAAAGCTCTTTTCGCTGAACTTGGTGGTATGATACTTACCATTATTAAGTACGAAGTATTTACAGCCAAAGATTCTAAAGTAAGAGACTGTTGGTTTCCTGTCTTTCAGAAGTTCGTAAGGTGTCTTATTGTGGTCTTTGTTTATGAGTGCTCGATTTTGCACGTGGCATGCAGTGTTGACGGCCTCAGCCCAGAAGTACTCCGGTAGTGAAGCATCACTCAACATGGTCTTGCAGGCCTCTATGAGTGTTTTGTTCCTTCTCTCAGCCACTCCATTTTGTTGTGGAGTACGAGGAGAGGAAAACTCATGAAAGATACCTAAGCTTTCACAAAATTCTGTCATGCCCCCAGATTTGAACTTTGTTCCGTTGTCACTTCTGATTTTGACTATGGAGCAGTTGTATTCATTCTGGACTTGCCTGACAAAATTGGTAAAGATGTCGAAGGTATCTGACTTGTGTTTCAGAAAGAACACCCACGCAAAGCGCGAGTAGTCATCAACAATTACCAATGTATAGTCCTTACCTCTCAAACTTCTAATCTGCAGTGGACCAAACAAGTCCATTTGCAATAGATAGAGACATCTGTTAGAGTCTTTGCCAATAATGCTTTTAAAGGTAGCCCTTGTTTGCTTGCCTTTTACGCATGCATGACAAGGTCTGTCTTTGACGTATTTGACATTTGGGGCATCGCGTACTAAGTTCATTGAAAATAGTTTATTAATTGTTTTGAAATTAATATGTGCTAGTCTCTTATGTCATTGGTCACCAAGAGATGCACTATCTTTTGCTAAAAGACACACTGGTGTAGAGGAATCTATACATATGAAATTTAAACAGAAAATATTCCTGCTTCGAGTGCCGGATAGAATCGTTTCCATATTGTCAACGGATTTTATCAAGCACTTATCAGCATGGAACTCAACTATGTATCCTTTATTGCAGAGTTGGCTTATGCTAATGAGATTGTGTTCCAATCCTTCGACATAGGCCACATCCGAGAAGTATACATTGCCGTTAGTAATCATACCATAGCCTCTAGTAATTCCACGGTCTGAACCTCCAAAGATGACCTTTGGTCCGTTCACGACTGGAGTAAAGTTCTGAATGAGGCTTCTCATCCCGGTCATATGCCGAGAGCATCCGTTGTCCAAGTACTAGATAGGCATTTTGTTGGCCTTTGGACATCCCTGCAATCACAATCAATTTACCTTAGGAACCCAAACATGTTTGGGTCCTTGTTCTCGGGTTAGAGTGCTCCCCCTACGAGTGTTAGCATTATGAGCGGTCTTTCTCATATTGCTGACATGAGGGGTAACAGCATTTCTGGAATTGAACCAGCAATCTATGGCGAAGTGACCAACCTTGCCACAGCACCAACAGTCAAATCTGTTGTACCTTTGCCTCAAGACCTCCTGCTTGACCTTTTGGAACTTTGGTCTAGCAATGGTGGCATTCTTGGAGGAAGATGCCTCATGATGATGGCAATCACATGGCTTCTTCTCCTTTATGGGCTTCTCTACAACAGGCTTTGTCTTTGATGTCTTCTTGAAGTTATGCCCATGATTGAAAGAGCCATAGCTCTGAAGAATAACTTCTTCATAAGGTGCCTTAAAGACACTTTCGCCAAAGTTTCGGGGTCGAGCCCATCCTTGATAGCGGGACTTTGGCTCTACATAAGTAGGCCTAGCAAAGTGCCTGTATGATGAGTCAAAATCAAACTCATTTGATGGAAAGATGACCTTTTTGAATGTGGTTTGATTTTGAGGGGCTTTTCCCTTTTCTTCGGCTGAGGGCTTCTTGGCGGCCTTATTTTTCCGTTGATTCTTGTTTCTCCTAGAGGATTTAATAGGAGCTTCTTCATGGCCTAGTCCAGCTCCCTTGGCCTTTGCTGAGAATTCAGCAACGAATGGAAGAACTGTTTTGGGCTTCGAGAAACTCTCAACAAGTTTCCTTTCAGCTGCAAGTTCGGCTTCCAATCCTTTAATGATCTTCTCCTTCAGGTCAAGGTGCTCAAGAGCCTTGTTATATTCTTCAATAGTATTATTGAAGTTTTCCTTGAGGGAGTCAGTCTTTGCGACTTTCTCTCTCAAGTTGCTCTCTTCAGCTTTTAGAGATTTGATCTCTTTAGCCTGAGTCTTCACGACTCGATGACATTTGTCGTAAGCCATGATTAACTCCTTGTACTGGGCCATCAATTCTGACTCATCGTCAGAGGAGCTACCCTCGCAATCATGTTCAGAGACTTCAGACTCTGAAAGAGGGGTATGAGAGTTTACCTTCCCAGTGAACTGGGGCTCTTGTTCATCATCTGTTTGAGCCATTAGCCCAAAGTAAGCTTCTTAATCTTCGCTTGACTCAGATGAGTCGGAGTCGCTAAGAGTCTTGCTCCTTTTGGCTATGAGGCTCTTCTATTTTCTTTTCTTGTTGTGTGAGGATTTCTTGTCTTCTCTTCTACCACCCTCCTTCTACTTGTGAGGGCAGTCAGCAATGACGTGACCTGGATTATTACAGCAGTAGCAAATGATGTCAGTTGAAATGTATTTGTTCTGTTTAGTATTATACCTTTCGTGGCTGCTTGAGCCTTTTCTTTGTCGGTCGTCATCGCGTCGCGATCTTCTGTATGAGGCATCCTTGCCTTTTCATTGTTTCTTTTTATTGAGAAACTTCTTGAATTGCCTTGAGAGTAAGGAGAACTCTCCTTCAGATAGTTCAGACCATGAGGTGCTAGGCTCTGATGTTTCTTCTTCTTCATCAACTTCTGGAGCTGGAGCGGGGGAGGCAGCCTTAGTCTTTCTGGACGTGTCTGCCTTCAGAGCGACAGATTTCTCCTTTAGTACAGACCTGCCCTTATCTTCTTCAGCTTTTCTTGTATTGATTTGGATTTCATAAGACATAAGCTTCCCAAAGAGATTTTGCGGGTCCGTTTCAGCTAGCTTCCCGAACTCCCTGATGGCGCATACCTTGTTATCCCATTCCTTGGTTAGGGATCTCAAGAATTTGTTGTTCAGTTCTCCGTTGGTGAAGACACGACCATATACCCTTAGGCCATTTACAATTTTGAAGAAGTTCTCAAAAGTGTTGGCAATTGTTTCCTTGTTCCCTTGTCAGAACACTTCATATTTTTGATTGAGAAGGGATCTTCGATCATCCCTTCTTCAGTTCCTTCCATCAAAGTGACTAAGGAGTGCCACATCTCCTTAGTTGATTGACAGTGAATCAAATTCTGCAGCATCGAGTCATCGACTGCACTTGCTATAATGTTCTTAGCTTTCTTGTCGAGAGAGACAAGTGCAATCTCGTCTTTGTCGAGATCCATTTGCTTTTTGGGAACTTTCTTGGTAGGTTCGATAGTGGACACAGTCATGGGAACGTAAGGACCTTCTTCAACGATCATGAAGATTCTTGGATCCACAGCTTCCATGAAAAATTTTATCCTTTCTTTCCACATGGGAAAGTTATTTTTGTTGCACAGTGGAAGCTTGGCGAAATCTTTGCCCTTGTCCATTTTATGGTAGAATCTTTCAGATAACAGATTTGGAATTTGGATCTGATCAAGGAGTTAACCTTTTGATGATCAATCTGACTCTGATACCAATTGAAAGAAAACGGTTGTCAACCTAAATCACCTAGAGGGGGGGGGGGGTGAATAGGTGAGTTGTGCATCTTTTGCGGAATAAAAAAGTTAGAGTACAGTACAGAACTATCTACCAATATCACAGACGACACAAGATTTATAGTGGTTCCACAACCTTGGGTACATCCACTTTCCCTCACCGATCTAGCAATCAACTAGACTCGGCTACTCCACTATCTCAGATCAAAAATCGATCCTACCCTCGGAACAAAGTTCCTACAAACTCGATCCAAACAAAAAGATCTACACCTCGGAAGATAACACATCCTACAAACTCGGAGTGAAAAAAACTCCTACACTCGGAGAAACTTTCTCCTACAAGATTAATAAAGTGTTGGAAAATTATACAAACAGTAAATCCAATCAGATCTGAAGAAACGGCCTGAAAACTTCTTCTTATGGACTTTGCAGCACTATCAGAAATTGGTGAAGAGAGTCTCGGCCCAGATCTGGATCTTCTTGCTTTTACAGAATCAGAGAGAGAAGATGAACGGTGATGTCGATCTCGATCTGTAACTTTCTTCAGAATAAATCCTCTGAACTTAGAAGCAGTGGCCAAAGAAGATGGTGGTGGCGGCGGCTTCCGTTTCGGAAAAACGGGTAGGAGTCGGCTGAAGAATATTTCTCGAAATAAAATGACAAGAAAGCTTGGAGAATACTTAGGGTTTGTCATTTTCTGATAAGACCTTATATAGAAGAGACTAACGGTCATAATCGGTCATAATGATGTACACGTGGACCAATCATGTCGCGTGATTTCAAAATCCCGTCAGAAAAAGGACTTAGCAAAATTTCAGAGAAGGTTCAGCCATATACACGAGTAAGTGAATAGCTACTCGAGTAGTTGAATAACTACTCGAGTACATGAAGGAGAACATACTCAGGTATACAAAGATAGGCTACTCGAATAGGTAGAAATCAACTACTCGAGTAAGCAGACAGAACTACTCGAGTATGTAGAGAGACTTACTCGAGTACATAAAGGATCTACTCGAGTACTGGAAAAACTACTCGAGTATATTTCATAAACTACTCGAGTACATGAAGTACTACTCGAGTGGGATACTTAGAATAAATTCTGAAGATGTCAGCAAGAGCTACTCGAGTAGTTGAACTAAACTACTCGGGAGGAAGTAATCTACTCGAGTAGGTGAAAGATCTACTCGAGTAAAAGACTTAGAAAATACTGGAGTAGGAAAATATCAAGGTACACGAGTGAAACATGATCTACTCGAGTAGGTATAATTAACTACTCGAGTATGATTCTATCTACTCGAGTAAGTGAGTATACTTACTCGAGTCCATGACTTAGACAAATTTTGAAGAGAACCCTTTAATACTCGGGTATAAAGAGTAATCTACTCGAGTACATAAGTATGCTACTCGAGTATATGACTATGTCTACTCGAGTAGGTGACTTAGCTACACGAGAGATACACTTAAGTGCTCGAGTACAAGGTTCCTTTACTTGAGTAAATTATACCCAAACTACTCGAGTAGTTATAGACCTACTCGAGTAAAAGACTTAGAGAAATTTTTTGATGTTGGAAAACTGTTTCTTCTAGAGTAGTCAACTTACAATTCCTTTCCCATATTCCAATAGCTTGAATATGAAGTGTATCCCAATAGAGAGACCACACATGAGGCAACACCTTGGAATATGCAATGAGGGATTACATTGCACAGTTCCTGTGTTTGGTGACCCACTGTGGACTGACATTGGTCTACACTTCCCAGTGAAATTCCTGCAAACATATAACTCAAACCAAGCATCAAGTACAACTTAATTCATCTTAGTTCCAGGGTGACTTCATCAAATCTGGGTTAATGTGGATGTAATACCCAACAAGGGCCCCTCTGTCACATTCAGATAATGACTCAGAGGTGGATAAAGATAAAGAAGAAGATGTTCAATGCCATGGATTGATGGCAATAACTGATGAAGAGAGCAGCCAAGATCATCTTGGACAAGCTTAGGTTAGTTCAAGTACCAATTCTCCTAAATGGTACTTGGACAGTGGATGTTCCATGCACATGACTGGTACAAAGGAGCTGTTGAAGGAGTTCACTCCAGTAAAGAATGGATCTAAGGTCATCTTTGGAGGCTCTGACAAGGGAATAACCAGAGGTTATGGTAAGATCTCAAATGACATAATCACCATCACAAAGGTGGCTTATGTGGAGGGGTTGCAACACTATCTCATAAGCATAAGCCAACTATGTGACCTTGTGTTGGAACACCCTATTACTAATTTGGGTCAGGATCACTATGTCTCTAGGAAACAATGTTTGACCTCCTGTATAGCTCAAAGGTCACTTAGAATTGAGTCTAAGGATTAGAAGTCTAAGTTTGGAAGCTGCCCCCAAGACCAAGACTTTTTCAGTTTGATACTAAGTCATATCGTCGAGCTCAGCACGACGATTCGTCGAACTCCGATCAATGATCGTCTAGCTCAACTTCGACAGATCGTCGAACTCCATTCGACGATCGCTGAGCTCAACTTCTTCATATCATCGAACTCCATTCGACGATCGGTGAGCTCAGTTCGACGATCTTTGACTCAGTATTGGATCTCTATCACTGAGCTCAGTTCGACGATCTTTGAGCTCAGATCGACGATATTTTGTTGCAGTATAAATCCATATCGCTGAGCTCAGTTCGACGATAGTAGAGCTCAGTTCGACGTTTCCAGATAACTTCAAGGATGTTTCAAGATTCAAATCAGTTAAGGAGTTATTCTGCAATTAATTCAGAAGATTTTCTAGCCGTTTTCATTTATTTCTGGACCAAGTTTCAAGGGATTTTCAAGGAATATTTCCGTGGACTTTCCTCCAGAAGACAGTTTGCACTTAAGGATGCAATTAATGCAGACCAATGACTATTCTTGACTGAGGATGTTTCTCTATTCAGTACCAGAGAAAAAAACAAAAATAATGGTTTTTTGAATCTCTGTAAGAGACAGATATCAATAATTCTCAGCACACAGACAAGAAGATCAAGCACACAAAAAATACTCTCTGTCTAAAAAGAATTCTCAAGAACACACATCCAAGAAGATCAAATTTTCTGAAATCCTCAGATCTCTCTTGTCTCAAGTGTTCAAGGCCAACATATTTCAAGACTCCAGACACCCAACATTTCAGCAGTTGCTGAAATCATCTTTTGCTGGAGCTCAACTTCTGAAGGCCTATCACCCTACAGCAAAGCTTCTTTTCCTGAAGATCTCAAGGACTCAGGGGGAGCTTTGACACCATCACATCCACATAGTCTTCTCAGCTGATCTGAGAAAGAGAAGACTTCCATCATTCTCTCACCCCCATCTCTGTAAAGGGTTTCTCAAACTCCCTTCAAAAGTTTGAATTTGGTTTTTGAGCACCTTGTCAAAAGCTCATTGGTGGCAAGACACCTGATCAAAAAATCTGATTTGGTTTTTGAGCACCTTATCAAAAGCTTATTGGTGCCCAGGACACCTGATCAACTCATCCTGCAGTGGATTCCTACCTAGGGTGGTAGAAGAGTGGATGTACCCAAGTTTAGGGGAACCACTATATTTCCTTGTGTCATCTGGTTTTGCTTGTCTTTATTTTTGTTTCTGGCTGTGATTGTTCTGTGTTTAGTTTGTAATTAGTTTAGTTCTATAATTAGATTTATAATTGCTTCCCTGCTCACTCACATTACAACAATTGTTGTAAAAAGTTTTCAAGCACCATATACTCTATTCACCCCCCTCTAGAGTATATCAGATCTAGCTGCACTTTCACCTTGGTTATGATATTTCTTTCCACAAGGATAAGTGTCACATCAAGAGGTTAAATTACCAAAGTGTCATTTTAACAGGCACTATGAGTGAAAATATTTACTGTTTAAACTTTTCTTGCTTACATAGTAGTTCCCCTATATGCTTAGTTGCAAATGAAAATATCTCATATTGTGTCCAATGGAACAAGAGACTGGTTCATTCAAATTATAAGACTATTGGTTAGTTCTTCAGTGATGAGCTAGTTAGAAAAGATCCCAAAATAAAATGCTCTAAGGAGGGTATCTGTGCTGCTTGTCAAAAGGGTAAGCAGACAAAGACCTCCTTCAAGAGCTTTGGGACCAAGGACTCAATGAGATGCTTATATCTCCTGCATATGAACTTGTTTGGTCCTACGTCTGTTCATAGTCTAGGTAGGAAGGTTTACACCCTTATGGTGGTTGATGACTATTTCAGATTTGCTTGGGTGTTCTTCCTTAGAAGAAAGGATGGAACTCTTGATGTCTTCATGAATTTTTTCAGGCAGAATCAGAATGAACTTGCATGCTATATGGTCAAAATAAGAAATGACCACGGCACTAAATTTTAGTCTACTGTCATGACTATTTTTTGTGAAGGGCAAGGGATTCAGCAAGAATTCTCCTCTCCAAGAACACCACAACAAAATGGGTTAGCTGAGAGGAAAAATAGGACTCTCATAGAAGTTGGGAGAACATTAGTGAGTGACACTTCTCTCCCTGATTATTTCTGGACTGAGGTAGTTAACACTGCATGTCATTTTCTCAATAGGACTTCTATCTCCAAAGACCACAAGAAGACTCCCTATGGGATCTTAAAGGGCAGAAAACCAAGCATATCCTATTTCAGGATCACTGGTTGTAAGTGTTTCATCTTGAACAATGGTAAGTCAAAAGTGACTAAATTTACTGTCAAATCCCATGTGGGTATCTTTGTTGGGTACAATAATAGTAGTAAGGCATATATAGTCTATAACTTGACTTATCAGGTTGTAGAAGAATCTGTCCACGTAGTGTTTGATGAGTCAAGCATGATTAACAGTGAGCTGTCATGCTCTTTTCCTAGTTCTGCAGGTACAGAAGTCATGTTGAAAAAAACTCTCCATCAAAAATAAAGACCCAGCTGTGTAAGGAGAATATGGAGAGGGATGCTATCCAGAGGAAGCACATGACAGTCTAGCTGGAGATGAAGACCAACCCGTTGAAGAAAATGGTGCTCAACAAGAAATAGTCAGGCTGCCCCAGCAGTCAGATATCTGAGAGATCATCCTGCAAATCAGATAATAGGTGAGGCCAGCCAAGATGTACAGACCAAAAGCAGGAGTTTCAACACAGCTCAATATTCCAGCTTCCTGTCACAAGAAGATCCCAATAAATTTGAATAGGCAAATCAAGACCAATTCTGGATTGGTGCAATGCAAGAAGAACTGAACTAGTTCAAAAGGTGCAAGCTCTGGAAGCTGGTTCACAGACCAAATGGACATAATGTCATTGGAGTCAAGTGGATTTTCAGAACTAAACTTGATGAAAATGACATTATAATAAAGAATAAAACTAGACTGGTGGCCAAGGGGTACAAAAAGTAAGAGGGGATTGATTATGATCAGACATTTGCCCCAGTTGTAAGGTTGGAAGCCATCAGACTGTTCCTTGCATTTGCATCCTTCCAGGGATTCAAAGTCTTCCAGATGGATGTGAAGTCAATCTTCCTGAATAGAGATTTGAAAGAAGAGTTCTATGTTGAGCAGCCTCCGGGTTTTGTAGATTCTAACTCTCCTACTGTTATGTATAGACTTAGGAAAGCTCTATATGGGCTCAAGCAAGCCCCTATAGTATGGTATGAGACATTGTATACCTTTCTAATTGAGAACAAATTCTCAAGGGGTAAGATAGACAAGACCCTATTCCTAAGGGAATCTAAGGGCAAGATCATCCTAGTCCAGATTTATGTTGATGACATAATATTTGGCTCTACTAATGAAAACCTCTGTAGGAAGTTAGCAAAACTTATGCAAGGGAAGTTTGAGATGAGTAGTATGGGTGAACTGAAGGTCTTCTTGGGATTCCAAGTAAGACAGATTGATGATGGTCTATCCATATCCTAGTCAAAATTCACCAGGGAGCTAGTCAAGAAATATGGTATGGAGATTGCTTCCACCATGAGAACTCTCATGAGCTCAAGTATGCTCATAGGCAAAGATGATCCAGAGAAACCTGTTGATCCAAATTTATATAGAGGTATATTTGGCTCCCTTGTCTACCTCACTACAGGTAGGTCTGACATTATGTATGCAACATGTGTCTATGCTAGGTATCATGCTTGCCCTAAAGAGTCTCACTACACTGCTGTGAAAAGAATCTTGAGATATGTTAAGGGCATCTCAGATCTTGGCCTATGGTACCCTAGAAAAGGGGATTTTGAACTAATAGGCTTTTCAAATGCAGATTTTGTAGGCTGCAAGGAGAACAAGAAGAGCACTTTTGGCTCCTGTCAATTTCTAGGTGGAAGACTTGTCTCTTGGAGCAGCAAGAAGTAAACGAGTATTGCAATCTCAACTGCAGAGTCAGAGTATATTTCAGCCGGGAGCTACTGTGCTCAGTTGCTGTGAATCCAGCATCAACCTCAGGACTACAACATTTAGATAAGTAGAACTCCACTCTTTTGTGATTCTACTAGTGCAATTTTTATAGCTAGGAATCCTGTCTTCCATAACAGGACTAAACATGTAGAAATTAGATATCATTTCATTAGAGAACATGTGGAAAGGGAAGACATCAGCCTTGAGTTTGTCTCTACAGACAAGCAAGTGTCTGATATCATCACTAAGCCACTAGATGAAGCCAAGTTCAACACTTTTAAATTTGAATTGGGTATGTTGAATCTTGTGTAGATTCAATTCTCTCCCCTACCTTATGTTGTACTGTCTATTTTGCAGGTAGTACAAGTCCTTTCTCAAGATAATGAAGCTAGTGTGCAACTGTTGAGGGGGAGCAAGCCCAACAGCTGTAATGGGATTGAGTCAAAGTGGGGAGATAAACCCCAGACAGATAGGGGGAGAACAACTCCACAAAAATCTCCCTATTGCAGAAGTCAAAAGGGCGGAGAGTAGTCAGGGGGAAAGAAGAACAGACTTGATCAAGACCTGACCAAGCCAAGATGCAGGAAACTCAAAGCCAGGTGGTGCTTAAGTTGTTTCAGTATTAGAATAGTAAGGGTGGCTCTCCCAGGAGAAATACGTCTAGCAGCATGCCAGGGGGAGTAAGTAATTCTCCACAGGCTGGAGAAATGTGGTAACATTTCCAAACTCTAATGATGTTCCACAAGTTTTAGTTTTAATATTGAATATGTTGTTTATGTCAATGACCTGTATTATTGATCAAGCAAAGTTTTGACTTCTTCAAATAGGGGGAGATTATTGTGTCTATTGATCCCAATGTCCCAGATTTGTAAGAAGTTAAACTGGTCAATGACATACACACATAGTTGTATTTGATGTGTGCTTAAGTTCATGCATGCCAGTTGTTCTTGATTGGACATGTGAACAAAAAGAGTATGCTGGAAGTCAGATAATTTGACTAAGGAAAAAGCATTGAGACCGCTGAGACAGCTTAGACAACTGAGATGAATGTCTCAGCATAAGCGTTGAGACCGCTGAGACAGCTGAGAAGAATATCTCAGCATAACCGCTGAGACAAAGCCAGCAGAAATTCTCTAAGTCCAGAAGCGTTGAGTGAATCAGGTTCACTCAACGCTTCTAATAAAGAAGGAAGCGTTGAGACAGTTGAGAAGTAATCGCTGAGACAGGAGAGTCTCAGCTGTGAAGAAGAAACTGCTAAGACAGGAGATAATCTCATCAGTAAATAAGAAACCACTGAGACTGTTGAGAAGGAACCGCTGAGACAAAGTCAGTGAAAATTTTCTAAGTCCAGAAGCGTTGAGTGAGGCAGGCTCACTCAATGCTTCTAATAAAGAGCCAAGTTAGCTGGCGTTGAGTGACGTAACATCACTCAATGCTTAATGAGTTCTGGAATTTTTCAAAGTCTAGAAGGTGATGACCACTGCTGACGTCACCATAAGTCAACAAGTCAAAGTATTTCATGTCGTTGCGGGAAAGCTACAGCAGCACCGGATGACCACTCTGACGTCACCAGAAGTCAACAAAGTCAAAATAGTTCATGTCATTCCGGGAAAGCTGTAGTAGCGCTGAAAGCTACTATTTGTCCTTTTTTGAGGGAGGTGGCGCTCACCATCCTTGGCTGGGCCCACACTCAAATTGTGTCGTTGATTCAAATTAATAGATATAAAAAGAAGAAAGAAAAGTGGATTAGAGTAACGAAGAACACACGAAGAAAATACGGAAAATAGAGGCGGTTGGACTTCATCTTCTCTGACAAGCTTGAAAGTCAAGTCCAGCAGTGCAAACCAGAAAATAGCTGAAGCTTCTTCCAGTTCAGCAAGTTTGTTTATTGCAGAATAAGGCAGCTGATTCATCAAATCAGTAAGGAGATAGCTGTGTGAAGGGTCGTCGGCCTTCAACAGCAGACAGTTGTTCTTCAGTACAGCAAAGAACCAGTTAGCTGTATAAGAAGACTCATTCCTTCTACAGCAAGAGGGCTGAACTGATATTTGCTTAGTCCAGCAAGGTAGACTCAGAGATTTATCTCTGAGTCAGTAGTTTAAATTTAATTCAACTTATTGTTTAAATTCCTGTAGGATTCAGGTTATCTGAATCTGAGCTGTAGGGTCTTTTGTGCCTGAGTTGTACATGACTAATTAGTCACTGAGGTAGGTGCCCTGCTGGGGTACTGAAGTAGTATCCAAGTGTGGATCTGAGAGTAGGGCTGTCCTCCTAGCCTGAGTAGTAGAGCCTAGTACCTGAGGTAGATGACTGTTGAGTCACTGAGCTATGGGTGATAAGTGTGTCACTGAGTTATAGGCCTTGAAGGAGGCTGAGTTATAGGTGCCTGAAAGGGCACTGAGGTAGGTACCTAGAAGGGTACTGAGTTGTAGGAGTGCTGCAGCAGTCTAAGAGTAGGGTCTTGTGCCTGAAGTTGTAGGGCTGAAAAGCCTGAATTGTAGGCCTTAGAGATAAGGTTGAGGTAGGTGGTTTGTTGACCACTAAGCTACAGGAGCACTGCAGAGCTCTGAGGTAGGTATCTTTATGGTTTTGAGGTAGGGTTCTGAAGAGAACCTGAGTGTAAGGCTGAGGGCCTGAGGTGTAAGCTTTGAGGATCATTTTGGAGGATTTTGTGCCTTGTCTAACATAAGTTAGAAAGGTGGGAGGGAAAGTGGATGCCCAATTGGGGAAACACTATAAATAACTGTGTGCTTGGTTGTGTTGCTTGTTTTTCTTTTATATTGCAGATTCTAAGGACAAGCTCTAGATCACTTAGAAAGAAACAACAATAAGACTACGAAATTTTCAAAGACCTATTCACCCCCCTCTAGGTGATTAGCTAACCTTAAGTTAATTACTTTCATAAAGCACTTGCCCTTGGAATTTTTGATCCTTTTACTATGGTCTGCAACCTGGGGACTGTTGAGGGAAGGTTTGGTCTTTCTAGGGTTAGGAGCGCTTTTAGAGCTGGAAATCACGTTAGCCGCAACTTTCTGCTTACTAACAACTTCTAATGCGTGTTTGGTCCTATTCTCATCCTCAATGCGTATAAAATGCTTGAGGTCATTCATACAACCCTACATCTTCTTGCAGTACATTTCATTTTTAAAATTATATCACATGGAAGACAGCTTGTAGATTATCGTGCCATCAACAAAGCTATCCAGTAAAGAAATATTTTCATTGTGCAAAGAATCTACTAGATTTTCAAATTCAGTTTATAATTGGGGTAAAATCGCTTTCTCCTTGTCGAACATGACGGAATGAAACCTGTCCACCAAGTGAGCTTTGGACAGGTCCTCCTCCTGCTTGAAGTGCTCTTCCAGTGCCTCCCAGATCTCCTTGGCAGTCTACATCTTAATGTAAGTCTTTGTCAGGCTGGAGGATAAGCAGCTCATCAAATAGCCTCGACAGAAGTAATCATCAGTGATTCACTGTACCTCATCGTCAGTTCCAAAAACGTCAGCACGTTCGGACTGAATGGTGTAGAACATATTCAGGTACTTTATACCGAACTATGTGTTCAACTTCCAGTCGTTGAACTCAGTTGCAGTGAACTTTTCCAATTTTATCATCGGAATTGGGGAGGAAAAGTTGTTCCCCTTCATCATTTTGAGTTCACTAGGAAACTGAGAAAACATGACGACAAGACGAAAAAAATTCGCCGAGAAGGTCCTCCAAGTTCTCACCGAAATCTCTGAATTCGTCAAGAATTCTCGCTAAGACATTGAATTCGTCGATAAGTCTCGCTAAGACACGCCAAATTCGTGGAGAGGTCTCGCTAAGACACACCGAATTTGTTGATAAGTCTCGCTAAGACACGCCAAATTCATCGAGAAGTCTCCCTAAGATGAGCCGAATTCATCGATAAGTCTCGCTAAGATACGCCAAATTCATCGAGATGGGAAACATCGAGAACTCCCGACAGCATCTCCATGGTTGGTCGACATGTCCTGGAAAGTCTTTGCAATTTTTCGAGAGGACACGACGTACAGACAGATTAGTCGAGAACTCCGTTTACCTTTCCCGAACTTTGAGAACATAGAGAGAAGCAGCTTCTTTTCCACGGAACTATGATTTTGACGGGAACTTCCTCCCGTTCACCAGAAGAGCTTCCATGCAGCGGCAACAAAAAGACGTAGAGGCGGGAGACCACCTTCTCGATTTGGATAGGGAGTGACCTCCGTCGATAGATACACAGTGGCGGAAGTGAAATTTTTCTTTTTCGATCGAGGTCGACGACGATCTATTCCTCTTCACAAACATCAACAGTGGAAAAAGAAATCCTTCTCCACGATCGAGCGCCAGCCAGAAATTGCGAGCAGGAGCAGCGCCTGAGTTCGTAAACTCAGGAAAGAAAACCGACGGAGAAGCACACGATCAGAATTTTAGGGCTTTCTCCTAGCGGCAGGATCCTTTTCTGCCCCTATCTGCTCCGCTACACAAAACATCGGCGGGCTTATTCCTGTTCGATCGAGCGTCGGGCTAAAATTCGAAGAAACAACGGTGATGGATTTTTAGAAACTGGAAATCGGAAGCGGAGACAGAGAATTCCACGATGGAGAAAGCTTCAAGCGGTTATGACTTAACTTCGAGAATGTTAGGTCGCTCAAAGCATCCCAGATGATGGTCAAAGTGGAACTCCCTCCTCATCGCCCTCTGCATGGGTTTTATAGGCAAACCCTATGTTTAATACGGACAACAGATATCTCGGTATCTGAAACAGACCCGTTGAACTTCCGAACCCGTTATGTACCCAAATATACATTAACAATTTCGTTATCTAATTTATATTATACTGTGGAGTAGGCTAAAAATTAAAGTTATTGCTGCTAGACTATTTTACTTATCTGTCATACTAGTTTTGTCTTATATAAAATTGGTACTCAAATATTTCAGATTCTCCTGGTCGTACTTTAATTTACTTGCTCACATTCTATTTCAGCATTCTGAGGTTTTTTTCTTCTTGTTTTGGAATTTGTCTTAGCATCAGTGTCTGCGGCGCCTTCTATCTCGAGCCCGATCTGCGTCATGCTCCCGTCTCTAGAAGTTTATTTTCTCGCCGTGTCAGGTTCTTTGCATTTTTACTTTATTTACTATCAAAAATTTCTTTTATGCAATAATTATGATCACCATTTTCTCTGTTATCATGGACAAGTGCTAGACTATGAACTATATTTTAGGAATTTAGTATTATTTGCATGTTCATTCATCTGAGATCGTCAATGTATAAAATCTGTATGAGAACTTGTATCATGAAATTATTTAAAATACATGTGAATTTAATATTTTAGTGTCATATTTAAAATTTTCCGCATAAAAACAATCCATTTTACTCAAAAGTAAATATTTTAAAACCAAATATCAGTATGTCAGCTCCCGTCTAACATACATGATTTTTCTTTTTACCCATGCCTGTGACATCATGACCGTCAGAAACGCACTCTGACTTTAATTTAGGCGGGTCGTGACACATGTAATAAGATAAAATCATACATTGACCACTAATACAATATTAAATGCAGATTGTGTTAAAGATGCACTAGTGAGTGTTTAGGAAATGATTGCATTGTTTGACTGCATTGCAGAACAATTGTATCAAGCTAACATGTAGTTTGTCTGCTTTAAATTCCTGTCTTTCAATGTAATATCAACTTTTATTTTTAATGAATGAAGTATTATTTTATATTATTTAAAATAAATTGTCTTGCATCAAATATTATGTCCACATTTTACTATAAATTTTACCAAAGAGTTTATAAAGTGTTTATTCTTTTTGAAAAACTCTGCAAAAGAAGTTCACCCAACAAATCTCCTTTGTAATATACATTTTCTAACGTTTTCCTACCCTTCTTTTGCTGCCACTCCTCATTTTTGAAAAGCTCTCCAAAACAACCCATAATTTCAAGATTTACTAATATAAAACGACTGCAAATAATTTGAAAAAATATGCATATATCATCACAAAAGATTGCCTAGTGCCAAACTTTACTGTCAAAACACTGCCACAAACAACGCCTTAGGCTCTATTTGGGAGGACTTATTTTTACCAGTCAAGCGGTTGCGGACGCATGAATTGGACCTTAAATTAAGAGCATTTATACTGGCAGCCCAACTTTGGATATTGGCAGTCCAGCAAAATAATAAAAAACACACATAATATGGCTGTTAATAACAGCCTAAAATGTGGAACACACGTCTTTTGAAAATAGGTATATTATATGACTTTTTTAGAAAAAGTGTTCAACATGAAAGTTGTAGATCTCAATGAGATCTACAAATTTCATGTTGAACACTTTTTCTAAAAATGCAATATAATAGACCTATTTTTAAAAGGTGCGGAACCTGTACGGAAATATGCGAGTTCCGCTAGGGTTCCGCGCCTTTTGAAAATAGCCCTACTATATGACATTTTTAGAAAAAAGTGTTCAACATAAAAGTTGTATTTAAAATTTTGATTTTTGTGCTGTCAGTATCTATCGGGATGCCAATAGCCAAATTTTAGACTGTCAGTATCTTTGGGCTGCCAATAGGCATATAAAGACTGTCAATATAAACACCCTAAATTAAGCTCTGATTCATGCGACCGTAACCGGTTGACCGATAAAAATAAGTTCTCACAAACGGAGCCTTAATTTCCATAAGAATCAGACTTAGATCCTAAGTTACTGAACATAGTGTTCTTTATTAGCTTAATATATTATTATTATGCTAATGCTTCAAAATCAGCAGAATACTACAATGGTCAAAATTGTCAATTTCTCCGGCGCCGTTTCACTTCGTCACTCCAGTTACGATATGATGAATACACAACATTGGCAGCTGCTGGTCCCGCACGCTACGCTAAAGCGATCCCCACCGTTAGTCAACCGTCCAGTTTCGAACGCTTGCTACCTAACTTTTGGCCGCAGCTTCCGCTGTTTTCTTTATTCATTTTGATGCTCTCCTCCGGCTCCGGTAATTGATAAGGAGCCTTCGAAAAGAAGAGGGCAGCTTCTTTTGAAACTGAAAAAGATTTTCTCTTGGTTTTATCTGATTAGCTTCTCCTTTCTTCTTCCCATCCTACAGGTATTCCTACTGCTGCTTATTTATCTCTTCACTCTTCTTCACTTCTCCGCTGCAATTTTCTGCAACTTCATAAGCATTTTTATCTGATTCATGGAGCACAACGCAATAAAAAGTTAAAGCTTTTCTTCTCTTATACTGTTTGAAGCCTAAAAAAGATGATCTTTTTGACAATCTGTGCAGTGAGCTGCGGATCAGAGCATGGATCCGGATCAAAATGAAGAAATCAACCATGTCTCCGAATCTAGCAAAGCTCCAGTTATTCGAAAATTAATGGAGTACAGAATTCAAATCCCCTTTCCTTCGTTTCACGAAAGACTACTACAGCATCATCATAGGAGGAAAAAAGGGTTCTTTGAACGGATCACAAACATTAAATTCGTATCCCCCCTTGCAATCTTTCGCCGGACGCTTCGCCGGAGAGAAGAAATCTCCCTCGGAGTGCCTTCTCCCGCCGGCGTCCGCCGCCGCTTCCACATCAACTTCTTCAGAAAAATCAACTTGTCTTCCTCACTAAGAATCTACAAGGAATGGCTGTCGCATCCCATGAACGCCGCCCTCCTCCTCTGGTTGATCTGCGTGGCCGTCTCCGGCACCATGCTTGGATTGCTCATGCTCGGTCTTATAAACGAAGCCTTTCCCACTAAATCTCTCCGAAACCAGTGGATTGAAATCAACAATCAAATCCTCAACGCCCTCTTCACCCTCATGAGCATATACCAGCACCCAGCTCTGTTTCATCACCTGTTCATGTTATGCCGATGGAGCTCTGAAGACATCGTCGCCCTCAGAAAGTTGTACTGCAAAAACGGCGTCCACCGCTGGAACGAATGGCCTCACATGATGGTCGTCGTCATCCTCCTCCATATTACCTGTTTAGCTCAATATGTTCTCTGCGCAGTGTACTGGGAATTCACCCATTACACAAGACCAGAGCTCCTTGAAAACCTCTTGATCGCTTTAGGACTTGCAACCCCTGTTTTTGCTGGAGTTTATGCCATTTACAGCCCCCTTGGAAGAGACTACGACACCGACCCGAACGAAGAATTGCATAACTCCACGAATAAGGTGGGATTGAATCTCAATGGTCATGGAATTGTCGTCGAAGATCCCGAATGGGTCGGAGGCCTGTTCAATTGCTTTGACAACAAGCTTATTGCATATCTATCATGCTGCTGCACTTGCTGTGTGTTCGGATGGAATGTGGAGAGATTCGGGTTCGGCAACATGTATGTTCACATCATCACATTCCTTCTTCTATGCCTCGCCCCCTTCTGGATTTTCAACATTTCAGCCATGAAGATCAAGGATTATGTAATCGGGGATCTTCTCGGGATCTCGGGGATAGTCTTGTGTTTGTTTGGATTGATTTATGGCGGGTTTTGGAGAATTCAAATGCGGAAGAGGTTTAAAATCCGTGAAAACAGATTCTGCTTCGGATCGGCGTCGCTGACGGATTACTCGCTGTGGATGTTCTGCTGGAGCTGCGCTTTGGCTCAGGAAGTGCGCACGGGGAACTTCTACGACATTGAATATGATAGCCTTTTTCGAAGGATTAGGGAGGAGGATGAGGAAAGGCGGCCATTGTTGAGCAGTGGAGATAGTGGTGATGAAGCAATGGCCCCTCCTGTTCAGCCATTGATGAAATTGGAAGATGGGGGTGGTAATGTTGTAGTTAAGTCAGTTGTGCCATTGGTGGAGGTGGAAGTTGAAGGTGGTGTGGAAGATAAGCAAGTTGTGCCATTGGTGGAGGTGGAAGATGGATGAGTCATGGAAAGAAAAAAAAGGCTCATTTGTGAGGATATGGAGGTTGGTCTCTTGTTCATTGTGTTTGTAATGTATTCAATGGGATCATTCATTCTTCATTAGGGTATAAGAGGTAGGAGATTCATTTGCTAGTAATAGTAAGACTAACTATGGCATTGGCTCATAGAAATTGTATAAAATGTTTATAAGAAAATATATGTATAAAATTTAATGCGACTATATGTTCTAATGTGACAGCAGGTTTTGAAATGCTTTTACATGTATAATTGGTTCTAAACAGTGTTTTGGAACAGCTGTTTATTATTAGAGAAATTCTTTTTACTAAACAAGAAAGCACAAAATTTAGACTGTTGTTATTAACAAATCACGTTATGCTTTTAGCAAATTATTATTATTAGGAAACCATCTATTTTGAATAACGTTATTAGCAATTTTTTTGTTATTAGCAAACCATCAAAAAAAATTTAAAAAACAACTTTTTTTAGCATTTTTGAAGTGTTTATAAACATTGTTAAGCCTCTCATGAACTTGAAATACATTTTTCTAATTGTCTACTCTTTCTTTTCATTGTACCAAAAATATATTTTTCATAATGTCAAAACATTAAAACCTTTCTTCATTATGCTAAAACATTAAAACCCTTCTCCATTCCAAAAAAGAGTTGTATTTTCTGCATAAAATTCATTCAAAATGTTATCAAAATGAAGTAGTAAATATTAAAAGGATTTAGGGCATGGTGTAAATTTTTGAAGTTTCTTTGTCACCATGAAAGGATTTGGGGCATGAAAAATGAGTAGATGAGGTACACCATAACAGGATTTAGGGCATGAAAAATGAGTAGATGAGGTACACCATAACAGGATTTAGGGCATGAGAAATGAGTACAAACATTCGATCGGAAGACTGGAGGGGATGAAATGATAACCCTAGGCCGAAAGAGGGAGCTGATCTTTCGCTAGTCTATTGAAGGAGGAGGCCAAGTCGGGTAAATGATCTCGCTGACGGTGCCTAGAGGGTAGGAAGCGAACGCCAAATCGGGGAGAGGCTATTTCGTCGGCCCTGTTCGCCAAAATCGGAAGAAGCTATCTGTAACGCCCCCGATTTTTTCGATGATTTTATTTGAATGGACATCATCATATTTATGACGTCGTGACGTTACCTTTAACGTCGAGTTGACGACGCAATGCCGTTAAGGCACTTTCGCGTCCGTGCGGTCGAGTCGGCCGAATTCTTGTTGTAATGAGAAAATTTTGCATTTGGAATTTAAGATAAGTAATTTTGAACTTGCTCGTCAAGTTTCGTCGCGATCCAAGCGATATTTGGGCATCAGCGATTTCCGAAGTTTTGTGGAATTTATGTTCGTCGCAAACTTTGAAAATTCATATCTCGAGAATGACTCGTCGGATTTTGGTTTTGACTTCACCGTTGTGTTCGTAGCGTCAGTGTTCGTCTACGATGCGAGTTTCGCTTAATTCGGCGCGCGTTTGGGCCTCCGTTTTGAACTCTTGTTTACTTATTCAAAAATATATAAATATGATTATTTTAATATTATAGTACCATTCAAAAATGTAATTTTCTATTCATTTTTATAGTTTAATTTTTTGAATATATTTGTAAAAAGTTACTGTTCATGCAAGTAATTGTCTTACGTACTCGAGTTCTGTTGCTTGTAGTACTCGAGTTCTGCTCCTACGATTCGTGTCCTGCATCCTTGATCTCGAGTACTAAGTATTAGTACTCGAGTAAGGTAATTCTGCTACTTGAGTGACCTATTCTGCTACTCGACTGATTTATTTTGCTACTCGAGTGACCTATTCTGCGACTCGAGTGATTTATTCTGCTACTCGAGTGACCTATTCTGCCACTCGAGTGATTTATTCTGCTACTCGAGTGATCTATTCTGCCACTCGAGTGATTTATTCTGCTACTCGAGTGACCTATTCTACTACTCGAGTGATTTATTCTGCTACTCCAGTGACCTATTATGCTACTCGAGTGAATTTTTCTTACCTCTCGTGTACCTGTAGACTTGTTCTAAGTACTCTGTTATAGTTTGTGTTCGGGAGCTTTTTTGATGGTTAAAACGATATCGTATGGAAAAATAGTTAACATAAAATTTATTTGTCTCGACGAGATCTACAACTTTCATGTTGGACACTTTTTGATTTAAAGTCATCCTAAGGCTCTATTTTCGTTTTTTGCACACCCGCTCGTAAATAGTCCGTTTTTTAGACAAAATTTTTTATAAATATATATATATATATATATATATATATATATATATTCTTGATACTTAGATAATTAAGAAAGAAAATTTCCTTCATCTTCTTCCGCACGCCTTAGACCAAACCAAAGCCATCTGTGCGGCAACTCCCTCCCGTTCGTGAATCTTCCGGTGACCGCCGACGGTGCTCCGGTGCTCGAAATCTTCAACCGAGTATAGATCTGAAAAGCTCTTGTCGAGAGCTATGCCACCGTGGTAAAACTTGTCCCGTTTCTTGAGTTTTCTCGTTAGGATGTTTCGTCCCTAATCTTCATTTCGGCCATTTTTGTCCAGATTTCAACTTCCTCTATCTTCTTTTGCCCCGATCTGCGACGTGGACTGATTCAGAGAACTTTTCCGGTAAAACCAAGACAAGTGGTTGTTTCCCCTCGTTTCTCCTTGTCCGGTTTGATGGTAATGGCTAAGTTTTTATGTTCTTTAAAAAATTTTCTGCACTTTGTCTTCCAAGTTATTGTTATGATTAACCTTCTTGATGATCACTTGATATTGTAAGATTTTGTCATGGTGAAATCGATCTTGTCAGACTATGTTTAATCATTATTGAAGTGTCTTATTGATGACTTTAAACGCCTTATCTATCGTTATCAAACGTATTAGAGTTTATCTATGATTGTAAATCGTTCCTAAGGGTTGATCAACCATGTCCTGAATCTAGAAATGTCAAGTAGAATCTGACGAGCCAAATCTCAAGATACGTGGTGGTTTTTTTGTGTGTTTTTCTTGATTGTGAGAGTTAGCAGACGAAATCACCTCCGCAATGTTTGATGCCTTTATTAGTACTTTGTGGAAGTCTACCAGGTTTTTGGGCATCTGGGGTGTATGGTGGAGAGTATGAGACTCACTCGCAGTTAGACGGATATTATATTCATGAGGGTGTGTCCAGTTGAGTGACCACCTCGCCCGTGTTCTTTGGATATAGTCGACCATAGGTGCCTAATAAAGATTTTGTACTTCTTCCTTATGAATTATTCATGTTGTCGCCTTATAGCCTCGTGCGTGTGGTGTACTCTTGTTTAACGTGACGATTCAAGTAAGAGTTCTTTTCCTGTTGATGCCATGTTTTCTTTTTTGTACTTTACTTCAGTGCTTTTGGTCTTGGATTGGTACCCCTCCTTTTGACCTTTGTTTATTTTGGCTTACTTTTCTGCCACAATTTGTATTTTCTTGCTGAGGTGTTCTGTTTTTAGAATGCCTCAGGTTCAGAGCAGGAGCAGATAGCAGAGCTGGTGCTGGAGTTTATGGGCGGCAATGTTGGCCGTGGTTGTTACCTCATCTTAGCGAGGTAGATTGTTGTTTATTTTGCTTTACTGGTTCAGACATACTATTCTGTACTTGTGTTTGTGTCAGTTTGTTGACGCCCACAGAATTATTATTTTTAGATACTTGCTAGCTACTTAGTTTTGTATATGTGGATTACTTGCTCTCTGTGATGATTTTTGCTAGGAATGCATGTTAGGCATTTTCAAGTATAAAATCTACTACTATTACTTCATGCATTGTATAATTTAAAACTCTAACTTGTTATATTTAACGACCGTAAAAGCTATCTTTACTACTATTATAAATTTAGGATCTTGCATAACATGAGTTGTTATTTGAAAACATTTATACTTATGTAGGATGTTGGAGTCAATCTAAACAAGTATCTTTCGCAGTGTATAATTATATTTTGATTTGTGGACTAGATGAGCCACTAAACCGAGTGATACAACTAACTACTGCACTTAAACTGATTTTTACCTTAAAATAACTTAAAGAACTTTTCTTCACAATTAAGTAGGTGTTTCATTGAGCGTCCACAGTTATCCCCTGCCGACGTGACATCGTGATGCACATTTTCCCTTACTCTGATAAGTTATTTTATGCGGTGAAAAATGCGGGTTGTGACACTATCGAAGGAGGAGGTGGAATACCTTGATTCGCGACTGGCGAGAGGGGGGAATAGGGGGGTTGCTAATATAGGGGGTCGTTGTGTCGAATAAATGACAAAAAATAAATGAACAAAAAATGAACCTGTTTTTTTAAAATATATGCTAATAACAACATCCAAAATTTAACTATATAAAAGTAAAAATATTATTTTAGCACAATGCTACGACTCGGGGTGCAAAAAAGGCCCAACAGGTGTAGGTTCACGTCGGGCCTGACCTATATGTCTGTCATGCCTTAGGCAAATTGAGCCCTCCTTTAAAAGTGGGAACCTTCAAGACCAAGCCCAGCCAGGCCAGGCCATGCACAGGCCTGGTTGGCTCCCGCGCCATTTGGCCGGAGGAGCTGCCAAATTGCAGCTGCAAAAGGTTGGGGCAGCGCGCCTCAGCTTTAAAGGTTGGGCATGCTGCCCAGCCTGCCCTATTTTAGGGCAGGCTTGTCCTGGTACCCGGACAAGCCTAGGCCCAGCCCGGCCCAGGCATTAGGCCTAGACTTTGCCAAATAAGGAGTCCACGTGAGCCCCTTACGCCAGACCCGAGCCTAATCGGGCCCGGGCTTAATTGGGCTCAAGCCCGATCAAACAGACCTAGGCCAAATTTGCACCTCTAGCTTTGACATTCTAATTGTATAATAGGCAAAATTAAATCACTGTGTTATATTTTTGATTTTCTTTTGTTTTTGTCTACTAAAATCACATACATGACTGACACAATGCACTTTTTGGTAGGGTTTGCAAAGTTTATGGAGTCTGAGCATGTATTACTCAACCAGAACAAGCCAAAAAACAGATGCAAGTAGAAGAGCAATTAAATCTTGTACTCTCAATCTTCTTTACAGTGCGAGACATACATGACGAGACATGATTCTCCAATGTATCTGATGGAAACAAAAAAAACAAGGCAAAAGCTAGCCGTACGAAAGAAAAGTAACCGCCGACTCTGCCGAACTAAACTAAGGAGTCCGCTGAAGCCGTCAAGTTGTCAGACCGCAACCTAATCGCGAGGACACCCAGTTATTCCAAGCTAAAGAACTCTGTCCGCTATCTGCAAGCCGCCTAACCGTGAGGTCGCCTAACCGCCAGATAACCTCGAACAGTTGCTGCCGAACTGAACAAACAGACCGCCAGAAGTGGACAACCTTATTGAACTGGGAAAGATTGCTAATGAAAAAATTGCCTAGTCGCAAGCCGCGACCTGTTGCTAACTGCCGATTGTATCCGCAGTGCCCGTACTGATCTCTGACGTAAGTCAGAACCAAGTCCCTGATTTCTCAGCGCTATCCACACAATCTGCAATAGTAAACAACCAGTTAACCTCTCAAACCATTCAGATACAAAAGTCTGTCCGCAGCAACCAACCAAACTCACTTACTGTTCATTCAGTCATATCGTTGATGTAACAGAGGGTCCTATTTATAGGCACGGAGAGGTGTGTAGTCACCGCTCTTACCGATAAGATCATCACCCATATCGCAGCTAGCACAAATTGTGTTTACATAGTGCGGACACAAAACCTGTCCGCCATGGTCGCACCAACAAGGCCGGACAGCCTATCCACCTTGAACACTGTCAAGGCCAGAACCAGTACCAGTCCGCCAAACCCGCGGACAGAGCCACCACTCCGCAACGACCTGCGGACACTACTCCAGTCCGCACAACAACAGCCCGAGACTAAAGCACAATCTTGCTTAGTCGAGCTGTTAGATAGACAGCCAGTCCGCACACTCCGAACCCGCAGCTTGAGCACAAACCAGGCTCAGCCAAGTTGCCAAACTCGGCGGATAGAAAAACAGTCCGCACTAACCGACGAACTCTACAGACTGAGCACAACCATACTTGGTACAAATCTAGACCAAGTCCACACCACGAAGTCCACGACGCAAACTTCAAACTTGAGGACTCAACAATAAGTCTGCTTTGACTGGCGAACTTCAATACCAGTCCATACTCTGGCGATCTCCAATACCAGTCCGCACTCTAGCGAACTCCGCGGTCATAAAAAAACCCTCACCACCAGAACAAGACCAAGGCACAAACCATGTCGATCTCGTGACTCGGCAACAAGCCGGACTTGGCGAACTCCAAAAGAGTCTACAGGTCCCGCGGATAAACATCATATTTGCCTGGTTACAAACTGGGAACAAGCTGACGATGAACCTTGCCGACCTGGCAAGTCGCCACTCCTGTCCTCCCAGTCTGCGCGGACAGTTTGTCCATGCCGTTAATTAAATCCCCCCAGTCCGCGTGGACAATCCGCCCAGGTCGCCACTTTCACTTCAAAAATTTCAACATTCCCCCTTGAAGTGAGAAGTGGAAACTAGCCCTAGCAGTCCCCGTAACGGTTCAAATGGCCCCTTTGACAGTAGATTTGTGAAGATGTCTGCGATATTGTCCTCTCTCCGCACATGCTAGACCATAAGAGACCCCCCCAGCACCTTCTGCCGAATGAAGTGATGCTCGATCTAAATATGCTTGGTCCGCGCATGACAACTTGATTGTTAACCAGTTTAAGGGAACTTTTGTTGTCACCACGTTGTAGAGTGGGACCCCGCACCTCTTCATGGACGCCCTCTACTAGCCTCCCGAGCCAAATGGCTTCCCGAGCTGCCAAGGCTGAAGCCTTGTACTCCGCTTCCGTAGTAGAGACGGACAACGAATCTTTCTTTTTTCTGCACCACGAGATACCTGCTAATTTGCATGTGAAAACATATCCAGACGTCGACTTCCGGTCGTCTGAGTCTCACCCATAATCAACATATGTGTAACCATGCAGGTTGAAGATCGTGTCACTCCCATAAAGGAGCCCCATATCAGAAGTGGACTTCACATACTTCAAGATATTCTTGGTCGCTACAAGATGAGGCTTCTGAGGCTCTGCCAGATAATGACTTACTCAGCCTACAATATAAGCAATGTCTGGCCTTGTAATCGTCAAGTAAATAAGGCTCCCAACCAAAGCCCGAAATACCAAGGGATTTGGAAGAACCCTCCCCTCATCACGTCGAAGTCTGAGACCAACATACAGTGGAGTAGAACAACTCTTTCCCTCCTGCATGCCAAACCGCATAATGATCTTATTTGTATAGCCTCTTTGGGAAACTAGTATGCCACTCTTTCTCCTCTCAACCTCGAGTCCAAGGAAGTGGTGGAGCTCACCCAAATCCTTCATCTCGAAACGAATAACCAAATCTTCCTTGAGCTTAGCAACCTCTTCCTCAGAGTTTTCTGCAATGATCATATCATCAACGTACAACAACACAAAGACATGAAGCTCTCACTTCTTCTTTATGAACATGCTAAAATCTGAATCAGAGGCAAAGTAATCGCAGAACTAGAGGTATTTTGTGATCCTCTCGTACCATGCACCTGGTGCCTGCAATGAACCATAAAGGGACTTTTGGAGCTTGCAGATGTATCTTGGATGATCTTCAGACATGTAAACCGGTGGCTGAACCATGAAGATGTCTTTATTGATCTCTCCATAAATAAAAGCATTCTTTACATCAAGCTGCCACATCCTCCAACCTTGGCAAGACGCTAAGGCATTCCTCACCCGTACTGAATATATTTTAGCAACATGACTAAACATCTCCTCATAGTCTTCTCCATACTATTGAGAGAATCCTCAAGCTACAAGACGAGTCTTGTATCGCTCAATGCTTCCATTCGCCTTTTTCTTCAGCTTGTACACCCACTTCCACGTCATGGGAGTAACTTCATCGATCTTGTGCACAAGATCTCAAGTCTCGTTTCTTCTAAGGGCAGCCATCTCCTCATCCATGGTGAAAGTGAGAGTTAGATCAGATATACTCTAGAGGGGGGGGGGGGGGTGAATAGAGTATGCTTAAAAAATTATTAAGAGCTATTACAGCTTTTGCTGTAAATTAAAAGTGCAGAATTACTAAATTACCAAGCAATAAATCTAAAGCACAGGCACAACAAGAACAAATGAAAAGGAGGCAAACAGACGACACAAGAATTTTATAGTGGTTCCCTAACCTGGGTACATCCACTCTTCTACCACCCTTGGTAGGAATACACTCAGGTTTTTGATCAAGTGCCTGACACCAATGAGCTTTTGATCAGGTGCTCAAAAACCAACCCAAGTCTTTTGATCAGGAGACTTGCAACCAAGGGATCACTTTTGAAGGGAGATGACAACCCTTTACAGAGGTGGGGGTGAGAGAAGATTTTGTCTTCTCTTTCTCAATATACAATTGAGAAGACTGTTGATTGATTATAGCTTATGGCTCCCCCTGAGATGTAGAATGGATCAGGGAAAAATAAAAGAGCTAATCTTCAGGGTGATAGGTCTTTAAACTAAATCCTTGACCAGCAATAATATTTAGGAACTTCTTTGACCGATTGAAATGAAGTTGTCCTTTTGAAGTATCCTGAAGTACTTGAAGAAAGAAGACTCTTGATATAGGTATTGTTGTTCTTCTTCTTCAAGTGCTGATGAGCTTCTGGTCAAGAACTTCTATGTATCAGAAAAAATGCTTCTTCTTTGACAGAGCAGATTATGCAAGATTGAATGTTTTTCTGTAATCTCTATGTGCTTCTCTGTAAACTATGCTCTGTGTGAAGCTTTCTCAATGATTTTTTCTTCTTGATTCTCTATGTATCTAAATGTGTATATCCGTTATTATTCTTCTTCTCTATGTTTCAAAAATTTGAATGCATCTGCAATTAATGCTAACAGCTTTGAGAATAATCGGCATTGATTTATTTCCTCAA
The DNA here is from genome assembly GCA_039583875.1 of Platanthera guangdongensis. Taxonomy (NCBI): domain Eukaryota; kingdom Viridiplantae; phylum Streptophyta; class Magnoliopsida; order Asparagales; family Orchidaceae; genus Platanthera; species Platanthera guangdongensis. Next base: position 136,858,704 of record CM077159.1, on the reverse strand, counting down.
CTGTCCCATAGAAAAACGGTAAGCAATAATCCTGGAGAAGACCATAATTAATGCTCCTTCTAACGGATACATTCAGAGAATGTTAGAGCATTAATTACTCAGGAATTATCGCATTAGAGTGGGGACAAAAGGCCGGAAATAACTAAGTCTGGAATCGCCGAGTAGTTGACAGAATTCGTCGAACTGAGTACACAGTTTGTCGAGCTGAGATGTTGTATTCGTCGACCAAACGGCTTCTGTTCATCGAGCTGAGTTCCATGATCGTCGAACTGGAAACTGAACTGCTGTCTCTTTTGACCTTTGCCTATTCGTCGAGCTGGTAAATGTGTTCGTCGACTGGAGTTCAGCAATTATTCTGGAGTTGTCAAATGTTCTGTGTCGACACAATTACTCCTGTGTGTCGACACAAGTCTTCTGTGTGGTGTCGACACAACCTTTCCTCAATGTCTACTGATGATCTGGATGTCGACACAAATTCTTCTAGTGTCGACTTAGTTGGTGTCGACATATACTCTGAGTGTCGACATAAGTCTTCTGGTTCCAGAATTCGTCGGGCAGAGAACTGAGTTCGTCGACTTGAGAACTATAGAACATAGTTTCGACAAAATGCTGTGATAGTCCAAAGTTTCATCGACCAAAGAATGGTGTTCGTCGAGCTAAGTCTGGAGAATCTTGAATTCGTCGAGCTGAAAATGATTCTGGACTTGGAGAAAAAATGATGAACCTCTGGCAATAGAGTTGAAGTGGAAATCCAGAATTCGTCGAGCAAAGAATGAAGTTCGTCGACCTGAGAACTAGGTTCATCGACCTGAGTCTAGAGAACAGTATGGACTTAGAATTCTGAAGGTAGAATCCAAGGATCGTCGATCTGAGAATAAAGTTCATCGAGCTCAGATCTGAGAATATTTCTCTAAGATCGTCGAGTTAAGAACGACTATCGTCGACCTAAGTTCGACGAACGTCGAACTCATTTTACTTAGCCTCTTGAGAAATCTCTGAATCTTTAGGAAAAATCTATGTCTTGAGTCTCTGGCAGTCTGATGATGGCTTGTCCATGTGATGTTGTTACTGAGGACTTAGCCTAAACTCTAGGACACAACTTTGACCCTGGCTATACATGTTGGGTCACATCATCCTAAGTTAGTGAACCTAGCCCAAATCAAACTAGGGATCCAACAATCTCGCCCTATTTGGGTGAGGTCACTAATAGACTCAAAATAAAAACATAAAGGAAACAAAGTAGGAAAAAGATATATCTGGCAGAGATAATTAACACATGCAGCAAATATATTTACACAAAAGCTTTGTTCAGATAATATGAAACAGTTTAAGATAGAAAAACAGAAATAAGGTGGTTCATATTTCACTTCTTCTGCTTCTTCTCCTGATGCTTTACATCCTTGCCCTTTTCTCCTAGCTTGGTAAAGACTATTTACCTGTTTGGATTTAAAGCTTGTTCCATAGTCATTGTCATGTTAGCATCCCCTATAATCTTCAGAGATGTAGCTCTAGGGACCACTGCTTCAGGATGTATTTCATATAATCATCAACATTAAAAATTTTGTTAGCCTTTTCAAACCTTTTCAGTTCTTCTCTCATGTACTTTGACATTGTAATGTATTCAGAAGTATCCTTCCCTTCAGCCTTTGCCTTGTTGATCATAGAAAGGCCTACTAGTTCCTGGAACCTGGCCATTTTAGCTGTGTTGGCTGTTTCTGGATTTTCATAAGGAACAAGAGGAGAGAGTGGTCTTTTAGGACTTTCAGCTTGTTGATGTTGTTGCTGCTTATGTTGTTGTTGTTGTTGATGTTGTTTTCCTGAGGGTTGTTGCCTGTGCTGGCTGCTTTCATGATGAGGTATCCCTTGATGTCTTTGATATGTTTGAATGTGGGCAGACCTTTGAGAACTAGAGCTAGAAGAACGAGCTGCAGGAGGAGGAGGAGGAGGTGGATCTTTCTTATACCTTTGAACTGGTGGAGGAGAGTATCTTCTACTCTTCTTCCTTTCCTTTTGCTTTAGTAGAAATAACAGGTTTTTCTGGAGCAGGAGCAGGAGTTGCAACAAGAGTTTGAGTTTCAGCAGGAGTTGGAGGAGAAACTACATAAAAATCAGAACTAACTGGGACATAGCTTTCAGCTGCTGCCTTATTTTCATCTACAATATCAGCCAAGATCAGTTCATCTAAATCTGGCATGGGAGAGTCATCCATTACAAAAGTTGGTGCTGAAGATATTATTGAAGCAAAGGGAACAACCACTACTTCTAGAAGTGGAGTGACTACTGGCTGTGTAATAGCAAAATTGTCCCTAAGTTGCTTAACAACTTCTGAAGAGATGGGGGAAGTGTATGGCATAATAGCCAAAGATGGATTAGTGATCTCAGCTGGAAGGTAATGCATATGTACAATATCAAAAATACTCAACAAATGTTCTAAATTAACTGTGGGATTAAAAATGAAATCACCAACAGTATTAGGCTCTTCAGAGTCTGAGTCATCAAAATCCATATCAGTTTCAATAAAATCAATCAAATCTTTATCTATGTATTCTATACACTCTGTTGCTGTTGCTGAAGCTGGAGCATCTGCTGTTGGAGCTAGAGCTGCTGCCTCTAGAGCTGCTACCTCTGGAGCTGTAGCTGCTACTTCATCATCAGGCATCTCCCCCCTGCCTGGTTTCAGTGGGAACTGAGGCCAGGCCCCTGGCTGAGGATGGGGCAGCCGAAAGAGCAGAGATTTTGTCAGAGAGAGAGAGATGAAATGGTGGTAGCAAGAGATGTAATAGCCTCTGCTATAAGGGACTTGAGGAGGGGAGTGATTATGGAAATGATAGAAGATATGGTGGAGTGGTCCAATGATGGAATGGTAGATTGTGTTGCAGAAGGTGTAGAAGGGAGAAATATGGGAGGGATACAAAGTGGAGCATCAGGTATGTGAACATCTGGAGGGATGGTGGATGTTGATGGGAATGGATGGGTAGCATTTTGCATGATGGTATCTGTTGGTAGATGATAAGATGGTATTGAGGAGAGATGTGGGGGAAGCGGAGATTGTGGTGGTGTAGAAATGTAGGTGTCATGGGGGGATCATGAGGTGTTGGTGGTTGATTATCTTGAAGAGGGGAAGATGGAATGTCAGTGATGTCAATTGGTGGAGATGGATCTGGTGAAGCATGTTGAGATGAAGGTGGAGTAGGAACATGAGTATGTTGTTGGTGTTGTGGTGTTGAAGAGATAATGAGAGAGAAATGAATTTTTGTTGCTGGAGGGGGGCTGGAAGAGATGGTGGTGTTGGATGAAGCTCTTCAGCAGGTGGGAGAGTGGCTTTAACAGCCCTGGTGCCTTTACAAGCTGGGGTGGAAGAGGTAGAATCCTTGGTTGACTTGGTTATTATACTCTCCCACCTGTCAAATAAGACACAGGTGAGCCTTTTACTAGCATTGATGAATATGGTCTGGGAGACCAGTGATTCAGCAGCTTTCTCCTTAAGGAAGATCCTAGGATCCTTCCAAAACACACTTCTTTCTTATTATTTTTTTTCTTTATCAGATCAAAGAGGATCTGAGCCCAGTCCACGTGCTTCTTATTTATTACTGCACACATGACCAAGAACTGATGCCTTGTGATGTAGTCATAGGCAGTATGCTTGCCAAGCAAGACATTCCCAACAATGTCTGTCAGAAACTTGTATGCTGCAGACAGATGTTTTTTCAACAATTTATTAGGGTTATCACCAGCATAACCCATCAGATTTAACATCATATCAAACTCTTCAGAATCAATTTCTAATTCCTCTTCGCCATTTGTCAAACCAAATATTTCAGTTAAAACCGCAGGAGTTAAGGAGACAGTGTTACCCGCGATTGATCCTGTCATAGTATTGTCTTCAGAAGTGGATGAAGTATAGACTCATTCTCTGATTTCTGTTCCTGCCAACTTTATCCTTGTAGTCATCAGGTTCTTCAGATTCTGTTCTTCCAGAAGTTCCAAAATATATAGGAAGATTGGATACGAGTGCATGAACGAGTTGAAGTCGACATCAAATCTAGTGTCAAACTTCATAGCGGCTAGAGCTCCTGCTGGAATCACCATGGAATCACCTGCAAAAGAGAGAAACGATGATCAAGTGCAAGAGAACAGAAAGAGCGGGACGGAGGTCGAAGAAAACCTAAATATAGGGTTTTTAAGAATATGAATCGACAAACTCCGTTCCACGAAGATAAAAATAATTCTTCGAACTAAGTTCGACGAAATAATTTGGACTGAAATAATTCGTCGATCGTATCCAGAAGAATTGAAGACAGTTCGTCGAACTCCGTTCGACGAATATCTTCTGAAGCAAGTTCGTCGAACTCCGTTCGACGAAACTTGTTTCACTCACAGAGAGTTCGTCGATCTTCGTTTGACGAATATCTCTCAAACTTTCCCCAGTTCATCGAACTCTGTTCGACAAACTTTGGAAAATTCGTCGACTGCAGGCAGAAATCAAATAAAGTCTTCTCCAATGATCATTCCAAGTTGATTCACAAAGAACATATGATTTCTCTCATCCAGAGGTTTGGTGAATATATCAGTCATTTGTAAATCAGTGTAGATATAAACAAGCTTGATTTTATTTTTGTCTACACACTCCCTAATGAAATGATATCTTATATCAATATGTTTTGTCCTAGTATGGTGAACTGGATTCTGGTCTATGGATATAACACTTGTATTATCACAGAGTAGGGTTGAATTATTTAAGTTGAACCCATAATCTAGTAGCTGATTTTGTATCCAAAGCATCTGTGAACAGCAGCTGCCTGCTGCAATATATTCTGCTTCAGCAGTTGAGGTTGACACTGATGTTTGCTTTTTACAAAACCAAGATACTAATCTCATACCCAGGAACTGGCAAGTCCCTGAAGTACTTTTTCTATCTACCCTGCATCCAGTAAAATCAGCATCAGAGTATCCAGTTAACTCAAATTCTGATTCAGCAGGATACCATTGGCCTAGATTAGGACAACTTTTTTTATATATCTCAAAATCCTTTTTAGCAAAATTAGATGAGATTCTTTAGTGTTCACCTGGAATCTAACATAAAGACATGTGACAAACATAATGTCTGGCCTACTTATTGTGAGGTATAATAGGGACCCAACAATACCCTTATAAAGTTTCTGATCCACAGGTTTCCCTGGTACATCAGAGTCCACAACAACATTGGTAGCCATGGTAGTTTTCTTTGCTGAGGCATCAACCATCCCAAACTTCTTTAGAAGTTCTTTAGCATATTTTTCTTGATAGATGAAGATGCCATCAGAGAGCTGCTTCACTTGGAGACCAAGGAAGTAGGAAAACTCACCCAAGCTACTCATTTCAAATCTGGAATGCATGAGGTCAGAAAACCTCTTGCATAATTTGGAATCTGTATAGCCAAATATGATATCATCCATATAAATTTGCACTAATAAGATTTGGTCCTTATGATGTCTAGTGAAAAGAGTTTTATCTACAGTTTCTCTTGTAAATTTATGCTCTAACAAAAAACTAGTTAAAGTCTCATACCAAGCTCTTGGAGCTTGCTTTAGACCATAAAGAGCCTTATGAAATTTAAAAACATGAGAGAGGTAAGTTGGAGAAACAAAACCTGGAGGTTGTTCTACATAAACCTCTTCTTGTAGCACTCCATTTAGAAAAGCACTCTTCACATCCATTTAGAAGACCTTGAACCTCTTGTATGTTGCATAGGCAAGGAATATTCTTATGGCTTCCAACCTTGCAACATGTGCAAAGGTTTGATCATAATCAATTCCTTCTTCTTACCTATATCCTTGAACAACAAGCCTAGCCTTGTTTATCATAATGACTCCTTGGGCATCCAGCTTATTTCTGTAAACCCATTTGGTTCCAATAATTGGGTAGTTTTGGGGTCTTGGAACCAAATCCCAAACTCTACATCTCTTAAATTGATTTAGTTTCTCCTGCATTGCAAGGATCCAGTGGGGATCCTGCTCAGCATCATGAATGGATAGAGGTTCAACCTGAGAGAGAAAATATGCATGCATCAAATCTTGGGTGAGTTGATGTCTTGTCTGTACACATGCTGATATGTCTCCAATTACTTGAGATCTGGGGTGATCCCTAAGTGTGACAAAATCAGTGGGTGGGCTTGGTTGTGCAACAACATTTGGAATTAATTCCTCTTGTGGAATTGTATTTGCTGTTGGTAGAGATTCATTATCTTCAACATCTTCTTCTTCCCTTTCTTCAATAGCTTGTGGAGAGGGATGAGTTGGTACCTCTTGGGTGAGGTTTAGTCCATCCAAGGTCTCACACAAGTGGGGTACCAGCAAGTTGCTATTGGTAGAAACATCTTTCTCCTTGCAATACATATTAGTCTCATCAAATGAAACATGAATAGACTCTTCAATTTTCAATGTTGATTTGTTAAAAACCTTATACGCCTTGCTTACTTGGGAGTATCCTAGAAAGACTCCCTCTTCAGCCTTAGCCTCAAACTTTCTAATGTATTTCTTGTTGTTATTGTGTATATAATAGGTACAACCAAATACTTTAAAATAGTTTATTTTAGGTTTCTTCTCTTTGACCAATTCATAGGGAGTACTGTTCTTTAGTTTGTGAATTACGCTCCTGTTCAGGACATAATTTGCTGTGCTTATAGCCTCTGCACAAAAGGTTAGGGGCATGTAAGCATTTGCAAATAATGTACCTGCAGCTTCAATGAGTGTCCTATTTTTCCTTTCAGCTACCCCATTTTATTGGGGAGTTCTAGGAGCTGAGAAGCAATGCTTGATACCTTCCTTCTCACAGAACTCATGCATAAGAAGAAACTCAAACTCTGTGCCATGATCACTTCTGATCAATACAACATGAGTAGAGAACTCAATCTGTATGGTCCTGAGAAAATCTGTAAGAACCTTGAATGTATCTGACTTTGATCTCAAAAAGAATACCCAACTGAACCTGGAGAAGTCATCCACTATAACCAAAGTGTAGAATTTCCCTCCTAGGCTTTGTACAGTAATGAGTCCAAAGAGATCCAAATGCAGCAAGTACAAAATACTAGGTGAATCACTCTTATTAACTGATTTAAAATTAGTTTTAGTTTGCTTGCCTAATTGACAAGCCCTGTAGAGACCTTCCTTCTTGTAGGGACCAGAAGGTAGACCTCTAACAAGGTTGTGCTTAGATAGCCTAGCAATATTTTTTTAGATTTACATGACCTAGTCTTTTGTGCTATAAGTCATTCTGATTTCTAGTTAAGTAAGCAGATATCAATTTTGGCAGAAATTTTTTTTACTAAGTATATGTTGCCTTGTCTACTTCCAGTTAAAACTGTTTGGTTGTTTTTATCAATAATAGAACATGTGGATGGGTTAAAATATACCTGATAACCATCATCCATAACTGACTTATGGAGATGAGGTTATGCTTGAGTCCACTTACATATGTTACCTTTTTGAATGTGACAGCTCCTATTCTTACTTCTCCAAATCCTTCTGACTAACCACATTTGGAGTCACCAAAGATAACCTTTTGACCCAGCTTGGACTTGTAGTTGGTTAAGATGTCCGTGCTGCCAGTCATGTATTTGGAACAGCCACTGTCCAGGTACCAAGTTTGATTTACCCCTGGACAACTCTTCACCTGCAATAGAAAACAGTTAATGGTTTTTTACCCAGGTTACCTTGGGTCCTTTGTATGACTGATAAGAAAAGCTGGAAATAACAAAGAATTCAGGTTGGGACTTATATCCTAGAGGGTGATATCTCCTAGGTGGTATGATCCAGTCAGCTAGTGGATTAAATGATTTCTTAGAAGTATTTAAGTTGTTGTTAGAATTGTAGTTTTGATTAAGTCTTCCTGGGTTCGACGAATTGTTGTAAGTTCGTTGACCAGAGCTCGACGAATTGGGTTGAGATCGTCGATCTCTGCCTAGAGAATGAACATGTTCATTCTCTGTGCCCCACGTTCGTCGATCTCTGCTCGATGAACCATACAAAGTTCGTCGATCGCAGTTAGACGAATGATTATTATTGTAGTTTGCGTTCAGAGATCGTTGTCCTGAGTTCGACGATCTGTTCCTATATCGTCGATCTGGGTTCGACGATAATTGCTGAACATTGTTATTTTTATCGTTCTTCTATTTTTTAATTTTGTCCTTAACTTCAATTTATTCTAGAATTTTATTAACCTTATTTTCTTGTTCAGTGTTTTTATTTCCTTTATCAGAGATAAAATTTACAGGTTTTGAAAGATGATTCCTTTGGATTAGGGTTGGTTCACTGGGTGTGGCTCCTAATCCTAATCTGCAGTTATTGTTCTAGCATTAACTATGCTGGTTATATCTAACAATTTCAAACTTCTGCCATTTAATGATTCTTCTAATATTTTAGCTTTGCTAAGTTCTGATTTCAGAAAGCTGATTTGTTCATTTGTAGATTTCAGTTCACTAGATAGAGCTGTATTTTCAGAGGTGATTTTGTCTAGATCATTCAATTTATCTCTGATAAGTTTGATTTCCTTCTCAGAGCTTATCAAATCTAAGCATAGATTTTTAAATTCAAATTTAAATTCATCAGATTCAGAATCATAAGATGTTATTACCTGATCTTCAGCTGACAGGTTTTCTTCATTATCAGATTCATATGTATCTGATCTGCTACTGCTTGCATCAATTGCCATGAGACAAACCTCCTTTTTCTTGGACTCATCTTCTTCTTCACTGGAGCTGGAAGATGTGGATTCATCTTTTGTGTCACTCCATGTTTCAGCCACAAATCCTTTGTCCTTCTTTTTGTGCTTGCTGGAAGAGGGCTTGCTATAATGCTTGCTTCTTGATTCCTTCTCTTTTCTTCTTTCCTTCTTTTGATTTTCAGGACATTCAGAAATGAAATGTCCTGTTTTCCTGCACCCATAACACACTACTTCTTTAGTGGGGGTTTTGTCATACCTTGGCTGGCTGTCATTTCTGGATGACTTCCTTCTGAAGTATTTTCTTGCCAGTTTGAAGAATCTCTTGGCAAAGAGACTCATTAGCTGTTCATTGACTATTGAGGCTTTAGTTTCTTCAGCAGCCTTGAATGCAATGGATTGTTCTTTCCTTGCTGGAGGAGGAGTCCTGTGTTCCACTGCCTCTCTGTACTTGATTAGCTGCTCATATGACTTCAGTTTGCCTAATGGAGATTCAGTTGAAATCTCATTCAGGAATCTGGCCTCCTTGATGGGCCAGATCCCGGTGTCCTATGAGCTTGGGAATCACATTAGGATCTTGTCATTAACTTCAGTCAAGGTGATTTCTTTATCTAAGGTCCTTAGCTCACTGATGATGGAGCTAAGCCTATTGTACATCACTTCAACTGTTTCTGCCTCATCCTTCTTGAAGTTTTCATATTATGTGATGAGGTTTGATCTTCTATCTTTCCTCTCATCTGCTGAGCTAGCAACCATTTGATTGAGTGAATCCCAGATTGCTTTTACAGAGGTGCACTCAGCCACCTTCTGAAAGATGTCATCTGACATATTCTGAGCCAATATGTTCATGACTATGGCATCCGCAATCTTTGCTTTCTTCTGAGCTTCATTCCAATCAGGTAGTGGGACTGCATTGTTGCTGGAAGATGTTGTAGTTGTAGATGCCTGTAGGGGACCTGTCAAAATGGAATTATAGATGTCTTCATCAATGGAATTCATGTATAACCTAATTCTTGCCTTCCGGATGGCAAACCTATTAAGGTTGCAAACTGGAGGTCTAGTGCTTGTATAATTCTTGTTCTGTGTCATGCTGTGTCTATAATTTAAATAAGAATAAAGTGATGTGTAGATCTAACAAAGGATCTTTTGGTTCAATATTTAACTTGTACAACCAAAGGAACCTCCTCTGATACCAATTGAAAGTGAGAGTTAGATCAGAAATACTCTAAAAGGGGGGGGGGGGGGTGAATAGAGTATGCTTAAAAATTATTAAGAGCGATTACAGCTTTTGCTGTAAATTAAAAGTGCAGAATTACTAAATTACCAAACAATAAATCTAAAGCACAAGCACAGCAAGAACAAATGAAAATGAGGCAACAAGACGACACAAGAATTTTATAGTGGTTCCCCAACCTGGGTACATCCACTCTTCTACCACCCTTGGTAGGAATCCACTCAGGTTTTTGATCAGGTGCCTGACACCAATGAGCTTTTGATCAGGTGCTCAAAAACAACCCAAGTCTTTTGATCAGGAGACTTGCAACCAAGGAATCACTTTTGAAGGGAGATGACAACCCTTTATAGAGGTGGGGGTGAGAGATGATTTTGTCTTCTCTTTCTCAATATACAACTGAGAAGACTGTGGATTGATTATAGCTTATGGCTCCCCCTGAGATGTATAATGGATTAGGGAAAAATAAAAGAGCTAAGCTTCAGGGTGATAGGTCTTCAAACTGAATCCTTGACCAACAATAGTATTCAGGAACTTCTTTGACAGATTGAACTGAAGTTGTCATTTTGAAGTGTCCTGTAGTAATTGAAGAAAAAAGACTCTTGATATAGGTATTGTTGTTCTTCTTCTTCAAGTACTGATGAGCTTCTGGTCAAGAACTTCTGTGTATCAGAAAAAATGCTTCTTCTTTGACAGAGCAGATTATGCAAGATTGAAAGTTTTTCTATAATCTCTATGTGCTTCTCTATAAGCTATGCTCTGTGTGAAGCTTTCTAAATGATTTTTTGTTCTTGATTCTATGTGTATCTAAATGTGTATATCCGTTATTATTCTTCTTCTCTATGTTTCGAAAATTTGAATGCATCTGCAATTAATGCTAACAGCCTTGAGAATAATCGACATTGATTTATTTCTCTAACTGTCCCATGGAATAAAGGCAAGCAATAATCCTGGAGAAGACCATAATTAATGCTCCTTCTAACAGATACATTCAAAGAATGTTAGAGCATTAATTACTCAGGAATTATCGCATTAGAGTGGGGACAGAAGGCCGAAAATAACTAAGTCTGGAATCGTCGAGCAGTTGGCAGTATTCGTCAAACTGAGTCCACAGTTCGTCGAGCTAAGATGTTGTATTCGTCGACCAGACGGCTTCTGTTCATCGAGCTGAGTTCCATAATCGTCGAGCTAGAAACTGAACTGCTGTCTCTTTTGACCTTTGCCTATTCGTCGAGCTGGTAAATGTGTTCGTTGACTGGAGTTCAACAATTATTCTGGAGTTGTCAAATGTTCTGTGTCGACACAATTACTCCTGTGTGTCGACACAAGTCTTCTGTGTGGTGTCGACACAACCTTTCCTCAATATGGACTGATGATCTGGATGTCCACACAAATTCTTCTAGTGTCAACTTAGTTGATGTTGACATATACTCTGAGTGTCGACATAAGTCTTCTGGTTACAGAATTCGTCGGGCAGAGAACTGAGTTCATCGACCTAGGAACTATAGAACATAGTTTTGACAGAGTGCTGTGATAGTCCAAAGTTTCGTGGACCAAAGAATGGTGTTCGTCGAGCTAAGTCTAGAGAATCTTGAATTCGTCGAGCTGAAAATGATTCTGGACTTAGAGAAAAATTGATGAACCTCTGGCAATAGAGTTAAAGTGGAAGTCCAGAATTCGTCGAGCAAAGAATGAAGTTCGTCGACCTGAGAACTATGTTCGTCGACCTGAGTCTAGAGAACAGTCTGGACTTAGAATTCTGAAGGTGGAATCCAAGGATAGTCGATCTGAGACTGAAGTTCGTCGAGCTCAGCTCTGAGAATATTTCTCTAAGATCTTCGAGCTGAGAATGACTATCGTCGACCTGAGTTCGACGAACGTCGAACTCATTTTACTTAGCCTCTTGAGAAATCTCTGAATCTTTAGGAAAACTCTATGTCTTGAGTCTCTAGTAGTCTGATGATGACTTGTCCATGTGATGTTGTTACTGAGGACTTGGCCTAGACTCTAGGACACAACTTTGACCTTTGCTATACATGTTGAGTCACATCATCCTAAGTTAGTGAACCTAGCCCAAATCAAACTAGGGATCCAACACATGGAATCATCTCACTCCTTGACTCCAGTGGCGTCTTTAAAGCTAGAAGGTTTTCGCTCGTCCAGAGGGTCTACGAAGAAACAAGAGATGAAGCTCACCATATTTCCTTCGCTGTACCGAGCCGGTGGTTTGATGGTCCTCTTTGACCTCTAAAGAACCTGACCACAGCTCACCACATTCGTTGCTTCTTCTGAACCAGCTATGATCTCGGGCATACTTGATGCATCACTCCCCCTCCTTCCTGAACCAAAAGCCTCCATCCTGGAGCTAGAAACACCTGGAGCTCCTGGTGACACATGCAGCTCCACTAGAAGATCTTTAGCAGCTTCCTCTTGCCTTTCATCAGACCTACTTTCCTATAGCTCTATAGATGATCCACCTTCATACGACTTCAGTTCATCGAAGACAATGTCTCTGGAAACGACGAACTTCTTCATGGCAGGGTCCATACACTTCCATCCCTTCTTCCTCTCATCATAGCCCACAAAGACAAACTTCCCCGCCTTCGCATCCAGCTTAATTCCGAGAGCATTGGGAACGTGTACATAGCAGGTCGACCCGAACACCCAAAAGTGTCTAACACTGGGTTTCTCCTTAAACATCATCTCATGAGAAGACTTCATATTGATCAGACTTAGAGGCATCTGATTGATGACATATGTTGTGCAGGTCACCCATTCTTCCTAGAAGGCCCTAGGAATGCCTTTGACATGAAGGCAACACTTGTAGGTCTCTGTCAGATGACGGATCTTTCGCTCTATTACTTCATTTTATTGTGGGGTACGAGCACAAATTAGCTCTCTTTAGATTCCGTGCTTCCTGTAGAATTTATAACTCATTTGAAATGAACTCACCTCTGTTGTCCGTTCTCAACTTCTTAATCTGCAGGTCAAGCCGACCCTACACTTGCTTCTTAAACTCCACGAGTAATTGGAACGCGTCCGACTTCTCCTTCATAAAGTACACCCATGTGTACCTTGTATAGTCATCAATCAACACCAGCATATATCTGCTGACAGTGACAGCCGGTCCCATCAGATCACCATGGATGCACTCCAATGATGCTTTACACCTGGTCTGTGACTTGTCAAATGAAAGGCGATGAGCCTTACCATATTGACATCCCACACACACATGACAGTCGCCGAAGGATGACAATCTAGGCAAGCCTTTCACAAGGCTCCTTACCGTCATAGCTTTCAACTTGTCCGTCCCAACATGTCCTAGTCGTTCATGCCAAATAGAAGCGCTATTGTTGGTCTTCATCCCATCGACATAGGAACTTGTTGATAACAAAAACAAGTCTTTTACCCTTCTTCCTACATGAGCAACGTCAGCCTTCACCGCTGACACATTGCGGAGAAACTTCACTTCTATCAGACCGAAGAGAACATGATAGCCCGCATCCACCGTGGTGGTCACAAAGAAGAGGTTATTCTTCATGCCTGACACATAATAATCACTCCTCAAGGTGAGTGTACCCTTATCACTTCCCCAAAAAATGACGCCCTCCTTCTCAACATCATGCATCGTATCATCGACGGTAATAATAACTTAATTTCTTGAGTACACTTGCAGAGAGAAAAACTTTAACTCGTACTCGGTGAGGTGGTAACCACACCCCGAGTCCACGATCCAGTCATCTTGGTAGTTGATGGAGGACAAAGCTCGAACACACATGCCCATCATCAACGCTTTCCCCATCCTCCTTACTTAGCACTAGAGTTAGTTCCCTCTTTACCTGCAGCATTCCTTGGCTGAAGTTCAACTTTGTATTCCTTCTAGAAGTGACCAGGTAGATTGCACTTGTAGCACATTGGTCCTTCCTCCTTTCCTCCATCTTGCTTAGGAGCATAGCGTATCTCTTGTTGACAAGTGGTTGAAGGACCATCATCAACAGACAACTTCTTCTTATTGAATAACCTATCAAGGGAAGTCCAAATCTCAGTAGATTACCGACATCCTATGATGTGGTCAAAGAGCTCCGGTGAGATAGCCCTCTTAAGAGTAAACTCCGCCTTAGCATTTGTCTTCCTCTAAGATCTCAGATCTCACTGCTTCAGCGTTGTCAGCTGCAGCAGTCGCTTATTTCCTTTCATCTCTGCAAACGACCTCCCAAAGGACCTCGCCTAGAAGATGACTTTTCATGCACGACCTCCACTTCCTGAAGTTGGTCAGCGTTAAAAGTTCAATTCCAAGACCTCTTGCAAATCTTCCTTCCATTGCACTAACATTAGTCTACTTAACTTTCAGAAGCAAAAAATAAGTTGGTGGTTTATCATTACTCAAACCTCCGTTCCCTCTGATGTCATGTAAAAATTTGAGAGACGTGAAAAACTAGAAACCAGGTCGTAGGAACACTCAATCAAACAAAAAAAATAAACCAGATGCAAATAGAAGAGCAAGTAAACCTTTTACTGTCAATCTCATTTATAGTGTGAGACATATATGTCAAGACATGATTCGTCAATGTATCCGATGGAAGAAAAAAAATAACAAGGCAAAATCTAGCTGCGCAGATAGAAAAAGCAACTGCCGACTCTGTCGAACTAAACTAAGGATTCCCCTGAAGTTGTCAAGTCGCCAGATCGCACCCTAACCGTGCAGACACCCTATTATTCCAAGCAGAAGAACTCTATCCGCTATCTGCAAGCCGCCTAATTGCAAGGTCGCCTAACTGCCAGATAACCGCGAACAGCTGCTGCTGAACTGAACAGACACACCACTAGAAGTGGACAACTTTATTGAACTGGGAAATATTGCTGATGAGAAAACCGCCTAGTCGTAAGCCGCGACCTGCTGCTAACCGCCGATTGTATCCGCAGAGTCCGCACTGATTCCTGACGCAAGTTAGAACCAAGTCCCTGACTTCTCAACGCTATCCACACAATCTGCAACAACAAACAACCAGTTAAATTCTCAAACCGCGCGGATAAAAAAGCCTCTCTGCAGCAACCAACCAAGATCACTTACTATTCATTTAGTTATATCATTGATGTGATAGGGGTCCTATTTATAGGCGCGGAGAGGAGTGTGGTCACTGCCCTGACTGATAAGATCACCACCCGTCTCGCGGCTAGCACAAATCCTATCCGCATAGTGCAGACACAAAACCTGTTCGCCAAGGTCGCACCAACAAGGCCTAACAACCTATTCGTCTTAAACACAGTCAAGGCCAGAACCAGGACCAGTCCGCCAAACCCGCGGACACTGCGGACACAGCCACCAGTCTGCAACAACCTGCGGAAACTACTCTAGTCTGCACAACTACAACTTGATACTAAGGGACAATCACACTTAGTCGAGCTGCCGGATAGACAGCCAGTCCGTACACTCTGAGCCCGCAATTAGAGCATAAATCGGGCTCAGCCAAGTTGCCAAACTCGGCAGATAGAAAAGTAGTTCGCACTAGCTGGCGAACTCTACAGACTTAGCACAACCAAACTTGGTACAAATCCAGACCAAGTCCACACCACCAAGTCTACGACGCAAAATTCAAACCGGCGGACTCAACCACCAGTCCGCTCTGACCGATGAACTCCAACACCAGTCCGCACTCTGGTAAACTCCACGGTCATTAACAAACCACACCACCAGAAGAAGACCAAGGCACAAACCATGCCGATCTTGCGAGTCCGCAACAAGCCGGACTTGGCAAACTCCAAAAGAGTCCACAACTCCCGCATATAAACATCATATCCGCCTTGTTACAAACTGGGAACAAACTGACGCTGAACCCTGCCGACCTGGCTAGTCTCCACTCATGTCCGCCTAGTATGCACAAACAGTCTGCTCAGGTCGCCATTTCTATCCGCCCAGTTCGCGCGGACAGTCCGTCCAACCCGCCTCTTTCACTTCAAAAATTTCAACATTTTGTACATTGTATAGGTTTACCCCCTGATATAAGGTCTATTTTGCACAGCGTTGGCGGTCATGCAAGTGATGGTTATGAACCGTCGTCCGTGAACGCCTGATCTCACCCAAGGATCGACATCCTGTAACGCCCCAAAATTTGAAAGAGGGACGATCAGCATTTTTGGCCAAGTTTGAGTCTTAGTTGGGGGTCACACGGCCTAGGGCACGGGCGTGTCCCGCTCGGGTGGCGTAGTAAGGCGCGTGGTCGACGAATTTCGGTCGACGAAATGTTTGGGAGGTCACGCCCTGGAACACGGGCGTGACAGGGGGCGTGTCCCCTCGGTTCGACGATCGTCGAGTGTCGATCGTCGATCGTCGAGTAGGGGTACACGGCCTGTGACACGGGCGTGTCACAGGGTGTGTCCCGCTGTGTCAATCTGCGTTCGACGATTTCCATGGATCTGCGTTCGACGATTTTCCAGGGCTCTGTGTGTCACAACCCGCATTTCCTCAACGAGTACATCATATCAGAGTAAGAGGAACTACGGGTTATGATGCCACGTCGTGCAGGGGATAACTGCACACGCTTAGGCAAAACCTCGACGCTTACTTAGTAGTTGAAATCCATCAGCTGTATGCAAGAAAACCGTTTAGTTTGATGGCCGTATCCCTCGGCCTTATGGATCAAAATGTGTATTTGTACGCGGCGGAAAATACTTTAGTTTACTTATGACGATCGCCTATATGCATTCTAGATTTATAATAAGATCAGAAATCATCCTTTTTACGTTGTTTGGAAAATATTTGTTTAGGTGACCAAAACATGTTATGAATGCTATACAATAATAGGTTTTATTTAGCTTAAAATACCTAATGCAACCTAGCATAAAACAGTACCAAGAGCAAGTAGAGATCATTCCAATGATGCATAATAGCAGTCTAGCATTCATATGCAGCAAGTAAAGAAACCCACCAATGGGCGCCAACAAGCTGACACGAACCCATTGGGGCGTATGTATGTATGTACAACAAAGTAAAGAACTACCTCGCTAAGCAAGCTCGGCTAGCTCCAAAGAGACTCTATCCAAGCACTAGTCTCTTAACCGGCTACACCCTGCACCTGAGGCATTCAAGAAAGAACACCTCAGCAACCATCAAGGCTACAAAATAGAGCATGAAGTTCATAAAATATAACGAAGGGACTTACCGACCCCGTAGAAATTTCATGTAAACGAGTGAAAAGAACAGAGTGAAAAATAAATGTAAACACTGCCAACCCAACATGTAACACATCAAGTGCATGAAATTCTCATCAAGTCCTGCTCAACCCGCAGAAGCAAAAAGGCAATACACATGCCCATTCCATCATCTTTAGAACACGAAACAACTATACTAGTGAAACATAAGCAGCGGTTAAGTTCGATTCCGCAAGGGTCTTTTGGTGGTGGCCCTAAAGTGGAACGCACCAATAAAAGCCAACGCAAATCGGGGCCAAAACGGTGCTCTACACCACAAATCAAAACCCGGTGGCCACCAAGGCTGAAACCACACCACCCCTTACCGAATCCTCACACCAACGCTCCTGCCATGGTTCATCATTCGCCTCGCAAAAGTCACCATAATCCAAGCTATACCCGTTTCCTTTCATCGTCCTCACTCATGACTACAAATTACCCAAGTTATGTCAAACATGAGAGAATTTGGGTTTCTACTTCACCATAAGCGAACCCCACAAGTAACAACATCGATTACACACAACAAGCTAGCAAATCATAGGAACAAGAAATGTAGCTAATAGAGAAATATAAGATAAAACACGACAAAAATGAGATGAACAATGGGTAAGCATCTAGCTTGGGAAATTCTTGAAAGACAAGATAATTTATGCTTATGAGTCCTAAACAATAGTAGAGTAACAAGGCTAACCAATTTAGACAAAAGTGAGGTGCAAAACAAGAAAAACAAGCTAATAAAATTGAATGGGGGAAAACTAGTTAAACTTGCACAATAAAAAAAACAACAAGCAAACAAGATTGGCAAGGGTGAAGAACACCGCTTGCCTGAACCGAGATGACACCGCGATGGCTGCTCCTCTTTGTCTCCTTCCCTTTCCTTAGCTTTTCTCCCTTGCTTTCCCTTTGAGAATGAAGAAGAAGGTGAAATGAGGAGGAGGAATCTCTTTTTCGGCCTTATTTCCTCCAGAACAGAGCTGAACCATTTGATCCAGAATCAAAGAAATGAACATCACAAAAAACCTGGAAAAAATTTGATTTTCGGCCCTGTCACGTCCTGTGACACGCTCGTGTCACAGGGCGTGTACCTTAAGCGGCACAGAATCCGACAATTTCCAGTTTATCCACAAGGTACACGGCCGGGTACACGCCCGTGACCGGTAGGTCACGCCCGCGACCTAGGGCGTGTAACCCGTGTCTCGACATCTCGTCGACCAAAAGTGTCGACACTTCGACAAAGCTGGACACGCCCTGTGACACGCCCGTGTCACAGGCCGTGTCCCCTCTCTCGACACCCGACGCTCGACACTCGACACTCGACACTCGACATAGCGGGACACGGCCCGTGACACGCCCGTGACACGCCCGTGACACGGGGCGTGTACCCCATTTGTCGAGCTCAACTCGCCGCAAGAAAATTCGTCGAGTCAAGGAGGTCACGCCCTGGGTCACGCCCCGACACGCCCGTGTTGGGGGGCGTGTTCCTCCCGCAAATTCGTCGAACTAAGTTCGACGACCACAAAGCCAAACCGCATCCCGCGCTAGACACGCCGTGGGACACGCCCGTGTCCCAGGCCGTGTCACTCAAAAAAATGACCATTTTTCACTGTTTTGAAAAGTGTTTTTGTTTCGTCCTAGACCATTTCTTCCTTAACGACTTTTTACCCCTTTTTGTTTGCTGTACACATCTTCCATACAAGCAACCCATTTTGAGCCATATTACCCGGGCTCGAAAAAGTGCAAGCATTCCATAAGAGGCCTCACCGAGTCCCCAAAATTGGACTCTGGCTTGCTGGGGAATCGTGCAACTAGGCGACCAAAATAGCCACTCGAAAGCCCGCGTAAAAACCATGCTCGAACAACGGCCAAAGCCAACGTAACGCCCATCAAGCGTATGCAATCACTCAATGACAAATCCGGGGCGTTACAATCACTCCACCTAACAAAAAGTTTCGCCTCGAAACTTTGCAATAACCTTTTTTTTTCTCAATCAAAGGAGTAATCAAACAAAAACACCAATTCGCATACCAGCTTATTTACGGGAACAAATGAGGGTGAGCCGCCCGTGTTGGGGGGCGTGTTCCTCCCGCAACTTCGTCGAACGAAGTTCGACGACCACAAAGCCAAACCGCATCCCGCGCTAGACACGCCCTGCGACACGCCCGTGTCCCAGGCCGTGTCACTCAAAAAAATGACCATTTTTCACTGTTTTGAAAAGTGTTTCTGTTTCGTCCTAGACCATTTCTTCCTTAAGGACTTTTTACCCCTTTTTTGTTTGTTGTACACATCTTCCATACAAGCAACCCGTTTTGAGCCATATTACCCGGGCTCGAAAAAGTGCAAGCATTCCCTAAGAGGCCTCACCGAGTCCCCAAAATTGGACTCCGGCTTGCTGGGGAATCGTGCAACTAGGCTACCAAAACAGCCACTCGAAAGCCCGCGTAAAAACCATGCTCGAACAACGGCCAAAGCCAACGTAACGCCCATCAAGCGTATGCAATCACTCAACGACAAATCCGGGGCGTTACACTGCGTTCGACGATTTTCCCAGCATTCTGCGTTCGACGATTTCCATGGATCTGGGTTCGACGATTTCCCCAGCATTCTGCGTTCGACGATTTCCATGCATCTGCGTTCGACGATTTGACGGGGATCTGTATTCGACGATTTCCCTAGCATTCTGCGTTCGACGACTTCCATGGATCTGCGTTCGATGATTTGGCTGGTTCGACGAGTTGCCAGTGATTATCCGTTCGACGATTCAGCAGCGGTCGACGATTTTGGTCCGACGATCGTCAAGTGGAGTTCATGACTGGTTGTCACGGGGTGTCCTTGACGAGAATGCGGTGTTCGGCCCATTTCCAGGCTGGACTCGGATCGCAGTCGTGCATTCCTTGGTGTGGGATCCGAAGGCTGGGGGTTTTCTGTTTGGTATATACCCGAGAGTATGGTTTCACAATCTGGATGGTTTCAGTCGTTGTTCTCCGTCTAAGATCTAGAGAGAAGGTAGAGCGCGGAAGATGGTGAAGGAGATCCGGCTGTTAGAGAGGTTCAGTGCTCCAAATTGCGAGCCGAGTCCAGATCTGTGGAGGCTAGATCATTGCGAAGGTTTTCATCCGGCTAGTTTTCCATGGCTAGGAAGAGGAGTCGGAGGGTAACGACACTTCTCCTCTTGATTTTAGGATGCATGTTTTAGCATCTTTTATTTTCTAGTTTTTGGGCACTAAACTCTCAAATGAGAGGGGTTTGGGTCGCCAAGGTTCAAGAGGAACCTCCAGGTCGATTGAGTCCGTCCCCGACATGTTTTTGCATTAGAGATCCGCTTCGTTAGTGGATTAGGCATGGTGGGTGAAGCCGTAGTCGTGACCGTTAGTCCGACTCGGTGATGTTGCATACGAGGTTTAAGGATTCGTAGAGATCCGTTGCGGCAAGAGGCCGTTTGTGATGTGTGATGTTTGTGGTGTTCTTCCCTTTATCTTGTGTGAGTACGTGTGGCCGGTACCAGACAAGGTTAGCTCCTCATTGGCGGTAGATGGTTTCCTTGGTGGACAAGGTTAGCTTAGCATGGGTGGTAGATGGTTTCCTTGGTGCACGGGAACGCTGCAGTACGAATGAGGGATTAGAGTGGAATTGTCTTGGATTGTGATGTGCAAAGGCATGGTTGTGTCTCCGTGGTCGGCTGGCTATCCCGTGACGTGCAAGTCATGTGTGGAAAGGGTCCCGACGAGATTAGTCCCCTTTTGTAAGACTAACGAGAATGCCGAGCATGGGGCAAGCCCGGGCAATGAGGCCATGAGCGGGTGGGGTCCAACAAGGGTTCTTAGAATCGGTCAGTGTGTTGGACGGAATCCTGACATGAGAAGTCAGAGTTTGCCGACAAGCCTGGGTCTATGACCGTGAGCGGGTGGGGCCTTGACAAGAGTTCTGTGTGGCAGCTTGTATGCCGTTGGGGGATTGTGGTTCCCCTTTATTTGCGGCTTTATGCCAATGGGGAAATGATGAGTACCCAAATGATGTGATGTTGTGCTAGATGCATACACTATAGGGTGCCTTGGGTGAAGCCCGAGTGTTGCATTCATGTTGCATAGTAGACCCTATTATTATATGCTCAACAGTAGAGAACATGTGTGATGTTTGAGATATCCAAGCATGTTTCCTTAGTTGCTTTTCTTGCTTATGAATATTGCATACGAAGTGCTAACTTGCAGGTTGAAGGAGTACCCCGGGGTCCGTTAGGGGCGGCCGGGAGGAGATGTGTTGGTTACACAGTTTGAGGTCAGCCTTTGCTGACCAATGTTACTAATAATTTTTACAGGGCCAGGATCGCAAGCAGGAGCTAGCTCGCCGGCCAGAAAGGCCTAAGCCTCATGAAGTGTTACCTTTTTGCTGTAGCTCTACTTTTCATGACATTGTATGTTTGATGTCCATGTTGACCGGCTTGCATGCCGAGGTAGACTAGGAGTGCTTATGCACTTTTATGACTGATGTATTATTTGAGTTTGGACTCACTTTTGTTGTAAGGCCATAATGCCATTTCGTTACTCTTGTAGGTGTGGATAACTTCTAGTCTTGCTTGTTGTTTCCGCTGTGTTGTGTTATGAGTTTTGAGTTTGGGTAGTTATATCATCTTATAATACTGAAGCTGTGGCGTCTGTATGTTGTGGGGCCCGGCCGGACCCATATTATACGGTCGTTACAGGGGAGGTGTTACACATCCACTTTATGTTCAAGAACATGTATTTTTCTTGGTGGCGGTCATTATTGTCACTCGTTAGTGTCGGAATTAGAATTTTGGTGTCACCCGGACATACATATCGTTATTGAAATTATTTTGCTCTTTACATATTTTAAAATAAAAACATACAATATGAATCATCTTGATGGGGGTTCCCCTTGATTCTTTTAATTCAAACCATGAAGAATTTGACCAAGGACGGGGAGCCGAGCTTGCCCGGCCGAGCGAGCCACCCGCGCCCAAGCCATGCTTGGCTCAAATACCCAAAAACACCCTGAAAGAGAAGCAAGGCCAAGCACTCACGCACATGGAAGCGGCACACACATTATCACGCGCACTATCTGCGCGATAGCGCGCGTGCTTCTCCCGCGCATCGGTAGTCGCCGCTAGCCGCCATCGCCTCCTTCTGCCACCGCTGGCCGTTGCCGGGTAGGGCTGAGCATATTATTCGAAACTCGAAAGTCGCTCTAAAATTGAGCCGAATCGGAATTAGTTAAAATGGATTCAATTCAATTTGAGTCAATTAAATTTGACTCAAATCTGATTTCGAGTCAATTTCGAGTCAGGCCTCTATCGATCGAAATATGATTCGAATCAACTTGAATTAATTAAATATAATATGTATTTTAATATATTCTTATTTTAAAAATAAAAATAATAAAATTTAAACCTAAATAAAAAAGAATGAAGGCTTTAATTGTTTCATTTGCTAAATTTGTAGGTTGACCAATTTAATTTTGAGGCAACTAGAAATAAAGAGAAAAATTGCTCAATTTTGAGCCAATTTGATTCGATTTCGAGCTGACTCGAATTCAGGCTACTTCGAGTCGATCCGATTCGACTCAAAATCGATTTCGATTTTGAGTAGATTTCGAGCCGAGTTTGAGTCGAAAATTTCAATTTTGAGCCGAGCCAAAATCGCTCGAACTCGACTCGATATCAGCCCTACTGCCGTCCGCCACCATCACGACACCTTGCACAGGATGGCCAGACCGCCCCGGGGCACTTCCGTCATTTCATGAAAATTGGCGCACAAGGTGACCGAAACGAAGTGACGTCATTCTTGAACTCAAAATCCGCTTGGGCCCAATTGCCATCATATCTCTCCAGAAAACTATAAAAAGACCCCTATGCCCTCATATGAAGACAAACAACTTTAGAGACTTGAGAGAGCTCTGAGGTTTTTTGACGAGAACATGAGACGTAGATCATTCCTCTGCTTGGAATTTGCTCCGCTCACTCTCTATGTCGCTTACTACTCAACTCTCAATGCTTAGCGCTCAACGCCCATCGCTCAATGCTCAATGCCTAGCGCTCGCGTGGATGCATTCATGAGTGCAAGAGAAGATATTGAAACAATACTTTCGTGGGCGCGCCCCTTCAAGCTTCGTGGACGTTCTCCTTCAAGCTTCGTGGATGTTCGCCTTCAAGCTTCGTGGACGCTCTCATTCAAGCCCTGAGGACTTAGTTAATTTTCAGCTCCGGAAGAAGACGCGGAGGAACGCTACAAAGAACGTTCTTGTCAAAGTTTTATGGACTTCGTTTTTCTTCCACTTTTCTGCCCTTCAAGCTTGTAACGGAGAGGCAGTCTGTCACCTTCAGAGAAGAGTTCCGATACTTGTAAACTTGAAACTAAATAGTGGATTTCGGCCGGACATAGATTCGACGACATAGTTTTATAACCTTTCCGGGTTTTTCACGGTAAAAAGTCTCCTATCATTGCTGCTAGATTTTTATTGATTGTTTGTTCACCCGCTCCAACTCCGAGCTAAGACATTCTGATTCTCTAGAATGGAGGAAAATCGGGTGACTTGCAACACTTATATTTTTTAAAATCAATATCATAAAAAATTAAGTTAGTTATCAAAAGAAAACATCACAAAAAGCTTACAGATCAACATGATACTTTGCATTATTGACTCATGCTTTCAAAACGTAAAATAATTGTTTCAGTTGTAATAGTATCTGCAACGCCTTTTCAATGTAAGCAATCAAGCAATCATTCATCTTGTTGCGGGTCACCCGATTTTCCCCAGTCTGGAGAATCGGCCCACCTTAGCTCCGAGTCAGACCGGGCGCACAAACAGTCAAAAAGAAATAACAACAAATGACAAAAGATTTTTTGATGTGGAAAATCCTGAAAGGGTGAAAACCCACGTAGCTGGACCTGTGTTGAGCAAAACTCCACTATTTACTTGAAGTTTATAAGAGTTTGAGATGATTTTTTGGAGGGTGACAGACCACCCCTCTATTACAAGTACAAAGTACAAAAATGACAAAAAAGAGACTAAATCCCCGGAGCCTTGATGAAAGCACTCTGTCTTGGAAAATGGCTAAGTTCACGGAACCTCGATGGAAGCATTCCGGTGGGGAGAAATCTCTAAATCCGCGGATCCTCAATGGTAGCGCTCCTATTGAAGCGGAGCCCTGATGGGAATGCGCTCACAGAGACGAACGTCATGCCTTGGAAGCTTGATTTTTCATGTGTGGCTGACCTGTGCGTCGATGTATGTAAGATACATTTGTGAAGAGAATAGTTGTATGACCTTAAGGTCAAACAATTTGTGATGTTGAATATCATTCCTATGTTTTTGTTAGGGGACATTCCTGTGTTTGGATTCTAAGAAAATTTTAAATACTTCCGCTAAAATGCACTCTGAGTTAGGATGCGTGAATATTATGGTTTCAATATGTAACTCCGCTGACAGTCCATGGAATATGGCATGGGGCCCCGGTCAGACTTTTTGTTATATTCTTCGTGACAGATAAAGGTGTTATAGAATATATGGTGGGTGAACTGCAAGATCCCATCATGTAGATTGTACTCCTCCTATGCCCCATAATGCAGGGAATGGATGATCAGGATCACTTCCGGATGGACCTTCTAGGCCTCTCATATTCGATCCTGGATGTTGCACTGTATCTCCATCCGGTATAACTGGGACTTGTACTCTTCCGGATCCCTATGGGCAACATGAGTAATCTCCAAGTCTATCAGATGCTGAAGTAGGTCATCTGGTATCAACTCCATCCAACTCATGACTATCGAGGGATGGCGGCTCAGTGCTTCAACAACTTTATTAGCCTTTACTAGGTGGTACTGGAGAGAAAGCATAGTCACACAGAAATTCCAACCATTGGCGCTGCCGGAGGTTTAACTCCTTTTGAAGAAAGATATACTTGAGGATCTTATGATCGGAGAAGATATCGTATCTTACTCCATATAAGTAATACCTCCAAATCTTGAGGGCAAAAAAAAATGGTGCCCAACTCTAGATCGTGGGTTGCGTAATTCAGCTCGTGCGACTTTAGCTGGTGAGACACGTATGCTACTACCTTGTCATGCTACATCAGAAAAGCTCACAATCCCTTCAGGGATGCATCCGTATAAATTTGGAACCCTTTGGTTCCTTAGGGGGTCGTAAGGATTGGGGCAGAAGTTAGCCGCTTCTTTAATTCAACGAATGCAGCCTCACATTTCGGTGTCCATCGAAACACAACATCCTTTCTTGTATAAGTATTGAGGGGTGGCGCAATCTTGGAAAAACCTTCGAAAAACTTCATGTAGTAACCAACAAAATCGAGGAAGCTTTGAATATCTGTTGCCATCTTGAGTGGTGACCAAATGGAAACTGCTTGGATCTTAACCTTGTCTACCACTACAAAATTATTGTTGATGGTATGGCCCAAGAATTTGACTTCCTATAACCAGAATTCACACTTACTGAACTTGGTCAAGAGTGAGTGCTCTCGAAGCTTGAGTAACACCATTTATAAGTTCCTGGAATGGTCTGCCTTGGTGTTCGAGTAGATCAGGATATTGTCTATGAATACGATCATGAAGTGCTCTAGGAAGGGTTCAAATACTTTATTCATTAACGCCATAAATGTGGAGGGTGTGTTAGTTAGTCCGAAAGGCATCACCAAGAACTCATAGAGACCATATCGGGAGCTAAAAGCTGTCTTGGGAACATCCTCTTCCTGAATCCGAAGTTGATAATAGAAATATCTTAGGTCCATCTTGGAGAAGACGGACGCACCTTGAAGTTGATACATATAGGCCAGCTCCAGCACCCCAGCCTGCGCCAACAACACGACGAGATGCTCCCTTTACAGAGAACTGCTTTCTGTGCCAGCATCTAAGACATATGAGAGCTTTCTGTCTGCATGAGGTAAGAAGACCGATACTAGGGGCAGAACATGGAAGACATTTAGCGTGAGGACAGATGGCGCGAGGACTGGGCCATAGAGGCCGAAGAGGTAAAGCCTATATGAGAGATCAGTTGGGCCGAGCAGCGCCTTTGGAGTCTTATGATTTAGATCTTCAGCATGGACCGACCACAGATGTAGTAATAGGTATATATCTTAGACGTTAACGATATGTGGTATGTTGATACCTATGATAGGATCTATGTTATATATATGTATACCTACATCTGATGTGTGTTTTGTTATATGATATATATACACCTTTATGTCATTTGGATTACTTTTGGTAGAAGGACACCCCACGAAAACTTGCTTCGATACTGGAGCAACGCACTCCTTTGTTTCTGAAGATTTTATTGCACCAAAGGAGAATATTGTCCGCTCAACTGGGATGTCTATATGGATTCGATGACCAGATGGTGCAAATATGAATTCTTCAGAGAAATGCTCATTATAGGTAATTTGGGAGGTAGAATTTGATATTTATGCCACAATCCTAGCAATAACTGGATTCAACGTCATCCTGGGAATGGATTGGCTGACTGAGCTTAAGTCCCAGATAAACTGTTCGTCCCAAGAGTTCAAGCTCCAGAATCTAGACAGACAGACAAAAAATTATGCTGGCAGGTATACCCTCCATTTCTCGCATCATTTTGACCTCTGCCTAGACGTTAAAATCAGTTCGACAAAAGGGTGAGGTATATCTTATCTATTTTGAAATGGAAAACAAAACTCAAGTGCTCAACAAGGTCTAAGTAGTATGAGATTTTCCAGATAATTTCCTTGAGCCCCTCATAGGTTTGCCACCAGAGCGAGAGGTGGACATTCGAATTGAGCTTGCGCCTGGAGCCCGATCGATGTCTCGAGCACCCTAATGGATGGCCCCTAAGGAATTAGCGGAGCTGATGATTCAACTTCTGGAACTGATCGATTCTGGGTTCGTCCATCTGAGTTCCTCGCCCAGGGGAGCCCCTGTTGTAAGACCCCAGTTATCTGGACTTGAGGCTCTGGGCGTTACCGAGCGGCGGTATGTTGCTATCGCCCGACGGTAGCCTTCTTGCGTCAAGTGGAAGGCGTCGAGTGGAAGGCGTCGAGTTGAAGGCGTCGAGTAGAAGGCATCGAGTGCTAAGCGTCGAGTAGTAGCTCGCAGGGTTAGCTAATTACTGTTCGGAGGTAGCCCAATTCATCGTGTCGAATATGTCGAGACGGAAGCATGGAGTGAGCTACCGCGCAGCGGTATTGCTCCCGCCGGTGGAAGTGATGCATTATTTATGAACAATGGTACGTGAGGTTATCGCAGCGCGGTAGGTAGCTAGCGCCCGATGATACCATGCGAGAGCAGTTTCGTAAAGACTGAGTTTAGGCCGTCTGATCCTTCTTGGGACGTAATCCTATGGCCCAAGACGCTCTGTCCAAGACGCTCTGTCCAAGAGGCTTAAGTAGGGCTGAAAGGTTGTTTTCCCTCATTTTCTTCTCATTTTGTGTGGGAGTTAGTGTTTGGGAGAGAGGATTTGGAGGAGGAAGAAGGACTTTCTCCTCCATTAGCGAAGCTCTGAGGCTCTGTTCGTCGTAACGAGGCTAGAACCGTGGAGAGGACTTGAAGGCACACACTTTCATCCATGCAAAGCAAGATCTCCATGACTAGGAAGAGGAGTCGTACGGTAATGAAATTTCTCCTCTCGGTCTTTAGGATGCAGCATGACATCCATTTCATTTTTACTTACTTTCATGCATTTAGGCACCAGATCTCCCAAATGAGAGGGGTACGGATCGCCACAGTTCAAAGGAGCCATCAGGTCGATTGTGTTTGTCCCCAGTGTCGGGAATATTGTCATCAATGTTCCCTAGATTTGAAGAGGCATCAAAATCAATACTAAGAGCATAATTGTATTTGATGTTGTTCAAGTTCATCATGTGCAGGATGTTCCTTGGAATAAGTTTAGACAGGTTGTCTAAGTGATTGTGACAGGTGTTCACAAGGAATAAAGGTGGAGAGAAAGAAATTTGTCTAAGTCCACAGACGTCGAGTGATGTCAGTTCACTCAATGACAGATGCCAAGAAGCGCTGAGTAAAGCATGGACAGTCAAAGCCCAAATAGTTTTCAAAGCAGATTTGCAGCTAAGTCCACAAACGTTGAGTGAAGGCAGTTCACTCAATGCCATATAACATGAGGCATCGAGTAAAGCTCAGTCTATTAAAGCTTCAACATTAGTAAGGAAGAAATTAGACTAAGTCCATAATCGTTGATTGAGGACAACTCACTCAATGCCTGAAGAAAGAAGCGTTGAGTCAAGCTCAAGCAGTCAAAGCCTTTCAAGAATCTGTCAAGAATTCTGGCTAAGTTCAGAAGCGTTGAGACTCACTTAATGCCCAAATAAGAAGGCGTCGAGAGATCAATGTTCAGTCAAAGCTTTAGAAGATATAGACAAAAATATCTATCAAAGTCCAGATGCGTTGAGTAAGGACAGCTCACTCAACGCAAGCTCATCAAGAAAATCAGATAGGTATAGAAGCGTTGAGTGAATGCAGTTCACTCAATGCCTCATCAAAGAAGACAGACACAGGCAAAAGCGTTGAGTGATGAAGGCTCACTCAACACATTCATAAAGATGGAAATCAACTAAGTCCAGAAGCATTGAGTGAAGGCAGTTCACTCAATGCCTCAACAAGATGGTCGAGATTCAGAGAAGCGGCTAATCCTAGAAGCGTTGAGTGATGAAGGCTCACTTAATGCACTAAACGCCTGAATAGCAGGAAGATTGACTAAAGGACAAAAGAGTTGAGTGAAGGCTATTCACTCAATGCACTCAACACCTAACAATGCACAAGTAATCGTCTAAGTCCAAATTCGTTGAGTGATGAAGGTTCACTCAACTCACTCAACGCCTAAAGCAGCAGGACGATTGTCTAAGGACAAAAGCATTGAGTGAAGGCCATTCACTCAACGCACTCAACTCCTGGCAGTGTAGATTATTTGACTAAGTGTTTTTGCGCTGAGTGAAGGCTATTCACTTAACGCACTCAATGCCTGAGATGAACTAATTGAATTTTTCGAAGTCCATAGATGCTGACGTCAGCAAAGTTCAAAATGTTGCGGGAAGTCTACAGTACACGACAAATAATACTGCAGACCTAATGTATGACTTTTCCTGTAAAAGCAAAGTTGCAACCAACAACTTTAGTGGGGCCCACGGGTCAAATAATCGTTGGACGGCGGAAGATAAAAGGATTAAGATCGTTGGAAGCAAATCAACTTTTAGGGTTTATCTTTTAGCAAAGAGGCGGAATTTCATCGTCTTCCTCTCGCCATTATTGCAAAGCTTGAAGCTGAAGTTCAAACCCGTTGATCCAAAAGTTCACCCAGATAGCTGTAGCGATCATCACCTGCCATAGTAAGTCCAGCAGAGAATTCTGAGAAAGAAGAAGCGGAGCATTCTAATTTTTGTAGTGAAGGTTAGCTTATTGAAGAATATTAAGAATTGTCAAATCATTGTCTTCATCAGCAAGATCAAAAACTTGTGTTTCTGAGTTGCTTCCAGCACAAGCAGCAGTGCCCTGAAGATCAACATTTTTGTCGCTGAGAAGAAGTTAGGGCCGAGTTCATCTCTGCTCAGGAAGCATAAGACTCAGAGAAATTTTTCTAGAGTCAAATCATCAACAACCAACTTTCTTTTCTGTGGGATCCTTTGGATTTGAGTTGTAGGCCTATTTTATAAAGGTTGAGTGTAGGATCATTGGTTGATATGAGGTAGGATACTTTGTGGATCTGAGGTAGAGCAGTTTGCCTGAGGTAAGATAGTCATTCTCTCTAAGGTAGGGCCTTTGTGTCTAAGTTAAAAGATCCAACTTTGGATCTGAGGTAGGGCCTTTGTGCCTGAGCTGTAGGAGAGTCATCCTCTCTGAGTTGTTGGGCTAACCTCCTAGCCTGAGTTGTAGGACTATTAGTTTTAGTCTGAGGTTGTAAGACCCCATATTTTTTCGGGTTTTATACCTAGAACCTCCGCTTTGTGGTGACGCCAAACTCTCGAGAAGGTTGACACCACAAACCGCCGATTCTGCCGGCAAATACTTGAGCATATCCTTTAAAAAAAAGTAGTATCATAAAGATAATCGGTCCACATCACATGTAATATATATAAAATTAGTCCACATATAATCGAATATGAACCACATGAATTAGTCCTCAGAAAACAAAGGATAAAAGGGCACCAACCCAGTATATATAATCTTTACTACATAACGCTCGCGAAAGTAAAGCTACTAGACACTCACTGATCCCATGACTGCTACTGCTGTTGCTGCCACACCTGGACTAGGCTGGTTCACTTCCTCCTGGGTGTTCTGTTACCCCAGCTGTTGTACCCTATCTCCTAGTTGTAGTCCCTATTATTATGCCCATCAGGCTATCAATTTAATTAAGTCTTGGTCACCCTCCGACCCCCCTGCGACACCTAGGCACCGTGCGGGGGAGGATGAAAGGAAAGGGAATGAAGTGGAGAGTAAGCACAAGCAAATTACAATGCCCCTAACTATCATATGTTAAAATTATTTATCACAGTAATGATAGGTATATGAACATAAGGTAAGAGTAGCAGTATACTGGAAGCAATAAATTAAAGTAAAAGTAGAGCTGCTATCTATCATCACAGATAAAGTAACCTTAGCTTATAAGAATGCTCATAGAGACTTATTAGTTAAGGGGTCGTATTTCAAGGACTAACGTATAAAAGATCCCATAATAATTTATACATTAGGGGTAAAGGTTTTATGCAAGTTATGTATGCCATGGAATCTTATGCATACTAAATGATGAATTCCACATAAGTGCAACACACCCACCGACTCTACGCGCATAGACCTTTAGTTTCCCTATTTGGAGTTAGCTAAACTCTCAGGTACCTCTCGTAGTGTCAAACGAAGGCAGTCGGTTGGGCCTCCCCACTCCTAGGTCGGTATTCACACTACCCAGCCTAGACCCAGCGTACTACTCGGTACACCCACAGTCAGGTGCTACGAAGTCTCTTATACTAGTGCTGGCAAAACCATCAGTCTTTTATAGGCTAAGTGAACACTTACACTTGCCAAGTAAGCGTATCGACGCCGGTGTGAACGACCATCCAATAACGAGGACCTGACACTTAATGCACATACACTCAAGCTAAAAGGAGCTCCCGAGCCGTCGGCTCTCCAAACTTAAACCATCTTTCTAGCAAACACTGAGCCCATCGCTCGTGAATCTATATCAACTATCCTACCAAAATGACGGGTTAAGTGTTTGTATCGGTGGTTTATTAAAGGTTACTCTTTTAATCTGCTTATTCTTACAGTTTAGGGTTAACCTTGGACTGCTCAGGGCATGCCCTGTGAAGGGTTCTCGAGGGCACTAGGAACTACGATGGGATAAAACCCAAATCTCTCTTTCTCAAGCCACTTACTTTTATGAGGAACTATTTATTACCAAAGCTTTTCCCTACGTTGCCTTTTTAGCTAATCCTAAGTGGATTTATATTCTCTGGGAGAAGACGATACTCCGTCAACCCCGAGCACAACCCCATCTCCATGTTATCCAGACTACTTAGGATTTGGCCCTAAGGGTGACCTCATCATGACTCCACCCAACCAGGTGCAACCACTATATCTCCACCCATGTATGGCCTAAAATTCTATCATGAATACTTGAATTTACTATATGCAGACCAAGTGATCTATCCTAAGCGTATGAAAGTAAATACCCCTAATTACTTTGCCTACAACCTTATAACTATTACTGGGGGTCTACCATGATTTGTTGAGCCCAAAACCAGAACTTGGTATTTTTTCTAATTAAATCAGCCTTTAAATAATTTTCCCTAAATCATGAAACCTTATGATTTTGAACATGAAGTATAAAATTTTGACAAGCAATGATCCCACCAAAATTTCCAGAGCTTCCTATTGACTAATTAATAACAAGGTATGAGTTTCATAATTTTTCAGAAATAATTTATATCATAAACCAAAATATAAATTTTTTGATCTAAACAATAATTAACAATGAGACAAAAGATTTAATCATTCAGAAATTATAATAAAATTACCATAGGTCAAATATGACCAGAAATTGTCACTGCTCAAATTTCATCATCTTCAATTTTTTTGCCACATAAATAAATTAATGAATAAAACATCACCTAGGGCACTTTGTAAAGAAACCTCTATTTAATCTCTTTCAAAAATTACAATAAAATTAACAGTGTATATTTGTGGTCTAAAAAGTTTACTGATCAAATTTTATAATTTTCCAGTACTTAGTTTGTCTTGAAACAAGTTATTTCCCTAATCACAAATTTATAGAATTACAAAGAAGGTACAAAAATTCTTCATCCAAAAATTATAATAAAAATTGCAGACATAAATAACAACACTATAGGCCCTTGACTAAAGTTTCATGACCATTCAATACTATTATGACAAGTGGTGTGAACTTAATAAAAATATTTTAGGCCATTTGACTGAGTGGGCCACTGGGAACACTCGTTTCGATTTCTGGTTAGCCATTGGACATCTTGCACCAAAAAGTGTGTTGAGGGAAATTCGATAGTTCAAAATGGTTGATTTAAATTTTTTATTAAACTAGACTCCAAGTGCTAGGTTTTCTATATTGGACACATTTACTGAAACAACCCATAACTATTTTTAATAATTAAAACAATGTAGCAGTGGTGTTGTCTATTGTGTTATTATATTGTGGTAACCCTTAACCCTCTTGTGTTAATATATTGTTGTCTATTGTTAGTGTATATCATTGATAAAGGTTTTTGAAGTTGTGTTTCGACTTCTTCAAATAGGGGGAGATTATTGGGTTCATTGATCTCAATGTCCCAGATTTGTAAGAAGTCAAACAAGTCAATGATATACACATAGATAATTGATGTATGTTTAAGTTCATGCATGCAGGATAGTCTATGTCATATTGATTGGACAAATGGTCCAAGTGACATAGACATGTGTGTTAACCTAGAAATCGGCGATCCTTCCCAAAGGCAGCCATCTCGCTAGTCGCGGCCTGCTCCCGATTCCTCCTGGAGGTCGTGACGTCTTAGGGTGGGTAGACAGAATTTTCTATCCGCTCAGGCAACACGACTTGGGTGGTCTCAGCGGTCTGACCGCCCAGGCCGCGCTCCTTGTTCCTTGAGTCAGCAGGTGCCGTGGACTGCTTCCGCAGTCGGCCCTTGCAGACCGCGTGCCTTGTCAGCTTAACCACAGGTTTCTCAACAGGAGCCCCCTTTGCCGGACTCGGATGTCTATCCGCCCAGACCGCTCAAACCGCTAAATAAAAGTGGCGACCTGGCCCCAGGCCGCCAGCCAGCAACCTCCGTTTCCACCTCGCCAACATGCGCGGCGTGCCTTGTCAGTCCGGTAGGTCGCCCATCCCTTGTCATCCAACATCATGGGCAGCCAGCATCATCAGTCCACCTAAGAAGCGCGGACGCTCCAGCTGGCTACCCGCAAAGATCAGCAGCATCCAGTTCCTCACGAGCTGGGCGTACTCGAAGTGCAGTCAAGCATTCCAGTCTGCCTAAGTTGGTAACCCCAGCTCCAGCTCCTCAGCAACAGCAGGCCTCATCCTTGTTCTAACATCGACGAACTCAGCTTGTCAGCAGTGGCGGACTCCGCGAACTCAGCAGATTCGCTATGCAGCCCGCCATTCCAAGCATCTAGTATCTGCCTCCCAGCAGCAGGCGGATACCTCCTCAGCCCACACAGTCTTGGCGCGGGCTCGATCAGTAGTGGAGGACTTATCCCAGCCCACCAGGCAGCAGAACCTCTTCAAGGTAGTCCCATACCGCGGAGCCCCGTGCAGACTCTTCGGACTCCGCGGATACCTCTTCATCTCACACCCTTTGCGTGTGATCAGTTCAGCAGCGACGGACTCCGCGGATTCTTCTCGCAGTCCGCCACTCGTCTTCCATCTCTCGCCTCCTAGCAGCAGGCGAGTAACTCCCTCAGCCCGCACAACCTTGGAGCAGACTCGATCAGCTCAGTAGGCGCGGACTCTTCCCAGTTCGCCCTCAGCAGGACCAGTTCCAGAAGCAAGCCACAGTCCGCGTGGCCTGTTGCGTACTTGGCGGACTCCATCCTCTTCTCGCTCAAGTTACCGTCTCACCGGGGGTAACGTCATCGCAAGCTGTTACCTCCTCGGGCCTATAAATAAACCCCCATGCCTCTAATTTAACTGGAGGACACAATATCGCCAAGGTGCACATGCTCGAAGACAGCCTATAGCAAGCTCAAGCAGTCAACCCCTGCGGACTCCTCTTCTCAGTCTGCACCTTCTCCTCTGCCCTTAGTCGTGCGGTCTGCCATCCTGGTTCTCCAGTCCGCGCGGTCTGTGTTCTTCCATTAACCGCGCGATCTGCCGGCCTCCAAGCTCAGTCCGCACGGCTTCCTCTGGCACTCCTTCCTTAGCCGCCAGCTTCCTCTTTATACCCCTTTATTTCTTTCTTGTAAAGGTGTACTAGCAAACTGTAATAACTCAATATTAATCAAAGGAAAGCTCGACGCAAGAGTGGCATTTATGCCGCAGCGGGCAAAGTCTGCTGTTGCCGCTGCTAGCATCCCCCTCCTCTTTTCTTAGCTCAGCTCAGCTCTCTCGGCGTCAACTTGCAAGCACAATCGTCAAAGTAACCATCTGCTCGACAGCTCCTGATCAACCTCCTCTGCTGATCATCAACCTTTTCTGCTGATCATCAGCCTTACCGGCCGCTCTCAGCAAACCTCTCCTTTATCCCCGCAACCCTTGAACAAGTGCTTGCTCCACTCTCGAGCACTCAAAAGCTTCCTCTCCTTCTCCTCAACCCCGCAACCTCTATCCTCTTCTTCACCTTGCCCGTGAGATCGAACACTCCTCCGTGTTAACTAGGCGGTGCCGTTTTCGCGTATCAACAGTTAATACGCGACCTTCAGATCCGAAAAGATGGTGAAAACCAACAGTTATCCATGTCAGATCATCATTCAACCGAGAACCTTACTCAATCAAGTCCTAGAGATGATCCTCTTTGGGAGACCTTCGAGCAATCGCGCCGTGAGAATGCTCACCAGTTCCAAGCGATCAACCAAATTCTTATTACAATCACCCACCAGTTGTAGATGCAACCTACAACAGCTCCAGTTGCTCCAGTCAACCCAACACCAACATTGGAGCATCAACAAGCTTTTCTTCCAGCTTGCCCACCAGTCTATCCTCCTTACATAACAACCTTTCCGCAAGGGCCTTCAGCCCCTTTGCGACCTCAAGATGAAGATTTTGCAGCTCGTCAAAACTTCTTCTAGGAAGTAGCCCGGGGAAGTCCTGCAAGATTTCTCAACTTTCAGGGAAGTCATCCTTACCCATCAGCTCCTGCCTTTGCTCCTGCAGCAACTTTTCTCTTTTATCCTCCTACTTCTTTTACAGCTATAGCTTATGCTCCCTTTTATCCTTATGTTGTAGGAGAGAAGGAAGAGCCTTCGCCATTTATAGGGAATGTTCGTCATGAACCTACTCCAGCTAATTTCAGAGAGCCTCAGTTACCGATCTACACTGGAGAGACTGATCCAGTGAAGCATCTCCAAGCCTTCGAATTAGCCGTTGCTCTCAAAACTCTCTCAAATGCAACTAAGTGCAAGCTCCTTGTGACAATCTTTGATGGACAAGTGAGGGACCGGTTCTATGGTCTTCGCCCTCATTCCATCACTTCCTTTGTTGATCTACGAAGGGAGTTCTTGCTCAGATTCTCTACTTCCACAAAGAGAAAGGGCGGTCCTGAAGCCCTCTTTGAGATCAAGCAACGTGAGAATGAAACTTGGTCTTAGTTCGTTGATCGATTCCAAAGAGAAATCTTGGACATCGAGATTGTTGGTCAAGAAATGTACCGAGTAGCTCTTATCCACGGTCTTCGTGAAGGGCTGCTCAAGTTTGAAGCCAATGTCCGAGCACCAAGAACATACCAAGAGTTGATTGCCTTAGCCAACTCATACATCCGAGGAGAAAAGAGCAATCTAGGCTTCGTCTCCAAGCTTATATCAGAGAAAGATCCTTCTCACAAGCAGCCTCCGAGGTCTTCTCACAATGATTTCCCAACTCACTCAAGGAAGGGAAGAAGGTTTCAGCGCCATCGATACCCTTTCCCAAGCCGTGATCATGCTCAAGATCAATCGCTACTACCACCAGCCCCATCTTCACAAACAGCTGCAGTTTATCAACAGCAAGACGATGACTTGCATGAGTCCAAACTAGATGAAGCCATGCTAGAAGTAAGCAAAGTCATGAAAGATAAGGCTAACTATAAAAGGCCTTATCGACCAGCTGATCAAAGATCCAAAGACTCAGATCCGTATTGTGAATTCCACAAAGAGCCATTCCACCTGACAGAGAACTGTCGAGCACTCCGCCAACTAGAGCAAAGGATGCTCCGAGAGGGTAACATGCGTGACCTGCTTCCCAAAGATGATCACCCTGATCCAGCAACCTCAAAGGGCAAATAAGTTGTAGACATTCCTTGCCGCTCAAGAGGAGTGAGCCTAGTCGAAGAGCACCCTCTCCTTGTTGTCAACAATGCAGTTGAATGCTTCGATGCCGATGACGAGGGCGCGCTTGAAAGACTATTCTAAGCCAGCAAAGGACTTCATAGTTCTTTAAATTTTTTCACAACCATGATGGGTTACCTCTACTCTTACTCTTTCAAACATTTTCTTTACAAAACACTCCTCTGTGTTCCTTCTTGCATTTCAATAAAATTTACTTCAGGGATCATGTACTGACATATTTCCCTTTTTGGAATGCCTCTTCCTCCATTTTCTCTTTGCCAAAGAGATCGCTGAACCAATGAGATATCGCCAAGTCTTGTTGTTCCCTCCGTATATTGTTCTCTGGCACGACCGCTACGACCACATACTGTGGGGAGTATTCATGTATGTGCAGTGGGATCCGTTCAATCTACGATGTTGGGCTTCAAACTTTGGATCCTAGATGGCATCTGACACAGAATGTATGCTAGGGAGGCCCCATGTGTTAGCTCTGTTGTGCTCTGTTAAGGATACATTATAGTTACGATGATTTTTGCTTGACAAGCAATGACGACCAAACGTAGCCTTGTCTCTTCGATCATCTCACAACTGTGATGGCCGAACACTCTATGGTGCTCTCAATCCATGCTTTCGCGGGGGTCCACAACTCCACTGATCTTTCCACAGACAAGCAATGCATTAAGCCACTTGGCGCAACTAGTCTCATTGATCAGTGATGTTGTAACCCGAGTCATGAGAGCAGTGCATCTAGTGATCCTTCTCAGGATTTCTCGTGCTTTTCTCTTTTATGCCCTTCTAAAGGATGTGCAACTAGACCTCTCTTAGTAGGACTATACTCGCGACGACCTCTCTCAGGCAAGCGATGCATAAGGCCCACAGGTGATATCTTGTGGCAACATCCAGTCTTTCTTGGTCATCTTCGAGTATAGACCTCTTTTTTATCAACTGCCTTTTTCACAGGTGAACATGTTAAATCTGGCCTCACAATAGGATTAACAAACATCACTTTGCTTGTGCTCATCTTATATGTGTTGCCTGCATAATCTCTATCAGATGATGACTTACAAGGTCTCTACTTATATAAGCTCCATTACTCTCATCTTTTATTCACTGCTTGCTTAAGCTCTATCAGATGATGATTCACAAAGCTACTCATTACTCTTATTAAATGCAAATGCCATCAAACATTGATCAAGGAATCTGGCTATCCTTGATTAATAAGCCATGCAAGCGGAGTCTAACTAAGATGATCTCTTCTTATTGATCTGGATTTCATATTGGAGATATCATATCTTACTATAACTGCCATTGCTGTCTAATCTTGATTCAGATTAGAAAAATGTATCAAGCTTTTTCTCTGCTAATGTGTTCATATATATCCTATTATATTAACAGTCAACATTCGACTTATTGATCGATACTTCATGTTAAAGATATCATCTCTAATACAGCAAGAAGATCACTACTCTGGTTTGATCTTCATTCAATTATCAGCAGAATGCATCAAGCGTTTGCTCTACTATTTGGTCATATCTACTTATCTCATCAACAGTTAGCATTCGCAAGTTCCGCTCAGGTACTTGCAGCTTAGTTCATTATAATATGTCTGTTGCTCACTCTTCTCTTTGCAGTGATTAACATTCTCCTACAAGTCTCACCCAGGTACTTGCAATCTTCACATGTTATGTCTTCTTGTAACTCTCATTTTGCAGAAATCGGCAGACACTTGCAAGTTTCTTCACAGGTACTTGCAAGCTACTTTCATATATATGTCTGCGTCTGACTCTTTTTTTGTAGAGATCAGCAGATACTTGCAAGTTTCTTCACAGGTACTTGCAAGATACTCCCATATATTATGTCTGCTTCTAACTCTTTTCTTGTAGAGTTCAGTAGACACTTGCAAGTTTCTTCACAGGTACTTGCAACTTACTTTCATATACCATATCTGCTTCTAAACTCTTTTCTTTCAGAGACCAGCAGATACCTGCAAGTTGCCTTCAGGAATTTGCGGCTTTTTTCTTTACTCCCATATTTGCTTCTAACTTCTCCTTTGCTGAACCAGCAAAGACAGGCAAGTTCCTTTCAGGTACTTACAACTCATTTTTCTCTCTTGCATGCTCCTCACTCTTATTTTTGCAGAAGATAACTGGTACTTGCAGGCCTCCATCAGGTACTTGCAAGTCATTATTCTTCTATGTTTTTCTCTCACCTTCATTTTGCAGAAATCAGTAGAAGACACATCTCCTTCATTTTGCAAAGGCAAACCCAGGTACACAAAAGGTGTACCTTCCATACATACCTACACTAACTTTTCTTTTGCAGGAAAAAGATAGGCATTGGAAAAATGCTAAGGAGAGACATCAGGTTCTATCTCTCCTTGCCTCCTTCCTTTCCTTTGGGGTGGATCATGATTTTCGTGGGTCTCCAACTTTTTCGAAGTTCCCTACGGAACTTAAAAAAGTACTTGGATTATGCTAACCCAGAAATCGGCGATCCTTCCCAAAGGCAGCCAGCTCGCTAGTCGCGGCCTGCTCCCGGTTCCTCCTGGAGGTCGCGATGTCTTAGGGTGGGCAGATAGAATTTTCTGTCCGCTCAGGCTGCAAGACTTGGACGGTCTCAGCGGTCTGACTTCCCAGGCTGCACGCCTTGTTCCTTGGGTCAGCAGGTGCCGCGGACTGCTTCCGCAGCCGGCCCCTGCAGACCGCTCGCCTTGTCAGCTTAACCACAGGTTTCTCAACAGGAGTCCCCTTTGCCGGACTCGGATGTCTATCCCCCCAGACTGCTCAAACCGCCAAACAAAAGTGGCGACCTGCCCCGAGGCCTCCAGCCAGCTACCTCCGTTTCCACCTCGCCAACATGTGCAGCCTGCCTCGTCAGTCCGACAGGTCGCCCATCCCTTGTCATCCAGCAGCATGGGCAGCCAACATCATCAGCCCGCCTAAGAAGCGCGGACGCTCTAGCCGTCTACCAGCAAAGATCAGCAGCATCCAGTTCATCGCGAGCTGAGCGGACTCGAAGTGCAGTCAAGCCTTCCAATCCGCCTAAATTGGTGAACCCCAGCTCCAGCTCCTCAGCAACAGCAGGCGTTATCCTCATTCCAGCATCGACGGACTCAGCTTGTCAGCAGTGGCAGACTCCGCGGACTCAGCGGATTCGCTATGTAGCCCGCCATTTCAAGCCTCTAGCATCCGCCCCCCGGTAGCAGGCGGATACCTCCTCAGCCCGCACAGTCTTGGCACGGGATCGATCAGCAGTGGCAGACTTCTCCCACCCCGCCAGGTAGCAGAACCTCTTTAAGGCAGTCCTAGAATACGCAGCCCCGTGCGGACTCTGCGGACTCCGCGGATACCTCTTCATCTTGCACCCTTTGCGCGTGCTAAGTTCAGCAGCGACAGACTCCGCGGATTCTCCTCACAGTCCACCACTCGTCTTCCAGCTCCCGCCTCCTAGCAGCAAGCGGGTAACTCCCTTAGCCTGCACAACCTTGGCGCAGACTCGATCAGCTCAGTAGGTGCAGACTCTTCCCAGTTCGCCCTCAGCAGGACCAGTTCCAGAATATAAAAGAAGCAAACACGCTGCTAACAAGCAGCTAACAAACAGACAGAAATCTGAATAATTGAAAGTTTTATTATCCAAAAAGATATTCTTTACAAAGGCATGACCTCCATTTTATAGAATGGAGGAGATAGGAGAGAGTACAAACAAACAATGTGTGACTAAAAATGTACAAGGCTGAGCGGCTAGAAATTAAAGAGACCGCACAGGCCGCGCGGTTAGACAAATGAGCTAACCGCTCGGCAACTCCAGCAGGAAGAGAATAGGCCGCAAAAGGAGACCGCTAGACCGCCCGGTCTCCAAGCTTCTGAAAGAGACCGCCAGACCGCTCGGACTACAAGCATCAACAGTCTGAACACGAACCTGCTGGAAGGGAACTGCTAGACTGCGCGGTCAACAAACCGCCAGACTAGACAGCCAGGCCGCCCGGTCTAATACTTCAACACTCCCCCTCAAGCTGGAGCATAAATATCAATCATGCCCAGCTTGTCACAAATATGGAAGAAGGAAGTAGAGACCGGCTTTGTGAAGATATCCGCCAATTCTTTGTCGGAGGTGACAAACATAGTACAAATCTGTTTCTTCAAAATCTCTTCCCGGATGAAGTGGCAGTCGATCTCTATATGCTTTGTTCTCTCATGGAAGACCAGATTTTTGGATATGTATATAGCGGCCTTGTTGTCACAGAACATAGGAAGAGGATAGTCATAGACCTCTCCTAGGTCAAGCATGAGAGCCCGCAACCACTTTAACTCACACGTGGTTGACGTCATACTCCGGTATTCGGCTTCTGCACTGGATCTGGAGACAACATACTATTTCTTGCTCTTCCAACTCACCAGATTTCCTCCAACAAAAGTACAAAAACCTGATGTTGATTTACGATCGCCTTTATCATCCGCATAGCTTGAATCTGAGTAGGCTTCAACCCTCAGATGACCATTCATATGAAAGATTAGCCCTTTGCCCGGTGCTACTTTGACATACTCTAAAATCTTCAAGGCAGACTGAAGATGGCACTCCCTGAGAGCTTGCATAAACTGACTAACCTTTCCTACAGCATAGGAGATGTCGGGTCTGGTCACCGTGAGATAGATGAGTTTGCCCACCAAACGTCTGTACCTCGTGACATCAGATAGAAGAGGCGAGTCATCCGTCCATGTTTTGTCTTCTCCAATAGCC
Source organism: Platanthera guangdongensis (assembly GCA_039583875.1). Lineage (NCBI taxonomy): Eukaryota > Viridiplantae > Streptophyta > Magnoliopsida > Asparagales > Orchidaceae > Platanthera > Platanthera guangdongensis. Next base: position 136,817,364 of record CM077159.1, on the reverse strand, counting down.
ATGGGAAACCGGGCCGGTTTGGCACCTGTCAATTCTGCCTCTTGTAGAAGATCAAGGGCATACTTCTGTTGGGAGAGAACCAACGAGTCAAGCTTCCGAGAGATTTCTATCCCCAATAAGTATTTCGGGGAGCCCATATCCTTCGTGACCAATTGTTGGCAGAGGTGTTTTTTCGTCAAGTCCACCCCAGCTTGGTCATCGCCAGTAAGAAGAATATCATCCACATACACTGCCAAAACCACCAGTCCCGAGGCAGTTTTGCGAATAAACAAGGAGTGGTTGGCCTAACTCCTTGCAAAGCCGATGGTAGCCACAATGCCACTGAACTTGTCAAACCATGCCCGAGGGCTCTACTTTAGGCCATAAATGGCCTTCTTTAACCGTCAGACTCTTGTCTCCCCCTGAGCAACATACCCTAGAGGTTGCTCCATGTAGAAGTCCTCCTGAAGATCCCCATAGAGAAAGGCATTTTTGACATCAAGCTGGGAAATAGCCCAATCCTTGTTGACAACCACAAAGAGAAGAACCTGGATGGTGCTGAGGCGATCAACAGGAGAGAAAGTGTCAAAGTAATCAATGTCGTAAGTCTGAGTGAAGCCTTTGGCCACCATCCGGGCCTTGTAGCGATCCACAGTGCCGTCGGGGCAAAATTTCACAAAAAACACCCAGCGACAGCCAACCACATCAGTACCCACTGGTGGAGAAACAAGGGTCCAGGTACCCATTTCAGTAAGAGTAGTCATCTCTTCATCCATGACAGATTTCCAATGAGGAATAGCAAGAGCCTCCTGGTAGGTGCGGGGAGTGGTAGTAGCGGAGATAGCCAAGGCAAAACACCTGCGAGAAGGAGAAAGCCGATCATAGGAAACAGCTGTCGCAAGCGGGTGTTGAGTACATGCCTGCACCCCTTTGCGAAGAGCAATGGGAAGATGCAGGTCGACACGGGCCTCAGTGACCGGAGCGTCCGTGGCGGAGAAGGCTGGCCCGGGACTAGAGAGATGGCTACGATGAAGAGGGAGAAGGCGTAGGGGGTGAGACAGACAGAGGAGGAGACGAGGGAAGAGAGGAGACGTCGATAGGCTTGGAAGGAACGGAGAGAGGTGGTGGAGAGGCAGAGACATCAAGAGGAAGAGGGGATTCAAGAGAGAAGTATGATGCATTCTCGAAGAAGGTCACGCTGCGAACACAAATTGTTTGCGCAGAACGGGATCAACACAACAATAGCCTTTTTGAGTGGTAGAGTATCCCAAAAAAACACACTTGGTGGAACAGGGGGAAAGCTTGTCGCGGGTAACGGACGGTGCATGTACAAAAGCCATACACCCAAAGACACGGAGAGGGAGGGGAAAAGATTCTTTGCTGGGGTATAGAATGGAGAAGGGGGTCTGGCCGTGGAGAATCATGGAGGGAAGGCGATTGATGAGATAACAGGCGAGTAGAACAACGTAGCCCTAGTAGGAGCGGGGCACTTGCATCTGCGTCATGAGAGTGCGAGCGACATCAAGGAGGTGACGTTTTTTACGCTCCGCCACCCCATTTTACCGGGAGGTGTAAACATAGGTGGTCTGATGAACAAGACCATGTTGCAGAAAGAAGGAGGAGAACTCATGACTAAGATATTCCTTAGCATTATCAGAGCGAAAGACTTTAATAGAAATGCCAAATTGAGTTTTAATCATAGAATAAAAAGATTGCCATATAGAAAAGAGTTCACAGTGATCTTTTAACAGATACACCAGGTACATCTAGAAAAATCTTCTATAAAAGTTACAAAGTAGGAACTACCCCGGCCAACGGTGAGGGTAGGAGCAGGACCACAGACATCAGAATGAATGAGATCAAATGGGCGAGAGGAGCCACGACCTTGCTTCGGCGGGAAGGGGGAGCGATGATGTTTGCCAAGCTGACACGCATCACAGTTGAGTGGAGAACTGGTCAGAGGTAAGTGGGGCAGAAGATGTCGAAGAATCCGAGGAGGAGGATGTCCAAGGCGAAGATGCCATTGAAGCAGATCTGTAGAGGAGGAGGAGTAGGCGGACAGAGTAGAAACGTTATCAAGGAAGTAGAGGTCGCCGCTCTCAGTCCCAGTAACAATCGTCCACTGGGTCCTCGGGTCCTGAAAAGAACAAGAAGTGGGAGTGAATAAGATGGAGCACTGAAGTTGTCGGCATAAAGTAGTAACAGATAATAAATTGCACGGGAACTTCGGGACATAGAGAGTGTCCTCCAAGCAAAGCGACGGGGTGACTTGAACCATGCCCGTCCCATGAACCGGGGACGGTGAACCATCTGCCACACGAACTGGGGGCAATCGGTAATGCGTTTCAAGGAGAGAGAAGCAATGAGGGTTGCCAGTCATATGATTTGTAGCACCCAAGTCAATCAGCCATTTACCTTGGGTAACGACGTGGGCACTACCTGAAGTCGTGACCATAGAGGCAGACAACCGAGAGGAGGCATAGGTCGAGGAAGGTGCATCACTAGAAGGTCGAAGATGAGGATGTTTCTGCCAGCAACGGTCAACAGAATGGCCGGTACGACCACAGTGAGAGCAGAGGAACCTGGACGAACCACGCCCGCCGGAGTGGCTGCGTCCACTAGCCCCCCCCCCCCCCCCCCCCCCGAGCCTGGTGAGCATAGGAGTCCTGGGAAGGAGGGGAGGTCAAAAGAGGACGCTGGAGCAGCGAAGTAATAGCGGCAATGCGAGCCGCGGTGGCATCCAAAGTGGGAGACTCCGCCTCACCCAAGATCTGCTGGCGGATCATGTCATAGGAATCAGGAAGGCGGAGAAGATAACAAACAACCAGGAGTTCCTGGAAGTGTTTGTGCTATTCGGCTAAGTCCGCGGAGAAGGGGCGATTCTGGAGGATCTATGCGCCAAGAGTCTGAACCTGCTGATAAGCCGCAGTAGGAGACATGGAAGGGCAGGCAAAGAGGTCCGCATAAAGAGTATAAATGCGGGACGTCTGGCCCCCCTTAGAATAGAGAGCAGTTAGGTGAAGCCAAGCAGCCTTGACCGTCTCATCATGGCGAATGACGGGAAGACACTCATCAGAAAGGCTGTTGTCCAGCCAAGTGCGGACAAGTGCATCACTCGCATCCCAGTCATCAAATTGAGGAGAGTTAAGAGGTGGAGGGTCATTGGTGAGGTGATGACGCTTGCGCTGAGAGCGAAGAAGAAAGGTGAAAGAAACGCTCCAATCAGGATAGTTGGAGCCAACAAGTTTAGAAAGTGTGCCAAGGTTGCCAGAAGGAGTAGGAGGAGGAGTCGTAGGGGTGGTGGATGTAGAGATAACGGGGGAGGAGAGATCAGAATTGGCCATAGAGAAACTGCGCCACCTAAGAAGAAGAGAAGCCACAGGGAGAAGAAAAAAGGAGAGAAAGCCGCACGACCTAAGGAGGATGCCGGGACACGAGAAAGAAACCGCAGCGAACAAGGGCGAAACTGCAGCGGGCTAAAGAGAAGAAGTTGTAGCGGCACGGTGGCAGAACACCAGCGGCCAGGAAGCGGACCAAGGTACAGGGAAAGAGGTCACGCGAACTGAAAGAGGCCGAGCGAACAGAAGAGAAGAGGAAGCAAGGGACCCGAGAGAACAGGTCAGGAACAGACCGAAGAAAGTCACACAAATAAGGCAGCGACAAGGCAAAGAAGCCGCTTGGACAAGCCGTGCGGACAAAAGAGCCAAAGACGGAATCACGACGAATCGATCGGTCGCTCTGATACCATGTAAAAGTAGTAAACATGTAGCTAACAAGAAGCTAACAAATAGACAGAAATTTGAATAATTGAAAGTTTTATTATCCAAAAAGATATCCTTTACAAAGGTATGACCTCCCTTTTATAGAATGGAGGAGATAGGAGATAGTACAAACAAATAATGTGGGACTAAAAATGTACAGGGCTGAGCGGCTAGAAATTAAAGAGACCGCACAGGCCGCGCGGTTAGACAAATGGGCTAACCGCTCGGCAACTCCAGCAGGAAGAGAACAGGCCGCAAAAGGAGACCGCTAGATCGCTCGGTCTCCAAGCTTCTGAGAGAGACCACGAGACCGCTCGGACTATAAACAACAATAGTCTGAACATGAACCTGATGTAAGTGAACCGCTAGACCGCGCAGTCAACAACCCGCCAGACTAGACCGCCAGGCCGCCCGGTCTAATGCTTCAACACAGAAGCAACCACAGTCCGCGCGGCCTGTTGCGTACTCGGCAGACTCCATCCTCTTCTCGCTCAAGTTACCGTCTCACCGGGGGTAACATCACCGCAAGCCGTTACCTCCTCGGGCCTATAAATAGACCCCCATGCCTCTCGTTTAAATGGAGGACACAACATCACCAAGGTACTCATGCTTAAAGAGAGCCCACAACAAGCTCAAGCAATCAACCCTTGCGGACTCCTCTTCTCAGTCCGCACCTTCTCCTCTGCCCTTAGTCGCACGGCTTGCCGTCCTGGCTCTCCAGTCCGCGCGGTCTCTGTTCTTCCCTTAACTGTGCGATCTGCTGGCCTCCAAGCTCAGTCCGCGCGGCTTCCTCTAGCACTCCTTCCTTAGCCGCTAGCTTCCTCTTTGTACCTCTTTATTACTTTCTTGTAAAGGTGTACTGGCAAGCTGTAATAACTTAATATTAGTCAAAGGAAAGCCCGTCGCAAGAGTGGCATTTAAGCCGCGGCGGGCGAAGTCTGTTGTTGGCGCTGCTAGCGGACCCCATCCTCTTTTCTTAGCTCAGCTTAGCTCTCTCGATGTCAACCTGCAAGCACAACCATCAAAGTAACAATCTGCTCGACAGCTCCTGATCAACCTCCTCCGCTGATCATCAACCTTCTCTGCTGATCATCAGCCTTCTCGGCTGCTCTCAGCAAACCTCTCCTCTATCCCCACAACCCTTGAACAAGCGCTTGCTCCACTCTCGAGCACTCAGAAGCTTCCTCTCCTTCTCCTCAACCCCGCAACCTTCATCCTCTTCTTCATCTTGCCCGTGAGATCGGACACTCCTCCGTGTTAACTAGGCGGTGCCGTTTTCGCGCATCAACAAGGTGAACTCAAAAAAACTGACTAGAAAGGCAGTAAATTGATTAAGTCCACATGTGTTGAGTGAAACAAGCTCATTCAACGCCAGATGAACTAGTAGCCATTGATAGTGAAGAAAAATTTCAAAGTCCACATGCATTGAGTGAATACAGTTCACTCAACATCATACGGCTAATAATGCTGAGAGATTGCTGGCAGTCAAAGCTTTAAGTGTTGGCAAGGCAGAAAAGCATTAAGTCATGCTATTTTTGTCAAAGCCAAAGCAAATCTGTCACAGAAAATTAGTTAAGTCCAGAAGCGTTGAGTAAAGCGTGATAACTCAATGCAATGCTGATTTAGTTAAAGCCTTGGAAGAAAGACAGAAAATTTTGTCTAAGTACAATAGCGTTGAGTGAAGTCAGCTCACTCAACGCCAAAAGGAGAAAGCGTTGAGTCATACTGCTGCTGCCAATGCCAAAGGGAGAAAGCATTGAGTGTAGTCAACACACTCAATGCCTTCATGCAAGGCATAGGTTTTCTAAGTCCAGAATTGTTGAGTGAAGCTTATACACTCAACACCAGATTTCAGAGTCAAAGGCAAAAAGCGTTGAGTGATGCTAGCTGACTCAACGCCTTTAGACAGAAGGAGATTTGGCTAGGTATAAAAGCGTTGAGTGAGCCCAACTCACTCAACTCCTTCAGACAGAAGGAGATTTGGCTAAGTATAAAATAATTGAGTGAAGCTTATACACTCAACGCCTTCATGCAGAGCAAAATTATTCAAGTCCAGAATCATTGAGTGAAGCTTATAAACTCAACGCTCTCAACGCATGGACAAGCTGAGGAGTTGACTAAGTTAAAAAGCATTGAGTAGAGCTTACTGACTCAACGCCTAACAGAATAGGAAATTTTCTATGTCTAGATTCATTGAGTAAATCTTGTTCACTCAACGCCTGGGTACTTGTCTGAAATTTTCTAACTCCAGAATGGCTGACATCAGCAAAGTCAACAAAAGTCAATAAAATTCCAAAATGATCAAGGAATAGTTGCAACTCATCACTAACATCGTAGTCAGTCTCATTATGTAAAACTAAGGATATAATCAACCGTTAAAGCAATGAAATGTGTCAATCATTTCGCTGGATGATAGGATTATAAATAGAGAAGGAGATCTGGATCGAGACAAGTTTTTCTGAGTGAGAAATTCATTTTGAAAAAGAGGAGCGAGACTTTGTCTTCTCCCCCCCCCCCCGCCATTATCGTAGAAACAAGAGATCAAATCGACGATTCTGAAAGGTTTTTGAGTTAGCTATGACAATCAACATCTGCTACATCAAGATGAGATGATTTCTCTGAGGAAGAAGAATCAGCCAAGGCCAGCCCTAGCTGAAGTTGCTTCAAGATCCAAGCCAAACTGAATTTGAAGATCAATCACTAGATATGTGAAGAAGAGGTGGAGTAATCTATATTCTATAAAACCGGTTAGCTGATAGAAGATCTCTCCTCTCTCTCCTTCATCATTAGAGTTAGAATCAAGTTTCTGAGATTACTTCCAGCACAAGCAGTAGATTCTTGAAGAACATCAACGTTATTGTTGTGAAGAAGATAGGGCTGAAATTCACTCAGCTTAGGAAGCAATTGACTCATAGATTTATTTCTGTTGAGTCAAATCAATATTTCTATTCAAATTCTGTAGGATATGTTCAAGATCAGTGTTGTAAGTCTAGTTTATAAAGGATGAGAGTTAGATCTGGTTGAGAGCTGTATTATAAGCCTAAGTTATAAAGGTTGAATATAGGATCTGGTATAGATCTGAGTGGTAGGATCCAGTCTTGGATCTGTGTGTGGTAGGGCTGTGGTTTCAGCCTGTGTTGTGGGGCATTTGTGCATGTGGTAGGTGATCAGGTGATTAATGTGTGGTTGTGCTGAATTACTGTGTTGAAGGTCTCTGTGGAGACTGTGTGATCTATTGAGATCGTGTTGTAATCTCTGAGGAGCCAAGTTATTGGAGAAGTGCCTTGTCTAACATTCTGTTAGAAAGGTGGGAGTGACAATAGATGTACCCATATACTGGGGAACCACTATAAATATCTGGTGTGGTGTATGTGAATTTCTTGAAAAATAAACAATCATTCACAACAAGGCCTAACTCAGTTAAAGGCTTAAAGAATCTAAAGAGAATCAAATAGACCTTGATAACCTATTCACCCCCCTCTAGGTGATTAGCTACCATTGTATTCAAAAACTTTCAACTGGTATCAAAAGGAGGTTACTCAAGAAAGGCTTAACAGTCTAAGTAGATCTCAACGGGTAGCTGAGAAAAGAAAAGTATGGGTTCAGGAGAGAACCATAAGGAACTAGGTTCTAAGAAGCTTCCTCTATGCAGGAAAGAAAACTTTGGAATCTGGAAAAAAGGGTCAGATTGTTTATGTAAGCATCAGACCATAGGATTTATGTTATAGTACAATAAGGATCATTCATCTCATTGAAGGTATCTATTCTTGATGCAAATATTAAAACTCTTAGGAGTTATGCAGAAATGACTACATATGAAATCATCTTGGCTATAATGGATAAGAGGGCATAGAATATTATATTCAGTGTCATAAATGACTCTACTTTTCAAAACCTGGTGCACTGCAAGACCTCAAAGTAAATATGGGACACTCTGGTGATATACATGGAAGGAACTGAGGATGTTAGAGATGATAGGAAGTGTATGCTCAATCAAGAGTATGAGGCTTTCAAGCAGATCAAGGAGGAGAAAATAGATAGCTACTATGAAAGGTTTTTTAGAACTGTAAATGAGCGAAGGACCTATGGCCTGGTCTTTACTAACTATGAGCTAAATGATAAGTTTCTTAGGTCACTAACTAGAGACTGGGACACTAAGATATGTGTCATTAGAGAAGTGGCAAAGCTTACAGAGACTCCTCCATCCACTTTGTTTGGGAAGCTGTTGTCATATGAAATACAACTGACTGCAAGGAAGGAGGAAGAGAAGACTAGCAAAGCTCCGGCCAAAGAATCAACTGTGGCCTTCAAGGCAGATAATTCCAAGAGGAGCAAAGAGAAGAATCCTTCTCTCCCAAGAAGGCTAGCTGAGTCAGATGATTTAGATTAAGAGACATCAGAATGCAATATGTCTGATGAGGAGTTTGTTGCTTTCTCAAGACAGTTCATGAAGTTGATGAAGAAGTAAGGGTGGAGGAGCAAACCTTCTTATTCCTTTCAACACAAGGAGGGCTACTACAGAACCAAGAAGTAACCTTCCAAGGAAGGCAGGTATGACTCAAAACACAGTAAACAAATTTCTAATAAGATTATCTATTTTTGCTGCAACAAACAAGGACATGTTGTGGCTAAATGTCTTGTGAAGAAGAAGGAGGATGATGAGAAAAATCATCACCTTATGAAGGGAAAGAAGGAGATAAACTTCATTAATAAGAAGGAGAAAAGCTGGTCTGATTCATCCTCTTCTGAGTTAGATGAAGATAAGGAAGCCTATATTGGGCTGATGGCTAGATCTGATGAAGAATCCTGCCAGGATTAGCCTGGTCCATCTAAGGTACACTCTTCATTCAGCTCTTCATCTAAGTCAAGTTATAAGACTGGTCCAGGTTCAAAAAAATCTTCATATAAGGATAAAGGTGATTCTGAATCTGAGAATAATAATATTGAAGTGATTGATAAGTATGGTGAACTTCTGGAAGCATTCAAAAGAAGTAAGAAACTAACTAAAAAACAGGCTCAAGAGAATGTATCTCTACAGTTTACTTCTTCCAAATATTCTGAGACAGCAATCATGCTGGAATAGAAAATAAGGGAAGTTAGTTAGTTGAAGAGTATTACTTTTATACAGATAGGCACCATAAAGTATAAGAATGATCTTATTAGGGATCTAGAAGAAAAGCTCCAAAGGGAGAAGAGAGTTGTGGCAAGTTTTTCTAAGCCCAACTCAGTGTTGCCCATTATTGACTCCTTCACCTCTCAGAAAAATAAGAGAGGAGTTAGATTCAAGGGAAACACCAGAGCTGCCTCTTTCAAAGGAAATGGAAAATCTCCAGCTAAGCCATCCATTCCTTTTAAAAGGGTAATACTCCCTACTAACAAGTATGACCAGGGCTCCATGTATGGTCACTGGAAGAATGAGAATTATTCCTGGAAGGATACTAAGGTATCTTCCAATGTAAGGAGAAGGAGAATGAGAATGAGTGTCTTCAAGGCTGCTCATGAGGAAATACAAATGGCTCATCCTAGACCATTTATCTTTGGTGTTCCAGCTCCAACTCTTAATAATGGGGCAGTGGAAAAACTTCAGACTCAATCAGCAAAAACTCAGACTAAAGGTCAATCTTATAGTAAGCCTGATTTGGGTGTTTCTGATGCTATCAGGAGCATGATTTATGCAAAGAAAACTGCTCCTAATGGTAATCAGAAAAGGCCAATTAAAGCTGCTGAAAGATTCTCCTTCAGTCAAATAGTTGTTGAAAGAAATCTGAAGAACACTATTGTCGTTCCTTCTAAAAAGGTTGCTACTGTTAACACAATCATTATGCTAGCTCAGAAAAGAAGATATAACCTTCATGAATGATGTTGCTGTGGCAAGATAGGTCATTATGTCATTGACTACTGACATAACCCTAGTGTGTCTAGAGCTAAAGTCAGTCTTCTAGTCAAAAAAACTGCTGGTAGACATGTTCATTTTAAGACTAACATGCACAGAGGACCCAATAAATATTGTGGTTCTAAGGTAAAATAAATATGTTTTGCAGGTTAGTCCAAGTTTCCATACTCCTATATGGTACTTGGATAGTGGTTGTTCCAGGCACATGACTGGAACAAAGAGCAATTTGAGGGAGTTCATTCTAGTGAAGGATGGACCAAAGGTGATCTTTGGGGGAGGAGACAAAGGGATTACCAGAGGTTATGGTAAGATTTCAAATGGCTTAGTCACTTTCACAAAAGTGGCTTATATGGAAGGGTTGCAACACAACCTCATAAACATAAGCAAACTATGTGATCTTGGCTATGATATTTCATTCCACAAGGATGAGGGCCACATTAAGAAGTCAAGTGACCAAGAGGTCATCTTGACAGGCACTATGAGTGGGAATGTGTATTGTTAAAATTTTATTTGTCTAAATTCAGACTCTCACATATGTCTAGTTGTAAATGAGAAAGCCTCACACTGTGTCAAATAACACAAGAGGCTAACTCATTTGAACTATAAGACCATAGAGAAGCTCTTCAATAAAGAGCTAGTTAAAATGGTCCTAATATGGTATGCACTAAAGAAGGCAATTACTCTGCATGCCAAAAGGGCAAGCAGACCAAAGCTTCTTTTAAAAGCATTGGGACTAAATACTCTGTGATATGTTTGTACCTCCTGCATATGTACTTGTTTGGTCATATGCCAGTTTATAGTCTTGGCAGGAAAGTCTACACCTTTGTGGTTGTTGATGACTTTTCCAAATTTATTTGGGTTTTCTTTTTAAAAAAAAGTATGAAACCCTTGATGTCTTCAAGACATTTATAAAACAAATACAAAATGAATTAAACAGTTCTGTGGTCAGAATCAGAAGTGATCATGGAACTGAGTTTCAATCTGAATGCGTGATAAAGTTTTGTGAAAAACTTGGGATTCAGCAAGAGTTTTCCTCTCCAGGAACACCGCAGCAAAATGGGATTGTTGAGAGGAAGAATATGACTCTCATAGAAGCTGCATGGACATTACTGAATGACACCTCTCCTAGAATATTTTTGGGCCGAGGCAGTAAACACTGCTTGTCATGTCATCAACATGGCTTCTATTAACAAGAGCCATAAAAAGACTCCTTATAAGATATTGAAGGGCAGAAAACCAAACCTTGCATATCTCTGAATTTTTGGGAGCAAATGTTATGTGCTTAAAAATGGGAAATCCTATATAACTAAGTTTGCTGCCAAATCCTATGAAGGGATCTCTATTGGGTACAACAATCATAGTAAGACCTATATTATCTACAACTTGACAAGTCAAGTTATAGAGGAGTCAGTTAATGTAGTGTTTGATGAATCGAAAATGATTAATAATAAGCTGTCTAGCTCCTTTTCTAGTCCTGCAGGCACAAAAGTGATCATGGACAAACTGAGTGTTCAGGAGGCTGAACCTATAGTCCAAGACAAAGATGAAAGTGCGTGGATTTTAGAGGAAACACAAGGCTCACAAGAAATGGATGATGTTTAACATGATGGAGACTTTGAAGCAAGAATGCTGAAGGAAGACTGCCTCCAGCAGTCAAGCATTTGAAGGATCATCCAGGCCACCAAATTATTAGTGATACAAGTCAAGGTGTAGTGACAAGGAGCAGATGTCTCAACACAACAATGTACTCCAGGTTCTTATCACAAGTAGATCCCAAAAGGTTTGAAGAGTCAAACATGGATCAGTTCAGGATTGTAGCTATGCAAGAAGAACGGAACCAATTTAAGAGATATAAGGTCTAGAAGCTGATTCTCGAACCACAAGTACATAATGTCATTGGAACTAAGTAGATCTATAGGAATAAACTTGATGAAAATGGTATTATAACTAAGAACAAAGCTAGACTGGTAGCTCAGGGGTATAGACAGGAATAAGGTATTAACTTTGATCAAACCTTTTCCCCTGTAGCAAGACTAGAAGCCATCAGACTGTTCATTACATATGCTACATTCCAAGGATTCAAAGTCTACCAGATGGATGTAAAGTCAGCTTTCCTGAATGGAGACTTAAAGGAAGAAGTCTATGTTGAACAACCTCAAGACGTAGACTTTTGCAGGCTGCAGAGAAGACATGAAATGCACATCAGGATCCTGTTAGTTTCTGGGAAAAAAGACTAGTGTCATGCAACAGCAAGAAGCAAACAAGTGTTTATATTTCTACTGTAGAATCAGAATATATAGCTGCAAGGAGCTCCTATACACAGTTGATGTGGATACATCATCAAATTCAAGATTATAACATTTAGTTAAGTAGACGTTCTTTATTCTATAACTCTACTAGTACAATCTCTATAGCTAGGAATCTTGTCTTATATAGCAGGACTAAGCACATAGAGATTAGATATCACTTTATAAGAGAGCATGTTGAATGTGAGGATACTAGTCTTGAGTTTGTACCAACAGACAAGCAAGTGGATGATATCTTCACCAAGCTACAAGATGAAGCAAATTTAGACACCTTCAAGTTTGAGTTGGGTATGTTGAACTTGGTGTAGCTTCAGTTGCTCTTCATGTTGGTTTGTTGCAGGAACTAGATCATCTTGCAGGTTCTATAGACCAAAAAATGTATCAAGGCTGGAATGTCCAAAGTCTTGGTAGAAGATGCTCTTGTTGAGGGGGATCAAGTTCAGCACCAGGATTTCCCTAAGGGAGAAGAATCAGCCAAGTCCAGCCCTCGCTGAAGTTGCTTCAAGACCCAAGCCTAGATGAATTTGAAGATCAATCTCTAGATCTGTGAAGAAGAGGTAAAGTAATTTGTGTTCTACAAAATAAGTTAGCTGATAGAAGATCTCTCCCCTCTCTCCTTCATCAACAGAATCAGAATCAAGGTTCTAAGATTACTTCCAGCACAAGTACTAGATTCTTGAAGAACATCAACCTTGTTGTTATGAAGAAGATAGGCCTGAGATTCACTCAGCTCGGGAATCAATTGACTCACATATTAATTTTTATTGAGTCAAATCAATATTATTATTCAAATTCTATAGGATCTATTCAAGATCTATGTTGTAAGCCTAGTTTATAAAGGTGGAGAGTTAGATCTGGTCAGATCTGTATTGTAAGCCTAAGTTATAAAGGTTGAGTGTTGGATCTGGTATAGATCTGAGTGACAGGATCCAGTCTTGGATCTGTGTGTGGTAGGGCTATGGTTTTAGCCTGTGTTATGGGGCATTTGTACCTGTGGTAGGTGATCATGTGATTACTGTGTGGTTGGGTTGAGTGCCTGTGTTGAAGGTCTCTGTGGAGACTGTGTGATCCAGTGGGATCGTGTTGTATTCTCTAAGGAGCCAAGTTATTGGAGAAGTGGCTTGTCTAACATTCTTTTAGAAAGGTAGGAGGGACAGTGGATGTACCCATATACTGGGGAACCAATATAAATATATGGTGTGTTGTGTGTGAATTTCTTGAAAGCTAAACTAATCATTCACAATAAGGCCAAACTCAGTTAAAGGCTTAAAGAATCTAAAGAGAATCAAATAGACCTTGATAACCTATTCACCCCCTCTAGGTGATTAGTTACCATGTATTCAAAGACTTTCAGTCAGGGGAGATGAATGGAAGCTTAGGGAAGGGGAGGGGGAAAGCCTCATTACATTTCACCATTAACTCCCCTCTTTCTCTCTCCTCCCTTAAATGAAAAACTCCACCTTCTCTCTCCTAGTCATCACCTCTAGAAATTGAGTGTCTCTTTAGGAAATTTCCACTTGCTAGAGCTAGTGAGCAATCATATTTGGGCTTAGCCCAATTGGATTGGAGTTGGGCCTAGTCCCCCCTCCCCTCATTTGAGCTTGGTTTGATCAAAGTTGCCTTAGAGGGTTTGACTTGGTCAAATAAGTAGGTTAACTGGTCAACTAGGTGTATTGAGTCCCTTGACACCACTTAAGTCCATTTGTGTCCTGGTGTAATCAACTTAGGTCAAATTAGGGCAATTTGACCTAACTAGGGTTAAGGTTGACCCTAATTAGCTTGACCCCTTAGGTTGACCCCAAATGGGTTGTATGGGCTTCCAAGGGTCCCTATGAGGTTGAAAGTGGTATGGTGGGGGTCAAGTAGTCATGTTGGGAGTCATTGGCCAAATCCTAGCTTAGGTGTCCAAAACTACTATTTGCAGACCAAGGTGCTTTCATATATCTATATAGGCACCTATGGTTCTATTGATCCTTTTAAAGCTTTTACATGACCTTGTCATGAAAAAACTTTCCTAGGGTTCTGGTTGTTTGTGGGATGTTACAGAGGTAGATGATCTTTAGATCACTGAGTTGTAGGAGCAAGCTTGCTTTGAGGTAGGGCTTTGTGCCTTAGATAAGCCTTGGAGGAGACAGAGAGATCCTGTGGGATCTGTGTTGTAAGCTCTTAGGAGCCATTTTTGGAGAATTACCTTGTTTAACACACTGTTAGAAAGGTGGGAGGGACAGTGGACGTACTCATAATCTAGGGAACCACTATAAATTTTGTGTATGCTTTGTCTGGTGTATCTTGAAAGCTAAAAACTACTAACTCACAACACACTTAAATAAGAAAAAACAAATGAGACCAAAAACCTATTCACCCCCTCTAAGTGTTTAGCTATCCTTAAAACAAAATACTTTGAAGTGATATCAGAGGTAGGTTGCTCAAAGAGGACTTAACAGTCTGAGTACATCTCAAAGGACAGCTAAAAGAAGTATACTTATGGGCTCATGAGAGAACCATAAGGAGCCGGGTTCCATGAAGCTTCCTATCTACAGCAAGGCGAGCTTTGGAATCTGGAAGGAGAGGCTCAAGCTTTTCATGGAAGCATCTGACTCAAGGATCTTTATTATAGTCAAAGCGGGACCTTTCATCCCTATGAAAGTCTCAGTTCTGGATGCAACAGTCCAGACACCAAAGAAATATTCAGAGATGACCAAGGATGAAGTCATATTGGCCACCATGGATAAGAGGGCACAGAACATCATTATTAGTGTAAGACACCCTTCCCCCAACTTTTACCCAAGTCGGGCTGGAGGGAATCTTACTGCCGGAGACATCCACCCAGTGCTCCTTAGGGGTAAGGACCGATCTTATCTAAGCACTAGGTGGTTGTCTTTCTTGGCTAGAATCACAACATTCACAATACATCAGAGATATACAGAAGCATTAATATCAAACCAATACCACATATAATAATATATATATATATATATATATATATATATATATATATATATCATATATATTTACATGAGTATAAGGCTGTAGCATATGTATATATAAAAGCCCACAGGCTGTACAAGTACTACATATAACCCTCACTCTCTCTCCCTAATCAGCTCGTCGGTACACACATCTCGAAACTCTGAAGACGTCGGGGTGCTTCTGCTCAAGTAGTTCTATCTGTTGGCGCAATCTCTTGCGGCAGCGGGTCACTACGGTGCTCCATTTCCTTGAATGGTTATTAAAATAACCGTTAATCATAGAGCTAAGTAGAAACAAATCTCCTCCTCGGATCCATATCATGGGGACGAGTACACACCCACCTAACAAAAGTAGATAGCCGAAGCAAGGGATAGTTAGTAGAACATTTCATATACATATAAGCTAGGAGCAACTATAAAGAAACGCAGCATATTATAAATAGAATAGCATCAGCAATGTATATAAGTTATTAATTAAAGCTTCACTAGATATCAACATATCACGTGTTCACAACTTGTACCCTATCACAGGCATTCTCACCCGCGCACATACCACATGCATTCACAGCCGCGCACATACCACTGGAATTCACAGCTACGCACATACTGCAGGCATTCACAGGCGCACACACAACCCTATGTCGACATAGTATGGACCGCTTCTGTTCCAGCAGGGTAGCGAGCCCCGCGGGGCTCACCGATGTGGCTGTCAGTGATAGTGGCCGGTCCTGCCACTTCTGGGGGGTGGTCGTACCGCACATCCCCAGGCCCTAATGTACATCTCTATGTATTCCTGATTGTGAGTGACATCCGGCGATTCGATATTTTGGCCGACCAGCGGAGGAAAACCTGACGGGGAAAATTTAACAGCCGGACACCCGTGGTACCCATATCCCTGTTGCCTTGAATCGTCGATCTTTCCGCACTGGTACGAACGATCTGCGGAAGGGACTGACCCCCACCGTTTCATCGCAATCAATTTATTAGCAATCATTCAGTCAATATTGCTAACACCTATCGGGTCTGCGACGGCCTACCCTATTATACTTCAAACTTCGGGCGCCGACATTCAGCTCAACTTTCGACAAAGAGTGTGGGAGCACTTATTTGAGGCCAAACCCGGAGGAACATCTCAATTCTGGTTATCCCCAACTAAGGATCAATCTTAGCAGAATCGTGCTTATAATAGCAAATCGCAGTAATGTAAATGCGGTAATTAAAACTGCTAATAACAAATGCTGCATAATTTAAGTGCTGAATGAAATGTGACCAGTATGAGACTGAAATAGTACTGAAACGAAAGTACTTAATTGAACTTGACTAGTACGAAACTGGAGTAGAAATAAATTGAACTTGATTAATATGAAACTGGAGTATAACTGAATTGAAAGTACTGAATTGAACTCGACCAATATGAAACTGGAGTAGAACTGAATTGAACTTGACCAGTACGAAACTGGAGTATAATTGAATTGAAAGTACTGAATTGAACTCGACCAGTACGAAACTGGAGTAATACTGATACGAAAGTACTGAATTGAACTTGACCAGTACAAAACTGGAGTAGTACTGAAACAAAAGTACTGAATTGAACTTGACCAGTATGAAATTGAAGTAATACTGAAACAAAAGTACTGAATTGAACTTGACTAGTATGAAACTAGAGTAGTACTGAAACAAAAGTATTGGAATAAAATAAAAGAGCTGGACTAGTGCAAGACTGGAATAATTATAAAGAAAATGGTTAGGAGTCTAATCACTCCATTCAGGAGGCTTCAGTTCCATATCCGTTCTCAGGAGGTATTTTCAGTTCCTTTTCAGTTCTTAGGTGATGTATTCAGTTTTATTTCCGTTTATAATAAGGTTTGCTTGGGTTACACATATTATTAAGATTTGATAGTAATTTGGTTGTACCTTTTTAATCACGGCTTAATTGGATTAGAGGCTTATTAGGAGTTATACCCCTATTATTCTTCAGTGACAATTTTTGTTTGAACCCTACTTGTGATTTGGGCTAGGTTCATTATTAGGATTGCTGACCCACTAAATATAGTCTCGGGTCACTTGTTAGTTCTAGGTTTTTTAGGTCAACCACTTAGGTCAGTATTCTAAGAGCTACCTTCAGAAGACTTCAGAGAATTCAAGATAGTTTTTGAAGATAGCAGAATTAGTCATTCGATGATAGCTGAACTCAGCCCGACGTTTGTCAAATTCAGATCGATGGACTCAGAATTTATTTTCTGAGTTGAGCTCGACAAAATTCTAGCTCATGTCAACGAACTGCTAGCACATATCAGGATTTCAGCTCGATGAAGTGCCTTCTCAGCTCGACGAACTTGAAGCTCAGTTTGGTAAGTACATTTCCTACTCAATGATCTTGGAGCTCAGCTCGACGAAGAAGATTTTTCAACTCGACAAACTTGGATCTCATGTCGACGAATTATTTCATGTGTTTGACTAACCCAATCCAGATTCTGTTCGGCTATCTTTATGCAGTTTCTCTGATCGACAAAGCCAATTTGAATTCAAGGATTAAGTCAGTAATATTCTGATAATTAATTCTCATATTCCCAAGAATATAGCCGTTCCTGACAGCATTAATTAGGATTTCACAGATTTATTACTTGGCATAATTACTGGGACAGTTGAGGAAACACATTGAAGACAGAATACAACCGTTTCATTTCCTAGAGAATATGCAGAGGATTTGAATTTCAAATGAGCAGTCATATATAAATGAAAATTTCAGAAGACTGTTTAAGAAATAGAAACACACAGAGGATATACACAGTGCTAAGAAAAATTTTACTGTCAAGAAGAAGAAGAAGAGAGAGAACATCTCAACAGAGAAAGAACTTCTTGTTCATCATACTCTTCTGCCTCAAGCTTTTTCCTCCAGCAAACAATCATCATTCTGAGGCCAAAAGTTCAATCACTCAGATCCATATACTGGAAGGAGAAGTTCATCATTGAAGACTTAGACCCTAAGCAAAGCTTCCATTCTCCTAATCAGATCTATAACTCAAGGGGAGCTTTGATAACATCAAAATCCACTAGTCTTCTGTCAGATTGTTGATAGAGAAGAACACCATCACTTTTCTATTTCCAACTGTGTACATGGTTATAACTCCCTTCAAAAGTTAACTCCTTTGTTGTTAAATCTCTTGATCAAAAGACTTAGTTTGGTTTTTGGGCACCTGATCAAAAGCTCAAAGGGTTGCGAGGTCTGCCTTAGAAAATAGATCTTGTGGTGGCAAAGTACCTGATCAAAAACCTGTAGTGGATTCCTACCAGGGTGATAGAAGAGTGGATGTACCCAAGTTTTAGGGGAAGCACTATAATTTCCTTATGTCGTCTGGATTACTTTTACTTTTGTGTTTGTGTGCTGTGATTTCTTTTCTTATATACTTATATATATCACTATACTTTTAATCCGTAAAAAAATCTGTGAATAAATTTTTAATACTTTATTCACCCCCCTCTAGAGTAAACTTAAGATTTATCCCTCACTCAAGTGGTATCAGGGTATCTCTTTCTATTGGTACTAGAGGCCAATTTCAATTTTGCAACTCACTACTCGTACTCTTATCTTCCAAGCGTGCCCCA
Organism: Platanthera guangdongensis; assembly: GCA_039583875.1. NCBI lineage: Eukaryota > Viridiplantae > Streptophyta > Magnoliopsida > Asparagales > Orchidaceae > Platanthera > Platanthera guangdongensis. The sequence continues at coordinate 136,798,850 of CM077159.1, read as the reverse complement.
AATTACCCGAGGGTCGAGGCGCTCGATGGTTTCTTGAAATCTCAGAACACCCGGAGATAGGACTTCGGTCACTTTTGTTGATAAGACCATTTGAATTTATTATTCAAAATAGAAGGGGGAGGGTGGGGGGGGGGGCGGATCGCGCTCTCCAATTTTCAATTTCGAGGAAAATGAGTGTAATAAATTCCAATCGCGGCCATAGGCTCCAAGGAACTGAGGAAAATTCAGTTTTGATCCTCAAGTCCCCAAATTTTGATACAACCTTTAAGGGGGTCTAGAATGAGCTTATAAAAATTTTCATAATTTTTCGAAGAGATTTGGGCCTTTAATTTGGCCAAACAATTTTCATTTAGGCTTTTAAAAATACTAAATCAACTCCAAAAATTCTTAAAAGTTTTGTGCAGGAAGCCCTTGGTACGGGAAACATTTTTTATATTGATCACATTGCCAACAAAGGCCTAGAAATGGTCCAAAAAATTTCTCAAAGTTTATATGATAATTTGGTCTGCTGATAGCTAATCAAGAATATCTTATGGCTGAGATCGAGCCGGTCCTCAAACATTATCCTTCTGTCCCCACAGCGGATCAGCCGTGGATCCGCTGTGAGGGTTGCTGATGCTGAGGCGGGGGAGGGATTTAATAAAATCCCGTCTGTTCGATCTTCATCATCAGATCGGACGGCTGCTGCTCCTCACCGGAGGCTGACAGGGATAACAACAGCCACCGCCGGCCAGTCACCACCGGGCGCCGGTGCTACCCCCGGCTGGTTCGCCCGGGGTCGACGAGTCTCTGGGAGGTGGCCCGGAGGCCTGCCGCCGCCGGCCACCGCCTGGTTTGGCCAACTTGAGAGTGGGGCGGCGGTGATTTTGCTCCTAGCGCCAAAGCTCCACCCTGCCTCTCCGGCATTGAGCCCAACCCCAAAACCACCCCCGGCCGGTGTGCGGGGGTAGGGCTCTTCTCTGGTGGTGGTCCCCGGAGGTAAACAAAGCTAATGTTTCTGCCTCTCGGGTGCCGCCTGAGAGTCGTTTTCTTCCCCCGGCAGCACCCCGGCTTCCCCCCCACCGGGAAATGTCATCCCGGTTGGTCAAAACCCTTCTCTAGCGCCACCTTCGGCATGGGGAGGGGCCAGCCTTCCTACGGCCACCACCCATCCCGGAGCATGGGTCGGGTGGTGTCGGCGGCGCTCCGGCCGCCGGAGGGCCCATGCAAAACGTCTAGAAGGAAGGCGGAGGGGAGAAGTTTCTACCCGTGGAGGAGGAGCTTTGGAGGGGGCGGCTTGGTTGGCCATCCAAGGTGGTGGTGGTGGAGCTCGGGCTTGCCTTTTCAGGCAACCTGAGCTCCGACAGATCTTGGGGAGGGGTGGGGGAGTTGCTCTTTGAGCTCGTGAGGGGGATTACCAGGGGGAGGGGGGCCTTCTCTCATTCCCAATGTGGGATTAATCCCTCCTTAGGGAGGGATTAATCTCCACCCTCCAGCTGTCCAAGAACAGCTGGAGTCTCAAGGCAATTCCCTCATGTGTGAAATGAGGTTGGGCCCCTTACGGGCTTTGGCTTTTATTAGTGGGAGAGGAAAAGGAGAGGGGAGTGGGGAAAAATTTGGTGGGCCACTACTTGGGCCCATTCCTTCCCATCTCAATAATTTGTAGCTTTTATGGGTAAGGCGACAATATACTATTTACCCATGGAGAGGCGGTGGCCTCCTCCTTAGGTAAAATTTCCAAAAATGGGAAAAAGGAGGGTTTGACCAAAGTCAACCCTAGTGGGTCAATTCATGGGGGTCAAAGTCAAAATAGGTCCAAGCCATCGGGGTTGAGTCAAAGTTCGGGTGTTGGATCATATTTGGTGTGCGCACGCATTTCAGTGCACAGTTGGGCTTGATTTGACCACAGTTTGACCACTCATTATCGAAACTGACCGGAATTAATTTCATTGACATTATATTGACCATACGAATCCAACTCTACTGACCGGGGTTGAATCGGAGTTCGTTTGGTAAAAGTACAAAATCTGCGCGTTGCGACGCGCTAAAATTGTCAAAATGTCTATATCTATCGTTAGATCTTGAATCATGACGCGACGAGTTCTGATGCACTCGTATCAGTTATACGATGCCACAGGAACTGACGGAACTCAAATCAGAGTTCTCTAGACCGGTCTACAAAGCCTGGCTCTCGTGGCGTTTTACAAGTAATGGTTACATCCACCACATGACTTTGGCGTTCAACGGAACGAGTTCCAACGCGCTTGTATCGACTATACGAGGTCACAGGAACTGGCGAAACTCAAATTGGAGTTCTCTAGCTCTATTTCCTACCTATGGTTACCTTTAACCTAGTCACGGGTAGGGGTTCGGGTTACTTTTATTGCGCCCACTAGGGTTCTGATGGCCCAATAAAGTTGGGATGTTACAATCCAATAAAAATAAAAGGATTTTTGTCCCCCAAAATTTGCTCGAAGTAGGGGGAAAAAGTGTAACATACCTGGGGGAGGAGTTCTGGGTGCTTTTCACGAACGAGCGCCTCTGGTTCCCAAGTGTACTCATCTTGTCCATGATTTGACCATAATATCTTGACCATTGGGATGGTCTTGTTACGTAGTTTCTTCACTTTATGATCTACGATCCTGATTGGTTCGAGCTGGATGGGTCTATCAGACCGCAGTTGTACTTGTGCTGTAGGTAGATGCTGCTCTGGTTGCCGGAGGACTCGTCTCAAGGAGGAGATATGAAACACGTTGTGGAGAGTTCTCAGTTTTGGGGGTAGGGCTAATCGGTAGGCAACGGGGACAACACGTTCTATCACCTGATAGGGGCCCAGGTAGAGGGGATCTAACTTTTTTTTCTTCCTCAACAAAGAGACACCATGTATGGGCTTGATTTTTAAAAACACCATTTCTCCCATGCTTAACTCCACCGATCGGTGTCGGGCGTCATAATACTTGTCATGCCTATCACAACCCGCATTTTCTCCGAATTTAAGAAGTATCAGAGTAAGAGAAAACACGCGTTGTGATGCCACGTCGATCAGGGGATAACTATCGACGCTCAGGCAAACACCATCTAACTAGACCATGAAAATTCATAAGTTTAATGATTAGAAAATCAGTTACATTTTAAAGGCCGTATCCCTCGGCTCGGTGGACCATCTAGTCCACAGTTTTAAAACTATACTTATACGCAGCGGAAAAATACTTTATTTATATTTGACATCCTATGAGAGTGCATAAGTGACCCCCGAGGTCAACTTATACAATGCAAGACTCTATATTGATTTTATATTATAAGTAAGAAAATGATCCTTTTACGTTGCTTGGAAAGTAGTGTATGAGTTTTATAAACATGCTGATCATGAGATATACTTATAATAGTGTTTTTAGGTTTAAAAGTAACTAGCAACCTAGCATAAATCTTCCCAAGAGCAAATAGACTATCTCCAGAAAGGTAGTAGTAAAAGAAACATATCTAGTATCATAAGCAAAAACCACCAGCGAGCGTCAACAACCTAACACGAACCAACTAGAGAGCATGTATGTCTGTAAGAAAACAAAAAACTACCTCACAAGACCAAGAAACTGATCTCTACAGTATAAGAGATCACCAGCAACAGCACAGTAAAACTAGCCGCCTACTCGGCTACTAATCAAAACCAGAGGCATTCAGAGAAGAAAAGAATACCTCAGCAAGTAAAACAAGAAAACCTGAATAAGAGCATTATATCAAAATGGAACCAAAGAGAGTAAGTAAACATGACAGTAAAAACAAAGGCTGTCCAAAGTAAGACAAAGTACACCAAGTATAAGGAAACAACAACAAGCCCTGCTCAAATCATGCAGAGGCTACAAGGCAAAAGAAAAGAGAACTTTCCACAATATGCTGCATTCTACAAGGAAGAAACACATAACAATCCTAATTTGTGAGTTAATGGAAGTAGTAAACAACATGGACCTGAGTTGGTGATAAAAACAGTCCCCCAAACAAAAACAGTTCCAACTAAAAAATTCACTATATCAGCACAAGGCAACCACATACCTAGCCCCATACCTGGGATTAAAAGGTGGAGGCCACGGCAATACCCAGCCCGTACCTGGGGATTAAAAGGTGGCGGCACGGCTCGCAAACAAAACCATCACACTCCTTTAGAGTGTCAAAAACACCACTACCTGCCATAACCCACGATTCGGCCTTCAAACAAAATTAAGGAAGAAACGAATGGCCGACAAGACATCCCAACCTAGGAGGTAATCACTCGGGAAGGAAAGAAATTGCATGAAAAATTTGGTTAAGGAAAAAGAAATAAACGTCGATCTTAGCTTATTGGAATTCGTCGATCTCCAGCCACAGGAAATCGTCGAACCCCGTTCGACGATTTTCGTCGAACACAGGTCACGGGAAATCGTCGAACTCCGTTCGACGATTTTCGTCGAAACACAGGTCACGGGAAATCGTCGAACTCCATTCGACGATTTTTCGTCGAACGCAGGTCAAGGGAAATCGTCGAACTCCCGTTCGACGATTTTTCGTCGAACGCAGGTCATCGGAACTCGTCGAACTCAGTTCGATGATTTTTCGTCGAACGCAGGCCACAGGAAAAATCATCGAGCTCAGTTCGACGATTATCGTCGAACCTAGATCGACGACCTTCGTCGATCACAGGCGACCGGAGATCGTCGATCTCAGTTCGACGATGTTCGTCGAACTCAGATCGACGACCTATCAGCATTGAGTGCACAAAACGCTCGACAATGCTTTAATCCTACAACAAACACTTCTATGTTCCACCTATCATACCAGACCACTTATACTAGCCCAGAAACACTCTAATCCTCAAGGACTATGGAAAGGAAAAAGGAAATTGCTGCTACTGCTACCACAACTGCCAAGCCATTTACGCCAAAACCCAGCCTACCCATGAAGAACTCAGCATTATAACACTACAACAAACTGACAGTGGGCCAAAAAATTGCAGTAATAGTGAGATCTGACAAGGCTAAGCAGCATTCCTAGGTTTCTAAGAGTAGAAGTTTAGACAAATATCTCAACTGGATGATAAATCATATAACTGGACAGGAAGTAAATTCGGTAGGCTTAACAAATCGAGATTCATGATTAAGGAAAAACAAACTAATCAATTGAAGGATCTGAAATTAATACTTGACACAAGGA